>OZ012737.1:120603762-121803762 GCA_963859935.3 Lathyrus sativus
TATGCTACGGCAACGAATTGCGGAACCTTAGGTGATGAGACTGATTATTGGTATTCTCGACGAGATTCGAGAAGGTTGAAATTCTAATTGGAGTTAATAGGGTGATTAAGTTGGAGAATTAAAAATCGAATGAGTGATGTTTGGATTGGTGGAGATGGTGACATGAGATGTTGTGATAGAGTTTAAGAGTCCGAATAAAGGGGATTGGATGAGAGTATTTTGAAAGAATTATTTTGGTAGCCACAGATGGAGAAAGCAGCAGTTGTATGTGCTGGTGTGACTTGTCGAGAGTCGAAGAATGAACGTCTGAGATTGATAGGTCTAATGTGATCGTTGTATATTCCAGAGTTGAGATCGGAGGGTAATTCCATGAATTTTGCGTGGGGTTTTCCGAAGGATGTGAGAATATGATTTTGTTGATGAGATTCCGGATGGATGGTGTGTGAGTGAGAGAGAATTTGAATACTGGGGCAACTTCGAGGAAAGAGGGATTGTCTTGGTAAAGGTATTTGGGAAGAATCAACTAGATCGAATCGGATTGGGAAGATTGGGATGCGTGAGTCACATCCCGAGTTGTCTGAATTGGATAACATTTTCGAGGATGAAAATTCCTAAAGTGGGGGAGAGTTGTAACAGCCCAATTTCGGTTTAACTAATTAATTTAGTTATTGGAATTATTTTAATTATGGGATAGTGTGATAATATGTTAAGTCTACATATTATGCTATTTTATCATTTGTAGAGTTTTGGAAAGTTTAGTGGGAAATATTTCGGACAGTCTCAATTAATGGTTAAGTGGATAGTTTATGGAAATTGATTGGAATAATAGGTGTATCGGAGGAAATAGAATGGAAAGAAATATAAAGAATAGAAATAGAAAGAAAAGATATAAGAGTAAAGGAGGAAAGAAAAGAGAAGGGGGGAAAAGAAAGGGAGAAGAAGGAAAAAGGAAGAGAAAAGAGAAGAAGAAGAGGAAAAGAGTGGAATCATCAAGAGCAACTCAAAGCTTCGATTAATGCAAGGTAAGGGTGTGAAATCTTACTATCTTAATCATTGTGTATGATTGTGTATGCGTGTGGATGAGTTTGGTTGTTTTCCAACCTTGTTTCCATTTAGGTCGAAATGATAGAAATCGATAGAAGCCGATGTTCGGACGGTTAGAATCGAGAATAACTTTCGTAGCTTAGTCGGGATATGTTAGACTAAGGCTACTTGAACAACTTTGGATTTAATCGGGCGATTTTGGTGGGTTTGCAAGTGCTAGAGCAGAACTGAATGTTGCTGTTCGCAGGCGACTCGCTAGCAGCTCGCTAGGCGAGCACGCAGCGAACTACTCGCTAGCAGCTCGCTAGGCGAGTGCGTAGCGAATGGTCCCAGACTTGGGACAGTAGTGTTTTGGTCTCCTTCGCTGGTAGCGAATGGAGTAGCGAATGACTCGTTGGGGGTTCGCTGAGGCGAACGAGGTAGCGAATGAAGTCTGTAGCTTTTGTTCTTGCTCGCTAGCAGTTAGCTAGGCGAGAAGGTGGCGGACATTCGCTAGCAGCTCGCTAGGCGAGCGTGTAGCGAACGTAGCAGGATGAATTTTCCCTGTCGCGTGGTGCCGTCGTGGCTTGGGGTTTCGGTTGCGATCGACCCTTCTTTGATTTAATAGCTTATATGCTGGTTTCTGATGTGCTGTGGGTAGCCGTAAGGCGTGAATCCTAGTGTATGAATGTGATTTTGAATCGTGGCCTTTGGGAAAATTATGCACTGTTTAGAATTGAATAAAAATGCATGGCAATTGTGATGAATGATGAATATAATACACATTGTGAGTGCATGATAATTGTACGTGTTGATGTGTGAAGAATGCATGATAATATATTAGCGAATATGTATGCATTTGTGATATTTGATCTCGTGTAGGATCTGCAGAACCTTACTTGATGCGATGGTTATATTTGATCCCGTGTAGGATCTGCAGAACCTCGCTTGATGCGATGGTTATATTTGAACCCGTGTAGGATCTGCAGAACCTCGCTTGATGCGATGGTTATATTTGATCCCGTGTAGGATCTGCAGAACCTCGCTTGATGCGATGGTAATATTTCCCGTGTAGGATCTGCAGAACCTCGCTTGATGCGATGGTTATGTTTGATCCCGTGTAGGATCTGCAGAACCTCGCTTGATGCGATGGTTATATTTGATCCCGGGTAGGATCTGCAGAACCTCGCTTGATGCGATGGTTATATTTGATCCCGGGTAGGATCTGCAGAACCTCGCTTGATGCGATGGTTATATTTGATCTCGTGTAGGATCTGCAGAACCTCGCTTGATGCGATGGTTATATTTGATCCCGTGTAGGATCTGCAGAACCTCGCTTGATGCGATGGTTATATTTGATCCCGTGTAGGATCTGCAGAACCTCGCATTGATGCGATGGTTATATTTGATCCCGTGTAGGATCTGCAGAACCTCGCTTGATGCGATGGTTATATTTGATCCCATGTAGGATCTGCAGAACCTCGCTTGATGCGATGGTTATATTTGATCCCGTGTAGGATCTACAGAACCTCGCTTGATGCGATGGTTATATTTGATCCCGTGTAGGATCTACAGAACCTCGCTTGATGCGATGGTTATATTTGATCCCGTGTAGGATCTGCAGAACCTCGCTTGATGCGATGGTTATATTTGATCCCGTGTAGGATCTGCAGAACCTCGCTTGATGCGATGGTTATATTTGATCCCGTGTAGGATCTGCAGAACCTCGCTTGATGCGATGGTTATATTTGATCCCGTGTAGGATCTGCAGAACCTCGCTTGATGCGATGGTTATATTTGATCCCGTGTAGGATCTGCAGAACCTCGCTTGATGCGATGGTTATATTTGATCCCGTGTAGGATCTGCAGAACCTCGCTTGATGCGATGGTTATATTTGATCCCGTGTAGGATCTGCAGAACCTCGCTTGATGCGATGGTTATATTTGATCCCGTGTAGGATTTGCAGAACCTCGTGTGCCCATGTGGGGTGTGAGCGATGGTTATATTTGATCTCTTGGAGGATTTGCAGAACCTCGCTTGATGCGACGGTTATATAGTGATTCCTAGGGAAATCTGATGAGTTATAGTGTAACCGTATAAGTGCGAGAGGAGTGAGTTCTAAGAGAATCTGACGGACGAATGAGTCGGTACCGTGGTTGTAGCTGCATAGGGTCGAGGTGTCGGTCTCTATGAATGCATTATCATCTTCATATGATGAATTGAAAATAATGCATTGAGAATGTATTTAGTGTATTTATATATATATATATATATATATATATATAATATATATATATATATATATATATATATATATATATATATATATATATATATATATATATATATATATATATATATATATATATATATATATATATATATATATATATATATATATATTGCGTCTGGTAAATATGAGAATGAGGTTGATGTATATGTAGAGAGATTCTACTCACTAGGGTAGAACGGTGATGCGTCGTTCTAGTGAGGTAGTTACCGGGGTAGAATGGCCGAGACGTTGTTCCCGGTAGAGCATAAGCGACATACCCATAGTCCGGGAAAGAGGATTGAGGGTAGTGAATGAGTCTTATATGGATCGCATGTTATGATCGCGATTGTCATATGTAAATATGCCTATGTGCAGGAATTGATGAGATGCGTTAGCAAATAAATAAATGTGAAAGATATTGACCGATGAATAGACGGCTAAGTGTGAGCGATTATGTCTATGTGTATTTGATGCGGTGAGAATCTATGGTTATGCATTGTAGTTAATAAGTATGAAGTATAGGCATTTGGTACTTGTACATATATATATATATATATATATATATATATATATATATATATATATATATATATATATATATATATATATATATATATATATATATATATTATATATATATATATATATATATATATATATATATATATATATATATATATATATATATATATATATATCTTGTGCCTTGATTATTATGATAATGTTTCTCACCCTTCTGTTGTTTTATAATGTCCTACGAGGCATTGCAGATTAGGATTCGCTGGAGGTTTCCTTTGGAGTATAGTTCCTTTCCCTCGTGTCGGTCGCTCTGAATATGTAACTTTGGGTAGATAGGCTTGTAGAATGTCTTATTGATGTTTTGTTTGTATGTGAATGAAGTTGTGAACAACCAGATGACATGTAATTACGTTTTGTCATGTCTTAAGTGAATATATATATATGTTTTAGTCTTCTGCTTTAAGAGAAAACATGAATATGTAATTTTTCGAAGAATCATGCGTTTATTTTTAGTTGAGATTTACCCCTTTTGAGTTAATTCTTTTTAAACATTAATATTCATGTGGTCGTTTCTTGAGTATTGTGACGCACTTCTTTTATACCTTAATGTAAATACACTCTGATGAAAATAAAAACACTTGTATTCGTGACTATATGATTTGATATGTGATTATTTTGGGGTATAGAAAGGGGGCGTTACATTAGCCGGGGTCAGGATACCGCACTAAAGAATAAACAGGTGTTAGCAGGGGTCTGGATACCGCACGGGCTAAAGAAATAAACCAGTGTCAGCCGAGGTCTAGACACCACAAGGGCTAAAGAAATAAATCGGTGTTAGCCGGGGTCTGGATATCGCACGGCCTAAAGAAATATATTGGTTTTAGGTAGGGTATGGATACCGCACAGGCAAAAGTAATAATGCAGTGTTAGCCGGGGCCTAGATACCGCACGAGCTAAAGAAATAAAGCGGTGTTAGCCGGGGTCTAGATACTGCACGGGCTAAAGAAATAAACCGTTGTTAGCCGGGATTTGGATACCACACGGGCTAAAGATATAAACCGGTGTTAGCCGGGGTCTGGATACCGCACGGGCTAAAGAAATAAAACGGTGTTAGTTAGGGTCTGGATACCACACGGGCTAAAGACATAAACTGGTGTTAGCCGAGGTCTGGATATTGCACGGGCTAAAGAAATAAACCGGTGTTGGCCGGGGTCTGGACACCACACGGGCTAAAGAAATAAACCGGAGTTAGCCAGGGTTTGGATACCGCACGGGCTAAAGAAAAAACCGGTGTTAGTCGGGGTCTGGATACCGCACGGGCTAAAGAATTAAATCGGTGTCAGCCGGGGTCTGTATTCTGCATGAGATAAAGAAATAAACCAGTGTTAGCTGGGGTCTGGATACCGCACGGGCTAAAGAAATAAACTGGTGTTAGCCGAGGTCCGGATACCACACGGGCTAAAGAAATAAACCGTTGTTAGGCGGGACTCGGATACCGCACGGGCTAAAGAAATAAACCGGTGTTAGCTGAGGTCTGCGTACCGCACGAGCTGAAGAATTAAACCGGTGTTAGCCGGGGTCTGGATACCGCACGAGCTAAAGAAATAAAATGGTGTTAGCCAGGGTCTGCGTACCGCACAGGCTTAAGAATTAAACCGTTAATAGCCGGGGTCTGGATACCGCATGGGCTAAAGAAATAAACTAGTGTTATCCGGGGTCTGGATACCACATGGGCTGATGAAATAAACTGGTGTTAGCCAGGATCCGGATACTGCACGAGATAAAGAAATAAACCGGTGTTAGCCAGGGTCTGGATACCGCATGGGCTAAAGAAATAAACTAGTGTTTACCGGGGTCTGGATACCGCACGAGCTAAAGAAAAAACCAGTATTAGCCGGGGTATGGATACCGCACGGGCTAAAGAATTAAACCGGTGTTAGCCGGGGTCTGGATTCTGCATGGGATAAAGAAATAAACCAGTGTTAGCCGAGGTCTGATACCGCACAGTCTAAAGAAACAAACCAGTGTTAGCCGAGGTCCGGATACCACACGGGCTAAAGAAATAAACCGGTGTTAGCCAGGGCCCGGATACCGCACGGGCTAAAGAAATAAATCGGTCTTAGTCGGGGTTTGGATATCGCATGGACTAAAGAAATAAACCGGTGTTAGCCGGGGTTAGCGTACCGCACAGGTTGAAGAATTAAACCGGTGTTGGCCGGGGTCTGGATACCGCATGGGCAAAAGAAATAAACTGGTGTTATCTGGGGACTCGATCATGCAAGGGGTGAAAAAAAATATTGGTGTTAGCCAGGATCCGGATACCGCACGAGATATAGAAATAAACCACTGTTTGCCAGGGTCTAGATACCGCATGGGCTAAAGAAATAAACCGATGTTAGTCGGGGTCTGGATACCGCACGGGCTAAAGAAATAAACCGGTGTTAGCCGGGGTCTGGATACCGCACGGGCTAAAGAAATAAACTGGAGTTAGCCGGGGTCTGGATACCGCACGGGGTAATGAAATAAACCGGTGTTAGCCAGGGTCTATATACCGCACGAGCTAAAGAAATAAACAAGAATTATTCAGGGTCTGGATACTGCACGGGCTAGTGAAAAAACTGGTGTTAGCCGGGGTCAGGATACTGCACTAAAGAATAAACAGGTGTTAGCAGGGGTCTGGATACCGCACGGACTAAAGAAATATATTGGTGTTAGGCAGGGTCTAGATACCGCACGGGCTAAAGTAATAATGCGGAGTTATCCGGGGTCGAGATACCGCACGGGCTAAAGAAATAAAGCGGTGTTAGCCGGGGTCCGGATATCGCACGGGCTAAAGAAATATACTGGTCTTTGGCAGGGTCTGGATACCGCACGGGCTAAAGTAATAATGCGGTGTTAGCTGGGGTCTAGATACCGCACGGGCTAAAGAAATAAAGCGGTGTTAGCCAGGGTCTGGATACTACACGGGCTAAAGAAATAAACCAGAGTTAGCCGGGGTCTGGATACCGCACGGGCTAAAGAAAAATTAGGTGTTAGCCGGGGTCTGGATATCGCACGGTCTAAAGAATTAAACCGGTGTTAGCCGGGGTCTGGATTCTGCATGGTATAAAAAAATAAACCAGTGTTAGCCGGGGTCTGGATACCGCAAGGGATAAAGAAATAAATCGGTGTTAGCCGACGTACGGATACCACACGGGCTAAAGAAATAAACAGGTGTTAGCCGGGGACCGGATACCGCACGGGCTAAAGAAATAAATCGGTGTTAGTCGGGGTCTGGATATCGCACAGGCTAAAGAAATAAATCGGTGTTAGCCGGGGTGTGCGTACTGCAAGGGCTGAAGAATTAAACCGGTGTTAGCCGGGGTCTGGATACCGCATGGGCTAAAGAAATAAACCGGTGTTATCCGGGGTCTAGATACTGCACGGGCTGTAGAAATAAACTAGTGTTAGCCAGGATCCGGATACCGCGCGAGATAAAGAAATAAACCGGTGTTAGCCAGGGTATGGATACTGCATGGGCTAAAGAAATAAATCGGTGTTAGCCGGGGTCTGGATACCGCACGGGCTAAAGGAATAAACCGGTGTTAGCTAGGGTATGGATACCACACGCGCTAAAGAAATAAACCGGAGTTAGCCGGGGTCTCGATACCGCACGGGCAAAAGAAAAAACCGGTGTTAGCTGAGGTCTGGATACAACACGGGCTAAAGAATTAAACCGGTGTTAGCCGGGGTCTGGATTTTGCATGGAATAAAGAAATAAGCCAGTGTTAGTCGGGGTCTAGATACCGCACGGGGTAAAGAAATAGACCGGTGTTAGCCGAGGTCCGAATACCACACGGGCTAAAGAAATAAACTGGTGTTAGCCGGGGCTCGGATACCGCACAGGCTAAAGAAATAAATCGGTGTTAGCCGGGCTCTGGATATCGCACGGGCTAAAGAAATAAACTGGTGTTATCCGGGGTCTGCGTAACGCACGGGCTGAAGAATTAAACCGGTGTTAGCCGGGCTCTCGATACCGCATGGGTTAAAGAAATAAACCGGTGTTATCCGGGGTCTGGATATCGCACGGGCTGAAGAAATAAACTGGTGTTAGCCAGGATCCGGATACCGCACGAGATAAAGAAATAAATCGGTGTTAGCCAGAGGCTGGATACGACATGGGCTAAAGAAATAAACCGGTGTTAGCCGGAGCTTGGATAGCGAACGGGCTAAAGAAATAAACGGTGTTAGCCGTGGTCTGGATACCGCACGGGCTAAAGAAATAAATTGGAGTTAGCCGGGGTCTGGATACCGCATGTTCTAAAGAAAAAACAGGTGTTAGCCGGGGTCTGGATACCGCACAGGCTAAAGAAATAAACTGGTATTAGCCGAGGTCTGGATTCTACATGGGATAAAGAAATAAACCGGTGTTAGCCGGGGTCTGGATACCGCACAGGCTAAAAAATAAACCGGTGTTAGCCGAGGTCCGGATACCACACAGGCTAAAGAAATAAACCGGTGTTAGCCGGATTCTGGATACTGCACAGGCTAAATAAATAAACCGGTGTTAGCCAAGGTCTGCGTACCGCACGGGCTGAAGAATTAAACCGGTGTTAGCCGGGGTCTGGATATCACACGGGCTAAACAAATACACCGGTGTTAGCTGGGGCCTGGATACCACACGGGCTAAAGAAATAAAGCGGTGTTAGCCGGGGTTTGGATACCACACGGGCTAAAGAAATAAACCAGTGTTAGCCGGGGTCTAGATATCGCACGGGCTAAAGAAATAAATCAGTGTTAGTCGGGGTCTGGATATTGCACGGGCTAAAGAAATATATCGGTGTTAACCGGGGTTTGGAAAGAAATAAACTGGTGTTAGCCGGGGTCAGGATACCGTACGGGCTAAAGAAATAAACCAGTGTTAGCTAGGGTCTGGATACCGCACGGGCTAAACGAATAAACCAGTGTTAGCCGGGGTCTGGATACCGCACGGGCTAAAGAATTAAATCGGTGTTAGCCAGAGTCTGGATACCGCACGGGCTAAAGAATTAAACTGGTGTTAACCGGGGTCTGGATACAACACGGGCTAAAGAAATAAACCGATGTTAGCTAGGGTCTGGATACCGCACGGTCTAAAGAAATAAACCAGTGTTAGCCAAGGTCTGGATACCACACGGGCTAAAGAAATAAACTGGTGTTAGTAAGGGTCTGGATACCGCACGGGGCAAAGAAATAAAATGGTGTTAGCCGGGGTCTGGATACCGCACGGGCTAAAGAAATAAACCGGTGTTACCCAGGGTCTCGATACCACACAAGCTAAAGGAGTAAACCGGTGTTAGCCGCGGTCTTGATATCGCACGGGCTACAGAAATCAAGCGGTGTTAGCCGAGGTCTGGATATCGCACGGGCTAAAGAAATAAAGCGGTGTTAGCCGGGGTCTGGATACTGCACGGGCTAAATTTATAAACCGTTGTTAGCCAGGGTTTGGATACCACACGTGCTAAAGAAATAAACGTGTGTTAGCCGGGGTCTGGATACAGCCCGGGCAAAAGAAATAACTTGGTGTAGCGGGGGTAAGGATACCGCATGGGCTAAAGAAATAAACCGGTGTTAGCCGGGGTCTGGATACCACACGGGCTAAAGAAATAAACCGTTGTTAGCCGAGGTATGGATACCACATGGGCTAAAGAAATAAACCAGTGTTAGCCAGGGTCTGGATACCGCACGGGCTAAAGAAATAAAACGGTGTTAGTTGGGGTCTGGATACCACCCGGGCTAAAGAAATAAACGGGTGTTAGCCGAGGTCTGGATATCGCACGGGCTAAAGAAATAAACCGGTGTTAGACGGGGTCTGGATAGCACACGGGCTGAATAAATAAACTGTAGATAGCCGGGGTCTGGATACTACACGGGCTAAAGAAAAAATCGGTGTTAGCCAGGGTCTGGATACCGCACTAAAGAATAAACCGGTGTTAGCCGGTGCCTTGATACCGTACGAGTTAAGGAATTAAACTATAGTTAGCCGGGGTTTGGATACCGCACGGACTAATGAAATAAACTGGTGTTAGACGGGGTCTGGATACCGCACGGGCTAAAGAAATAAATCGGTGTTTGTCGGGGTCTGGATATCGCACGGGCTAAAGAAATTAACCGGTGTTAGTCGGGATCTGGATACCGCACGGGTTAAAAATAAACCGGTGTTAGCCGAGGTCCGGATACCACACGGGCTAAAGAAATAAACCTGTGTTAGCCGGATTCTAGATACCGCACGGGCTAAATAAATAAACCGGTGTTAGCCGGGGCCTAGATACCGTACGGGCTAAAGAAATAAATCAGTGTTAGCTGGGGTCTGGATACCGCACGGGCTAAAGAATTAAACTGGTATTAGCCGGGGTCTGGATACCACATTGGCTAAAGAAATAATATGGTGTTAGCCGGGGTCTGGATACCGCACGGGATAAAGAAATAAACCGGTGTTAGCCAAGGTCTGGATACCGCACGGGCTAAAGAAATAAACTGGTGTTAGCAAGGGTCTGGATACCGCACGGGGAAAAGAAATAAAACGGTGTTAGCCAGGGTCTGGATACCGCACGGGCTAAAGAAATAAACCCGTTTTACCCGGGGTCTCGATACCACACCGGCTAAAGAAATAAACTGGTGTTAGCCAGGGTCTTTATATCGCACGGGATAAAGAAATAAACTGGTGTTAGGAGGCGTCTGGATACGCACGGGCTAAAGAAATCAAGCGGTGTTAGCCGAGGTCTGGATACCGCACGAGCTAAAGAAATAAAGCGGTGTTAGCCGGGGTCTGGATACTGCACGGGCTAAAGAAATAAACTGTTGTTAGTCAGGGTCTGGATACCACACGAGCTAAAGAAATAAACCGGTGTTAGCCGGGGTCTGGATTTAGCACGGGCTAAAGAAATAAACTAGTGTAGCTGGGGTATGGATACCGCATGGGCTAAAGAAACAAACCGGTGTTAGTCGGGGTCTGGATACCACACGGGCTAAAGAAATAAACTGTTGTTAGCCGAGGTCTGGATACCACACGGACTAAAGAAATAAACCGGTGTTAGTCGGGGTCTGGATACAACACGGGCTAAACAAATAAAACGGTGTTAGTTGGGGTCTGGATACCACACGGGCTAAAGAAATAAACCGGTGTTAGTCGGGGTATGGATACCACACGGGCTAAAGAAATAAATTGGAGATAGCCGGGGTCTGGATACTACACGGGCTAAAGAAAAAATTAGTGTTAGCCAGGGTCTGGATACCACACTAAAGAATAAACCGGTGTTAGCCGGCGCCTTGATAACGTACGAGTTAAAGAATTAAACTAGTGTTAGCCGATGTTTAGATACCGCACAGACTAATGAAATAAACCGGTGTTAGCCGGGGTCTGGATATCGCACTGGCTAAAGAAATAAATTGGTGTTAGCCGGGGTCTGGATATCGCACGGGCTAAAGAAATTAACCGGTGTTAGCCGGGGTTTGGAAAGAAATAAACCGGTGTTAGCCGGGGTCTGGATACCGCACGGCCTAAAGAAATAAACCAGTGTTAGCCAGGGTCTGGATACCGCACGGGCTAAACGAATAAACCAGTGTTAGCTGGGGTCTGGATACCGCAAGGGATAAAGAAATAAACCGGTGTTAGCCAGGGTCTAGATACCGTACGGGCTAAAGAAATAAATCAGTGTTAGCCATGGTCTGGATACCGCACGGGCTAAAGAATTAAATTTGTGTTAACCGGGGTCTGGATACCACACGGGCTAAAGAAATAAATCGGTGTTAGCCGGGGTATGGATACCGCACGGGCTAAAGAAATAAACCGGTGTTAGCTGGGATCTGGATACCGCACGGTCTAAAGAAATAAACCGGTGTTAGCCAAGGTCTGGATACCACACGGGCTAAAGAAATAAACTGGTGTTAGTAAGGGTCTGGATATCGCACGGGGCAAAGAAATAAAATGGTGTTAGCCGGGGTCTGGATACCGCACGGACTAAAGAAATAAACCGGTGGTACCCAGGGTCTCGATACCACACAGGCTAAAGAAGTAAATCGGTGTTAGCCGCGGTCTTGATACTGCACGCGCTAAATATATAAACCGTTGTTAGCCAGGGTTTGGATACCACACGGGATAAAGAAATAAATTGGTGTTAGCCGGGGTCTGGATACAGCACGGGCTAAAGAAATAAACTGGTGTAGCTGGGGTAAGGATACCGCATGGGCTAAAGAAACAAATCGGTGTTAGCTGGGGTCTGGATACCACACGGGCTAAAGAAATAAACCGTTGTTAGCCGAGGTATGGATACCACATGGGCTAAAGAAATAAACCGGTGTTAGGCGGGGTCTGGATACCGCACGGGCTAAAGAAATAAAACGGTGTTAGTTGGGGTCTGGATACCAGCCGGGCTAAAGAAATAAACTGGTGTTAGCCGAGGTCTGGATATCGCATGGGCTAAAGAAATAAACCGGTGTTAGTCGGGGTCTAGATAGCACACGGGCTAAAGAAATAAACTGTAGATAGCTGTGGTCTAGATACTACACGGGCTAAAGAAAAAATCGGTGTTAGCCAGGGTCTGGATACCACACTAAAGAATAAACCGGTGTTAGTCGGCGCCTTGATACCGTACGAGTTAAGGAATTAAACTATAGTTAGCCGGGGTTTGGATACCGCACGGACTAATGAAATAAACCGGTGTTAGACGGGGTCTGGATACCGCACGGGCTAAAGAAATAAATCGGTGTTAGTCGGGGTCTGGATATCGCACGGGCTAAAGAAATTAACCGGTGTTGGTGTGGATACCGTACGGGCTAAAAAAATAAACCAGTGTTAGCCAAGGTCTGGATACCGCACGGGCTAAACGAACAAACCAGTGTTAGCTGGGGTCTGGATACCACACGGGCTAATGAAATAAACCGGTGTTAGCCGACGCCTAGATACCGTACGGGAAAAAGAAATAAACCAGTGTTAGCTGGGGTCTGGATACCGCACGGGCTAAAGATTTAAACTGGTGTTAGCCTGGGTCTGGATACCACACGGGCTAAAGAAATAATACGGTGTTAGCCGGGGTCTGGATACCGCACGGGCTAAAGAAATAAACTGGTGTTAGCCAAGGTCTGGATACCGCACGGGCTAAAGAAATAAACTGCTGTTAGCAGGGGTCTGGATACCTCACGGGGCAAAGAAATAAAACGGTGTTAGCCAGGGTCTGGATACCGCACGGGCTAAAGAAATAAACCCGTTTTACTCGGGGTCTCGATACCACACCGGCTAAAGAAATAAACTGGTGTTAGCCAGGGTCTTTATATCGCACGGGCTAAAGAAATAAACTGGTGTTAGGAGGGGTCTGGATACCGCACGGGCTAAAGAAATCAAGCGGTGTTAGCCGAGGTCTGGATACCGCACGAGCTAAAGAAATAAAACGGTGTTAGCCGGGGTCTGGATACTGCACGGGCTAAAGAATTAAACTATTGTTAGTCAGGGTCTGGATATCACACGAGCTAAAGAAATAAACCGGTGTTAGCCGGGGTCTGGATACAACACGGGCTAAAGAAATAAACTGGTGTAGCTGGGGTATGGATACCGCATGGGCTAAAGAAACAAACCGGTGTTAGTCGGGGTCTGGATACCACACGGGCTAAAGAAATAAACTGTTGTTAGCCAAGGTCTGGATACCACTCGGGCTAAAGAAATAAACCGGTGTTAGTCGGGGTCTGGATACAGCACGGGCTAAACAAATAAAACGGTGTTAGTTGGGGTCTGGATACCACACGGGCAAAAGAAATAAACCGGTGTTAGCCGAGGTCTGGATATCGCACGGGCTAAAGAAATAAACCGGTGTTAGTCGGGGTATGGATACCACACGGGCTAAAGAAATAAGTTGGAGATAGTCGGGGTCTGGATACTACACGGGCTAAAGAAAAAATCGGTGTTAGCCAGGGTCTGGATACCACACTAAAGAATAAACCGGTGTTAGCCGGCGCCTTGATACCGTACGAGTTAAAGAATTAAACTAGTGTTAGCTGGGGTTTGGATACCGCACAGACTAATGAAATAAACCGGTGTTAGCCGGGGTCTGGATACCGCACTGGCTAAAGAAATAAATTGGTGTTAGCCGGGGTCTGGATATCGCACGGGCTAAAGAAATTAACCGGTGTTAGCCGGGGTTTGGAAAGAAATAAACCAGTGTTAGCCGGGGTCTGGGTACCGCACGACATAAAGAAATAAACCAGTGTTAGCCAGGGTCTGGATACCGCACGGGCTAAACGAATAAACCAGTGTTAGCTGGGGTCTGGATACCGCAAGGGCTAAAGAAATAAACCGGTGTTAGCCGGGGCCTAGATACCGTACGGGCTAAAGAAATAAATCAGTGTTAGCAAGGGTCTGGATACCGCACGGGCTAAAGAATTAAATTGGTGTTAACCGGGGTCTGGATACCACACGGGCTAAAGAAATAAATCGGTGTTAGCCGGGGTCTGGATACCGCACGGGCTAAAGAAATAAACCGGTGTTAGCTAAGGTCTGGATACCGCACGGGCTAAAGAAATAAACTGGTGTTAGCAGGGGTCTGGATACCGCACTGGGCAAAGAAATAAAACGCTGTTAGCCAGGGTCTGGATACCGCACGGGCTAAAGAAATAATTCGGTTTTACCCGGGGTCTCGATACCACACAGGCTAAAGAAATAAATCAGTGTTAGCCGGGGTCTTGATATCGCACGGGCTAAAGAAATAAACTGTTGTTAGGCGAGGTCTCGATACCGCACGGGCTAAAGAAATCAAGCGGTGTTAACCGAGGTCTGGATACCGCACGAGCTAAAGAAATAAAGCGGTGTTAGCCGGGGTCTGGATACTGCACGGGCTAAAGAAATAAACAGTTGTTAGTCGAGGTCTTGATACCACACGAGCTAAAGAAATAAACCGGTGTTAGCCGGGGTCTGGATTCAGCACGGGCTAAAGAAATAAACTGGTGTAGCTGGGGTATGGATACCGCATGGGCTAAAGAAATAAACCGGTGTTAGTCGGGGTCTGGATACCACACGGGCTAAAGAAATAAACTGTTGTTAGCCGAGCTCTGGATACCACACGGGCTAAAGAAATAAACCGGTGTTAGTCGGGGTCTGGATACCGCACGGGCTAAAGAAATAAAATGGTGTTAGTTGGGGTCTAGATACCACACGGGCTAAAGAAATAAACCGGTGTTAGCCGAGGTCTGGATATCGCACGGGCTAAAGAAATAAACCGGTGTTAGTCGGGGTCTGGATACCACATGGGCTAAAGAAATAAACTGGAGATAGCCGGGGTCTGGATACTACACGGGCTAAAGAAAAATCGGTGTTAGTCAGGGTCTGGATACCACACTAAAGAATAAACCGGTGGTAGCCGGCGCCTTGATACCGTACGAGTTAAAGAATTAAACTAGTGTTAGCCGGGGTTTAGATACTGCATGGACTAATGAAATAAACCAGTGTTAGCCGGGGTCTGGATACCGCACTAGCTAAAGAAATAAATTGGTGTTAGCCGGGGTCTGGATATCGCACAGGCTAAAGAAAATAACCGGTGTTAGCCGGGGTTTGGAAAGAAATAAACCGGTGTTAGCCGGGGTCTGGATACCGTACGACCTAAAGAAATAAACCAGTGTTAGCCAGGGTCTGGATACCTCACGGGCTAAATGAATAAACCAGTGTTAGATGGGGTCTGGATACCGCACGGGCTTAAGAAATAAACCGGATTTAGCCGGGGCCTAGATACCGTACGGGCTAAAGAAATAAATCAGTGTTAGCTGGGGTCTGGATACCGCACGGGCTAAAGAATTAAACTGGTGTTAACCAGGATCTGGATACCACATGGGCTAAAGAAATAAATCGGTATTAGCCGGGGTCTGGATACCGCACGGGCTAAAGAAATAAACAGGTGTTAGCCAAGGTCTGGATACCGCACGGGCTAAAGAAATTAATTGGTGTTAGCAGGGGTCTGGATATCGCAATGGGCAAAGAAATAAAACGCTGTTAGCCAGGGTCTGGATACCGCACGGGCTAAAGAAATAAACCGGTTTTACGCGGGGTTTCGATACCACACAGGCTAAAGAAATAAATCAGTGTTAGCCGCGGTCTTGATATCGCACGGGCTAAAGAAATAAACCGGTGTTAGCCGAGGTCTGGATATCGCACAGGCTAAAGAAATAAACCGGTGTTAGTCAGGGTCTGGATACCACACGGGCTAAAGAAATAAACTGGAGATAGCCGGGGTCTGGATACTACACGGGCTAAAGAAAAAACCGGTGTTAGCTGGAGTCTGGATACCGCACTAAAGAATAAACCGGTGTTAGCCGGCGCCTTGATACCGTACGGACTAAAGAATTAAACCAGTGTTAGCCGGGGTTTGGATACCGCACGGACTAATGAAATAAACCTGTGTTAGCCAGTGTCTTGATACCACACGGGCTAAAGAAATAAACCGGTGTTAGCCGAGGTCCGGATACCACACAGGCTAAAGAAATAAACCGGTGTTATCTGGGGCCCGGATACCGCACGAGCTAAAGAAATAAATCGGTGTTAGCCGGGGTCTGGATATCGCACGAGCTAAAGAAATAAACCAGTGTTAGCCGGTGTCTGCGTACCACACGGGCTAAAGGAATAAATCCATCTTAGCCGAGGTCTGGATACCGCAAAGGCGAAAGTAATAAACCGGTGTTAGCCAGGATCCAAATATCGCACGTGATAAAAAAAAATTAACAAGCGTAGTTAGGGGTCTCGATACCGCACGAACTAAAGAAATAAACCGGTGTTAGCCGGCGCCTGGATACCGCAAGGGCTAAAGAAATAAATCGGTGTTAGCCGGGGTCTTGTTACCGTACGGGCTAAAGAAATAAATCGGTGTTAGCCGGGGTCTTGATACCGCACGAGCTAAACAAATAAACCGGTGTTAGCCAGGGTCTGGATACCGCAAAGGGTAATGAAATAAACAGGTGTTAGCCGGGGTCTATATACCGCACGGGCTAAAAAATAAACCGGAGTTAGCCGAGGTCTGGATACTGCACGGGCTAATGAAAAAACTGGTGTTTGCCTGGGTCAGGATACCGCACTAAAGAATAAACAGGTGTTAGCAGGGGTCTTGATACCGCACGGGCTAAAGAAATAAACCAGTGTTAGCCGAGGTCTAGACACCACAAGGGCTAAAGATATAAACTGGAGTTAGTCGGGGTATGGATATCTCACTTACTAAAGAAATAAATTGGTGTTAGGCAGGGTCTGGATACCGCACGGGCTAAAGTAATAATGCGGTGTTAGCCGGGGTCTAGATACCGCACGGGCTAAAGAAATAAAGCGATGTTAGCCGTGGTCTAGATAATGCACGGGCTAAAGAAATAAACCGTTGTTAGCCGGGGTCTGGATACAGCACGAGCTAAAGAAATAAACCGGTGTTAGCCGGGGTCTGGATACCGCACAGGCAAAAGAAACAAAACGGTGTTAGTTGGGGTCTGGATACCACACGGGCTAAAGAAATAGACAGGTGTTAGCCGAGGACTGTATATCGCACGGGCTAATGAAATAAACCGGTGTTAACCGGGGTCTGGATACCACACGGGCTAAAGAAATAAACCGGAGTTAGCTGGGGTCTGGATACCGCACGGGCTAAAGAAAAAACCGGTGTTAGCCAGGGTCTGGATACCGCACGGGCTAAAGAATTAAACCGGTGTTAGCCGGGGTCTGGAATCTGCATGGGATAAAGAAATAAACCAGTGTTAGCTAGGGTCTGGATACCACACGGGCTAAAGAAATAAACTGGTGTTAGCAGAGGTCCGGATACCACACGGGATAAAGAAATAAACCTGTGTTAGTCGGGGACCGGATATCGCACGGGTTAAAGAAATAAATCGGTGTTAGATGGGGTCTGGATATCGCACGGGCTAAAGAAATTAACCGATGTTAGCCGGGTTTTGGAAAGAAATAAACAGGTATTAGTCGGGGTCTGGATATCGTACGGGCTAAAGAAAGAAACCAGTGTTAGCCAGGGTTTGGATACCGCACGGGCTAAACGTATAAACCAGTGTTAGCTGGGGTCTGGATATCGCACGGGCTAAAGAAATAAATCGGTGTTAGCCGGGGCCTAGATACCGTACGAGCTAAAGAAATAAATCCGTGTTAGCCGGGGTCTGGATACCACACGGGCTAAAGAAAAAAACCGGTGTTAGTCGGGGTCTGGATACCGCACGAACTAAAGAAATAAACCGGTGATAGCCAAGGTCTGGATACCGCACTGGCTAAAGAAATAAACCGGTGATAGCCAAGGTCTGGATACCGCACGGGCTAAAGAAATAAACTAGTGTTAGCAGGGGTCTGGATACCGCACGGGGCAACGAAATAAAACGGTGTTAGCCGGGGTCTGGATACCGCACGGTCTAAAGAAATAAACCGGTGTTACCCGGGGTTTGGATACCACACAGGCTAAAGAAATCATTCGGTGTTAGCCGGGGTCTTGATATCGCACGGGCTAAAGAAATAAACTGGTGTTAGGCGGGGTCTGGATACCGCAATGGCTAAAGAAATCAAGCGGTGTTAGCCTAGGTCTGGATACTGCACGGGCTAAAGAAATAAAGCGGTGTTAGCCGGAGTCTGGATATTGCACAGGCTAAAGAAATAAACCGTTGTTAGCCGGGGTATGGATACCACACGGGCTAAAGAAATAAACTGGTGTTAGCCGGGGTCTGGATACAGCACGGGCTAAAGAAAGAAACTGGTTTAGCTGGGGTATGGATACCGCATGGGCTAAAGATATAAACTAGTGTTAGCCGGGGTCTGGATACCACACAGGCTAAAGAAATAAATCGTTGTTGGCCGAGGTCTGGATACCACACGGGTTAAAGAAATAAACCGTTGTTAGCCGAGGTATGGATACCACATGGGCTACAGAAATAAACCGGTGTTAGGCGGGGTCTGGATACCGCACGGGCTAAAGAAATAAAACGGTGTTAGTTGGGGTCTGGATACCAGCCGGGCTAAAGAAATAAACTGGTGTTAGCCGAGGTCTGGATATCGCACGGGCTAAAGAAATAAACCGGTGTTAGTCGGGGTCTAGATAGCACACGGGCTAAAGAAATAAACTGTAGATAGCTGTGGTCTAGATACTACACGGGCTAAAGAAAAAATCGGTGTTAGCCAGGGTCTGGATACCGCACTAAAGAATAAACCGGTGTTAGCCGGCGCCTTGATACCGTACGAGTTAAGGAATTAAACTATAGTTAGCCGGGGTTTGGATACCGCACGGACTAATGAAATAAACCGGTGTTAGACGGGGTCTGGATACCGCACGGGCTAAAGAAATAAATCGGTGTTAGTCGGGGTCTGGATATCGCACGGGCTAAAGAAATTAACCGGTGTTAGCCGGGGTGTGGATACCGTACGGGCTAAAAAAATAAACCAGTGTTAGCCAAGGTCTGGATACCGCACGGGCTAAACGAACAAACCAGTGTTAGCTGGGGTTTGGATACCACACGGGCTAATGAAATAAACCGGTGTTAGCCGACGCCTAGATACCGTACGGGAAAAAGAAATAAACCAGTGTTAGCTGGGGTCTGGATACCGCACGGGCTAAAGAATTAAACTGGTGTTAGCCTGGGTCTGGATACCACACGGGCTAAAGAAATAATACGGTGTTAGCCGGGGTCTGGATACCGCACGGGCTAAAGAAATAAACTGGTGTTAGCCAAGGTCTGGATACCGCACGGGCTAAAGAAATAAACTGCTGTTAGCAGGGGTCTGGATACCGCACGGGGCAAAGAAATAAATCGGTGTTAGCCAGGGTCTGGATACCGCACGGGCTAAAGAAATAAACCCGTTTTACCAGGGGTCTCGATACCACACCGGCTAAAGAAATAAACTGGTGTTAGCCAGGGTCTTTATATCGCACGGGCTAAAGAAATAAACTGGTGTTAGGAGGGGTCTGGATACCGCACGGGCTAAAGAAATCAAGCGGTGTTAGCCGAGGTCTGGATACCGCACGAGCTAAAGAAATAAAACGGTGTTAGCCGGGGTCTGGATACTGCACGGGCTAAAGAAATAAACTGTTGTTAGTCAGGGTCTGGATACCACACGAGCTAAAGAAATAAACCGGTGTTAGCCGGGGTCTGGATACAACACGGGCTAAAGAAATAAACTGGTGTAACTGGGGTATGGATACCGCATGGGCTAAAGAAACAAACCGGTGTTAGTCGGGGTCTGGATACCACACGGGCTAAAGAAATAAATTGTTGTTAGCCAAGGTCTGGATACCACTCGGGCTAAAGAAATAAACCGGTGTTAGTCGGGGTCTGGATACAGCACGGGCTAAACAAATAAAACGGTGTTAGTTGGGGTCTGGATACCACACGGGCAAAAGAAATAAACCGGTGTTAGCCGAGGTCTGGATACCACACTAAAGAAATAATCCGGTGTTAGTCGGGTTATGGATACCACACGGGCTAAAGAAATAAATTGGAGATAGCCGGGGTCTGGATACTACACGGGCTAAAGAAAAAATCGGTGTTAGCCAGGGTCTGGATACCACACTAAAGAATAAACCGGTGTTAGCCGGCGCCTTGATACCGTACGAGTTAAAGAATTAAACTAGTGTTAGCCGGGGTTTGGATACCGCACAGACTAATGAAATAAACCGGTGTTAGCCGGGGTCTGGATACCGCACTGGCTAAAAAAATAAATTGGTGTTAGCCGGGGTCTGGATATCGCACGGGCTAAAGAAATTAACCGGTGTTAGCCGGGGTTTGGAAAGAAATAAACCAGTGTTAGCCGGGGTCTGGGTACCGCACGACATAAAGAAATAAACCAGTGTTAGCCAGGGTCTGGATACCGCACGGGCTAAACGAATAAACCAGTGTTAGCTGGGGTCTGGATACCGCACGGGCTAAAGAAATAAACCGGTGTTAGCCGGGGCCTAGATACCGTACGGGCTAAAGAAATAAATCAGTGTTACAAGGGTCTGGATACCGCACGGGCTAAAGAATTAAATTGGTGTTAACCGGGGTCTGGATACCACACGGGCTAAAGAAATAAATCGGTGTTAGCCGGGGTCTGGATACCGCACGGGCTAAAGAAATAAACCGGTGTTAGCTAAGGTCTGGATACCGCACGGGCTAAAGAAATAAACTGGTGTTAGCAGGGGTCTGGATACCGCACTGGGCAAAGAAATAAAACGCTGTTAGCTAGGGTCTGGATACCGCACGGGCTAAAGAAATAATTCGGTTTTACCCGGGGTCTCGATACCACACAGGCTAAAGAAATAAATCAGTGTTAGCCGGGGTCTTGATATCGCACGGGCTAAAGAAATAAACTGGTGTTAGGCGAGGTCTCGATACCGCACGGGCTAAAGAAATCAAGCGGTGTTAACCGAGGTCTGGATACCGCACGAGCTAAAGAAATAAAGCGGTGTTAGCCGGGGTCTGGATACTGCACGGGCTAAAGAAATAAACAGTTGTTAGCCGAGGTCTGGATACCACACGAGCTAAAGAAATAAACCGGTGTTAGCCGGGGTCTGGATTCAGCACGGGCTAAAGAAATAAACTGGTGTAGCTGGGGTATGGATACCGCATGGGCTAAAGAAATAAACCGGTGTTAGTCGGGGTCTGGATACCACACGGGCTAAAGAAATAAACTGTTGTTAGCCGAGCTCTGGATACCACACGGGCTAAAGAAATAAACCGGTGTTAGTCGGGGTCTGGATACCGCACGGGCTAAAGAAATAAAATGGTGTTAGTTGGGGTCTAGATACCACACGGGCTAAAGAAATAAACCGGTGTTAGCCGAGGTCTGGATATCGCACGGGCTAAAGAAATAAACCGGTGTTAGTCGGGGTCTGGATACGACATGGGCTAAAGAAATAAACTGGAGATAGCCGGGGTCTGGATACTACACGGGCTAAAGAAAAATCGGTGTTAGTCAGGGTCTGGATACCACACTAAAGAATAAACCGGTGGTAGCCGGCGCCTTGATACCGTACGAGTTAAAGAATTAAACTAGTGTTAGCCGGGGTCTGGATACCGCACTAGCTAAAGAAATAAATTGGTGTTAGCCGGGGTCTGGATATCGCACAGGCTAAAGAAAATAACCGGTGTCAGCCGGGGTTTGGAAAGAAATAAACCGGTGTTAGCCGGGGTCTGGATACCGTACGACCTAAAGAAATAAACCAGTGTTAGCCAGGGTCTGGATACCTCACGGGCTAAACGAATAAACCAGTGTTAGATGGGGTCTGGATACCGCACGGGCTAAAGAAATAAACCGGATTTAGCCGGGGCCTAGATACCGTACGGGCTAAAGAAATAAATCAGTGTTAGCCGGGGTCTGGATACAGCACGGGCTAAAGAATTAAACTGGTGTTAACCGGGATCTGGATACCACACGGGCTAAAGAAATAAATCGGTGTTAGCCGGGGTCTGGATACCGCACGGGCTAAAGAAATAAACAGGTGTTAGCCAAGGTCTGGATACCGCACGGGTTAAAGAAATAAATTGGTGTTAGCAGGGGTCTGGATATCGCAATGGGCAAAGAAATAAAACGCTGTTAGCCAGGGTCTGGATACCGCACGGGCTAAAGAAATAAACCGGTTTTACGCGGGGTCTCGATACCACACAGGCTAAAGAAATAAATCAGTGTTAGCCGCGGTCTTGATATCGCACGGGCTAAAGAAATAAACCGGTGTTAGCCGAGGTCTGGATATCGCACAGGCTAAAGAAATAAACCGGTGTTAGTCAGGGTCTGGATACCACACGGGCAAAAGAAATAAACTGGAGATAGCCGGGGTCTGGATACTACACGGGCTAAAGAAAAAACCGGTGTTAGCTGGAGTCCGGATACCGCACTAAAGAATAAACCGGTGTTAGCCGGCGCCTTGATACCGTACGGACTAAAGAATTAAACCAGTGTTAGCCGGGGTTTGGATACCGCACAGACTAATGAAATAAACCTGTGTTAGCCAGTGTCTTGATACCACACGGACTAAAGAAATAAACCGGTGTTAGCCGAGGTCCGGATACCACACAGGCTAAAGAAATAAACCGGTGTTATCTGGGGCCCGGATACCGCACGAGCTAAAGAAATAAATCGGTGTTAGCCGGGGTCTGGATATCGCACGAGCTAAAGAAATAAACCAGTGTTAGCCGGTGTCTGCGTACCACACGGGCTAAAGGAATAAATCGATCTTAGCCGAGGTCTGGATACCGCAAAGGCGAAAGTAATAAACCGGTGTTAGCCAGGATCCAAATATCGCACGTGATAAAAAAAAATTAACAAGCGTAGTTAGGGGTCTGGATACCGCACGAACTAAAGAAATAAACCGGTGTTAGCCGGCGCCTGGATACCGCAAGGGCTAAAGAAATAAATCGGTGTTAGCCGGGGTCTTGTTACCGCACGGGCTAAAGAAATAAATCGGTGTTAGCCGGGGTCTTGATACCGCACGAGCTAAAGAAATAAACCGGTGTTAGCCAGGGTCTGGATACCGCAAAGGGTAATAAAATAAACAGGTGTTAGCCGGGGTCTATATACCGCACGGGCTAAAAAATAAACCGGAGTTAGCCGAGGTCTGGATACTGCACGGGCTAATGAAAAAACTGGTGTTTGCCTGGGTCAGGATACCGCACTAAAGAATAAACAGGTGTTAGCAGGGGTCTTGATACCGCACGGGCTAAAGAAATAAACCAGTGTTAGCCGAGGTCTAGACACCACAAGGGCTAAAGATATAAACTGGTGTTAGTCGGGGTCTGGATATCGCACGTGCTAAAGAAATAAATTGGTGTTAGGCAGGGTATGGATACCGTACGGGCTAAAGTAATAATGCGGTGTTAGCCGGGGTCTAGATACCGCACGGGCTAAAGAAATAAAGCGGTGTTAGCCGTGGTCTAGATAATGCACGGGCTAAAGAAATAAACCGTTGTTAGCTGGGGTTTGGATACAGCACGAGCTAAAGAAATAAACCGGTGTTAGCCGGGGTCTGGATACCGCACAGGCAAAAGAAACAAAACGGTGTTAGTTGGGGTCTGGATACCACACGGGCTAAAGAAATAGACAGGTGTTAGCCGAGGACTGTATATCGCACGGGCTAATGAAATAAACCGGTGTTAGCCGGGGTCTGGATACCACACGGGCTAAAGAAATAAACCGGAGTTAGCTGGGGTCTGGATACCGCACGGGCTAAAGAAAAAACCGGTGTTAGCCAGGGTCTGGATACCGCACGGGCTAAAGAATTAAACCGGTGTTAGCCGGGGTCTGGAATCTGCATGGGATAAAGAAATAAACCAGTGTTAGCTAGGGTCTGGATACCACACGGGCTAAAGAAATAAACTGGTATTAGCAGAGGTCTGGATACCACACGGGATAAAGAAATAAACCGGTGTTAGTCGGGGACCGGATATCGCACGGGTTAAAGAAATAAATCGGTGTTAGCTGGGGTCTGGATATCGCACGGGCTAAAGAAATTAACCGATGTTAGCCGGGTTTTGGAAAGAAATAAACAGGTATTAGTCGGGGTCTGGATACCGTACGGGCTAAAGAAAGAAACCAGTGTTAGCCAGGGTCTGGATACCGCACGGGCTAAACGTATAAACCAGTGTTAGCTGGGGTCTGGATATCGCACGGGCTAAAGAAATAAATCGGTGTTAGCCGGGGCCTAGATACCGTACGAGCTAAAGAAATAAATCGGTGTTAGCCGGGGTCTGGATACCACACGGGCTAAAGAAAAAAATCGGTGTTAGTCGGAGTCTGGATACCGCACGAGCTAAAGAAATAAACCGGTGATAGCCAAGGTCTGGATACCGCACGGGCTAAAGAAATAAACCGGTGATAGCCAAGGTCTGGATACCGCACGGGCTAAAGAAATAAACTGGTGTTAGCAGGGGTCTGGATACCGCACGGGGCAAAGAAATAAAACGGTGTTAGCCGGGGTCTGGATACCGCACGGTCTAAAGAAATAAACCGGTGTTACCCGGGGTTTGGATACCACACAGGCTAAAGAAATCATTCGGTGTTAGCCGGGGTCTTGATATCACACGGGCTAAAGAAATAAACTGGTGTTAGGCGGGGTCTGGATACCGCAATGGCTAAAGAAATCAAGCGGTGTTAGCCTAGGTCTGGATACTGCACGGGCTAAAGAAATAAAGCGGTGTTAGCCGGAGTCTGGATATTGCACAGGCTAAAGAAATAAACCGTTGTTAGTCGGGGTATGGATACCACACGGGCTAAAGAAATAAACTGGTGTTAGCCGGGGTCTGGATACAGCACGAGCTAAAGAAAGAAACTGGTTTAGCTGGGGTATGGATACCGCATGGGCTAAAGATATAAACTAGTGTTAGCCGGGGTCTGGATACCACACGGGCTAAAGAAATAAATCATTGTTGGCCGAGGTCTGGATACCACACGGGTTAAAGAAATAAACCGGTGTTAGCCGGGGTCTGGATACCGCACGGGCTAAAGAAATAAAACGGTGTTAGTTGGGGTATGGATACCACACGGGCTAAAGAAATAAATCGGTGTTAGCCGGGGCCTGTGTCGCTACTGCGAAAATCGGCGTCGGCTATGACAGAAGAGTCGCCACCGTGCGTTATTTATCCCACAAGAGGGAAAGGAAACGCTCAGAGTAAACCTAACGCAAAGAGGGAAAGGAATGGTCATCGCAACCAAATCCTGGATTCGGGAGTCAGTTACGCAAGGGGAAGGTATTAACACCCCTCACGTCCGTCGTACTCAACGGGATCCACACTTGTTTTCTATCTAAGGTTATGTTATTCTATCTATTCTAAAGGTCTGGTTTAAAAAAGAAAAGAAAATGACTCGGCAAAGTATCGCACTTTATGCCTACGTATTCCCGTCTCGAACGAGAAATCAGAGTCAACAAATTTCGCCTAACTACGGGTTAAGGGGGGAAGGTTGCTCGCTGAGATGTCGCGTCTCGTACCTACGTACTTTCATACGGCATGAAAGATCAGAGCAAACGTAATTCGGGCTACGGAAGACACAAGCTTGTCTGACAGTTTTTTATCTCCTTATGAAAGGGTTTTCCAGATTAAGGGTCCAAGAGGACAAAAACAGAGTTTGAATGTTTGTTTGAGTCTTTTACGAAAGAACTGTTTTTTAGGATGTTCGCAATCTCAATCGCACTAGAGACTATGACCCAGGAGTGAACGCTTCGTATGTCACCCAAAGGGTACCACACTAACATCCAGATTACTGGAGATAGACCCTCCACTAACCTTTTCCCAGATAGCTTAAGGCTCGTAACGTACGACTTCAATTAACCTTATTACTGTGTTTTTGAATTGTTTTGAGATGAGAAGAGAAAGACACCCTAAAACTATGGTTGAAAGGGAATCTACCTACAGTTATCATGCATGGGTCAAAACCTAATGTCTGTCATAATTCCCTCTTGCCCAGAGGAAATCAGAGATCCTAGGGGAAACAACAAAAGAAAACAAGCAGTAAACAGTAAACAATAAAATGCATGCTATGCAACAGTATAAGTGAGGCAAGGGAGAAAATAATATGCAAGAGGAGACAAGCTCCACCTCAAACCTAGAGGTAATCAACACAAGCAAACAGACAATACATCAAAAGAAAAGAAACAGAGGAAGCAACCCAAGCAACGGCAACAGTCTTCAGCAGACAGCAACTTCAATACTCAACAGCAGCAGCTCTAAACAGCAAATCCTCTTGACAGCAAAGTTGACAGCAAAAAGTCTTCATCTTCAAGCTAGCTTCTATCTTCAAGCTTAATCAAACTTCATCTTCAAGCTCTAGCAAGCACACTCCAAGCAGAGGAATAATCACAAAGATCAAGGTGGAAATGTTGAGAACCTAATGAAAACCAAAGGAAATCATCAAGTACCAACATTGAAATGGAAATGCATCCTCAAAGTTCTACTCAACTATGGGCATACCACACATCCCTCCAAAGGAGATATGGAGTTTCCCTAGGAGGACTTTACATCATTGGATAGAATAGAAGCACACAATGCATTCTATGTTTGATGAAAAAAACAAAACTAGCTCTAATGGCTCTTCCTAAAACCCTAATTTCCTAAACTCCTAAAACAACTCCTAAAAGAAAAGGAAACTTCAATTCCAAACTCCAATCTTCAAGACACAGCAGCTACACCAAGTCTAGAAGACCTCCCAAGAAGGAAAACAAGCAAATCCAGCTCCAAAATCACCAAGAAGACCAAGCAAACAAAGGCACACAAAATAGAACACCACAAGCACAAGCAACTTGCAAAATACAACTAAATAGAAGAAAAAGTTGTAAAATACTAATAAAATTCCTAGGGTAACATACATGTATGAACAACCTAGGTTTTAAATATTAAAGCCTAATTCAACTTCTAAGTCACCTAAATAAATTCTAAGATTGAAGGCTATCAAGGTGATCCACAAGTTTGGGAAGGCTCTAATCTCAACACCTAAAATAGAACCTAAAGTTGTTCTAAAATTCCAACATAAATCCTAAGGGAGCATACATGTCTTCCCTAACACATACTAAAAAATCAAAGCCAAATTGCTCACCAATTGGAAGAAAAAATTTCAATAAAACAGATGGTCAAATATGCAAAATTAAAAGAATTAAACAAAATAAGAAAAATAAAAGTAAATTGAAAAATGCATGAAAATGCATTTTATTTATTTCATAAAATCACAAATTCTCTCAAGATCATGGAGATATTTTAAAACTAATTTTTGGATCAAAATTGAATTTATTGTGATTTTTTTGAATCAATAAAGCATTTAAAATAAACAAAATGAATAAAAGAAAATAATAAAACTGAAATAAAACAGGAGCCACAAGATGAGGGGACTTGGTAAGCAGATCCAAGAGCTATGGGCGTTTCCACGTAAGCATCCCAGTCACACGCTGACTGGGATTAATGAAACGCTGCGTTTTGTGTTGAGAGTCAAATTCTCAGATCAAACGTGAGCCATCAGATGCTCCTACTAAGTCTTCGCAACAGACTAATCCAACGGCATTGAGTCATCGTCTTCGTTCAAGTCCTCAGATGGAGGGAGCTCTGTTCAGGTGGCCGGAGAAGACCTCTGGTCGTCTTCTCCAGCGAGAAGGTGGTTGCAGGTGATCAAAAACTCCAAACCTCGTACCAATCTCACTCAAAATTTTATGCTGATCACGATTATGAGCTTAGAATTTCCTAAATCCTTATGCATTTTCAAAACCGACACCAGATCTAAATTATGTCAAATTCTTGAATGTCACCAAAGCCTAAACTAAAGGTATAAATGTCTTCCTCAAGTTACACTGATCATCCTAAGCTATCACAATTGCATTGATTCCTCAAGATCAACCATAACTGAATCCAAAAAGAAATCGTGACACCTTCTTGATCATCACCAATTGCTATCAAATGGATCCTAAATCGTTCTACAAGTCATAAGGAACCTAAACACATGCATAATATGAACTACATCTCCCTAGATCAAGAGGAATTTTGAATTATACCAACCTTGTTTCAAGCTTCAAATGGAGATGGTTCTGACTCGATCTTTGCTCAAAGAACTTCCAGAATCCTTCACTGATGATGATAGAAACCTCTTGCAACTTCAATTTGATCTGAAACCTCCCAGAATCTCAAATGCAATTTTGAGTTGAAGCTCCAAAATTCCAATGTCAATCTCTCTGCTCAGCCTCAAATAACCACCAACCCTTGCCCAATTCTCCTTCTGAGCATTTATAGAATGGTTTGGGACCTTCTAGAGTCCAAGCCCAGACCCAAATTGGAAGATCCAAAAAATCCAACCTCTCCAAAATTTTCACATGGCAAGTGCACGAATTTTCTTAAACAGCTTGCATTAGAAGCTTTGAATCACTTGCATACCACCTTTGGAGTGTATTCAGACCAATAAGAACCTCCACATTGCCTTGGTGAATGAATTGCCATGAGGTTGCTTATATGTGAAGAAACAAGTGAAAAACTCATGAATTAAGGGTCAATTGAAAAATCTAAAAGAACCAATGTTTCCAAAACATGATTTCTGATCAAATCAAGTACTCATTTGACTTGTTTTGGTCACTTAACCAATAATTTTGAATTTTTCAACTTTGAATCCTTTGAAAATCTCCCTTATTCAAACCATTTCAAACCAAGTCTTGCTATGAGCCCAATCAATCCATAATGACTTCTTAATTAGCCTAAAAACCCCATTTTGAGCAACTTTCATGTTGAAAAAAATTGCATTTGACAAGTGCAAGTTGGAGATTTTGACCTATGATTGAAAATGACCTATAATCTCACTTTCCCAAAATACCCCTAACTTGTAAACCTCATAACATGAGTTCTACAAATCAGATGGAAGACTTCTAGTACAATTTAGAAATCTAATATCATGAGGAACAACTTTCATGTTGACCAAAAGTTCAGGTGAAACCTCCTTCTAGGTCAAAAATAGCTTTGAAGTCAAATGATTTTCACAGACAAATTTCAGAGGCATCTGAGGACTTGTAACTTGTCTGGGTCATAACTTGAGTTCTATAAATCCCCTTGAAGACTTCTAGTACTCAAATTAAAGGTATTGAGATGCTCTACAAGTTTCATGTTTGCCAAAGATCAATTTGAAATTTTATCTTGACTTATGTGGTCTTGAAGTTAGGCACTAAACAGGGAATTTTGCACTGAAACCCTAATTTAGCAACTTCCCACACTCTTGACTCTTCTTAATTTGATCTTGGCACAACACCACAAATGTCTTATCATATCATTTAATGAACTCCATGACCTAAAAGTATGCTTTGATACTCTTGAATTGCACAGTTGACCTAGAATTGATCCAGATGAAACCCTAATTGCTTGCACCTCAACTGTGGCTCTTGCATTTGACACAATGACTTGGTTGAGCTCTACCATGGCCCCACAGGCATTCTATGAGCTTCATACACATCCTCTTCTCACATTCAACATTTCACAACCCTCTGATGGTCTTCAGTTGATCCTCAAGCTAGGAGAAGATTCACACTCAAACATTTAAACCCTTAGGCCCTCAAATCACCTTCTAATGACTTTGACCACTCCTCAATCTTGAATGAGACCTCTTGCTAGGCTTCTCTTGAGAAGAAACACACTTGATCCCCTGCTATATGGATGATACCATGATATGCAAATGATATAACTATGCAGATGATAATGCAATGAAACATAAACCAGGTAAGAAAAGGTTGAGCAAATTTTGGGGTGCAACAGCTGCCCCTATTCAAACGGCTTAGACCCGACTGGGTGAAGAGCGAACGACCTTAAAACAATCGAGGTAGAAGACGGTTGAATACCAAGAAACCCAAAAATTTGCTAACCGCAGAAATACACCGCGAAAATTGGTTGGGGAACAACATTTGTTGCGCTGAACCCAGTTGTTACGACAACAACTAATCAATCGTCCAATAAAATTTGGGATTTCAACATTAACCCCCTGTGTGACGCCACAGGCATCAAATTAACTTTGCAAGAAACAACTCCGTCCACAACTGGACTAAACTTCGTCAACACGAGGAAAGACTCTATCACCATGGGTACAATTCCGTCCATAACTGGAATAATGATCTCTGTCAGTCACAGGTAACAACTCCACTGGGGACAATTTCGTCAATCACGGATAATAACTCCGTCCACACGGGTAACAATCACTGTCAACACAGGTAACACTTCCGTCAACACGGGCAACAATCACTATCAACACATGTAACAAATCCGTCAACACGGATAACAATCTCTGGCGATTTCACTGGGACAACTCCATCAATCACGGGTAACAACTCCGTCAACACGGACAATAACCACTGTCAACACAGGTACAATCTTTGTCCATCACAGGCGCAACAATCACTGTCAACACAGGGAAGAATTCCGTCAACACGGACAACAATCACTGTCAATACAGGTACAATCTCTGTCCATCACAGGTAACAATCTCTGTCAACACAGGCACAATCTCTGTCCATCACAGGTAATAATCTCAAACACTATGTGGGGAAATCACTAGTAACAACTCCGAAAGTTTCAGGCATGAAATCTTCTAATGCTGACGTAACAACAACCTGAGAAGAATCCCGCTGGGGATGAAAAGAAACTTAACCAAGCACCTCTGTTAGGGGACGAACGTTATCATCACCTATCTCACGTCGAGAGTTTGAATATCTAGAAATCCTTCTGAACAAGAATCTCACTCCTTTGCAAGGGATAACACCTGAAACCAAAGAGGTAACCAACCTGGTTTATGTTCAGAATGCGTATGTTTGACAATGGCGTAATGCTCCCTACGGCATGGTAATGCTACGCGTTTTGGTAGATGCAAATATGATGATATATGCAAAATGCAGTGATATGCTCCAGCAAAATAAATGCTGAAGACAAAGCCGAATTTGCTGGGGATAACCGGATACCACATACATATTCCAACAAAATAAATGCTGGAACGGTGCAACCAACTCCGCTGGGGGTAACTATCCTGTCGGAGGACGACTCACAAGCTTGAAATTACGAACTCTGATGCTGTTCATCCTGTCGGTGGAAAACAAACTGCTGGGGAGAAGGAAAAAACAGTTATGCGCGGGGATAATCCTTCTAACCTGATGACGACTTAGTTATATTCTACGGAAGTTACCCATGCTGGGAATTCATTGTGTATGTACTCACTGCTGGGAATGCACCTTCTGTTGGGGACATCAAGATCCACTGAAGAAACTCTCTTGGTAACTTTCCTGGGGGAATACTCTTTTGAGGAGGACCACCCATGTCTAATAGGGATAAGTACCATCTTAAATCTTCTGAGATAAGATGTGACTTCCATCTGCGGAGGAGTGATACAACCATTATGTCACAGGACTCCGGTTGGGGAACACAACTTCCCTGCATGTTTGCCCCAAAGGTGAGAACCCTGCAAAACACAAATGAGACAAAAACAAATCTATACAACAAGATCTCTTCCGGTTAGTATCCGTGACGTTCATTCAGTCAATTCGAAGTTTTAGCAATTAGTGGCAAGGCCCAGCAAGTTTATGCACATGCAAGTTCATCAAAAACATCGGCATTTTTCACAAACAAAACAGTAAAGACCAAGCATCAAATACTGAATAATATGATTTATTGATAACGAGCTTGTAAATAGGCAAAATTTTGTACACTGGATGCAACTCCTGAAAAGAGGAAGTTACGCACAAACAAAATACAAATATACAGAAGCACAAAGAAAATTTGTGTACATGTTGGCAACATGGTACAGACGAACACCATGAGCTAATCCTCTTATGACTTGCCTGACTCTGACGCTTTCCCAATACTCGACCTTCAGAAGAGATTGTTTCAGATATACGACTCTTAGGTACTCCCAAGCCACTAAGCAGTGCAGTATCAAACTCGGACCGTAGTCATTTTCTTTTTCAAATCCCTAACTTTTGCGTGAACCGCCCTTTGCAGGTTTTCAATTCACCGGGATACCCTTTTTTGCCGAAGTTGCCCTTTTCAGGTTTTCAACTTCGCGGGTGTACATCTTTTTTCAATTTTATCCCTAACTTTTTCCCGAACCCTTTATTTCCTTTTTTATGGTTCGCCGGGATGCCCCATTTTTGCCTAGACTTTCTTTTTCTGTCCAGCGGGTCTATTTAAGCAAAGTATTTTTTAACTGCGTCCGAGTTCACAGGGGATGTAAAATCCTCACCATCCATGGTGGACAACAGTAAGGCTCCTCCAGAGAAAACCTTTCTAACGACATATGGACCTTCATAGTTGGGAGTCCACTTGCCCTGTGATCTGATTGTGGTGGGAGAATCTTCTTCAGCACAAGATCGCCCGTCTGAAAGCTTCGAGGACACACCTTTTTATCATAAGCTTTCTTCATCCGGCTCTGATACAACCGACCATATGCTAGAGAAGCCAGTCTCTTCTCGTCCATTAGACTGAGCTAATTCAATCTATCTTTCACCCATTCTGCCTCATTAAGTTGGACATCACGCAAAACCCTCAGAGAAGGAATCTCAACCTCCAATGGTAGGACAACCTCCATACCATATACAAGTGAAAAAGGAGTTGCCCCGGTTGATGTGCGTACCGTCGTACGATAACCGTGCAAAGCAAAAGGCAACATCTCATGCCAGTCCTTGTAGGTCACAACCATCTTCTGAACAATCTTCTTTATGTTTTTATTGGCCGCTTCAACAACGTCATTCATCTTGGGCCGATAAGAAGAAGAGTTGTGATGTTCAATTTTGAAACTCTGGCACAATTCCTTCATTATCTTGTTATTCAAATTCGAACCGTTGTCAGTGATAATCCGCTCCGGGATTCCATATCTGCAGATAATATCTTTCTTGATAAATCTGGCTACCACCTGCTTGGTAACATTAGCATATGACGCCGCTTCAACCCATTTGGTGAAGTAATCAATAGCTACCAAGATAAAACGATGTCCGTTGGATGCCGCGGGCTCAATCTTTCCAATCACATCAATTCCCCACATGGAAAAAGGCCAAGGCGACGACATAACTTCAGAGGGCTCGGAGGCACATGAATCTTGTCCGCATAAATCTGGCATTTATGACACTTCTTTGCAAATTTGAAACAATATGTTTCCATTGTTAGCCAGTAATACCCTGCTCTTAATAGCTTTCTCGTCATTGCATGTCCGCCGGCATGCGTGCCAAATGTACCCTCGTGGATTTCTTCCATTAGCAACTTAGCCTCTTTCTCGTCCACACACCGCAATAACACCAAGTCGTGGTTTCTCTTGTACAAAACCCCATCCGGATTCAAATAGAAATTGCCAGCCAATCTACTAAGAGTCTTCTGATTACGACTGGATGCCCCAGCCGGATACTCTTGGTTCTTCAGGAAATTCTGGATATCAAAATACCACGGTTTGCCATCGGAAGCTTCCTCAATGGAGAATATGAAGGCGAGCCTATCAAGGCGAGAAATAACTATCCTGGGAGCCTCATTCCAGAAGTTAACCTTATACATTGAAGACAACGTTGCGAGAGCGTCTGCCATCTGATTTTCTGCTCGTGGTACATGGTGCAGTTCCACCTTGTCAAAGAAAGGTAACAACCTCCTTGCATAATTCATATAGGGTATCAGATTGGGCTGACGAGTCTCCCACTCTCCCTTGATCTGATTCACAACTAGAGTAGAGTCTCCGTATACATCAAGATTTTTGATTCTCAGATCGATAACTTCTTCGAGTCCCATAATGCACGCTTCATATTCGGCCTCATTGTTGGTAACTGGAAAGGTCAATCTAGCAGTGAATGGGATGTGCGACCCATGGGGAGTAGTAATGATTTCCCCTATTCCACTTCCATATGAATTGACGGCACCGTCAAATATCAATTGCCATTTGGAACCCAACTCTGTACCTTCATCCGGCAACTACTCCTCACAGTCCTTCATTTTTAAGTACATGTATTCCTCGTCAGGAAAATCAAAATTCATCGACTGGTAATCATCAACTGGCTGCTCAGCTAGGTATTCTGACAGAACGCTACCTTTAATAGCCTTTTGAGAAACATACTGGATACCGTATTCTGTCAATACCATCTACCAACGGGCAATCCTTCCAGAAAGTGCTTGCTTTTCAAACACGTATTTGATCGGGTCCATCTTTGAAATTAGCATGGTTGTATGATTTAGCATGTATTGCCTCAAACGTTTGGCAGCACAGGCTAGCGCACAACATGTTTTTTCGAGCATTGAGTAACGGGACTCACAGTCTGTGAACTTTTTACTCAAGTAATAAATCGCATGCTCTTTACGTCCAGTCTCGTCGTGTTGACCGAGAACACAACCCATACTTTTCTCAAGAACCGTCAAATACATAATCAATGGTTTCCCCGCTACTGGGGGTATCAATATTGGAGGTTCCTGCAAATATTCTTTTACTTTCTCAAAGGCCCTTTGACAATCTTCATTCCAGGTCACAGCCTGATCTTTTTTTAACAACTTGAATAATGGCTCGCACGTGCCCGTTAGATGAGATATGAACCGAGCTATGTAGTTCAACCTCCCTAAAAAACCACGAACCTCTTTTTCTGTTTTCGGCGTTGGCATTTCTTGTATTTCTTTTATTTTAGCAGGATCAACCTCAATTCCTTTTTCGCTCACAATAAACCCCAATAGCTTACCAGATCTCACCCCGAAGGTGCACTTGTTAGGATTCAGTCTCAGCCTGAATTTCCTAAGCCTCTTGAACAATTTCAGAAGATTGACCAGATGCTCTTCCTCCGTCTGGGATTTGGCAATCATATCATCAACGTAGACTTCGATCTCTTTATGCATCATGTCATGAAAGAGTGTCGTCATAGCTCGCTGATATGTTGCCCCGGCGTTCTTCAAACCAAAGGGCATCACTTTGTAGCAGAATGTTCCCCACGCGGTAATAAAAGTTGTTTTCTCCATATCATCCGGCGCCATCTTTATCTGATTATAGCCCGAAAAACCGTCCATGAAGGAAAACACGAAGAATTGAGCGGTATTGTCGACCAGCACATCAATATGAGGAAGCGGAAAGTCGTCTTTTGGGCTCGCCCTATTCAAATCTCGATAGTCCACGCACATCCGCACCTTACCATCTTTCTTTGGTACAGGTACTATATTGGCGACCCATGAGGGATAAGTTGTAACAGCCAGAAACCCGGCGTCCCACTGTTTCTGAACTTCCTCTTTAATTTTCACAGCCATATCTGGTCGAGTTCTTCTGAGTTTCTTCTTAACCGACAGACATTCCTCGCGCAATGGATAACGGTGAACCACCATATCAGTATCCAACCCAGGCATGTCTTCGTAAGACCAAGCAAAAATATCATTGTACTCCCGCAGCATCTCGATAAGCCTTTGCTTGATATCACTTCGCAGTGCAGCCCCTATCCGGATATTCCTGGCAACCTCTCCGGACCCCACGTTGATAATTTTAATTTCCTCCTGATGAGGCAGAATGATTCTTTCTTCTTGTTTCAAAAGTCGAGTCAACTCTTCTGATAAGTCACTATCCTCAACAATCTCTTCTTCTGCTTGAAATATCGGGTCCTCGAAGTCGAAGCGAGTCATAGAAAGTTCGTGATCGGTGTCGTCTGAAATATGAATCCTGCAATGAGAATGGTTAAATGTTTCAAATAATGCAAACAAAACACATAACCACGTTGCCATTTTATTGTTAAACAAAAACAAGAAAAACAAGGATCACAAAATTTGCATGAGAAAAACGCCTTTATTAATGATTAAGCAAAGTACACACATAAGAAGGTAGCCCTAAAAACAGAATCACCATGCCCCGGGTAGGACACAGGATTATAGAATAATTGAGAAAACAAATCATTACTGTTTTGTAGTCACTAAGACAAGTTCCTAGATAGACCAGTTGCACAGATTCTGTCCTGGCACGTCGGGCTTGATCCACGAGTCCATATCGCAGTCATTATCTCCATCTTCAGCATCGGAAACAGCATTGATTGTTTTATAACAGACACCACCTGGAGTGATCACCACTGGTCCTTTGAACTTTGGCACGCCTGATGCGGAAGGTGACAATGTCGGGCGATACCTCAACCCAAACATGTCCATCTTGACAGGAATTTCCAATACTTGGCCTCATCCTTTGTTTTCTCCAGCCTGAACCACTGCCTGAGCGTCTTTGTACAAAGACATGGCCACCTCGGGACCTTTGCTGGGAACATGAGACTTGTCTTTGATCTGAAACCCCTCGAAGGCTTGGCATGGCGTCTCATGGATTTCCCCATCCACTTCGATGTACTTGAATGATGAAAGATGACTAACCATAATGTCCTCCTCTCTACAAATAGTAACAACACTGTCCCCGACCATGTATTTAAGTTTCTGATGCAGCGTGGACGTCACAACCCCTGCAGAATGTATCCATGGTTGCCCGAGTAAACAGCTGTGCACTGGATGTATGTCCATGATGTAGAACACTATGTCAAACACTTCCGGCCCGACCTGGAGCTGCAATGTTATGGATCCAAACACTGACCTTCTGGTCCCATCAAAAGCTCTCACGACCAAGTCACTTGGCGTGCATATGATTCCTCGGATATTTAGCTTCATCATAGCCTTCTTCGGCAACACATTCAAAGATGATTCGGGGTCTAAAAGAACGTGCGACATAACAGTGCCCCGGCACTCCACTGAAATGTGCAAGGCCATATTATGGTCCCGACCTCTGGGCGTCAAATCAAAATCAGTAAATCCCAAGCTGTGGTCAGCATTCACATGCGCCAGTACCCCCTCAAGCTGATTAACAGTTACTTCCTGAGGTACAAAAGATGTGTCCAAGATTTTCAACAAGGCATTCTGATGAGCCTCGGAACAAAGCAACAAGGATAGGATTGAAATTTTGGAGGGCGTCTGCTGCAAGTGCTCCACAATCTTATAGTCACTTTTACGAATCAATCTCATAAACTCTTCTACATCCTTGACCGATGTTTCTTTCTCTTTTGACTGGGAAGGTCCTCCTTCATTCACTTTGGCTTTGCCTCTAGCAATCCTTTCAGCCTCGATTTCAGGTGAAGTGAAGATTCTACCACTTCGGGTCATGCCTCCCACTTCAACAAGACTACCCACTGCCCCTGCTGGCTGGCTATCCACATTAATCTTTTCCCCGTTGCAAAAAGCTTCCAACCCATAATTCCATGGAATGACTTTCGTACTCTCATAAGGAACGGGCCTTGCTTTCGTTATCATGATAGTTGGCCGTTTGGCGGGCGCTGATATCGTAATAGTCTTTCGTGGAATTGTAATTGTTGCGACCTCACCCTGCTTTTCACATGTTACCTTATCAGGTTTCTCAACAGCAGTGCAGTCAAACTGCAAGGTTCCCTCATCAATCATGGCCTGAATACCTCTCTTCAAATCAATACAGCCCTCTGGTCGTGTCCAACAATCCAAACAGTACTCATCACATCCGGGGAAGACCCCTCCTTTCAACAATCTGCTTTTAACATAGCTTAAAGGTGTCTTCAGATTGTTTACGTCCATAACCAAATCCAAATCCTCCTCTGTCAAAACAGCATTCGCTCCATGATTCGGCATTGGTTTCTGTACAATGTTGGGACCATCATTACTGAAGTTGATGACTTTACTATCAATCAAATCTTGGACTTTGTGTTTAAAAGCATGACAACTCTCGATATCATGTCCGGATGCCCCAGAATGAAATTCACACTGCTTACTAGTATGATACCCGTAAGGAAGTGCTCCCGTGGGTGGGTCCAACGTTCTCTTCTCAACCAGATTCAAACCTAACAGCGTCTGAAGCAGTTCGACATATGTTGACGGAGGTGTATCAAATACCCTCTTCGGCTTCCCATTCTGGATCCTTCTCTGAGCAGGATTATACCTTAGTTGTTGCTCCTGCTGTTGTTGTGGTTGTTATCGTTGTTGTGGTATAGGGATCGTCACACTAGCAACCTGTTGTTGAATATACTGGTTCTGACCTCTACCTCGTCCTCGACCACCATACACTGCACTGGCGTCTCCTGGCCTTTTACCACCAAAGACCTTTTTCGCGCCTCCAGCTGAGGTCGATTCACCGGCTTGAATCTTACCAATTTTGATGCCATTTTCAATTCGTTCCCCCATGAGTATCATGTCAGAGAAACTACCCATCGAGCAATTGAGCAATTTATCATAATACATCCTAGAGAATGTTCCAACAAAAATATCAATCAATTCCCTTTCAACCATAGGTGGGTGGACTCTTGCCGCCAGATCGCGCCAACGCTGATCATACTCCTTGAAACTCTCCCCATTCTTCTGTGAAAGACTTTGGAGCTGGACCCTATTTGGTGCAAGGTCACTATTGTATTGATAATGTTTGACGAAAGCATCAGCCAATTCTTTCCAACTTCCGACCTGTGCAGGCTCTAGTCCCATGTACCATTCTAGCGATGGTCCTGACAAACTATCTTGGAAAAAATGCATAAGCATCTTCTCATCATCAGAGTAAGCAGACATCCTCCAGTAGTATGAACGCACATGAACCCGTGGGCATGTGTCCCCTTTATATTTATCGAAAGTGGGAGCTTTAAACTTCAATGGTACTCTCAGCCCAGGAACCAGCCCCATGGTAGCCATGTCCAACCCTGCAGAATTTTGATTGGCTATACCACTCATCTGTTCCTCCAGCATTTTAATCCTCCGATCACTATCAGTGGGACCCTCAAAACCCATGCCTTGCCCAGAAAAGGCATCTTCCTGACGATCTCTATTCCAGTACGGCCCCTCATTACCATATCCGTCATAAGCAGCATTACGACCATGACCATGACCACTTTGGAAGAACCTGGGATCATAGCTCAGATTGCCAAGCTCTTGATTAGCAGCCACTGTCCCAAAACCAGTATTGAAAGGACCCATCCCAGCACCAGTGGTATTCACATTGCCAAACCCAGCATTGTTGTAGCCATTATTACCGAAACCTTGATTGTTATCACCAAACCCTCTGTTGCCGAAGCCCTGATTATTGAAGCCATCATTGCCATCCCGATTGCCAAAGCCAAGACCCTGATTGTTGTCACCGAAACCAGTATTGATACCAACATTCCTGTTGGGTTCCATATTCCCATTAACATTATCAGCATTTCTGTTACCAGCGTTGCCATTGCCATTGCCATTGCCAGTACCATTCTCACCAGCATTTGGTATCAGTTCCTCCCTGCGAGGAGTCTCAACATGAACAGAGTTGTATTCAGTATTATCAGTCGCTCGCGCCAGCAGCGGTTGCACCAGAGTTTGAAGATGTTTCTGGCCTTTAGCCACAGCCTCCATAGTCTGCATGAATTGGGCCAACCTATCCCGGATCTCCTGCATCTGAGACTGTACCTGATCCATGATCTTCTTACTGTTGCTTCTTGTAGCGTACCGGTGAATTCTCTGTTCGTCAATCTTGCAACAACCTGTAAGATGCAGGAGATAAGATTCGAGCTCAAAAAAAAGTACCTGCCATGCAATATGAATATGCAAATGCATACATGTAAATATGCAACAGGTTAATTCCCCCCCCCCCCCCCCCCCCCCGATTCTAGTTCCGAAGAAGAAGCCATAACGACAATGGAGTCCCAAGTAGGCCAACGCAGAATTAGAAACCTCATACATAAACAAATGCCAAGAGGCAAAGTACAAAGATACAACTGAAGAAAAAAAACCTCGGCCAACAAGCTTGGTGATGGTCAAAATACAAGTACGAATAACAAGAGAAAAGCAAAGGTAAATCAGGACAAATGGCGCGCCCTGACATCTTCCAATAGCCTTAACGTCTCCGGATGACCTAGTCTGGAGATTAGTTCCTATATCAATAATGTGTGCCGCTTAACAGTGGATCTCAGCTTTTTGGCGTCCTCTTCACAGGCTCCCCTACCAAAACCCTCATCAATCCTGCATCTTTTGGAGCCAGCCTTCAGTTCACCACCCCTAGTTTCTTTGACCATGTTGCTCACTCTATACTCAGCGTCACGTCTAAGAGATACCTCTTCAGCAATCTTTGCATCCTTAGCGTTGAGCTGCTCCTCTAACTGAGAGATCTGAAGCTTCAATTCATCTTCACGCTCCTTCCGGCTAGTAAGCGTGGCATTCCACAAAAATTCCCATTTGGAAAGTCGAGAATAAGCCTTGTTCAGAAGCTCTTTCTTAGTAGCAAGCACACTACTAACACCATTCAAGGCTACTCCCACCTTCTCTCTCCTGCTGGTCTCTTCAGTCAAATCTGAACCCAACCTATTAATCATCTCAGTCTGCTTCTTCAAAGTGAAGGTTGCTTCACTCTTCTCATGCCGAAGCTGGAAAATCTCTTTCTCTAACTCTTCATTTGCTCTTTGCAATTCTTCCTTTTCAGCCAGCAGCTTGTTATACTTCTCAATCTCTACTGAAGTAGGTTCCTCAATCACCGGAAGATACAAAGGCTCTACAGTAGGATACGACATCAAAGACTTTTCAATTCTTTCATGGATCCAGAGCCGATAAGGATTATAAGCTCGACTGTCACTCTTGCCAAGCAATGTCTTTCCTCTTCTGTGAATATTACCCCAAGCATGCCTCAATCTGACCAAAACATCTCCATCTAATAAACCCGTGAGATACAGAGATTCCTGTATCTCGTCTTCAACCGGAGAGTCCCTCAAAGCATAGAAGAGGTACACAACACACAATTCCATCAATCTGGAAGACCAATCTAAAGTACCAGCAGTGTCAACAAAAGGTCCCGTCTTAGGAAGATGTCCCTGAAACCACCTGTATAGAAGAGGTACACAGCAAGAAACATTCTTTCCTCGACGCTTCTCATTCTTATAGTGAATAGAATGATAAACGTCACCCAAGAGAGTAGGCACCGGATTCTTCAAGGCAAGAATAAAGAAAGCATCTGAGTCAACAAAATCAGGCAAGTTGGGGAACAATACAATCCCATAAATGCAAACAGCCAAAATAGCATTGAAGACAATCCAACATCCATCCTTCGCACACTGCGTAGCCTTCTCAACCAAGCAAGAAAGATGAAAACCATAAGCTCCATTCAGCTTGACCAAACCTCCGGGGAACTCAGAAGCATCTAAACTGACAATCTCAGCAAGCTTAGCCAACTCAGGCTCAGTATCCTCATGAATAAAAGGCATCTGATCTAACACAGGAACTCCCAGCATATCAGAATACTCCTCCAAAGTAGGAGCCAGAATAAAATCAGGGAACAAGAAGCATCTCAACTGAGGCTCGTAAAACTGCATCAAGGTATACAATCCAATCATCTCAAACACAGAAGGCCTGCACAACAAACTGAGCAGTTTCCCGTAAGACTCTCTGAACTCAGCCCTCACTCTCTGATCTGCTAGAGCAACCAACTGCAATAAGGAACTGATATCTGGAGAAGGCAACCTGTAAGTAACTATTCTCTTCATGGACTCCATGTCTGGCAAGAAGAACACTAGAATCTGAGGGGAAAAAGCACACCTGCAACATAAATACACGTTAATGAAATGCAAACATGAAAATGCAAATGCATATGCATATGAAACAGGGGATCAAGTGCAATAATGAAGAACTGTGCTGTGCTGTACTGCCACTTAAGGACCATCAGATCTTCTCCTCAAACCAAACCAACCACCAAGGAACCCTAACAACCAATTCTCACTGATAGAGACAAACCAGGTGTTCTGAGGCCAGAGTTTTCCTGCAAAAAGACCCACCTACCCTCTCACAGGTATGTACTTAACTCGCAGACGAGGTACGGCATCCTATGCGGTCATCAGTGTCACAGACATTCAAGAGCAATGATACGATACCCAGAAGGTGTGGCATCATCATCCCTTGAAGAGGCCTCACTTAGCCGAATCCCAAATGATAGGTTCCCAGAGTCGACAACCCTCAAATCCAATAACCTATCGAGCCCAAAGGGCCAGGCAAGATGCCATCAAAGAGAATCTCGTCTGAGTGTAAATTTCGTAGCTAGCTGGTGCGAGCAAAGCAAGCAGGCTAACCACTACTCTCTACTTCTAAGTCTATGTGCACTCAAGCCCAGGTCCGACTTATCTCTCAAACTAACCCTCTACCCACAGCACAATAACAATAATATACAGTACTGAAAGTAAAGACAGAAATATAAATACATACAAAACCCCAGACGGGAAAACAAGCGCTAGGATTGACTCGCATAGGGAACCGCTAATATCCCCAGTAGAGTCGCCACCTGTCGCTACTGCGAAAATCGGCGCCGGCTATGACAGAAGAGTCGCCACTGTGCGTCATTTATCCCACAAGAGGGAAAGGAAACGCTCAGAGTAAACCTAACGCAAAGAGGGAAAGGAATGGTCATCGCAATCAAATCCTGGATTCGGGAGTCGGTTACGCAAGGGGAAGGTATTACCACCCCTCACGTCTGTCGTACTCGACGGGATCCACGCTTGTTTTCTATCTAAGGGTATGTTATTCTATCTATTCTTAAGGTCTGGTTTAAAAAAGAAAAGAAAATGACTCGGCAAAGTATCACACTTTATGCCTACGTATTCCCGTCTGGAACGAGAAATTAGAGTCAACGTAGTTCGCCTAACCATGGGTTAAGGGGGGAAGGTTGCTCGCCGAGATGTCGCGTCTCATGCCTACGTACTTTCATACGGCATGAAAGATCAGAGCAAACGTAGTTCGGGCTACGGAAGACACAAGCTTGTCTGACAGTATTTTATCTCCTTATGAAAGGATTTTCCAGATTAAGGGTCCAAGAGGACAAAAACAGAGTTTGAATGTTTGTTTGAGTCTTTTACGAAAGAACTGTTTTTTAGGATGTTCGCAATCTTAGTCGCACTAGAGACTATGACCCAGGAGTGAACGCTTCGTAGGTCACCTAAAGGGTACCACACTAACATCCAGATTACTGGAGAGAGACCCTCCACTAACCTTTTCCCAGATAGCTTAAGGCTCGTAATGTACGACTTCAATTAACCTTATTACTGTGTTTTTGAATTATTTTGAGATGAGAAGAGAAAGACACCCAAAAACTATGGTTGAAAGGGAATATACCTACAGTTATCATGCATGGGTCAAAACCTAATGTCTTTCATAATTCCCTCTTGCATAGAGGAAATCAGAGATCCTAGGGGAAACAGCAAAAGAAAACAAGCAGTAAACAGTAAACAGTAAAATGCATGCTATGCAACAGTATAAGCGAGGCAAGGGAGAAAATAATAGGCAAGAGGAGAAAAGCTCCACCTCAAACCTAGAGGTAATCAACACAAGAAAACAGACAATACATCAAAAGAAAAGAAACAGAGGAAGCAACCCAAGCAACGACAACAGTCTTCAGCAGACAACAACTTCACTACTCAACAGCAGCAGCTCTAAACAGCAAATCCTCTTGACAACAAAGTTGACAGCAAAAAGTCTTCATCTTCAAGCTAGCATCTATCTTCAAGCTTCATCAAAATTCATCTTCAAGTTCTAGCAAGCACACTCCAAGCATAGGAATAATCACAAAGATCAAGGTGGAAATGTTGAGAACCAAATAAAAACCAAAGGAAATAATCAAGTACCAACATTGAAATGGAAAGGCATCCTCAAAGTTCTACTCAACTATGGGCATACCACACATCCCTCCAAAGGAGAGATGGAGTTTCCCTAGGAGGACTTTACATCATTGGATAGAATAGAAGCACACAATGCATTCTATGTTTGATGAAAAAAACAAAACTAGCTCTAGTGGCTCTTCCTAAAACCCTAATATCCTAAACTCCTAAAACAACTCCTAAAAGAAAAGGAAACTTCAATTCCAAGCTCCAATCTTCAAGCCACATCAGCTACACCAAGTCTAGAAGACCTCCCAAGAAGGAAAACAAGCAAATCCAGCTCCAAAGTCACCAAGAAGACAAGGCAAACAAAGGCACACAAAATAGAACACCACAAGCACAAGCAACTTGCAAAATACAACTAAAATAGAAATAAAAAGTTGTAAAATTCTAATAAAATTCCTAGGGGAACATACATGTTTGAACAACCTAGGGTTAAAATATTAAAGCCTAATTCAAATTCTTAGTCACCTAAATAAATTCTAAGATTGAAGGGTATCATGGTGATCCACAAGTTTGGGAAGGCTCTAATCTCAACACCTAAAACAGAACCTAAATTTGTTCTAAAATTCCAAAAAAAATCCTACGGGAGCATACATGTCTGCCCTAACACATATTAAAAAATCAAAGCCAAATTCATCACCAATTGGAAGAAAAAAATTCAACAAAACAGATGGTAAAATATGCAAAATTAAAAGAATTAAACAAAATAAGAAAAATCAAATTAAATTGAAAAATGCATGAAAGTGCATTTTATTGATTTCATAAAATCACAAATTCTCTCAAGATTATGGAGATATTTTTAAAATAATGTTTGGATCAAAATTGAATTTATTGTGATTTTTTTGAATCAATAAAGCATTTAAAATAAACAAAATAAATAAAAGAAAATAATAAAACTGAAATAAAACAGGAGCCACAAGATGAGGGGACTTGGTTAGCAGATCCAAGAGCTATGGGCGTGTCCACGCAAGCATCCCAGTCACACGCTGACTGGGATTAATGAAACGCTGCGTTTTGTGTTGAGAGTCAAATTCTCAGATCAAACGTGAGCCATCATATGCTCCTACTAAGTCTTCTCAACAGACTAATCCAAAGAGATTGAGTCATCTTCTTCGTTCAAATCCTCAGATGGAGGGAGCTCTATTCAGGTGGCCGGAGAAGACCTCCGGTCGTCTTCTCCGGTGAGCAGGTGGTTGCAGGTGATCAAAAACTCCAAACCTCATACCAATCTCACTCAAACTTTTATGCTGATCACGATTATGAGCTTAGAATTTCCTAAATCCTTATGCATTTTCAAAACCGACACCAGATCTAAATTATGTCAAATTCTTGAATGTCACCAAAGCCTAAACTAAAGGTATAGATGTCTTCCTCAAGTTACACTAATCATCCTAAGCTATCACAATTGCATTGATTCCTCAAGATCAACCATAACTGAATCCAAACAGAAATTGTGACACCTTTTTGATCATCACCAAATGCTATCAAATGGATCCTAAATCGTTCTACAAGTCATAAGGAACCTAACCACATGCATAATATGAACTACATCTCCCTAGATCAAGAAGAATTTTGAATTATACCAACCTTGTTTCAAGCTTCAAATGGAGATGGTTCTGACTCGATCTTTGCTCCAAGAACTTCCAGAATCCTTCACTGATGATGATAGAAACCTCTTGCAACTTCAATTTGATCTGAAACCTCCCTGAATCTCAAATGCGATTTTGAGTTGAAGCTCCAAAATTCCAATGTCAATCTCTCTGCTCAGCCTCAAATAACCACCAACCCTTGCCCAATTCTCCTTCTGAGCATTTATAGAATGGTTTGGGACCTTCTAGAGTCCAAGCCCAGACCCAAATTGGAAGATCCAAAAAATCCAACCTCTCCAAAATTTTCACATGGCAAGTGCATGAATTTTCTTAAATAGCTTGCATTAGAAGCTTTGAATCACTTGCATACCACCTTTGGAGTGTATTCAGACCAATAAGAACCTCCACATTGCCTTGGTGAATGAATTGCCATGAGGTTGCTTATATGTGAAGAAACAAGTGAAAACTCATGAATTAAGGGTCAATTGAAAAATATAAAAGAACCAATGTTTCCAAAACATGATTTCTGATCAAATCAAGTACTCATTTGACTTGTTTTGGTCACTTAACCAATAATTTTGAATTTTTCAACTTTGAATCCTTTGAAAATCTCCCTTATTCAAACCATTTCAAACCAAGTCTTGCTATGAGCCCAATAAATCCATCAGGACTTCTTAGTTAGCCTAAAAACCCCATTTTGAGTAACTTTCATGTTGAACAAAATTGCATTTGACAAGTGCAAGTTGGGGATTTTGACCTATGATTGAAAATGACCTATAATCTCACTTTCCCAAAATACCCCTGACTTGTAAACCTCATAACTTGAGTTCTACAAATCATATGGAAGACTTCTAGTACAATTTAGAAAGCTAAGATCATGAGGAACAACTTTCATGTTGACCAAAAGTTCAGGTGAAACCTCCTTCTAGGTCAAAACTAGCTTTGAAGTCAGATGATTTTCACAGACAAATTTCAGAGGCATCTGAGGACTTGTAACTTGTTTGGGTCATAACTTGAGTTCTATAAATCCCGTTGAAGACTTCTAGTACTCAAATTAAAGGTATTGAGATTCTCTACAAGTTTCATGTTGGCCAAAGATCCATTTGAAACTTGTATCTTGATTATGTGGTCTTGAAGTTAGGCATTAAACAGGGAATTTTGCACTGAAACCCTAATTTAGCAACTTCCCACACTCTTGACTCTTCTTGATTTGATCTTGGCACAACACCACAAATGTCTTATCATATCATTTCATGAACTCCATGACCTAAAAGTAGTCTTTTATACTCTTCAATTGCACAGTTGACCTAGAATTGATCCAGATGAAACCCTAATTGCTTGCACCTCAACTGTGGCTCTTGCATTTGACATAATGACTTGGTTGAGCTCTACCATGGCCCCACAGAAATTCTATGAGCTTCGTACACATCCTCTTCTCACATTCAACATTTCACAACCCTCTGATGGTCTTCAGTTGATCCTCAAGCTAGGAGAAGATTCACACTCAAACATTTAAACCCTTAGGCCCTCAAATCACCTTCTGATGACTTTGACCACTCCTCAATCTTGAATGAGGCCTCTTGCTAGGCTTCTCTTGAGAAGAAACACACTTGATCAACTGCTATATGGATGATTCCATGATATGTAAATTATATAACTATGCAGATGATAATGCAATGAAACATAAACCAGGTAAGAAAAGGTTGAGCAAATTTTGGGGTGCAACAGTCTTGATACCGTACGGGCTAAAGAAATAAACCAGTGTTAGCCAGGGTCTGGATACCGCACGGGCTAAACAAATAAACCAGTGTTAGCTGGGGTCTGGGTACCGCACGGTCTAAAGAAATAAATCGGTGTTAGCCGGGGCCTAGGTACCGTACGGGCTAAAGAAATAAATCGGTGTTAGCCGGGGTCTGGATATCGCACGGGCTAAAGAATTAAACTGGTGTTAACCGGGGTCTGGATACCACACGGGCTAAAGAAATAAACTGGTGTTAGCCGGGGTCTGGATACCGCTCGGTCTAAAGAAATAAACCGGTGTTAGCCAAGGTCTGGATACCGCACGGGCTAAAGAAATAAACTGGTGTTAGCAGGGGTCTCGATACCGCACGGGGCAAAGAAATAAAATGGTGTTAGCCGGGGTCTGGATACCGCACGGGCTAAAGAAATAAACCGGTGTTACTCGGGGTCTCGATACCACACAGGCTAAAGAAATAAACTGGTGTTAGCCGGGGTCTTGATATCGCATAGGTTAAAGAAATAAACTGGTGTTAGGCGGGGTATGGATACCGCACGGGCTAAAGAAATCAAGCGGTGTTAGCCGAGGTCTGGATACCACACGGGTAAAGAAATAAAGCGGTGTTAGCCGGGGTCTGGATACTGCACGAACTAAAGAAATAAATCGTTGTTAGCAGGGGTCTGGATACCACACGGGCTAAGGAATTAAACCGGTGTTAGCCAGGGTCTGGATACAGCACGGGCTAAAGAAATAAACATGTGTAGCTGGGGTATGGATACCACATGGGCTAAAGACATAAACGGGTGTTAGTCGGGGTTTGGATACCACACGGGCTAAAGAAATAAACCGTTGTTAGCCGAGGTCTGGATACCACACGGGCTAAAGAAATAAACCGGTGTTAGCCAGGGTCTGGATACCGCACGAGCTAAAGAAATAAAACGGTGTTAGAGTGGGTCTGGATACCACACGGGCTGAAGAAATAAACCGGTGTTAGCCGAGGTCTGGAGATCACACAGGCTAAAGAATTAAACCGGTGTTAGTCGGGGTCTGGATGCCACACGGGCTAAAGAAATAAACTGGAGATAGCCGGGGTCTGGGTACTACACGGGCTAAAAAAAACCGGTGTTAGCTGGGGTCTGGATACCGCACTAAAGAATAAACCGGTGTTAGCTGGCGCCTTGATACCTTACGGGCTAAAGAATTAAACCTGTGTTAGCGGGAGTTTGGATACCGCACAGACTAATGAAATAAACCGGTGTTAGCCAGTGTCTTGGTACCGCACGGGCTAAAGAAATAAACTGGTGCTAGACGAGGTCCGTATACCACACGGGCTAAAGAAATAAACCGGTGTTAGCTGGGGCCCGGATACCGCACGAGCTAAAGAAATAAATCGGTGTTAGAGGGGGTCTGGATATCGCACAAGCTAAAGAAATAAATCGGTGTTAGTCGGGGTATGCGTACCGCATGGGCTAAAGAAATAAATCTATGTTAGCCGAGGTCTGGATGCCGCAAAGGCTAAAGTAATAAACCGGTGTTAGCCAGGATTCAGATACCGCACAGGATTAAAAAAATTAACAGGCTTTAGCCGGGGTCTGGATACCGCACGGGCTAAAGAAATAAACCAGTGTTAGCCGGCGCCTGGATACCGCAAGGGCTAAAGAAATAAACCGGTGTTAGCCGGGGTCTTAAAACCGCACGGGCTAAAGAAATAAACTTGTGTTAGTCGGGGTCTGGATACCGCAAGGGGTAATGAAATAAAAAGGTGTTAGACGGGGTCTATATGCCGCACGAGCAAAAGAAATAAACCGGAGTTAACCGGGGTCTGGATACTGCACGGGCTAATGAAAACACTGGTGTTTGCCGGGGTCATGATACCACACTAAAGAATAAACAGGTGTTAGCAAGGGTCTGGATACTGCACGGGCTAAAGAAATAAACCAGTGTTAGGCGAGGTCTAGACACCACAAGGGCTAAAGAAATAAACCGTTGTTAGCCGGGGTTTAGATCTCGCACGGGCTAAAGAAATAAATTGTTGTTAGGCAAGGTCTGGATACCACACGGGCTAAATTAATAATGCGGTGTTAGCCGGGGTCTAGTTACTGCACGGGCTAAAGAAATAAAGCGGTGTTAGGAGGGGTCTGGATAATGCACGGGCTAAAGTAATAAACCGTTGTTAGACGGGGTCTGGATACCACACGGGCTAAAGAAATAAACTGGTGTTAGCCGGGGTCTGGATACCGCACTGGCTAAAGAAACAAAACGGTGTTAGTTGGGGTCTGGATACCACACGGGCTAAAGAAATAAACCGGTGTTAGCCGAGGACTGGATATCGCACGGGCTAATGAAATAAACCGGTGTTAGCCGGGATCTGGATACCACACGGGCTAAAGAAATAAACCGGAGTTAGCTGGGGTCTGGATACCGCACGGGCTAAAGAAAAAACCGGTTTTAGCCGGGGTCTGGATACCGCACGGGCTAAAGAATTAAACCGGTGTTAGTAGGGGTCTGGATTCTGTATGGGATAAAGATATAAACCAGTGTTAGCTGGGGTCTTGATACCACACGGGCTAAAGAAATAAACCGGTGTTAGCCGGGGTCTGGATACCACACCGGCTAAACAAATAAATTGGTGTTAGCCGGGGTCAGGATATCGCACGCGCTAAAGAAATAAACCAATGTTAGACAGGTCTGGATACCTCACGGGCTAATGAAATAAAGCAGTGTTAGCCAGGGTCTGGATATTGCACGGGCTAAATAAATAAAGCTTTGTTAGTCGGGGTTTGGATACCACACGGGCTAAAGAAATAAACCGTTGTTAGCCTGGGTCTGGATACCGCACGGGCTAAAGAAATACACCAGTGTTAGCTGGGGCCTAGATACCACACGGGCTAAAGAAATAAAGCGGTGTTAGCCGGGGTCTGGATACCGCACGGGCTAAAGAAATAAACATGTGTTAGCCGGGGTCTGGATACCACACAGGCTAAAGAAATAAATCGGTGTTAGCCGGGGTCAGGATACCACACTGGCTAAAGAAATAAAACAGTGTAAGGCGAGGTATGGAAAGAAATAAATCGGTGTTAGCCAGGGTCTAGATACCGTACGGGCTAAAGAAATAAACCTTTTTTAGCCAGGGTCTGGATACCGCACGGGCTAAAGGAATAAACCAGTGTTAGCTGGGGTCTGGATACCGCACGGGCTAAAGAAATAAACCGGTGTTAACCAGGGCCTAGATACCTCACGGGCTAAAGAAATAAAGCGGTGTTAGCCGGGGTTTAGATACCGCACCGGCTAAACAAATAAATTCGTGTTAGCCGGGGTCTGGATATCGCACGCGCTAAAGAAATAATCCAGTGTTAGACAGGTCTTGATACCTCACGGGCTAATGAAATAAAGCAGTGTTAGCCAGGGTCTGGATACTGCACGGGCTAAATAAATAAAGCTTTGTTAGTCGGGGTTTGCATACCACACGGGCTAAAGAAATAAATCGTTGTTAGCCTGGGTCTGGATACCGCACGGGCTAAAGAAATACACCAGTGTTAGCTGGGGCCTAGATACCACACGGGCTAAAGAAATAAAGCGGTGTTAGTCGGGGTCTAGATACCGCACGGGATAAAGAAATAAACATGTGTTAGCCGGGGTCTGGATACCACACAGGCTAAACAAATAAATCGGTGTTAGCCGGGGTCAGGATACCACACTGGCTAAAGAAATAAAACGGTGTAAGCCGAGGTATAGAAAGAAATAAACCGGTGTTAGCCAGGGTCTAGATACTTTACCAGCTAAAGAAATAAACCTTTTTTAGCCAGGGTCTGGATACCGCACGTACTAAAGGAATAAACCAGTGTTAGCTGGGGTCTGGATACCTGACGAGCTAAAGAAATAAACCGGTGTTAGCCAGGGCCTAGATACCTCACGGGCTAAAGAAATAAAGCGGTGTTAGCCGGGGTTTGGATACCGCACCGGCTAAACAAATAAATTGGTGTTAGCCGGGGTCTGGATATCGCACGCGCTAAAGAAATAAACCAGTGTTAGACAGGTCTGGATACCTCACGGGCTAATGAAATAAAGCAGTGTTAGCTAGGGTCTGGATACTACACGGGCTAAATAAATAAAGCTTTGTTAGTCGGGGTTTGGATACAACACGGGCTAAAGAAATAAATCGTTGTTAGCCTGGGTCTAGATACCGCACGGGCTAAAGAAATACACCAGTGTTAGCTGGGTCCAAGATACCACACGGGCTAAAGAAATAAAGCGGTGTTAGCCGGGGTCTGGATACCGCACAGGATAAATAAATAAACATGTGTTAGCCGGGGTCTGGATACAAAACAGGCTAAACAAATAAATCGGTGTTAGCCGGGGTCAGGATACCACACTGGCTTAAGAAATAAAACGGTGTAAGCCGAGGTATGGAAAGAAATAAACCGGTGTTAGCCAGGGTCTAGATACCGTACGAGCTAAAGAAATAAACCTTTTTTAGCCAGGGTCTGGATACCGCACGGGCTAAAGGAATAAACCAGTGTTAGCTGGGGTCTGGATACAGCACGGGCTAAAGAAATAAACCGGTGTTAACCAGGGCCTAGATACCACACGGGCTAAAGAAATAAAGCGGTGTTAGCCGGGGTTTGGATACCACACGAGCTAAAGAATTAAATCGGTGTGTGCCGGGGTCTATATTCTGCATGGGATAAAGAAATAAACCAGTGTTAACTGGGGTCTGGATACCGCACGAGCTAAAGAAATAAACCAGTGTTAGCCGTGGTCCGGATGCCACACGAGATAAAGAAATAAACCGGTCTTAGCCGGGGACAGCATACCGCACAGGCTAAAGAAATAAATCGGTGTCATACGGGGTCTAGATATCGCACAGGCTAAAGAAATAAACCGGTGTTAGCCGTGTTCTGCGTACCGCACGGGCTGAAGAATTAAACTGGTGTTAGCCGGGGTCTGGATACCGCATGGGCTAAAGAAATAAACCGGTGTTATCCAGGGTCTGGATACCGCACGGGCTGAAGAAATAAACTGGTGTTAGCCAGGATCCGGATACCGCATGAGATAAAGAAATAAATCGGTGTTAGCCAGGGTCTGGATATTGCACGAGCTAAAGAAATAAACCGGTGTTAGGCAGGGTCTGCGTACCGCATGGGCTAAAGAAATAAATCGATGTTAGCCGAGGTCCGGATACCGCAAAGGCTAAAGTAATAAACCGGTGTTAGCCAGGATCCGGATACGGCACGGGATAAAAAAAATTCACAGGCTTTAGCCGGGTTCTGGATACCGCACGGGCTAAAGAAATAAACCGGTGTTCGCCGGCGCCTGGATACCGCAAGGGCTATAAAGAAATAAACTGGTGTTAGCCAGGGCCTTGATACCGCACGGGCTAAAGAAATAAACTGGTGTTACCCAGGATCTGGATACCGCAAGGGGTAATGAAATAAACAGGTGTTAGTTGGGGTCTATATACCGCACGGGCTAAAGAAATAAACCGGAGTTAGCCGGGGTCTGGATATTGCACGGGCTAATGAAAACACTGGTGTTTGCCGGGGTCAGGATACCGCACTAAAGAATAAACAGGTGTTAGCAGGGGTCTGGATACCGCACGGGCTAAAGAAATAAACCAGTGTTAGCCGAGGTCTAGACACCGCAAGGGCTAAAGAAATAAACCGTTGTTAGCCGGGGTTTGGATATCGCACGGGCTAAAGAAATAAATTGGTGTTAGGCAGGGTCTGGATACCGCACGGGCTAAATTAATAATGCGGTGTTAGCCGGGGTCTAGATGCCGCACGGGTTAAATAAATAAATCGGTGTTAGCCGGGGTCAGGATACCACACTGGCTAAAGAAATAAAACGGTGTAAGTCGAGGTATGGAAAGAAATAAACCGGTGTTAGCCAGGGTCTAGATACCGTACGGGCTAAAGAAATAAACCTGTGTTAGCCAGGGTCTGGATACCGCACGGGCTAAAGGAATAAACCAGTGTTAGCTGGGGTCTGGATACCGCACGGGCTAAAGAAATAAACCGGTGTTAGCAAGGGCCTAGATACCTCACGGGCTAAAGAAATAAAGCGGTGTTAGCAGGGGTTTGGATACCACACGGGCTAAAGAATTAAACCGGTGTGTGTCGGGGTCTGGATTCTGCATGGGATAAAGAAATAAACCAGTGTTAGCTGGGGTCTGGATACCGCATGGGCTAAAGAAATAAACCAGTGTTAGCCGTGGTCCGGATGCCACACGGGATAAAGAAATAAACCGGTCTTAGCCGGGGACAGGATATCGCACAGGCTAAAGAAATAAATCGGTGTTAGGCGGGGTCTTGATATCGCACTGGCTAAAGAAGTAAACCGGTGTTAGCCGGGGTCTGCGTACCGCACGGGCTGAAGAATTAAACCGGTGTTAGCTGGGGTCTGAATACCGCATGGGCTAAAGAAATAAACCGGTGTTATCCGGGGTCTGGATACCGCACGGGCTGAAGAAATAAACTGGAGTTAGCCAGGATCCGGATACCGCACGAGATAAAGAAATAAATCGGTGTTAGCCGGGGTCTGGATATCGCACGAGCTAAAGAAATAAACCGGTGTTAGGCGGGGTCTGCATACCGCATGGGCTAAACAAAATAAATCGATGTTAGCCGAGTTCCGGAAACCGCAAAGGCTAAAGTAATAAACCAGTGTTAGCCTGGATCCGGATACCGCACGGGATAAAAAAAATTCACAGGCTTAGCCGGGGTCTGGATACCGCACGGGCTAAAGAAATAAACCGGTGTTAGCCGGCGCCTGGATACCGCAAGGGCTAAAGAAATAAACGGGTGTTAGCCAGGGTCTTGATACCGCACGGGCTAAAGAAATAAACTGGTGTTACCCAGGGTATGGATACCGCAAGGGGTAATGAAATAAATAGGTGTTAGCCGGGGTCTATATACCGCACGGGCTAAAGAAATAAACCGGAGTTAGCCGGGGTCTGGATACTGCACGGGCTAATGAAAACACTGGTGTTTGCCGGGGTCAGGATACCGCACTAAAGAATAAACAGGTGGTAGCAGGGGTATGGATACCGCACAGGCTAAAGAAATAAATCCGTGTTAGCCGAGGTCTAGACACCACAAGGGCTAAAGAAATAAACCGTTGTTAGTCGGGGTTTGGATATCGCATAGGCTAAAGAAATAAATTGGTGTTAGGCAGGGTCTGGATACCGCACGGGCTAAATTAATAATGCGGTGTTAGCCGGAGTCTAGATACCGCACGGGCTAAAGAAATAAATCGATGCTAGCCGGGGTCAGGATACCACACTGGATAAAGAAATAAAACGGTGTAAGCCGAGGTATGGAAAGAAATAAACCGGTGTTAGCCAGGGTCTAGATACCGTACGGGCTAAAGAAATAAACCTGTGTTAGCCAGGGTCTGGATACCGCACGGGCTAAAGGAATAAACCAGTGTTAGCTGGGGTCTGGATACCGCACGGGCTAAAGAAATAAACCGGTGTTAGCAAGGGCCTAGATACCTCACGGGCTAAAGAAATAAAGTGGTGTTAGTAGGGGTTTGGATACTGCACGGGCTAAAGAATTAAACCAGTGTGTGTCGGGGTCTGGATTCTGCATGGGATAAAGAAATAAACCAATGTTAGCTGGGGTCTGGATACCGCACGGGCTAAAGAAATAAACCAGTGTTAGCCGTGGTCCGGATGCCACACGGGATAAAGAAATAAACCGGTCTTAGCCGGGGACAGGATACCGCACAGGCTAAAGAAATAAATCGGTGTTAGGCGGGGTCTGGATATCGCACAGGCTAAAGAAATAAACCGGTGTTAGCCAGGGTCTGCGTACCGCACGGGCTGAAGAATTAAACCGGTGTTAGCCGGGGTCTGGATACCGCATGGGCTAAAGAAATAAACCGGTGTTTTCCGGGGTCTGGATACCGCACGGGCTGAAGAAATAAACTGGTGTTAGCTAGGATCTGGATACCGCACCAGATAAAGAAATAAATCGGTGTTAGCCGGGGTCTGGATATCGCACGAGCTAAAGAAATAAACCGGTGTTAGGCGGGGTCTGCATACCGCATGGGCTAAACAAAATAAATCGATGTTAGCCGAGTTCCGGAAACCGCAAAGGCTAAAGTAATAAACCGGTGTTAGCCTGGATCCGGATACCGCACGGGATAAAAAAAATTCACAGGCTTTAGCCGGGGTCTGGATACCGCACGGGCTAAAGAAATAAACCGGTGTTAGCCGGCGCCTGGATACCGCAAGGGCTACAGAAATAAACGGGTGTTAGCCAGGGTCTTGATACCGCACGGGCTAAAGAAATAAACTGGTGTTACCCAGGGTCTGGATACCGCAAGGGGTAAAGAAATAAACAGGTGTTAGCCGGGGTCTATATATCGCACGGGCTAAAGAAATAAACCGGAGTTAGCCGGGGTCTGGATACTGCACGGGCTAATGAAAACACTGGTGTTTGCCGGGGTCAGGATACTGCACTAAAGAATAAATAGGTGTTAGCAGGGGTCTAGATACCGCACGGGCTAAAGAAATAAACCCGTGTTAGCCGAGGTCTAGACACCACAAGGGCTAAAGAAATAAACCGTTAGTAGCCGGGGTTTGGATATCGCACAGGCTAAAGAAATAAATTGGTGTTAGGCAGGGTCTGGATACCGCACGGGCTAAATTAATAATGCGGTGTTAGCCGGGGTCTAGATACCGCACGGGCTAAAGAAATAAATCGATGCTAGCCGGGGTCAGGATACCGCACGGGCTAAAGAAATACACCAGTGTTAGCTGGGGCCTAGATACCACACGGGCTAAAGAAATAAAGCGGTGTTAGCCGGGGTCTGGATACCGCACGGGCTAAAGAAATAAACATGTGTTAGCCGGGGTCTGGATACCACACAGGCTAAAGAAATAAATCGGTGTTAGCCGGGGTCAGGATACCACACTGGCTAAAGAAATAAAACAGTGTAAGGCGAGGTATGGAAAGAAATAAATCGGTGTTAGCCAGGGTCTAGATACCGTACGGGCTAAAGAAATAAACCTTTTTTAGCCAGGGTCTGGATACCGCACGGGCTAAAGGAATAAACCAGTGTTAGCTGGGGTCTGGATACCGCACGGGCTAAAGAAATAAACCGGTGTTAACCAGGGCCTAGATACCTCACGGGCTAAAGAAATAAAGCGGTGTTAGCCGGGGTTTAGATACCGCACCGGCTAAACAAATAAATTCGTGTTAGCCGGGGTCTGGATATCGCACGCGCTAAAGAAATAATCCAGTGTTAGACAGGTCTTGATACCTCACGGGCTAATGAAATAAAGCAGTGTTAGCCAGGGTCTGGATACTGCACGGGCTAAATAAATAAAGCTTTGTTAGTCGGGGTTTGCATACCACACGGGCTAAAGAAATAAATCGTTGTTAGCCTGGGTCTGGATACCGCACGGGCTAAAGAAATACACCAGTGTTAGCTGGGGCCTAGATACCACACGGGCTAAAGAAATAAAGCGGTGTTAGTCGGGGTCTAGATACCGCACGGGATAAAGAAATAAACATGTGTTAGCCGGGGTCTGGATACCACACAGGCTAAACAAATAAATCGGTGTTAGCCGGGGTCAGGATACCACACTGGCTAAAGAAATAAAACGGTGTAAGCCGAGGTATAGAAAGAAATAAACCGGTGTTAGCCAGGGTCTAGATACTTTACCAGCTAAAGAAATAAACCTTTTTTAGCCAGGGTCTGGATACCGCACGTACTAAAGGAATAAACCAGTGTTAGCTGGGGTCTGGATACCTGACGAGCTAAAGAAATAAACCGGTGTTAGCCAGGGCCTAGATACCTCACGGGCTAAAGAAATAAAGCGGTGTTAGCCGGGGTTTGGATACCGCACCGGCTAAACAAATAAATTGGTGTTAGCCGGGGTCTGGATATCGCACGCGCTAAAGAAATAAACCAGTGTTAGACAGGTCTGGATACCTCACGGGCTAATGAAATAAAGCAGTGTTAGCTAGGGTCTGGATACTACACGGGCTAAATAAATAAAGCTTTGTTAGTCGGGGTTTGGATACAACACGGGCTAAAGAAATAAATCGTTGTTAGCCTGGGTCTAGATACCGCACGGGCTAAAGAAATACACCAGTGTTAGCTGGGTCCAAGATACCACACGGGCTAAAGAAATAAAGCGGTGTTAGCCGGGGTCTGGATACCGCACAGGATAAATAAATAAACATGTGTTAGCCGGGGTCTGGATACAAAACAGGCTAAACAAATAAATCGGTGTTAGCCGGGGTCAGGATACCACACTGGCTTAAGAAATAAAACGGTGTAAGCCGAGGTATGGAAAGAAATAAACCGGTGTTAGCCAGGGTCTAGATACCGTACGAGCTAAAGAAATAAACCTTTTTTAGCCAGGGTCTGGATACCGCACGGGCTAAAGGAATAAACCAGTGTTAGCTGGGGTCTGGATACAGCACGGGCTAAAGAAATAAACCGGTGTTAACCAGGGCCTAGATACCACACGGGCTAAAGAAATAAAGCGGTGTTAGCCGGGGTTTGGATACCACACGAGCTAAAGAATTAAATCGGTGTGTGCCGGGGTCTATATTCTGCATGGGATAAAGAAATAAACCAGTGTTAACTGGGGTCTGGATACCGCACGAGCTAAAGAAATAAACCAGTGTTAGCCGTGGTCCGGATGCCACACGAGATAAAGAAATAAACCGGTCTTAGCCGGGGACAGCATACCGCACAGGCTAAAGAAATAAATCGGTGTCATACGGGGTCTAGATATCGCACAGGCTAAAGAAATAAACCGGTGTTAGCCGTGTTCTGCGTACCGCACGGGCTGAAGAATTAAACTGGTGTTAGCCGGGGTCTGGATACCGCATGGGCTAAAGAAATAAACCGGTGTTATCCAGGGTCTGGATACCGCACGGGCTGAAGAAATAAACTGGTGTTAGCCAGGATCCGGATACCGCATGAGATAAAGAAATAAATCGGTGTTAGCCAGGGTCTGGATATTGCACGAGCTAAAGAAATAAACCGGTGTTAGGCAGGGTCTGCGTACCGCATGGGCTAAAGAAATAAATCGATGTTAGCCGAGGTCCGGATACCGCAAAGGCTAAAGTAATAAACCGGTGTTAGCCAGGATCCGGATACGGCACGGGATAAAAAAAATTCACAGGCTTTAGCCGGGTTCTGGATACCGCACGGGCTAAAGAAATAAACCGGTGTTCGCCGGCGCCTGGATACCGCAAGGGCTATAAAGAAATAAACTGGTGTTAGCCAGGGCCTTGATACCGCACGGGCTAAAGAAATAAACTGGTGTTACCCAGGATCTGGATACCGCAAGGGGTAATGAAATAAACAGGTGTTAGTTGGGGTCTATATACCGCACGGGCTAAAGAAATAAACCGGAGTTAGCCGGGGTCTGGATATTGCACGGGCTAATGAAAACACTGGTGTTTGCCGGGGTCAGGATACCGCACTAAAGAATAAACAGGTGTTAGCAGGGGTCTGGATACCGCACGGGCTAAAGAAATAAACCAGTGTTAGCCGAGGTCTAGACACCGCAAGGGCTAAAGAAATAAACCGTTGTTAGCCGGGGTTTGGATATCGCACGGGCTAAAGAAATAAATTGGTGTTAGGCAGGGTCTGGATACCGCACGGGCTAAATTAATAATGCGGTGTTAGCCGGGGTCTAGATGCCGCACGGGTTAAATAAATAAATCGGTGTTAGCCGGGGTCAGGATACCACACTGGCTAAAGAAATAAAACGGTGTAAGTCGAGGTATGGAAAGAAATAAACCGGTGTTAGCCAGGGTCTAGATACCGTACGGGCTAAAGAAATAAACCTGTGTTAGCCAGGGTCTGGATACCGCACGGGCTAAAGGAATAAACCAGTGTTAGCTGGGGTCTGGATACCGCACGGGCTAAAGAAATAAACCGGTGTTAGCAAGGGCCTAGATACCTCACGGGCTAAAGAAATAAAGCGGTGTTAGCAGGGGTTTGGATACCACACGGGCTAAAGAATTAAACCGGTGTGTGTCGGGGTCTGGATTCTGCATGGGATAAAGAAATAAACCAGTGTTAGCTGGGGTCTGGATACCGCATGGGCTAAAGAAATAAACCAGTGTTAGCCGTGGTCCGGATGCCACACGGGATAAAGAAATAAACCGGTCTTAGCCGGGGACAGGATATCGCACAGGCTAAAGAAATAAATCGGTGTTAGGCGGGGTCTTGATATCGCACTGGCTAAAGAAGTAAACCGGTGTTAGCCGGGGTCTGCGTACCGCACGGGCTGAAGAATTAAACCGGTGTTAGCTGGGGTCTGAATACCGCATGGGCTAAAGAAATAAACCGGTGTTATCCGGGGTCTGGATACCGCACGGGCTGAAGAAATAAACTGGAGTTAGCCAGGATCCGGATACCGCACGAGATAAAGAAATAAATCGGTGTTAGCCGGGGTCTGGATATCGCACGAGCTAAAGAAATAAACCGGTGTTAGGCGGGGTCTGCATACCGCATGGGCTAAACAAAATAAATCGATGTTAGCCGAGTTCCGGAAACCGCAAAGGCTAAAGTAATAAACCAGTGTTAGCCTGGATCCGGATACCGCACGGGATAAAAAAAATTCACAGGCTTAGCCGGGGTCTGGATACCGCACGGGCTAAAGAAATAAACCGGTGTTAGCCGGCGCCTGGATACCGCAAGGGCTAAAGAAATAAACGGGTGTTAGCCAGGGTCTTGATACCGCACGGGCTAAAGAAATAAACTGGTGTTACCCAGGGTATGGATACCGCAAGGGGTAATGAAATAAATAGGTGTTAGCCGGGGTCTATATACCGCACGGGCTAAAGAAATAAACCGGAGTTAGCCGGGGTCTGGATACTGCACGGGCTAATGAAAACACTGGTGTTTGCCGGGGTCAGGATACCGCACTAAAGAATAAACAGGTGGTAGCAGGGGTATGGATACCGCACAGGCTAAAGAAATAAATCCGTGTTAGCCGAGGTCTAGACACCACAAGGGCTAAAGAAATAAACCGTTGTTAGTCGGGGTTTGGATATCGCATAGGCTAAAGAAATAAATTGGTGTTAGGCAGGGTCTGGATACCGCACGGGCTAAATTAATAATGCGGTGTTAGCCGGAGTCTAGATACCGCACGGGCTAAAGAAATAAATCGATGCTAGCCGGGGTCAGGATACCACACTGGATAAAGAAATAAAACGGTGTAAGCCGAGGTATGGAAAGAAATAAACCGGTGTTAGCCAGGGTCTAGATACCGTACGGGCTAAAGAAATAAACCTGTGTTAGCCAGGGTCTGGATACCGCACGGGCTAAAGGAATAAACCAGTGTTAGCTGGGGTCTGGATACCGCACGGGCTAAAGAAATAAACCGGTGTTAGCAAGGGCCTAGATACCTCACGGGCTAAAGAAATAAAGTGGTGTTAGTAGGGGTTTGGATACTGCACGGGCTAAAGAATTAAACCAGTGTGTGTCGGGGTCTGGATTCTGCATGGGATAAAGAAATAAACCAATGTTAGCTGGGGTCTGGATACCGCACGGGCTAAAGAAATAAACCAGTGTTAGCCGTGGTCCGGATGCCACACGGGATAAAGAAATAAACCGGTCTTAGCCGGGGACAGGATACCGCACAGGCTAAAGAAATAAATCGGTGTTAGGCGGGGTCTGGATATCGCACAGGCTAAAGAAATAAACCGGTGTTAGCCAGGGTCTGCGTACCGCACGGGCTGAAGAATTAAACCGGTGTTAGCCGGGGTCTGGATACCGCATGGGCTAAAGAAATAAACCGGTGTTTTCCGGGGTCTGGATACCGCACGGGCTGAAGAAATAAACTGGTGTTAGCTAGGATCTGGATACCGCACCAGATAAAGAAATAAATCGGTGTTAGCCGGGGTCTGGATATCGCACGAGCTAAAGAAATAAACCGGTGTTAGGCGGGGTCTGCATACCGCATGGGCTAAACAAAATAAATCGATGTTAGCCGAGTTCCGGAAACCGCAAAGGCTAAAGTAATAAACCGGTGTTAGCCTGGATCCGGATACCGCACGGGATAAAAAAAATTCACAGGCTTTAGCCGGGGTCTGGATACCGCACGGGCTAAAGAAATAAACCGGTGTTAGCCGGCGCCTGGATACCGCAAGGGCTACAGAAATAAACGGGTGTTAGCCAGGGTCTTGATACCGCACGGGCTAAAGAAATAAACTGGTGTTACCCAGGGTCTGGATACCGCAAGGGGTAAAGAAATAAACAGGTGTTAGCCGGGGTCTATATATCGCACGGGCTAAAGAAATAAACCGGAGTTAGCCGGGGTCTGGATACTGCACGGGCTAATGAAAACACTGGTGTTTGCCGGGGTCAGGATACTGCACTAAAGAATAAATAGGTGTTAGCAGGGGTCTAGATACCGCACGGGCTAAAGAAATAAACCCGTGTTAGCCGAGGTCTAGACACCACAAGGGCTAAAGAAATAAACCGTTAGTAGCCGGGGTTTGGATATCGCACAGGCTAAAGAAATAAATTGGTGTTAGGCAGGGTCTGGATACCGCACGGGCTAAATTAATAATGCGGTGTTAGCCGGGGTCTAGATACCGCACGGGCTAAAGAAATAAATCGATGCTAGCCGGGGTCAGGATACCACACTGGCTAAAGAAATAAAACGGTGTAAGCCGAGGTATGGAAAGAAATAAACCGGTGTTAGCCAGGGTCTAGATACCGTACGGGCTAAAGAAATAAATTTGTGTTAGCCAGGGTCTGGATACCGCACGGGCTAAAGGAATAAACCAGTGTTAGCTGGGGTCTGGATACCGCACGGGCTAAAAAAATAAACTGGTGTTAGATAGGGCCTAGATACCTCACGGGCTAAAGAAATAAAGCAGTGTTAGCCGAGGTTTGGATACTGCACGGGCTAAAGAATTAAACCGGTGTGTGCCGGGGTCTGGATTCTGCATGGGATAAAGAAATAAACCAGTGTTAGCTGGGGTCTGGATACCGCACGGGCTAAAGAAATAAACCAGTGTTAGCCGAGGTCCGGATGCCACACGGGATAAAGAAATAAAACGGTCTTAGCCGGGGACAGGATACCGCACGGGCTAAAGAAATAAATCGGTGTTAGGCGGGGTCTGGATATCGCACAGGCTAAAGAAATAAACCGGTGTTAGCCGGCGTCTGCGTACCGCACGGGCTTAAGAATTAAACCGGTGTTAGCCGGGGTCTGCATACCGCATGGGCTAAAGAAATAAACCGGTGTTATCCGGGGTTCGGATACTGCACGGGCTGAAGAAATAAACTGGTGTTAGCCAGGATCTGGATACCGCACGGGATAAAAAAATTCACAGGATTTAGCCGGGGTCTCGACACCGCACGGGCTAAAGAAATAAACTGGTGTTAGCCGGCGCCTGGATACCGCATGGGCTAAAGAAATAAACTGGTGTTAGCCAGGGTCTTGATACCACACGGGCTAAAGAAATAAACTGGTGTTAGCCGGAGTCTGGATACCGCAAGGGGTAATGAAATAAACAGGTGTTAGCCGGGGTCTATATACCGCACGGGCTAAAGAAAAAAACCGGATTTAGCTGGGGTCTGGATACTGCACGAGCTAATGAAAACAGTGGTGTTTTCGGGGTCAGGATAGCGCACTAAAGAATAAACAGGTGTTAGCAGGGGTCTGGATACCGCACGGGCTAAAGAAATAAACCAGTGTTAGCCGAGGTCTAGACACCACAAGGGCTAAAGAAATAAACCGTTGTTAGCCGGGGTTTGGATATCGCACGGGCTAAAGAAATAAATTGGTGTTAGGCAGGGTCTGGATACCGCACGGGCTAAATTCATAATGCGGTGTTAGCCGGGGTCTAGATACCGCACGGGCTAAAGAAATAAAGCGGTGTTAGCCAGGGTCTGGATACTACACGGGATAAAGAAATAAACCGTTATTAGCCGGGGTCTGGATACCACACGGGCTAAAGAAATATACTGGTGTTAGCCGGGGTCTGGATACCGCACGGGCTAAAGAAATAAAACGGTGTTAGTTGGGGTCTGGATACCACACGGGCTAAAGAAATAAACCGGTGTTAGTCGAGGTCTGGATATCGCACGCGCTAAAGAAATAAACCGGTGTTAGTCGGGGTCTGGATACCACACGGGATAAAGAAATAAACTGGAGATAGCTGGGGTCTGGATACTACACGGGCTAAAAAAAACCGGTGTTAGCCAGGGTCTGGATACCGCACTAAAGAATAAACCGGTGTTAGCCGGCGCCTTGATACCGTACGGGCTAAAGAATTAAACCTGTGTTAGCGGGGGTTTGGATACCGCACAGACTAATGAAATAAACCGGTGTTCGCCAGTGTCTTGATACCGCACGGGCTAAAGAAATAAACTGGTGCTAGCCGAGGTCCGGATACCACACGGGCTAAAGAAATAAACCGGTGTTAGTTGGGGCCCGGATACCGCACGAGCTAAAGAAATAAATTGGTGTTAGAGGGGGTCTGGATATCGCACGATCTAAAGAAATAAACCCGTGTTAGTCGGGGTCTGCGTACCGCATGGGCTAAAGAAATAAATCTATCGAGGTCTGGATACCGCAAAGGCTAAAGTAATAAACTGGTGTTAGCCAGGATCTGGATACCACACGGGATAAAAAAAAATAATTGGCTTTAGCTGGGGTCTGGATACCGCACGGGCTAAAGAAATAAACCGGTGTTAGCCGGCGCCTGGATACCGCAAGGGCTAAAGAAATAAACCGGTGTTAGCCGGGGTCTTGATACCGCACGGGCTAAAGAAATAAACTTGTGTTAGCCGGGGTCTGGATACCACAAGGGGTAATGAAATAAACAGGTGTTAGACGGGTTCTATATACCGCACAGGCTAAAGAAATAAACCGGAGTTAGTCGGGGTCTGGATACTGCACGGACTAATGAAAACACTGGTGTTTACCGGGGTCAGGATACCGCACTAAAGAATAAACAGGTGTTAGCAGGGGTCTGGATACCGCACGGGCTAAAGAAATAAAGCAGTGTTAGCCAAGGTCTAGACACCACAAGGGCTAAAGAAATAAACCGTTGTTAGCCGGGGTTTGAATATCGCACGGGCTAAAGAAATAAATTGGTGTTAGGCAGGGTCTTGATACCGCACGGGCTAAATTAATAATGTGGTGTTAGCCGGGGTCTAGATACCTCACGGGCTAAAGAAATAAAGCGGTGTTAGGCAGGGTCTGAATACTGCACGGGCTAAAGAAATAAACCGTTGTTAGCCGGGGACTGGATACCACACGGGCTAAAGAAATAAACCGGTGTTAGCCGGGGTCGGGATACCGCACAGGCTAAAGAAACAAAACGGTGTTAGTTGGGGTCTGGATACCACACGGGCTAAAGAAATAAACCGGTGTTAGCCGAGGACTGGATATCGCACGGGCTAATGAAATAAACCGGTGTTAGCCGGGGTCTGGATACCACACGGGCTAAAGAAATAAAACGGAGTTAGCCGGGGTCTGGATACCGCACTGGAAAAAGAAAAAACCGGTGTTAGCCGGGGTCTGGATATCGCACGGGCTAAAGAATTAATTCGGTGTTAGCCGGGGTCTGGATTCTGCATGGGATAAAGAAATAAACCAGTGTTAGCTGGGGTTTGGATACCACACGGGCTAAAGAAATAAACCGGTGTTAGCCGGGGTCTGGATACTACACGGGCTAAAGAAATAAACTGGGGTTACCGGGGTCTGGATATCGCACGCGCTAAAGAAATAAACCAGTGTTAGACAGGTCTGGATACCTCACGGGCTAATGAAATAAAGCAGTGTTAGCCAGGGTCTGGATACTGCACGGGCTAAATAAATAAAGTTTTGTTAGTCGGGGTTTGGATAGGGCTAAAGAAATAAACCGGTGTTAGCCTGGGTCTGGATACCGCACGGGCTATAGAAATACACTGGTGTTAGCTGGGGCCTGGATACCACACGGGCTAACAAAATAAAGCGGTGTTAGCCGGGATCTGGATACCGCATGGGCTAAAGAAATAAACATGTGTTAGCCAGGGTCTGGATACCACACGGGCTAAAGAAATAAATCGGTGTTAGCCAGGGTCTAGATACCGTACGGGCTAAAGAAATAAACCTGTGTTAGCCAGGGTCTGGATACTGCACATGCCAAAGGAATAAACCAGTGTTAGCTGGGGTTTGGATACCGCACGGGCTAAAGAAATAAACCGGTGTTAGCCAGAGCCTAGATACCTCACGGGCTAAAGAAATAAAGCGGTGTTAGCCGGGGTTTGGATACCGCACGGGCTAAAGAATTAAACCGGTGTGTGCCGGGGTCTGGATTCTGCATGGGATAAAGAAATAAACCAGTGTTAGCTGGGGTCTGGATACCGCACGGGCTAAAGAAATAAACCAGTGTTAGCCGTGGTCCGGATGCCACACGGGATAAAGAAATAAACCGGTCCAGGCCGGGGACAGGATACCGCACGGGCTAAAGAAATAAATCGGTGTTAGGCGGGGTCAGGATTTCGCACAGGCTAAAGAAATAAATCGGTGTTAGCCGGGGTCTGCGTACCGCACGGGCTGAAGAATTAAACCGGTGTTAGCCGGGGTCTGGATACCGCATGGGCTAAAGAAATAAACCGGTGTTATACGTGGTCTGGATACCGCACGAGCTGAAGAAATAAACTGGTGTTGGCCAGGATCCGGATACCGCACGAGATAAAGAAATAAATCGGTGTTAGTCGGGGTCTGGATATCGCACGAGCTAAAGAAATAAACCGGTGTTAGGCGGGGTCTGCGTACCGCATGGGCTAAAGAAATAAATCGATGTTAGCCGAGGTCCAGATACCGCAAAGGCTAAAGTAATAAACCGGTGTTAGCCAGGATCCGGATACCGCACGGGATAAAAAAAATTCATAGGCTTTAGCCGGGGTCTGGATACTGCACGAGCTAAAGAAATAAACCGGTGTTAGCCGGTGCCTGGATACTGCAAGGGCTAAAGAAATAAACTAGTGTTATCCGGGGTCTTGATACCGCACGGGCTAAAGAAATAAATTGGTGTTAGCCGGGGTCAGGATACCGCAAGGGGTAATGAAATAAACAGGTGTTAGCCGGGGTCTATATACCGCACAGGCTAAAGAAATAAACCGGAGTTAGCCGGGGTCTGGATACTAGAAGGGCTAATGAAAACACTGTTGTTTGCTGGGGTCACGATACCGCACTAAAGAATAAACAGGAGTTAGCAGGGGTCTGGATACCGCACGGGCTAAAGAAATTAACCAGTGGTAGCCGAGGTCTAGCCACCACAAGGGCTAAAGAAATAAACTGTTGTTAGCCGGGGTTTGGATATCGCACGGGCTAAAGAAATAAATTGGTGTTAGGTAGGGTCTGGACACCGCACGGGCTAAATTAATAATGCGGTGTTAGCCGGGGTCTAGATACCGCATGGGCTAAAGAAATAAAGCGGTGTTAGCCAGGGTCTAGATACTGCACGGGCTAAAGAAATAAACCGTTGTTATCCGGGGTCTGGATACCACACGGGCTAAAGAAATAAACCGGTGTTAGCCGGGGTCTGGATACCACACGGGCTAAAGAAATAAAACGGTGTTAGTTGGGGTCTGGATACCACACGGGCTAAAGAAATAAACCGGTGTTAGCCGAGGTCTGGATATCACACGGGCTAAAGAAATAAACCGGTGTTAGTCGGGGTCTGGATACCACACGGGCTAAAGAAATAAACTGGAGAAAGCCGGGGTCTGGATACTACACGGGCTAAAAAAAACCGGTGTTAGCCGGGGTCTAGATACTGCGCTAAAGAATAAACCGGTGTTAGCCGGCGCCTTGATACCGTACGGGCTAAAGAATTAAACCTGTGTTAGCGGGGGTTTGGATACCGCATGGACTAATGAAATAAACCGGTGTTAGCCAGTGTCTCGATACCGCACGGGCTAAAGAAATAAATTGGTGCTAGCCGAGGTCCGTATACTACACAGGCTAAAGAAAAAAACCGGTGTTAGCTGGGGCCCGGATACCGCACGAGCTAAAGAAATAAATCGGTGTTAGAGGGGGTCTGGATATCGCACGAGCTTAAGAAATAAACCGGTGTTAGTCGGGGTCTGCGTACCGCATGGGCTAAAGAAATAAATCTATGTTAGCCGAGGTCTGGATACCGCAATGGCTAAAGTAATAAACTGGTGTTAGCCAGGATCCGGATACCTCACGGGATAAAAAAAATTAACTGGCTTTAGCCGGGGTCTGGATACCGCACGGGCTAAAGAAATAAACCGGTGTTAGCCGGCGCCTGGATACCGCAAGGGCTAAAGAAATAAACTTGTGTTAGCCGGGGTCTTGATACCGCACGGGCTAAAGAAATAAACTGGTGTTTGTCGGGGTCAGGATACCGCACTAAAGAATAAACAGGTGTTAGCAGGGGTCTGGATATCGCACGGGCTAAAGAAATAAACCAGTGTTAGCCAAGGTCTAGACACCACAAGGGCTAAAGAAATAACCGTTGTTAGCCGGGGTTTGGATATCGCACGGGCTAAAGAAATAAATTGGTGTTCGGCAGGGTCTGGATACCGCACAGGCTAAATTAATAATGGGGTGTTAGCCGAGGTCTAGATACCGCACGGGCTAAAGAAATAAAGCGGTGTTAGGCGGGGTCTGGATACTACACGGGCTAAAGAAATAAACCGTTGTTAGCCGGGGTCTGGATACCACACGGGCTAAAGAAATAAACCGGTGTTAGCCGGCGCCTTGATACCGTACGGGCTAAAGAATTAAACCTGTGTTAGCGGGGGTTTGGATACCGCAAGGACTAATGAAATAAACCGGTGTTAACCAGTGTCTTGATACCGCACGGGCTAAAGAAATCAATTGGTGCTAGCCGAGGTCCGTATACTACACGGGCTAAAGAAATAAACCGGTGTTAGCTAGGGCCCGGATACCGCACGAGCTAAAGAAATAAATCGGTGTTAGAGGGGGTCTGGATATCGCACGAGCTTAAGAAATAAATCGGTGTTAGTCGGGGTCTGCGTACCGCATGGGCTAAAGAAATAAATCTATGTTAGCCGAGTTCTGGATACCGCAAAGGCTAAAGTAATAAACCGGTGTTAGCCAGGATCCGGATACCTCACGGGATAAAAAAAATTAACTGGCTTTAGCCGGGGTCTGGATACCGCACGGGCTAAAGAAATAAACCGGTGTTAGCCGTCGCCTGGATACCGCAAGGGCTAAAGAAATAAACTTGTGTTAGGCGGGGTCTTGATATTGCACGGGCTAAAGAAATAAACTGGTGTTTGCCGGGGTCAGGATACCGCACTAAAGAATAAATAGGTGTTAGCAGGGGTCTGGATATCGCACGGGCTAAAGAAATAAACCAGTGTTAGCCAAGGTCTAGACACCACAAGGGCTAAAGAAATAACCGTTGTTAGCCGGGGTTTGGATATCGCACGGGCTAAAGAAATAAATTGGTGTTCGGCAGGGTCTGGATACCGCACAGGCTAAATTAGTAATGCGGTGTTAGCCGAGGTCTAGATACCGCACGGGCTAAAGAAATAAAGCGGTGTTAGGCGGGGTCTGGATACTGCACGGGCTAAAGAAATAAACCGTTGTTAGCCGGGGTCTGGATACCGCACAGGCTAAAGAAACAAAACGGTGTTAGTTGGGGTCTGGATACCACACGGGCTAAAGAAATAAACCGGTGTTAGCCGAGGATTGGATATCACACGCGCTAATGAAATAAACCGGTGTTAGCCCGGGTCTGGATACCACACGGGCTAAAGAAATAAACCGGAGTTAGCCGGGGTCTGGATACCGCACTGGCTAAAGAAAAAACCGGTGTTAGCCGGGGTCTGGATACCGCACGGGCTAAAGAATTAAACCGGTGTTAGCCGGGGTCTGGATTCTGCATGGGATAAAGAAATAAACCAGTGTTAGCTGGGGTCTGGATACCACACGGGCTAAAGAAATAAACCGGTGTTAGCCGGGGTCTGGATACCACACGTGCTAAAGAAATAAAATGGGGTTACCGGGGTCTGGATATCGCACGCGCTAAAGTAATAAACCAGTGTTAGACAGGTCTGGATACCTCACGGGCTAATGAAATAAAGCAGTGTTAGCCAGGGTCTGGATACTGCACGGGCTAAATAAATAAAGCTCTTTTAGTCGGGGTTTGGATACCACACGGGCTAAAGAAATAAATCGTTTTTAGCCTGGGTCTGGATACCGCACGGGCTAAAGAAATACACCGGTGTTAACTGGGGCCTGGATACCACATGGGCTAACGAAATAAAGCGGTGTTAGCCGGGGTCTGGATACCGCACGGATAAAGAAATAAACATGTGTTAGCCGGGGTCTGGATACCACACGGGCTAAAGAAATAAATCGGTGTTAGCCGGGGTCAGGATACCACACTGGCTAAAGAAATAAAACGGCGTATGCCGAGGTATGGAAAGAAATAAACCGGTGTTAGCCAGGGTCTAGATACCGTACGGGCTAAAGAAATAAACCTGTGTTAGCCAGGGTCTGGATACCGCACGGGCTAAAGGAATAAACTAGTGTTAGCTGGGGTCTGAATATTGCACGGGCTAAAGAAATAAATCGGTGTTAGCCAGGGCCTAGATACCTCACGGGCTAAAGAAATAAAGCGGTGTTAGCCGGGGTTTGGATACCGCACGGGCTAAAGAATTAAACCGGTGTGTGCCGGGGTCTGGATTCTGCATGGGATAAAGAAATAAACCAGTGTTAGCTGGGGTCTGGATACCGCACGGGCTAAAGAAATAAACCAGTGTTAGCCGTGGTCCGGATGCCACACGGGATAAAGAAATAAACCGGTCTTAGCCGGGGACAGGATACCGCACGGGCTAAAGAAATAAATCGGTTTTAGTCGGGGTATGTATATCGCACAAGCTAAGGAAATAAACCGGTGTTAGCCGGGGTCTGCGTACTGCACGGGATGAAGAATTAAACCGGTGTTATCCGTGGCCTGGATATCGCATGGGCTAAAGAAATAAACCGGTGTTATCCGTGGCCTGGATACCGCATGGGCTGAAGAAATAAACTGGTGTTAGCCAAGATCCGGATACCGCACGAGATAAAGAAATAAATCGGTGTTAGCCGGGGTCTGGATATCGCACGAGCTAAAGAAATCAACCGGTGTTAGGCGGGGTCTGCGTACCGCATGGGCTAAAGAAATAAATCGATGTTAGCCGAGGTCCGGATACCGCAAAGGCTAAAATAATAAACTGGTGTTAGCCAGGATCCGGATACCGCACGGGATAAAAAAAATTCACAGGCTTTAGCCGGGGTCAGGATACTGCACGGGCTAAAGAAATAAACCGGTGTTAGCCGGCGCCTGGATACCGCAAGGGCTAAAGAAATAAACTGGTGTTATCCGGGGTCTTGATACCGCACGGGCTAAAGAAATAAACTGGTGTTAGCCGGGGTCTGGATACCGCAAGGGGTAATGAAATAAACAGGTGTTAGCCGGGGTCTATATACCGCACGGGCTAAAGAAATAAACCGGAGTTAGCCGGGGTCTGGATACTGCACGGGCTAATGAAAACACTGGTGTTTACCGGGGTCACGATACCGCACTAAAGAATACACAGGTGTTAGCAGGGGTCTGGATACCGCACGGGCTAAAGAAATAAACCAGTGTTAGCCGAGGTCTAGACACCACAAGGGCTATAGAAATAAACCGTTGTTAGCCGGGGTTTGGATATCGCACGGGCTAAAGAAATAAATTGGTGTTAGGCAGGGTCTGGATACCGCACGGGCTAAATTAATAATGCGGTGTTAGCCGGGGTCTAGATACCGCACGGGCTAAAAAAATAAATCGGTGTTAGCCAGTGTCTGGATACCGCACGGGCTAAAGAAATAAACCGTTGTTAGCCGGGGTCTGGATACCACACGGGCTAAAGAAATAAATCGGTGTTAGCCGGGGTCAGGATACCATACTGGCTAAAGAAGTAAAACTGTGTAAGCCGAGGTATTGAAAGAAATAAACCGGTGTTAGCCAGGGTCTAGATACCGTACGGGCTAAAGAAATAAACCTGTGTTAGCCAGGGTCTGGATACCGTACGGGCTAAACGAATAAACCAGTGTTAGCTGGGGTCTGGATACCGCACGGGCTAAAGAAATAAACCGGTGTTAGCCAGGGCCTAGATACCTCACGGGCTAAAGAAATAAACCGGTGTTAGCAGGGGTTTGGATACCGCACGGGCTAAAGAATTAAACCGGTGTGTGCCGGGGTCTGGATTCTGCATGGGATAAAGAAATAAACCAGTGTTAGCTGGGGTCTGGATACCGCACGGGCTAAAGAAATAAACCAGTGTTAGCCGAGGTTCGGATGCCACACGGGATAAAGAAATAAACCGGTCTTAGTCGGGGACAGGATACCGCATGGGCTAAAGAAATAACTCGGTGTTAGGCGGGGTATGGATATCGCACATGCTAAAGAAATAAACCGGTGTTAGCCGGGGTCTGCGTACCGCACGGGTTGAAGAATTAAACCAGTGTTAGCCGGGGTCTGGATATCGCATGGGCTAAAGAAATAAATTGATGTTAGCCGAGGTCCGGATACCGCAAAGGCTAAAGTAATAAACCGGTGTTAGCCAGGATCCGGATACTGCACGGGATAAAAAAAATTCACAGGCTTTAGCCGGGGTCTGGATACCGCACAGGCTAAAGAAATAAACTGGTGTTAGCCGGCACCTGGATACCGCAAGGGCTAAAGAAATAAACTGGTGTTAATTGGGGTCTTGATACCGCACGGGCTAAAGAAATAAACTGGTGTTAGCCGGGGTCTGGATACCGCAAGGGGTAATGAAATAAACAGGTGTTAGCCGGGGTCTATATACCGTACGGGCTAAAGAAATAAACCGGAGTTAGCCGGGGTCGGGATACTGCACGTGCTAATGAAAACACTGGTGTTTGCCGGGGTTAAGATACCGCACTAAAGAATAAACAGGTGTTAGTAGGGGTCTGGATACCGCACGGGCTTTAGAAATAAACCAGTGTTAGCCGAGGTCTAGACACCACAAGGGCTAAAGAAATAAACCGTTGTTAGTCGGGGTCTGGATACCACACGGGCTAAAGAAATAAATTGGTGTTAGGCAGGGTCTGGATACCGCACGGGCTAAATTAATAATGCGGTGTTAGCCTGGGTCTAGATACCGCACGGGCTAAAGAAATAAAGCGGTGTTAGCCAGGGTTTGGATACTGCACGGGCTAAAGAAATAAACCGTTGTTTGCCGGGGTCTGGATACCACGCGGGGTAAAGAAATAAACTGGTGTGAGCCGGGGTCTGGATACCGCACAGGCTAAAGAAACAAAACGGTGTTAGTTGGGGTCTGGATACCACACGGGCTAAAGAAATAAACCGGTGTTAGCCGAGGACTGGATATCGCACGGGCTAATGAAATAAACCGGTGTTAGCCGGGGTCTGGATACCACACGGGCTAAAGAAATAAACCGGAGTTAGCCGGGGTCTGGATACCGCACGGGCTAAAGAAAAAACCGGTGTTAGCCGGGGTCTTGATTCTGCATGGGATAAAGAAATAAATCAGTGTTAGCTGGGGTCTAGATACCACACGGGCTAAAGAAATAAACCGTTGTTAGCCGGGGTCTGGATACCACACGGGCTAAAGAAATAAACCGCTGTTAGCTGGGGTCTGGATACCACACGGGCTAAAGAAATAAACTAGTGTTAGTCGGGGTCTGGATATCGCACGCGCTAAAGAAATAAACCAGTGTTAGACGGGTCTGGATACCTCACGGGCTAAAGAAATAAAGCGGTGTTAGCCAGGGTCTGGATACGACACGGGCTAAATAAATAAAGCTTTGTTAGTCGGGGTTTGGATACCACACGGGCTAAAGAAATAAACCGTTGTTAGCCTGGGTCTGGATACCGCACGGGCTAAAGAAATACACCGGTGTTAGCTGGGGCCTGGATACCACACGGGCTAAAGAAATAAAGCGGTGTTAGCCAGTGTCTGGATACCGCACGAGCTAAAGAAATAAACATGTGTTAGCCGGGGTCTGGATACCACACGGGCTAAAGAAATAAATCGGTGTTAGCCAGGGTCATGATACCACTCTGGCTAAAGAAATAAACCGGTGTTAGCCAGGTTCTAGATACCATACGGACTAAAGAAATAAACCTGTGTTAGCCAGGGTCTGGATACCGCACGGGCTAAAGGAATAAACCAGTGTTAGCTGGGGTCTGGATACCGCACGGGCTAAAGATATAAACCGGTGTTAGCCAGGGCATAGATACCGCACGGACTAAAGAATTAAACCAGTGTGTGCTGGGGTCTGGATTCTGCATGGGATAAAGAAATAAACCAGTGTTAGTTGGGGTCTGGATACCGCACGGGCTAAAGAAATAAACCAGTGTTAGCCGAGGTCCGAATACCACACGGGATAAAGAAATAAACTGGTGTTAGCCGGGGACCGGATACCACACGGGCTAAAGAAATAAACTGGTGTCAGGCGGGGTCTGGATATCGCACGGGCTAAAGAAATAAATCGGTGTTAGCCTGGGTCTGCGTACCGCACGGGCTGAAGAATTAAACTGGTGTTAGCCGGGGTCTGGATACCGCATGGGCTAAAGAAATAAACCGGTGTTATCCGGGGTCTGGATACCGCACGGGCTGAAGAAATAAACTGGTGTTAGCCAGGATCCGGATACCGCACGAGATAAAGAAATAAATTGGTGTTAGTCAAGTTCTGGATACCGCATGGGCTAAAGAAATAAACCGGTGTTAGTCGGGGTCTGGATACCACAGGAGCTAAAGAAATAAACCGGTGTTAGCCGGGGTCGGGATACCGCACGGGGTAAAGAAATAAATCAGTTTTAGTCGGGGTCTGGATACCGCACGGGCTAAAGAAATAAACCGGTGTTAGCCGGGGTGTGGATACCACAAGGGCTAAAGAAATAAACCGGTGCTAGCCGGGGTCTGGATACCACACGGGCTAAATAAATAAACTGTTGTTAGTCGGGTTTTGGATACCGCACGCGCTAAAGAAATAAACCAGTGTTAGGTGGGTCTGGATACCTCACGGGCTAAAGAAATAAAGCGGTGTTAGCCGGGGTCTGGATACCGCACGAGCTAAAGAAATAAAGCGGTGTTAGCTGGGGTCTAGATACTGCACGAGCTAAATAAATTAAGCTTTGTTAGTCGGGGTTTGGATACCACACGGGCTAAAGAAATAAACCATTGTTAGCCGGGGTCTAGATACCGCACGGGCTAAAGAAATAAACCGGTGTTAGGTGGGGCCTGGATACCCCACGGGCTAAAGAAATAAGCGGTGTTAGCTGGGGTCTGGATACCGCACGGGCTAAAGAAATAAACCTCTGTTAGCCGGGGTCTGGATACCATACGGGCTAAAGAAATAAATCGGTGTTAACCGGGGTCAGGATAGCACCCAGGCTAAAGAAATAAACCGGTGTTAACCGAGGTCTGGAAAGAAATAAATCGGTGTTAGTCGGGGTCTAGATACCGTACGGGCTAAAGTAATAAACTTGTGTTAGCCAGGGTTTGGATACCGCACAGGCTAAACGAATAAACCAGTGTTAGCTGGGGTCTGGATACCGCACGGGCTAAAGAAATAAACTGGTGTTAACCGGGGTCTAAATACCACACGGACTAAAGAAATAAACCAGTGTTAGCTGGGGTCTGGATACCGCACGGGCTAAAGAAATAAACCGGTGTTAGCCGGGGTTTGGATACCAAACGAGCTAAAGAAATAAACTGGTGTTAGCTGGGATCGGGATACCACACAGGCTAAAGAAATAAACTGGTGTTAGCCGGGATTTGGATACCGCACGGGCTAAAGAAATAAACCATAATTTGCTGGAGATACACCTGAAGACAAGAGGTAACAACCTGGCTTATGTTTTGAATGCACATGTTTGAGAATGGCGTAATACTCCATACAAAATGGAAATGATACGCATTTGGGAGGATGCTATGCACAAATGCAAATGCAAAGGAACCACTCCAGGAAAATAAATGCTGAAGAGACGAAACCAACTCCGCTGAGGAACGACCCGGAAGCTCTAAATAAGATTGGACTTTTGCTGGGGAAACAAGCCCTAGATGGCCTTCCTGAATACAACATTTTTGGGGAACAAACCACTCGACTGGGGGAAACACCCTGAATGTCCTTCTAGAATATAACTCTTCTAGGGAGTACAGCAAACTGCAGGGAATAACTCCACTCTACTGGAGATTAAATCCAATCTGTTAGGGAATAAGAATAAGATTCATCAACATCACCCTCTTCTTGGGGAATTGAGTTAGTATCATAGACTCTATGAGGAAGCAACACTGAGCTTTGTTCCATTACTGGGGGAAAACACTCCCATATCTACCTGTCAAAAGATAGGTATGCACCACTGTTGGGGAATCTCAGGTTCGATCCTCTGGGGATAACTTAGGTCTTGAACTGCTAGGGGATAAATGCCATCTCAACCTGCTGGGGATGAGTGCACACTATCGCTGGCGAGATATTTTGACCGGAAATCTTCACCTTTTGGGGACAGAGATATGGTGACTTCACTGGGGATACACCTCTGAAACAATCTCAACAGCGAGAACCCTGCAAATGACAAACAAGCAAATGTGTCCCGTATGCAATAAAGGCTATCTTGGTCATTGTCCATGACATTATTTAAGCAAATCAGCATTTCGATTACGATTAGTAAAGCCCACGAGTTTATTTATGCAAAGTTTTATCAAAAACAAAAAAAGGCGTCTTTTGCAAACAAAACAGTAAAAGCTAAAATAGGAAAAGAAAGCTTTTTGAATAATATACTTCATTGAAAATGGCCTGTAAATAGGTAGATTTACATCAGATGCAACTCCCGAAAAGAGAAAGTTGCACAAAAGTACAGAAAATGCAACATATATACAAAATGTCGGCAATCTGGTACAGACAACGGCCATGTGTCAATTCGACTATGATCCGCATGACTTTGATGCTTTCTCCAATGCTTCGTCTTCTGAAAATACTGACTTGATTTGTTGTCCTTCGGGTCCTCCAAGAATCTACTATACTCATAGGAATGGTGCATACCGCAGTCGTTTGCTTTAAAAATCCCTAACTTTTGCCTGAATTGCCCTTGCGGGTCTTCAATTCACCAGGATACCCATTTCTTCCGTAGTCGCCTTTTCAGGTTTTCAACTTCGCGGGTTTACATTTTTTCCTTTTATCTCTAATTTTTTCCCGAACCCATTCTTTTTATGGTTCGCCGGGATGCCCCATTTTTTCCTGGATTTTTCTTTTTCTTTCCAGCGGGTCTGTTTTAGGAAGTATTTTTTAACTGCGACTGCATTCACAGGGGACGTGAAATCTTCATCGTCCATAGTTGAAAGCAGTAAGGCTCCTCCAGAGAAGACTTTCCTTACTACATATGGACCTTCATAGTTGGGAGTCAATTTTCCCCTGTGATCTGTCTGTGGAGGGAGAATACGCTTCGATACCAAGTCACCTGCCTGAAAGCTTAGAGGGCGCACCTTCTGATCAAAAGCTTTCTTCATCCTGCTTTAATACAAACGTCCATACACAATGGATTCCAATCTCTTCTCGTCCATCAAACTGAGTTGATTCAATCTGGTCTTCACCCATTCCGCCTCATCAAGTTTGACGTCAACTAACACCCTCAAGGAAGGAATCTCGACTTCCAATGGTAGGACATCTTCCATACCATATACTAGTGAGAAAGGAGTTGCCAAGGTTGAACTACGTACCGATGTACGATATCCATGTAATGCAAAGGGCAACCATCTTCTGCACAATCTTCTTAATGTTCTTATTGGCTGCCTCAACATCACCATTCATCTTTGGGCGATAAGGAGAAGAATTGTGATGTTCAATCTTGAAACTTTGGCACAGTTCCTTCATCATATTGGTATTCAAATTAGAACCATTATCAGTAATAATTCTTTCGGGCACTCCATAACGGCAGATGATGTCCTTCTTAATAAATCGAGCCACGACCTGTCTAGTAATGTTGGTGAAAGAAGCTGCTTCAACCCACTTAGTGAAATAGTCAATTGCCACTAAAATGAAGCGATGCCCGTTGGATGCGGTTGGTTCGATCTTACCAATCATATCAATTCCCTACATGGCAAAGGGCCAGGGAGACGCCATGACATTCAGAGGACTTGGCATTACATGCATCTTATCAACATAAATATGGCATTTATGTCACTTCTTGGCATACTTGAAACAATCAGATCCATTGTCATCCAATAGTAGCCTGCCCTCAATAGTCTCTGAGACATTGCATGTCCTCTTGCATGCGTACCAAAAGCACCCTCGTGGACTTCTTCCATCAGCAATCCTGCTTCCTTTTCGTCCACGCATCTTAGCAACACCAAGTCGAAGTTTCTTCGATAGAGTACATCGTCCTTGTTCAGATAGAAGTTTCCAGACAACCTTCTCAGAGTCTTCTTATCCCCGCTCGATGCCCCTGGCGGATACTCCTGATTCTTGAGAAAGTTTCTGATATCATGATACCACAGCTTCCCATCTGATACCTCCTCTACTGCAAATATGAAATCCGGCCTATCAAGACGCGAGATGATGATCCTCGGAGCATCATTCTAATAATTCACCCTGTACATCAAGGATGAAGTCGCCAAAGCATCTTCCATCTGATTCTCGACTCTTGGCACATGATGAAACTCTACCCTGTCGAAGAAAGGTAACAACCTTCTGGCATAATTCATGTAAGGAATCAGGTTAGGCTGACGAGTCTCCCATTCTCCTTTAATCTGATTAGTGACCAAAGCTGAATCACCATATACATCAAGGTTTTTGATTCTCAAATCGATCTCTTCTTCAATGCCCATGATACATGCTTAATACTCAGCTTCGTTGTTAGTGCAGGGGAATGTTAGCCTGGCAGTGAATGGTATGTGGGAACCTTGGGGAGTCGTAATGATTACCCCAATTCCACTGCCATACGAGTTAACAGCACTGTCAAAAATCATCTTCCACTGGGAGCCAATCTCAGGACCTTCATTAGGTAACGACTCATCGCAACCCTTCATCTTAAGAAGCATAATGTTCTCATCAGAAAATTCAAATTTCATTGGTTGATAGTCGTTAATTGGTTTCTCTGTGAGATACTCTGACAAAACACTTCCCTTAATGGCCTTTTGGGAAACATACTGAATATCGTATTTTGTCGGGACCATTTGCCACCTAGCAATTCTCCATGAAAGTGCTTGCTTCTCGAACATGTATTTGATCGGATCCATCTTTGAAATCAGCATGGTTGTGTGATTTAACATGTACTGCCTTAGGCGTTTGGCTGCCCAAGCGAGTGCACAACATGTCTTCTCTAACATTGAGTATCTGGACTCATAATTCTTGAACTTCTTACTCAAGTAATAGATAGCATGTTATTTTCTTCCAATCTCGTCGTGTTGACCGAGAACACAACCCATGGAGTTCTCAAGAACCGTCAAGTACATTATCAAAGGTCTTCCGGCCACTGAAGGCATCAGTATCGAAGGTTCCTGCAAGTATTGTTTTATCCTTTCAAATGCTCTTTGACAATTTTCATTCCATACAACTGCCTGATCTTTCTTTAACAGCTTGAGGAATGGCTCACAAGTGGCTATAAGGTGAGATATGAACTTTGCAATGTAGTTCAATCTACCTAGAAAACCACAAACCACTTTTTCTGTTTTTGGCGCTGGCATTTCTTGTATCGCTTTTATTTTTGCAGGATCTACCTCATTTATTTTTTCACTGACTATAAACCCCAATAGCTTTCTTAACCGTACGCCAAAAATACACTTGTTCGGATTCAACCTTAGTATGAATTTCCTTAACCTCTCAAACAACTTCAAAAGATTCACCAGATGTTCTTCCTCTGTTTGTAACTTCGCAAGCATGTCATCAACATAAACCTGGATCTCATGATGAATCATATCATGAAAGAAAGTCACCATTGCCCGCTGGTAGGTTGCCCCTGTATTTTTCAATCCAAAAGGCATGACCTTATAGCAAAAAGTCCCCCACAACGTGATAAAGGTTGTTTTCTCCATGTCCCCCGGGGCCATGTGGATCTGGTTATAACTGGAGAAGCCATCCATGAAGGAAAAAACCGAATGTTAAGCAGTGTTATCGACTAACACATCAATGTGGGAAGCGAGAAATCATCTTTCGGGCTCGCTCTGTTTAGATCACGGTAATCAACACTCATCCTGACCTTTCCATCCTTCTTAGGTATAGGAACGACGTTAGCGACCCACAGAAGGTAATTCGTAACAGCAAGAAAATCGGCGTCCAACTGCTTCTGGACCTCCTCTTTAATCTTAAATGCCATATCTGGTCTAGTTCTTCTCAATTTCTACTTTACAGGTGGACACTCTTCTCGGAGAGGTAGACGATGAACCACTATATCTGTATCCAATCCTGGCATATCCTCGTATGATCAAGCGAAGACGTCTTTGTACTGTCGGAGCATGTCTACCAGTTTTCTCTTGAAATCATCTTCTAAAGTAGCCCCAATTCTGACCTCTTTCTTATCTTCCTCAGTACCCAGGTTGACAACTTCAATCTCTTCTTGATGAGGCAAAATAACCTTCTCTTCCTGTCTCAGTAGTCTGTCGAGCTCTTCAAGCAGGTCTTTATCTTTGTCAATCTCTTCTTCAGCTTGAAAGATTGGATTGTCAAAGTCATACCGAGTCATAGACGAGTCTGAATCGGTGGCATCTGCGATGTAAAACCTGCATGATAATGATTTGATGCTTAAAATGATATGCAAACAAGCACAAACCATATTGTCATTTTATTGTTAAAAATAAAATAAGAAAGACAGGGATCAAAAAAATTTGAATGCATAAAGACACCTTTTGATTAATGATAAAAGCAAATGTTCAAACGTAAACAAGATAAGGCCCTACAAATGAAAACCACTACGTCTTGGGCGGAACACAGGGCCACACACATAATCAAAGCAAATAAATTACTCTTAAAATGAAACTTGGACAACTTCCTCAATGGTCCAATTGCTCAGGCTTTGGCCGGGAACGCATGGCTGAATCCACACGTCAATATCACAATCACTATCGCCCTCGTCTTTAGATACAATGTTGATTCTGTCGAAGATCGCACCACCACTTGTAAACTACACTGGAACCTTATAACGTGGAGCATTCTATGAAGAAGAAGATGACGAGTTGTATCCCAAATCGAACCTATCCTACTTATTGGGGATACTCAACACCTGACCCCATCCTTGGGAGGAACCGGACTCCGCCACAGGACGAGCTTCTTTAAAAGAAGACATGGAAACTTCCGGAGTTCTGTCCATAACTAGCGCCTTTTCTCCGACCTGAACAGCTTCAAATGCTTGGCACAAGGTCTCGTGAATTTCCCCATCCACTTCAACATACTTGAACAATGATAGCTGGCTGATCATTATGTCTTCTTCACCACAGGCGGTGACAATATTTCCCCCAACCATGTACTTCAACTTCTGATGTAAGGTCGATGTGACTGCGCCTGCAAAATGAATCCAGGGTCGACCTAACAGACAGCTGTATGCAGATTGAATGTCCATTATATAAAAGACAGTGTTGAAAATCTCCGGCCCTACTTGAATAGGGAGGGTAACTTCGCCAAAAACAGATCTTCTCGTTCCATTGAACGCTCGTACAACAAGATCGCTAGGAGTACATATCACGTTGTCTAGCTTCATTAAAGCCTTCTTGGGTAACACGTTGAGTGAAGACCTTGTATCCACCAGAACATGTGATAAAATAGCTCCTCTACATTCAATTGATATATGCAAGGCGTGATTGTGATTCCTTCCTTTAGGAGTTACGTCTAAACCCGTAAACCCCAAGCCATTACTAGCATTCACATGGGCCACAACCCCCTCAAGCTGATTTACGGAAATTTCCTGCGGCACATATGTTGTGCTTTGAATCCTCAAAAGGGCATTCCTGTGTGCCTCTGAACACAATAGCAAAGATAGAATTGAAATTTTGGAAGGAGTCTGTTGTAGATGATCAACAATCTTATAATCGCTCTTTCGAATCAGATACATGAACTCCTCGGCGTCTTTAACCAGAGCATCCTTCTCTTCTTGTTGGGAACTTTCTTCTACAACAACCTTTCCCTTTCCCTTGTCAGGACTTTCCACATTGGCTTCTGGCGATGAAAACAACCTACCACTTCTTGTCATTCCACTAGTTCCAATCAAATTATCAACAGATGAACCATCAGACAATGTTCCCCTCAACTCTTGCTTTTGACCTTTACAAAAGACCTCCGCCCCATAATTCCATGGGATTGCTTTAGTACTTTCGTGTAGCACCGGTCCTGCTTTGGTGATTGTAACAGTCGCCGGCCTCGGAGGCGCTGATATATTAATCATTTTGAAAGGGATCGAGATCGTAGCAATCTCATCTTGTTCCTGATTAATCACCTTCACATCATTCTCTTCTCTAATCTTGTCAAACAGTAAGACCCCTTCATTCATCAAGCGCTGAACATGATTCTTCAAATCTTCACAACCTTTAGAATGTGCTGCACACCCTTCAAAATTTTCCCCACAACCTGGAAAAACTCCGCCTTTTAACAGCCTACTCTTGACAAAGCTCAACGAAGTTCGTAACTCTGCGACATCCATTACCAAATTCAGATTCTACTCTTCAACAATGGCATTGACATCGGTCGCTCCATGATTGGGCATTGGGCTCTGAATAACATTAGGCGCATCATTAGTGAAGTTAATTGCCTTTCTATCAATAAGGTCTTGCACCTTATGTTTGAAAGTCTTGCAGTTATCTATATGGTGACCTGGGGCGCCTGAATGGAAGCCAATGTTCTCTTCTGAATTAATTGAAGCTGAAGTAAATGTTGTAAAAGTTGCGAATATGGCATAGGTGGAGCGTCAAACTGCGTATTCATTGTTCTTCTGCGGTCCTGAAACTGTCGTGGTGCATAGTTCTGGTGTGGTTGTGGTGGTTGTTGTTGAGATGCTGCAAGAATAGTGACGCTTGCAACCTGTGGTTGTTGTTGATATTGTTGTTGGCGTGGAGCCTTATTCCTCTTCTTATTTCTATACCCTGACACTACGTCCGTTTCACCTTCCCTCTTCTTACCAAAAGTCTTTCTCCCTCCACCAGATGTGGATCCCTCTCCTGCTTGAATTTTTCCAAGTTTAATACCATTCTCAACTCGCTCACCAGTAATAATCAGATATGAGAAACTGCCTGACATGTTTTCAATCGGCTTTTCATAATATATCCATGGCAATGTTGCCACGTACATATCAATGAGTTCTCTCTCCACCATTGGTGGCTGAACCTTTGCAGCTAATTCAGGCCACCTATGTGCGCATTCTTTGAACCCCTCATTACTACGCTGAGACAAATTCTATAGTTGAACCCTATTTGACGCCAGATCACTATTGTATTGATAGTGACGGACGGAAGCCTCCCCAAGGTCTCTCCAGCTTCTAATATTGGTCCCTTCAAGGCCCATATACCATTCTAAAGACGGTACAGATAAACTGTCTTGGAAGAAGTGCATTAACAGCTTTTCATCATCAGAATACACGAACATCTTCCTGTAGTGGGATCAGAGGTGTACTCTGGGACAGGTCGTCCTTTTGTACTTGTCAAAGTCAGGTACCTTGAACTTTGGCGGAATCTTCAGACCTGGGATCAGCTCCAAGTTAGACATATCAAGACCAAGAGAATTCTGATTTTCCATGTTCTTCATCTTCTCTTCTATCATTTTGAACCTCTTGTCTGCATCAGACTACAAGCCCGCATCTAGGTCCCTCATTGAGAAAATATCATCCTGTTCATCCTCCTCCCACTAAGGACCGGCATTCCCATGTACAGCGCTGTTGTACCCCAAAATTTGCCCAACCTTTTGTTTACTTGGTTTATGTTTCATTTCATTGTTCTAGCATTTGCATTTGCATACCATTGTCCATTTAAAGGGGATAAAGAGGAGTGTGCATAGCAATAGAAGATTACCAAGGGTTCTAAGCTTAAGCAAGAGGTTGTATTCAAGCATGAGTGCTCATCAAGTCACCAAGTGGTCAATGCTCTTTGAGAGAGTAGATGGATGTATGTGGATTATTTCCTCACCTGGAGGCCAATTGAGGATCATCAAAGGATTATGAAGCTCATTGAGTTCTTTGAGAGCCATTATGTAGCTTATCCAAGTTGGTGTATCATGTGCAAGAAGCCACAATCAAGAGTGGTGCATCTAGGGTTTTCATCTGGTCAGCCCTAAATCAACTGTGAATTTGAAGGAGATTAAGACTTGGTTTTAAGTCATTGTGATCATGGAAAGTTATGTTAATGCATCTAGTATGTTATTTCAAGATCAATACAAGAAGAATCAAGAGTGTGAGAAGTTGCTAAATTAGGGTTTCTAAGCTTGTCAGTGTAAAATCCCCTGTTTAGTGCCTAACTTCAAGACCACATATCTTAAGATACAAGTTTCATATCACTTTGATGCAAACATGAGACTTGTAGAGCATGTTATTAGATTTCATTTGAGTACTAGAACTCATCCATTGGGTTTGTGGAACTCAAGATATGATGCTGACAAGTTATGGGTCCTCAGATGAATGTGTTTTCAGTCAACAAAAGTCAACCAACTTCCAAGGCATATTTGACCTAGAACCATGTCTCATATCACTTTTATCCAAACATGGAAGTTGTTCCTTATGATCTTAGCTTTCCAAAAAGTCCTAGAAGTCCTACATCTGAGTTGTAGAACTCAAGTTATGAAGCTTGCAAGGTAGGGGTATTTTGGGAAAGTGAGATTATAGGTCCTTTTTCATTATAGGTCTTGATCATTCACTTGTGCACTTCAAATGAAACTTTTCCCAACATGAAAGTTGATTCAAATGATCCCAATTTCATCATGGAACACTCAATTGGATTGAATTTGGCTATGGCTTGGAGATTGGTGAAGGAAAAATCATGAAAAAAGACTTTAAAGTCATGATTTAAATTGGATTGGATTTAATTCATTTTCATGCCATATTTGTGCATATTTTGAGTCCCTTTATCATACCAAGTGAAATACATAAATTGTATTGGAGTCATGGCATCAAGAACACGTGCATTTTCAAGTAACTTCATGGTGAAGTTTCACATTCAATACCAACCATTGGATCAATTCAAGGGATAATTTCTAGCCACATGATCAATTTGTACTCCCAGCAAGTAATTTGAATCAAAAACAAGGGAAATTGGAGTTGTTTCACGTGTGCATGGAGCTTAAAATTCAAAATTGGGCATTTCTTCATTACACTCAATTCAGCCACAATTGGGCCTCCAATTGCTTCTAGGTCCAACATATAAATGCTTCAGATGAAGAATGAAGCTTCATTCATGCCATTTCGTGCACAGAGAGCTCAATTACAGTTGGAGCATTCAAGTGGAATTTGAAAATCGTGAATTGGAATTCAAGCACTTTCAAAGCAATTCAAAGCCATAATTATCTTCCTTGAGTTCTAGTGAGTGGATCTGCACAGTTTCATCAAGCTTAAGCACTTGTAGCAGCTCCAACTGAGAGGCTCCATTAGGTAAGCTTCAAATCAAAATTTCTCACTCAATATGCATCAATTTCATGCCATTTTTGTTGCAGACTGAAGACCTACGTGTGTAGGCAAATGCTGGATAGTTTTAGGATGTGTTTGTTGCATTTTCAGTTTGATGCTCAAAACTTTGATTGCTCGATCCTCTTTGTATGTACATGATCAATGAAATTGGTTGGTGGATTTGTAATCTGCGTGACTTAGAGATAATTTTAGACCTAAATTTTGTCTGATTTGGTGGAGTTTTGGAACTCTAACTCCGGTGGCTTGATCGGAGAAGACGACCGGAACACAGTGCTCCGGCGTCTATTTTTTATCCGTTTGGCTGATGTGGCCTCCACGCGTGCCTGTTGAATGTTTGACCTGCGTGGATCAACGGGCGAGATCTCAGCTGACTGGCTTAGGTGTGATATTTGACTGCCACCTCATAAATGGAACGCTGCGTTCCATGTTTGCTGAAGGAGGTGGGCTTAAGATGCTATACGCACCCCACTTATGACCCAACCCAAGGTTTTGAACGTGTCAGATTTCTATTCACACCTTTTTTGTTTTTTATTTTTTTCTTTTTATTTTAATTTTTGTTTTCATTTTTGATATTTAAAAATAGTTTCAAACAAGATAAATTCCCCAAAAAAATATTTTTAGACACTTTAATGTGTCATTTAATTTTTGGAAATTTTTATTTTCATTTTTGCTATATTTTTTAATTAAAATGGGAATTAATGTTTGAAGGTGTTTTTAAATGATCTTTTATTTGTTCTTTTGGTTTCTTGATTTGTTTTTGATCCATCCTTCTACTCCAATGATTAGAAATTTTTCCTCATATCCATGATGAGTGGAAGAATTTTATAGGACCATTTCGCCCCTGGTTTGATCACTTTTGGTTTGACTTTGATGGCATTTTTGTTGACCCTCGATAACCCTCTCTCAAGTTGGTGCATCCTTGTGAATCAAATTCTTTGATAATGATTTGAGATGACATTGGTTGTAATTTTTTGGCCTTTGGTTGCCAACATCTTGATGTACTTCTTGCATTTTATTTGGTTATTTTTGAACCTTTTTCCTATTTTTGAGGTGACTTACAAGTTAGGTTACTTCTAAGGGAGGTTCGCACAAGTACTTGACCTAGTTTGATTTGGAAATGACCTTTGTGGATCCATTGAGCTCTCAACTCTTCTTGATTCATATTTTAAAAATGTTGAGGTTGTTGTATACTCATTTATAGGTCATAATTTTGTTCATTGCTTGTTGAAGTTTGCATTCTTTTTAGGATTTCCATTTGAACTTCAAGTGTTGAATGTGTGTAAGACTTTGGTCTTTCTCCTTGCCTTTTCTTTCTTTCTTTTTGGTTGTGTTTGATGTTTGATTTGTGAATTCTCTCTTTTCATCTCCACCTCTGTCCCATGACTTTAGAATCCCATTTGAGATGGCTTAGTCCCTCCCTTTGGAGGTACATGAAGCATGCCTTGAATGATGGTTCTTTGAGGACTTCTTTTGGTGTGTTTTGCATAATTTGGTGTTGTTTATGGTTGAGTTGCCCATGTGAGTTACTTGTTGTACTCACATTGCCTCCCATTCTCTCATTTGGTCTTGGTTTCATCTCTTTTCATTTGGTTTGCCTTAGGTCTTGTGGTTGATGACAAATGGTTGTAGGATTCATTTTCTCCCATTTCATCCCATTTGTGTGCACTTGTTTGATATCTTGTGTGTGCATTCTTTCTTCTCCCTTATTTTCATCTCTCATATGCATGCTTGAGGTTGATATGTGTTTGTGGAGGATACTGCCCCACACTTTTGTCCTCCCTCACTTTCATTCTAATTGAGCATTACATGTTTGCATACTTGCATCTTTCTTATTTCATGCTTCCTTCTTCTTCTTCTTCTTCTTTCTTCTTTGCCATGTTCCCTTAGGATCTCTAATCTTTTGAGATTATGATAGACCTTAGGCTTGAACCCATGTATGACAACATTAGGTAGCATTCCCTTTCATCCCAATCATAGGTTCACTTTGTATGATAACTTTAGGGTGAGTCTTAGTCTCCCTTAGAGTGTCCTTCTCTTCTCATCTCCAAACTTTCTCAAGACATCTAATAAAGGTTAAGGATTGTGGTACGTTACGAGCCTTAAGTACTTGGGAAATGGTGATTGGGGGGCCTCCTCTCAATTGTCTAGAGTGTTTAGCGTATGTCCTTTGGACGATATGCGACGCATTCGCTCCTAGGTCATAGTCTTTAGTGCAACATGAATTACAAACAATAATCAATGCACTTCTTCTCTAAAAAACACAAAAAAAAACTTCGCATCTTTTATCCTTCGGGATCTTTATTTGGAAAACCCTTTTCATAAGGAGAGTTTTGTTAAGTCTTGGTTCTACCGCAAACAGGTAACGCCTAAGTCTCCAATGGTCGAGCTACATACACCTAACTGCTAGAACTAAGTTTTAACCCTACTCGGTCCTAAAACATTTTGAACCAACCGGTGTTCTTGTTAGCTCAAACTACGTTTGCTCTGATTTCTCATACCAGATGAGAATACGTAGGCATGAGATGGCAATGTCTTGCCGAGCAACCTTCCCCACTTTCACCCGTAGTTAGCCGAACTATGTTGACTCTGACTTTCCCATTGCACGAGGGAATACGTAGGCATAGAACAGCGATGCTCTATCGAGTCTCTTTTCTTTTCTTTTGTTCCTGAGTCGTAGCTTAGATAGTAAACACCCTTTTAGATAGACAACAAAGTGTGGGTCCCGTCGAGTACGACGGACGTGAGGGGCGCTAATACCTTCCCCTTGCGTAACCGACTCCCGAACTTGAGACATGGTTGCGATGACCTGTCTTTTCCCGTTTTCGTTAGGTTTTCTCTAATCGTTTCCTTTCCCTCTTTTGGGATAAATAATGAACGGTGGCGACTCTTCTGTCATTGACGGCCCCTCTTCGCTGCGATGCGACAGCTGGCGATTCTGCTGGGGACAAATTCACATCCCCTATGCGAGTCAATCCTAGCACTTGGTTGTTTATCTCTTTCGGGTGTGTATATGTGTGTTGTACTTTATTTTCCCCCCATTTATTTTCATCATTGTACATATCAGTTTTGCTGTGCTGTTAGGGGGGAATGTTCCATTGAGAGATAAGTCGGACCTGGGCTTGAGTAGAAACATAGTATTAGAAGTGGAAAGTAGTGGTGAACCTGTATGTTTGGCATGCGCTAGTTCCCATGAAATTCCCGCTCAGACAAGATTCTCTTTGATGATTTCTATTCTGGCCCATTGGGCTCGATGGGATTTTGGATCTGAGGATTGTCGACTCTGGGAACCGATCACTTGTGATTCAGCTAAGTGAGGTTGCTCCATTAGACTATGATGCCAAACCAGAAATGGGGAATGTATCATCGTTTCTCAAAAGTCTGTGACGCTGATGAACGCATAGGATGCCGAACCTTGTTAGTTGATAGGTCCATACCTTTGAGAGGGATTGGGTTATGCAGGAAACCTTGACTTCCCGACTACTTGGTTTTCTTTGTAGTGTGAATCTGTGATACAAGAGGTTCCTATCAGTGACAATGTTATGTTCTTGTCAAAGCGGAGCGCTGGTTCTTCTCAATTAATCACACAATAATCTTGATCCCTTGTTTGCATTTGCATTTGCATTTTCATATTGCATATTCATTAACATGTATTTATGTTGCAGGTGTACGTTTCCCTTTGATTCTAGTGTTCTTATTTCTCTAACATGGAGCCTAGCCCGAGAAAGACAGTGATATATAAGTTTCCAACACCTGACATCAGATCTCTGCTTGGTTTGATTTCTGTTGCTGACAGAAAAGTGATGGAAGACTTCAAGGAATCTTATGGGAAGCTTTTGAGTGTTGTCTGCAAGCCATCAGTGTATGAGTTGAGATGTTTGTGTGCTCTCTTGCAGTTTTATGACCTGCAGTTGTGGTGCTTTACTTTCCCTAGTTATATTCTAGCTCCCACTTTAGAAGAGTTCTCTGTGTTGTTGGGAATGCCTGTCCTTGATCAGATGCCATTCTATCACACTGAAGCTGAGCCTGATCTGGCTAAGCTTGCTGCTGCTTTACATCTGGATGTTTCTGAGCTGATGGGGCATTTGGCTAAGAAGAGTGGACTGCCTGGCTTCCTTTTGTCCTTTCTGATTGAGAAGGATCAATAGTTTGCCAAAGATGGTTGATGGGTGGTGTTTAATGCTATCTTAGCACTCTGTATCTATGGTATCATGTTATTTCCTAACATTCCAGATTTTGTAGATTTGGATGCATTCCATATCTTTGCTTCAGGGAATCCTATACCTACGCTGCTAGGTGACATCTATCATTCTGTACACTACAAGAATGAAAACCGAAGAGGGAAGAACGTATCTTACTGTGTGCCTCTATTGTATATGTGGTTTGCTAGTCATCTCCCCAAGTCTGGTCTTTCATTACTACTGCAAATACCTCAAAATGGTCTGAGACGTTGATGGGGTTGTCTGCTGAGAACATTATCTGGTTTGACAGAGATATGCTTGGTATAGAAATCGCTTATAGTTGCGGAGATTTTCCTAACGTCCCGTTGGTCGGAAGGAAAGGATGCATCAACTATAATCCATCCTTGTTGATCAGACAGTTTAGGTATGCTTTGAGAGATCCTCCTAAGTAAGAAGAGATATAGGAATCTCTGTATCTCTCCAGATTGTTGGAGGGAAATACTTTGCTTAAACTTGAGGATGCTTGAAGCAGAATTCACAGGAAGGGGAAATTATCTCTAGGGAAGAGTAACAGTCGACCCTACGACCCTTATTTCATTTGGAGCCAGGATAGAGCAAAGAGGTTACTAATGCCTTTCCCATCTATAGAGCCTTTGTATCCTCTCCTGATTGACGAACCTACCACTGTGGATATCTAAAAGTGCAATCGGTTGTGGTCTGAGAAAGAGGAGCTTCAGAAGGCTAATGAAGAGTTAGAAAAAGAGATCATTCAGCTTCGGAGTGAGAAGGTTGAAGTTGTACACTCTTTTAGGAGGCAGACTGAGCTTGTGAACCAACTGGGTACAGATTTGACCAAGCAAACTAGTGCTCGAGAACATTTGGCTTTGGATCTGAAAGCCATCAGTGATGTCCTTGCTTCTAAGAAAAAGGACTTGGATATGGCTTATCTGGAAATTTCCAAGTTCAATGATCAGTGGAATGCTACTCTTTCCAACAACATGTAGCGTGAGGATAAGTTGAAGCATCATATTACTAGACTGAAGATGCAGCTCAAAGCGAAGGATGAGAGGATTGCAGATCAAGCTTCACTTAGAAGTGATAGTGATTGGAGATTGAACGAAGCTTTGGCAACCTTGGAGTATTACAAGCTGAGGGCTGATTTGAAGATGTGCCAGCTAGAGGAAGTCTTTGGTGAGGGAGCCTAGGAAGACTATGCTGAGGATTTATAGATCACTATCAGACAGAGAGAGGCGCTCATTCAGGGATTGCTCGTCAGACCAGATCATCCTGAGACACAGGAGCTGTTGGAGGAGTTTCATGCTTATTGCCATACTTGATGTCTTTCATTTCCTTTGTAGCTTGTTGCTTATATTTGTATTGACCATCACCAGACCTGTTGGTTGAGGTCACCTTCTTTGTACTCAGTTGTATGCTTGTACATTGCCTATTGGCCTTTTCTTGTACGTATGAGGAGGTTGGCTCTAAGCTTGTCTATGGGTTCTCCATTGTCGTGCTGTTATTCTTGGAACTAGAATCGGGGGAAATTTCCCTGTGGCATATATACATGTCTGCATTATGCATAGCATTTTTGCATAGCAGGTGCAGCGGAACCATTTTTCTTACCCCTGTTGGTTCGTTAGATTGTTTCAGGATAGACGACCAGACTACTCACCGGTACGCCACCAGAGGTAATCAGCACAGAGTTATGGAACAAGTGCAAGCTGAGATGCAGGAGATGAGGGACATGATGGCTTAGTTTATGGAGCTGATGCAGGGTGTGGCAAATGGCTAGGAGCAGCTGAGGACTTTGGTCCATCCATTGATTGCTCGTGTTGACAATAATGGTGTTCTTCATGGGGGTACTACTGCTATTCCTCCTCATGGTGATGGTACGCCACATGCTCATGTTGTTCCTACAACAGTTATACCTCTGGGCGGAGGCAACGTAGGTTGAATCCCTAAAGTGGTGTGCGTTGTACATGGTAACAATGTTCCTCAATGGGATGACGACCAACAAGAGGATGCTTTTTCAATGCGAGATATTGGTGATGGACTACCATTTGAGACTGAAAAAAGGTTTAGGCTGATTGAAGAAAAGATGAGATCTTTTGAAAATCAGAATTCCATGGGGCTAGACATGGCCAATATGGGGCTGATCCCATATCTTAAAGTTCCGCTGAAGTTCAAAGTCCCTGACTTTGACAATTATAAGGGAACTACTTACCCGAGGGTCCATTTGCGTTCTTATTACCGCAAGATGTCTGCTTACTCGGATGACGAAAAATTGCTCATGCATTTTTTTCAAGACAGCTTGTTTGGACCCTCGCTTGAGTGGTATATGGGACTGGAGCCTGTTAATATCCGCAGTTGGAGAGACTTAGCTGAAGCCTTCGTGAAGCACTATCAATATAATAGTGACCTTGCTCCTAACAGGGTCCAACTCCAGAATTTGTCTCAAAAGATCGGCGAATGCTTTAAGGAATACGCCTAAAGGTGGCGTGAACTGGCAGCAAGAGTGCAACCTCCGATAGTGGAGCATGAATTGATTGATATGTTCGTAGCCACTTTGTCTAGTCTCTTTTATGAGAAGCTTATCAGTAGCATATCTGGTAGCTCTTCCGACTTGATTATCACTAGAGAGAGGGTAGAGAATGGTATAAAGTTGGGAAAGATCCAATCTGGTGAAGTTCCCTCAGCCGGAGGAGGAGGTAAAAAGGTGTTCGGAAATAAGAAGCGTGAAGGTGAGACTAATGCAGTGTCTAGCTCTCGTGGTAGAGGTAGAAATCCGCGTTCATCTTATCGTCAACAGCAGCAGCAGGTTGCTAGTATCACAATTCCGGTCTTTCCTCAACATCAACAACAACAGCTACAACAACATAATCAACAGGGTTATGGAAGATTTCAAGATCGGGGTCGGACAGCAAATAGACAATTTGATTCACCTCTGAAGCCTTCTTCCCAACTGCTTCAACATCTGCTACAACTACAGTTAATCCAAAAGAGAACTTTAGCTCCTCTGACTGGACCACCTCCACCCGGTTATGATGCAAATGCTCGTTGTGAGTTCCATTTCGGGGCACCTGGGCACAACATTGATAACTGCAAGGCCTTCAAACACAAAGTCCAAGATTTGGTGGATAGCAAGGCAATAAATTTTTCTCACGCTGCTTCTAACGTCATGCAAAACCCCATGCCCAACCATGGGGCAGCCGGAGTCAATGCAATCATTGAAGACGGGAGTTTAGATCTGATAACTGATGTCAATAATTTGAAGACATCGTTGGGCTTTGTGAAGGAGAAGTTATTGAAGGGAGGGATATTCCCGGGATGTATTGAATCGTGTGCTGAATGTTTAAGTCATCCTGAGGGATGTGCAGAGTTGAAGAGCTGTATTCAGGGTATGATGAATGACGAAATATTGCAGTTTGACCGGATCGTTGAAAAGAAGTCTGAAGAGATAATGGTTGAGGAAAGGAATGAGGTTGCAACGATCTTGATACCGTACAAAACTATAACTATTTCTGCGCCAAGGCCGCCAACCGTTATCATCATTAAAGTCGGGCATGTGCCGTATGAGAGTACCAATGCAATCCTGTGGAACTATGGAGCAGAGGTATAGTGTAATGGGGAAAAACAGGAATTGAAGAGCTTGCCGACTGATTCTGTGGATAATCTAGTGGGAGCTGGGGGAATCACTCGAAGCGAAAGAGTGTTCTCATCAATCGACATGGTTGCTGATAGAGCGGATAAGGGTAAGAAGGATGTGGTGGAAGAAACTTATCAGGCTGGTGAGAAGAGTTCTTTGGAGAAGGAAGCGAAGGAATTCATGAGATTGATAAGAAAAAGTGACTACAAGATAGTAGATCACTTGCAACAGACTTCCTCCAAAATCTCTATTATGTCTCTGATGTTATGTTCAGAAGCGCACCAGAATGCATTGTTGAGGATATTGAATCCTGCTTACGTGCCGCAAGAGATATCGGTTAACCAACTCGAAGGGGTTGTAGCGCACCTCAATGCAGGTAATGGCCTAGGTTTCACAGACTTGGACTTTACCCCGAGGGGCAGGAATCATAATTGTGCGCTGCATATTTCAATTGAACGTCGTGGATCCGTCCTGTCCCATGTGCTAGTAGATACATGATCGTCTTTGAATTTGCTTCCAAAGAAGGCCCTGATGAAGTTGGACATGAAAGGGTTAATCTGTACACCAAGTGACCTGGTAGTACGTGCTTTTGACGGCACCAGAAGGTCTGTATTCGGGGAGATGACGCTGCCAATTCAAGTTGGTCCCGAAGTATTTGAGGTGGTATTCTATATTATGGACATTCAGCCTGCCTATAGTTGTTTGTTGGGCCGTCCATGGATTCACTCAGCAGAAGCTGTAACTTTCACGCTGCACCAGAAGCTCAAGTATATGGTGGATGGCAGCGTTGTCACTGTATGTGGAGAGGAAGATATAATGATTAGTCATATGTCTTCGTTTAAGTATGTTGAGGTGGATGGTGAAATCCATGAGACTCTTTGTCAAGCCTTTGAGACGGTACAGATTAAAGACAAAGTGTCTGTTGTGAGCAAAGCACCCGAAGTGGCCATGTCGTCATTCAAAGAAGCCCAGGCAGTGGTACAAGCTGGGGCAGCGCCAGGTTGGGGTCAAGTGTTGGATATTCCCCATAAGCAAGATAAGTTTGGTCTGGGATACCGCCGTTACAGTTTACCAAAGGCGGGGTTATCTTCGAACGGATCAACGCTGTTTCAGATGAAGACATGGATAGCGACTATGATATGGAATCGTGGATTCAGCCGTGCATTCTAGGACAAAGCCTCAACAATTGGACTACCGAGGAATTCATTCAAGTGACAACGGAAGAGTAATACTTTGTTTTTTTGATTATTGCACAACCCTATATTCTACCCGGAGCATAGTGGTTTTTTTCTTCAGGGCCTTATTGTTTATGATTGCACAATCTTTTTCAATTAATCAAAGGGCGTTTCAAGCCGAAGACATCTATTACTCCGCGCCAGAGACATCTATTACTCGCTTCGACTTCGACAATCCGATATTTCAAGCCGAAGAAGAGATTGATGAAGATGAAGACTTACCAGAAGAGCTGGCTAGACTTTTGAAACAGGAAGAAAAGGTTATTATGCCTCATCAGAAGGAAATCGAGGTTATCAACTTGGGTTCTGAGGAAGTTGTGAGGAATGTTTGGATAGAGGCTGCATTGTAAAATGACATCAAGCAAAGATTGGTCGAGATACTCCGTGAGTATAGTGATATCTTTGCTTGGTCATATGAAGACATGCCCAGGCTTGACACAAACATCGTAGTTCATCGCTTGCCGTTGCGTGAAGAGTGCCTGCCAGTCAAGCAGAAGCTCAAGCGTACTAGACCAGATATGGCTGTAAAAATCAAGGAAGAAGTTCATAAGCAGTTGGACGCAGGATTTTTAGCCATAACAACTTAACCTTCGTGGGTCGCCAACATCGTGCTTGTGCTTAAGAAGGATGGCAAGGTACAAATGTATGTTGATTATAGAGATTTGAATAAGGCAAGCCCGAAGGATGATTTCCTGCTCCCCCACATTAACGTATTGGTTGATAATATTGCTCAATATTCTGTGTTTTTCTTCATTGACGGTTTTTCCGGTTATAACCAAATCAAGATGGTGTCGCTACTGCGAAAATCGAGGCCGACAATGACAGAAGAGTCGCCACCGTGCGTTATTTATCCCAAGAGAGGGAAAGCAAACGCTCATAGAAAACCTAACGAAAAGAGGGATAAGATCAGTCATCGCAACCAAATCTCGGGTTCGGGAGTCGGTTACGCAAGGGGAAGGTGTTAGCACCCCTCACGTCCGTCGTACTCGACGAGATCCACGCTTGTTGTCAATCTAAAAGGGTGATTGAAACTATCTAACAATAGGTTTGAGTACAAAAGAAAAAGAAGTGACTCGGCAAAGCAACGACGCTTTGTGCCTAGTATCTCATTTGATGTGAGAAGTCAGAGTCAACGTAGTTCAACTAACTACGGGTGAAAGGGGGAAAGGTTGCTCGCCAAGACATCGCGACTTGTGCCTACGTACTTTCATCTGGTATGAAAGATCAGAGCAAACGTAGTTCGGGCTAAAAGGGAACACAGGTTCGTTCAACTGTTTTACCCGAGTAGGGTTAACAATCAGTTCTAGCAGTTTGGTGTATGCAGCTCGACCATTGGAGACTTAGGCGTTACCGTTTGCGATAGAACCAAGAGTTAACAAAACTCTCCTTATGAAAATGATTTTCCAAGATTAAAGGCCCCAAAGGGAAAAAAGAAGTTTGAGTGATTTATTTTTGTGTTTTTTAGAGAAGAAATGTATTTGAATGGTTTGCAATTCATATCGCACTAATGACTATGACTTAGGAGTGAATGCACAATAATCACAAGTGCTTAAGGCTCGTAACGCACAATAATCATTAACCTTTATTAGGTGTTTTATGATTGTTTTGAGATGAGAAGAGAAGGGCACTAAAGGGGGACTAAATCCAAACCTAAAGTTGTCATGCAATGGTGGTCCTAAGATTGAGATAACGGAATGCCACCTAATGTTATCATACATGGTTAAGATCCTAAAGTCTATCATAATCTCCCTTGAAAAAGAGAGATTAGAGGCCCTAAGAGAAAGAAACAACAGAGGAACAAGAAGCAACATAAACATGCAAGAATGCAAACATAGAATGCAAATGAGGGAGGAAATTAGTGTGGGGCAGTAGCCTCTAGAAGCGCATCTCAACCTCATGCAACAATATGAAAAATACAAGAGATGAAAGGAATAAGAAATGCATCAATGGAAACACACAAGAGCATAAAAAATGGGATGAAATGGCCTAAACCAAACAACATCAACCATAATACCAAAACATAAACACAAATGAAAGGCAAAGAAAACCTAAATCAAAGTGAGGATGGGAGGCAATATGAGGACAACAAGGAACCCATAATGGCACTCAACCATAATCATCACAAAAGATGTGCATAAGAAAGCACAAAGAAGTCCTCATGGATTCATTATTTTTAAGCATGCTTCAAGTACCTCCAAATGAGGGACCAAGCTAGCCTAATTGAGATCCCAAAGTCGTTGGACAGCAAGGGGAATGAAATGAAAATGCTCAAAAGAAAAATCAAGTAAACCACAAGGAAATGCAAGCAAATTCCCAAAGGAAGGCAAGCATGTTTCACAATGAAACCCTAATTGGAAACTTAAGAGCAAGCAATCAAATGAACAAGCAAAATACAATATAATGACCTAAAAATGAGCAAGCATCATCCTTAACATGTTAGAAACATGAATCAATAGGCATTGAGAGCTCAAAGGATCCATAAATGTCATATCCAAAGCATCTAGGTCAAGATGTATGTATGAACTTTCCTTTGGGTAACTTGACTTGCAAGTTACTCTAAAAATAGGAAAATGATTCAAAAATTATCAAATAAAATGCAAGAAGCTCATAAATGTGTTGGAAACCAGAGGCCAAAAGATTACAATCAAAATCACTTTACAACATCACCATAGAAATTGATTCACAAGGGTGCTCCATTGTGAAGGGGGATTGTTTAGGGTCAAATGAAGGGCATCAAAAGTCAACCAACAGGGGCAAAATGGTCCTAAAAAATTCTTCAACTCATCATTGATATGAGGATTGAATTTTACTCATTGGATCAAAAGGAAACGAGAGAAACAAAATAAAAACCAAAAAATGTTGAGATTTAAGTCAAATAAAACACTTCCAATGATAAATTCCATTTTTAATAGAAAAATAATTAGAAAAAATAAAATAAAATATTCATAAAATAAAAGACATCTCAAGGAGTCTAAAACAGATTTTTTTTGGAATTTTATCACTCTTGGAAGTATTATAAAATAATTTAAATCTAAACAAAAATAAAATAAAAACAAAAAGAAAATAAAATAAAAAAACAAAGGGGTGGGGGGTGCAGGAAGCAGCCCAGAAACATTGCAAATGCAAATGGGCTTTAAACGGGGGGTGCCAATAGCACGCCCAACCCATCAGAAATGAAAAAAAGAAATAAAAAACGTGTGGATTCAGTGTGGTATGGTCAACCAAGGTCCATAGTGTGAAGCAATCAGGCATGTTGGCTGAAAAAGTAATCAGATCAAGGGGCTCACAACGTGCCAGGTCATTTAATGAAGTTTCCAGCTGGATTTGGTGTGTGTGGTCAATGCAAGTGTACCGTGGGTCTTAATCTGGGGCGTTAAAATGAAAAGTAAGTGCATCAAGAGGCTGTGAACATATCCACGTGGCTCAGGCGAGTTTTAAAAAGTGGAGGGAGAACCAGACGTCGGAACCACTGTTTCGGTCGTCTTCTCCAGCGAAGCTCCACACACCATTCACGGACAAAAACCCAGGTTCTTCAAAACTTAACCAAAATGGACAAATGAATCGCCAAAATTGATCTCCAGGTTACGTGGATCATGAATCCACTAGCCATTTTCATTGATCAAGCTTAAATAACACAACAAAAAGAAATAGAAATAAGCTCAAATGAAAAAAGTTCACAAACAACCATGAAATCAATCCAGAATCCATCTATGATATGCAAGGATTAAAAAGACATGAAAATGGCGTGATAAAAATGCTTGAACAGAGAGATATTTTGAAAGAAAAGAAACCTAAAAATAAGCTTCCACAGAGCTTGTAGTGTTAGTGAAGCTTGAAATAAATCACCCAGAAACGTTCAATGGACCTCAAGGAATGTGTTGAAATGTTTTGTTTTGATTGAAACTCAGAAAAAAGTAGAAAACGATTTTGACTTTTTTCTCTTTTTCTCTCAATTTGTTCTTGCTTTATCCCTCACCAAAACCATTTCTGAAGACTTGTGAATCATCCTGAGTTTATGTATGATGGATTCAGATGGAAAGAAAGCCCAATTCTGTTCTCTTTGGGCCCAATTGGATTTTCACTTTTTTACTTCATGGCCATTTGAATAGTGCACGAAATTCACCTTGCTCAGCTGTAAAAATGACTCAGCTTGCTTGCATCTGAGGTAGGTTGATCAAAGGGCTGAGAATGGTTCCTTGATTTGGTCTTATGGCATGTTTTTGATATGTTACTTAATCTTGAAGAAAGCTTGAAAATGGCCACCAAGATGCACTCAAATCTCTAATCCAAAGATGGAATTGTATTTGAAATGTGTTTGGCACTCAAAAAATGCACAAGGTTGGTACAAAATGTTTCCAAATGATTTTAATTTGATTTTTCCCTTTTAAAGCCTTTTTCATGGAAATTTCATTAGGGATTCTTCAATGCAAGCCAAACCTTTGATGCCTTGATGTTTGGTTGAGCAAATGATCCCATTTGGAGCAAGTTTGAAGTGGGAAAGATTTCCATTTGAAGTGTGCAAAGTGGTGAAATGGACCTATAATGAAAATGACCTGTAATCCTACTTTCCCAAAATACCCCTGCCTTTCAAGCCTCATAACTTGAGTTCTACAAATCAGATGAAGGACTTCTATTACTCTCTGGAAAGCTAAGATCATGAGGAACAACTTTTATGTTCATCAAAAGATGAGGAGAAACATATTTCTAGGTCAAAAATGGCTTGGAAGTTGGTTTAATTTTGTTGACTAAAATCACATTCATCTGAGGACCTGTAACTTGTCTGCTTCATAACTTGAGTTCTATAAATCCAATCAAGGACTTCTAGTACTCAAACGAAAGCAAAGAACATGATCTACAAGTTTCATGCTGGGGTCAAGATGAGATGAGACTTGTGTCTTGAGATAGGTGGTCTTGAAGTTAGGCACTGAACAAAGGATTTTACATTGAGAACCCTAATTCAGTAACTCCTCACACTCTTGATTCTTGATGAATTGATCTTGAAATGATATACCATGTATTCTATCACAACATTTCATTACCATAAAGACTTGGAATTGAGTCTTAATCTCCTTCAATTTCACAGTTGACTCAGGGTTGACCAGATGAAAACCCTAATTGCACCATCTTCAACTGTAGCTCTTCACACTTTGTATAAACACTTGAATGAACTCCACAATGACCTACAAGGCCTCCAATGAGCTTAAAAGATCATCTCCCCCCATAACCATGGGCTTGTGATCCTCATATGACCTTCAAATATCCTCCTAGACAGGAGGTGAACCACATACACTTATCTGCCTATCCAAAGGACTTTGACTTGTCTCTGAAGATGATAATCCCCCTGTTGACTTGAATGCAACCTCTTGATTAGACTTAGAACCCTTGGCACATCCCTCTTGTTGCACACACATCTCTTGATCCCCTGTAAAATGCAAAATGCTATGCAATGCAATATGCTAGAACAAATGAAATGAAACATAAACCAAGTAAAGAAAAGGTTGGGCAAATTTTGAGGTACAAAAGCTGCCCCTATTCAAACGTCTTAGAACGGGATGGATGAAAAGCGAACGGCTATCAAACAGTCAAGGTAAAAGACGGCTGAATACAAAAGAACCTGGAAATTTGCCAACTGCATAAATAAACTGCAAACGAGAATCTCCGAAGATAACTGCTCTGATTACAAACATGCCCTGCCGGGAGAAAGAGAAACTTAACGAGTAACTTTACTTGGGGAAAACTTCAAAATGCCAGAATCTGGATATTCAACGAACCAAAGTAAACCAATGAAATCTGACGGAGCCCAGATACTCAACGAGATGAGGAACACATCAACAAATGAAAACTGGTCGGAGTCCAAACACTCAAAGAAACAAACCAACCGGAGCCTAAACACTCAACGAAACAAACCAACCGGAGCCCTAACATTCTACGAAGCAAACCAACCAGAGCCTAAACACTCAACGAAGTAAACGAACCGGAGCCTAAACACTCTACGAAGCCAAACAAACCGGAGCCTAAACACTCAACGAACCCAAACCAACCGGAGCCTAAACACTCAACGAAGCAAACCAACCGGAGCCTAAACACTCAACGAAGCAAACCAACCAGAGCCTAAACACTCAAAGAAACCAAACCAATCGGAGCCTAAACACTCAACGAAGCAAACCAACCGGAGCCTAAACACACAATGAAACCAAACCAATCGGAGCCTAAACACTCAACGAAGAAAACCAATCGGAGTCTAAACACTCAATGAAGCCAAACGAACCGGAGCCTAAACATTCAATGAAGCCAAACGAACTGGAGCCTAAACACTCAACGAAGCCAAACGAACCGGAGTCTAAACACTCAACGAAGCCAAACGAACTGGAGCCTAAACACTCAACGAAGCAAACCAACCAGAGCCTAAACACTCAACGAAGCAACCTGGAAACTGGAGTATCTGATAAACAAAGGGAATACGTCACGAACCGAGTCTTCACCAAAACTCGGATATTCAACGGAGCAAGAGGTACTATCACAAAACTTGTCAGGAGTAATATAACCAAACGGAGTCTGGGAACTTCACGGGTAAAGCAAAACGTCACAAATAGCAAATGTTGGAACCTAGATGTTCAACGGAGGAGCCGGAGTCTGAATGCTCGACGTAAAAAACCGAAGCCTGAAGGTCAACTGTAGGTGATAACCACCACCTAAAAACAGAAAGGTAACAACCTGGTTTATGCTTCAAAAATGCTAATGTTTGAAAATGGCATAATGCTCCATACGAAATGGAAATGCTACGGGTTTGGGTGGATGTTATGCACGCATGCAGATGCAAAGGGACCACTCTAGCAAAATAAATGTTAAAGAGGAAACCGAACTCTGCTGGAGGAAGACTAGGCGCGCCTAGTGAAAACGGATTCATGCCGGGGAATATAAGCCTTGGATGGCCTCCGAGAAAACTTCTAGGTAAAACTGCTCTGCTAAGCATAAATCCACTCCGCTGGGAATTAGAAACGTGTATCGACCAACTGTTAGGGATAACCGCACGCCTACGCGTACACCACCATACTGGGATGAAGAAACCACTTTTAATTGTTGGGGAACAAACTCTGGCTGGGGAAAACAACTTCATCCATACCTTCTTAGAGAGATTCCCCAAGGGTAACAAACCTGCAAAACAAAAAACAAGATACTACACAAAAAAGGCTATCTCGGTCATCATCTGTGACATTGTTCAATTAAGTTAAAGTTTTAACAGTTATTGGCCAAGGCCTGCAAGTTTATGTATGTGCAAATTCATCAAAAACATCGGGCGTTTTTCACAAACAAAATAGTAAAAGCTAAAACCAAGCACACAAAGATTTTATGAATAACATGTTTTATTGATAAACAGCCTGAAAATAAGCAGATTTACAAAGGATGCAACTCCTGAAATGAGAAAGTTGCGCCAAAGAGAAATAAGAGATGCACAAAGATATACAAAATGTCGGCAATATGGTACAGACAACCACCATGGGACGACTCATCTATGACTTGCATGACTTCGATGCTTTTCCGATCCTTCTTCTTCGGAAGAGATTGACTTGAACAGTTTCTCGCGGGTCCTCCCCATAATCCATTATGTCTTGAAGTTCCAATGCAGACCGCAATCATTTTCTTTTTTCAATCCCTAACTTTTTCCTAAATCACCCTCGCGGGTTTTCGATTCACCGGGATACCCATTTTTGCCAAAGTCGCCTTTTCAGGTTTTCAACTTTGCAGGTTTACATTTTTTTCTTTTTATCCCTAATTTTTTCCCGAACCTATACTTTTATGGTTCGCCAGGATGCCCGATTTATGCCTGGAATTTCTTTTTTTTTCTTTCTAGCGGGTCTCTTTAAGCATAGTATTTTTTGACTGCGTATGCGTTCACAGGGGACGTGAAGTCTTCACTGTCCATGGTCGAAAGTAATAAGGCTCCTCCAGAGAAAACTTTCCTTACAACATACGGGCCTTCATAATTGGGAGTCCATTTGCCCCTGTGATCGTTCTGTGGTGGGAGAATCCGCTTCAACACTAAATCACCTGCCTGAAAGCTTCGAGGATGTATCTTCTTATCGAAGGTTTTCTTCATTCTGCTTTGGTATAGACGACCGTATGCGATAGACGCCAACCTTTTCTCATCCATCAAACTGAGTTGATTCAACCTGTTCTTCACCCATTTTGCTTCATCCAGTTTGATGTCATCCAGAACTCTCAAAGAAGGTATCTCGACTTCTAGTGGAAGAATAGCTTCCATACCATATACCAATGAGAAAGAAGTTGCCCCAGTTGAAGTACGCACCGAGGTGCGATATCCATGTAAAGGAAAGGGCAACATCTCGTGCCAATCTTTATAGGTCACCACCATCTTCTGCACAATCTTCTTGATATTTTTGTTGGCCGCCTCGACCGCGCCATTCATCTTCGGACGGTAGGGAGATGAATTGTGATGCTCAATCTTGAAGTTCTGGAACAACTCTTTCATCATCTTGCTATTCAAATTGGAACCATTATTAGTAATGATCCTTTCAGGTATTCCATATCGGCCGATGATGTCCCTTTTGATGAACTAAGCCACAACTTGCTTGGTGACATTGGCATAAGAAGCTGCTTCGACCCATTTGGTGAAATAGTCGATGGCTACTAGGATGAAACGGTGTCCATTGGATGCAGTAGGCTCAATCTTTCTAATCATATCAATGCCCCACATGGAAAAGGGCCATGGAGATGACATGACGTTCAAAGGACACGGCGGCACATAAATCATGTCGGCATAGATCTGAAATTTATGACATATCTTCGCGAACTTGAAACAATCTGACTCCATCGTAAGCCAATAATACCCAGCTCACAACAACTTTCGAGACATGGCATGTCCATCGGCATGCATACCAAAAGTACCCTCGTGGACTTCCTCCATAAGAAGATTTGCTTCTTTTTCATCCACGCATCTCAAAAGCACCAGATCATGGTTTCTTTTATAAAGCACACCATCCTGATTCAGATAAAAATTTCCAGACAATCTCCTTAGAGTCTTCTTATCTCGACTGGATGCCCCATTCTGATACTCCTGTTTCTTAAGGAAACTCTGGATGTCAAAATACCACGGCTTGCCATCGAAGGCCTCCTCAATGGCGAATATGAAAGCGGGTCTATCAAGGCGGGAGATAACTATTCTGGGAGCTTCATTCCAAAAATTAACCTTGTACATCGAAGACAGCATTGCCAGAGCATCTGCCATCTGATTCTCCGCTCGCAGCACATGGTGAAACTTTACCTTGTCAAAGAAAGGTAACAACCTCCTTGCATAATTCATGTAAGGAATCAAATTAGGTTGACGAGTTTCCCATTCTCCCTTGATTTGATTCACAACTAGTGCAGAATCACTATATATATCGAGATTCTTGATCCTCAAATCAATAGCTTCTTTGAGACCCATGATACACGCTTCATACTCAGCCTCATTGTTGGTGATCGGAAATGTCAATCTGGCAGTGAATGGGATGTGAGTCCCATGGGGAGTTGTAATGATTTCCCCAATTCCACTTCTGTATGAGTTGACAGCACCGTCAAATATCAACTGCCATTGGGAGCCAAGCTCAGGACCTTTGTCTGATAGTGGTTCGTCACAATCCTTCATTTTGAGGAACATAATTTCTTCGTCAGGAAATTCAAACTTCTTTGGCTGATAGTCTTTGATAGGATGTTCGGCAAGTTACTCTGACAAAACACTTCTTTTGATGGCCTTCTTAGAAACATACTGAATGTCGTATTCTGTCAGTACCATTTGCCATCTGGAAATCCTTCCTGAAAGCACTTGCTTTTCGAAGACATACTTGATCGGATCCATCTTCGAAATCAGCATGGTTGTATGGTTAAGCATATACTGTCTTAAACGTTTGGCAGCCCAAGTAAGTGCACAACACGTTTTCTCAAGCATCGAGTAACGGGACTCACAATCTATGAACGTTTTACTCATATAGTAGATCGCATGCTCTTTTATTCCAGTCTCGTCGTATTGACCGAGGACACAACCCATACTATTCTCAAGAACCGTTAAGTACATAATCAATGGTCTTCCAGCTACTGGAGGTATCAATATTGGAGGTTCCTGCAGATATTATTTTATTTTCTCAAACGCTTTCTGACAATTCTCATTCCAAACGACCGCCTGATCTTTCTTTAATAACTTAAATAATGGTTCACAAGTGGTTGTGAGGTGAGATATGAACCGAGCAATGTAGTTCAATCTACCTAAGAAACCACGAACTTGTTTCTCGGTCTTTGGTGCTGGAATTTCTTGAATTGCCTTGATCTTCGCGGGATCAAACTCAATACCTTTCTCACTGACAATAAACCCTGACAACTTTCCTGATTGTACGCTGAAAGTACACTTGTTTAGATTCATCCTAAGTTTGAACTTCCTTAATCTCTCAAACAGCTTTAGAAGATTCACCAGATGCCCCTCCTCCATTTGGGACTTCGTAACCATATCATCGACATAAACCTCAATCTCATGATGAATCATGTCATGAAAAAGTGTCACCATTGCTCGTTGATAAGTTGCCCCTGCGTTCTTCAAACCAAAAGGCATCACTTTATAGAAGACCATCCCCCATGGCATGATGAAAGTCGTTTTCTCCATATCCTCTGGTGCCATTTTAATCTGATTGTAGCCCGAAAAGCCATCCATGAAGGAAAACACTGAGTATTCTACGGTGTTATCAACAAGCACGTCAATATGAGGGAGCGGGAAATCATCCTTTGGGCCTGCTCTATTCAGGTCCCTATAGTCAACATACATTCTGACTTTGTCGTCCTTCTTAGGCACGGGCACTATGCTGGAGACCCACGAAGGGTAGTTGGTCACAGCAAGAAATCCGGCGTCCAACGGCTTCTGGACTTCTTCTTTGATCTTCACTGCCATATCAGGCCTGGTTCTTCTCAATTTTTGTTTAACAGGAGGACACTCTTCTCGAAGAGGCAGACGATGAACTACAATATCTGTGTCGAGTCCAGGCATATCTTCATATGACCAAGCAAAGACATCCTTATACTCTTGGAGTAACTCAACCAGTCTTTGCTTGACATTATCTTGTAGTGCAACCCCTATTTTGATTTCCTTCTTATCTTCCTCTGTTCCAAGGTTGATGACTTCAACTTCCTCCTGATGAGGCAAGATGACCTTCTCCTCTTGTCTCAACAATCTAGCAAGCTCTTCGGGTAGGTCTTCGTCTTCGTCGATCTCTTCTTCTGCTTGAAAGATCGGATTGTCAAAGTCACACCGAGTCATAGACGAGTCTGAGTCGATGGTATATGAAATGTGTAACCTGCAATGATGATGATTTTATGCTTAAATGATATGCAAACAAAATAAACATAAACCACATTGCCATTTTGATGTTAGAAAACAAAAAGATGAAAAACAAGGATCGCAAAATTCGAATGAGAAAAATGCCTTTTGATTAATGATTAAAAGATGGTTCAAACATAAACAAGCATGCCCTGAACAAAATACCGATATGCTCCGGGTAAAACATAGGGTTACACAATAACTGAGAAAACAAAGTATTACTGTTCACGTGTCACTTGGACAAATTCCTCAATGGACCAGTTGCATAGCTTCTATCCGGGAGCGCTCGGCTGGATCCAGGCGTCCATGTCACAATCACTGTCTCCGGCTTCATCATTAGAAACAACATTGATTTTTTCAAAAATAACACCTCCACTGGTGAACTTGACGGGTCGCTTGTAGCGCGACGCGCTCTACGAAGATGACGAAGATGATGGGCGGTATCCCAACCCAAACCTGTCCTGCTTCTTAGGTATGTCTAGCACCTTCCCCAATCCTTGAGATGCCCCATCCTGAACTACTGCTTGAGCCTCCTTGAAAGATGACATAGCTACCTCTGGTTCTTTGTTCACAACTGGAGATTTGTCCTTCAACTGCACAGTTTCGAAGGCCTGACATAAAGTCTCATGAATTTCTCCGTCTACTTCGACGTATTTGAAAGATGACAGATGGCTAATCATGATATCTTCTTTCCCATATACCGTCACAACAGTGCCTCCGACCATATATTTCAGCTTTTGATGCAGAGTGGACGTGACAGCCCCAGCAAAATGTATCCATGGACGACCCAACAGACAGTTGTAAGCAGGATGAATGTCCATGATGTAAAATACCGCCTCAAATACCTTTGGACCAACTTGGATAGGCAGAGTTATTTCCATAAAAACAGATCTTCGAGTTCCATCAAAGGCTCGTACAACCAAATCACTTTGTGTACAATAAAGACCCTGATGATCTATATTCATCAATGCTTTCTTTTGCAGCACATTCAAGGACGACCATGTATCAACAAGGACATGTGACATCACTGTTCCTCGACATTCAAGTGAAATATGCAGTGCCAAATTGTGGTTTCTGCCCTTTGGCGTCAAGTCCAAATTTGTAAACCTCAGACTGTTTCCTGCATCCACATGCGCCACCACTCCTTCGAGCTGGTTAACTGATATTTCTTGCGGTACGTAAGTAGTACTTAAGACTTTCAACAATGCATTTTGATGCGCTTATGAACAAAACAGCAGTGATAGTATAGAAATCTTTGAAGGAGTTTGTTGCAGATGGTCGACTATCTTGTAGTTGCTTTTTCTAATCAACTTCATGAACTCTTCCATATCCTTTGCCAGAGGTTCCTTCTCACTCACCAGGGGAATTTCTTCTACCACTTTCTTGCCTTTACCTTTATCAGTTCTCTCAGCCACCACTTCAGGTGTTGAAAAGATTCTACCGCTTATGGTAATTCCTCTGACTCCAACAAGATTATCAACTGAATTGACAAGCAAACTCTTCAATTCTACCTTCTGTCCATTACAAAACACCTCAGCTCCGTAATTCCACGGGATAGCCTTAGAACTTTCGTATGGCACAGGGCCTGCTTTAGTGATGATGATTGTAGGTGGCCTTGGAGGCGCTGAAATAGTTATAGGTTTATATGGGATTGAAATCGTCGCAATTTCATCCTGCTCCTTCTCTACTACTTCCACGGGTTTCCTTTCAGCGGTCCGATTAAATTGTAACATTCCTTCATCCATCATGCTTTGGATACACTTTTTCAGATCATCATATCCCTCAGGATGGCTCAAACAGTTAACACAACCTTCACTACAGCCTGGGAATACTCCCCCCCTTCAGCAGCTTCTCCTTCACAAAACTCAATGGCGTTTTCAGCTCATTCACGTCGGCTATTAGATCTAACCCTTCCTCTACCAGAAAAGCACCAACCCTAGCCGGCCCATGATTTGGCATAGGGTTTTGCACAACATTTGGTGCATCATGTGAAAAATCTATTGCTTTGCTATCAATCAGATCTTGCAACTTATGTTTGAAAGCCTTGCATTTGTCAATAGTATGGCGGGGTGCCCCAGAGTGGAACTCGCATCGCGCATTCACATCAAAGCCGAGCGGTGGTGGGCCTGTCAGAGGAGCCATAGTCTTCTTTTGGATTAACTGCAATTGCAACAGAGTTTGGAGCACTTGGGAATATGGCATCGGTGGCGGATCAAAGACTCTATTTGCTGGCCAAACCGGATATCTTCGATAACCCTGCTGATTTTGTTGGGGTGGCTGCTGCTGCCGTTGTTGTTGTTGTTGCTGAGGTTGTTGTTGAGCTTTTTGTTGAAGTTGTTGTTATGGTTGTTGTTGTGGTGGTATAGGGATCGTAATGCTAGCGACCCATTGTTGATGATATTGATTATGAGGCTGATTTCTCCATCTTCCTTGAAAACTAGATACTGAGTTGGTTTCTCCCTCGCGCCTTTTGTTGCCAAAGACTTTCTTTCCTCCTCCTCCAGCTGAGGATCCTTTGCCTGCTTGAATCTTCCCAATTTTGATACCATTCTCTATGCGTTCACCGATGATTATCATGTCAGAAAAGCTGCAAGACATACAGTTGATAAGCTTCTCATAATACATGCCAAATAAAGTAGCCACAAACATGTCGTTCAGCTTGCGTTCCACCATCGGAGGTTGAACTCTTGCAGCCAATTCGCGCCATCTTTGGGCGTACTCTTTAAAGCATTCATTACTTCTCTGGGTGAGATTTTCCAACTGAACCCTGTTTGGAGCAAGGTCACTATTGTATTGGCAATCTTTCATGAACGCCTTAGCCAAATCCTTCCAGGTACGAACATTGGTAGGCTCCAATCCCATGTACCACTCAAGGGAAGGAACGAACATACTGTCTTGGAAAAAATGCATTAACAGCTTTTCATCGTCTGAGTAAGCAGACATCTTCCTGTAGTACGAGCGCAAGTGAACTCTAGGACATGTAGTGCCCTTGTACTTATCGAAGTCAGGGACTTTGATTTTCTATAGTATCCTTAGGTCAGGAATAAGTCCAAGGTTGGCCATATCAAGGCCCATAGAGTTCTGACTCTCAAAGCTCTTTATCTTGTCTTCCAACCATTTGAATCTTCTATTAGTCTTAGAGGGAAATTCACCACCAAAATCTCTCACCGAGAAGATGTCATCCTGTCTGTCCTCAAACAACTGCTGATTGAGGTTGCCATGAATAGAACCGTTAGCTTCAGGCCCATACACATTGCCCTGACCAGTAATTCCAATATTACCAACTCCAGTGTTACCAAATCCATTGTTATCATTGCCTCTGCCAACATTACCATTACCGTTCCCAGTTGCGTTCCCATTTCCAGCACCATTTCCATTTCCATTTCCGCCAGCATTGGGGATAAAATTGTTAGCATGCTGAGTCTCAACAAGAGGTAGGTTGGCAGCAGTCCCTCCATGTAATACGCCATCGTTGTTAACCCGTGCAATCAGAGGTTGCACCAAGGTTCTGAGCTGGTCTTGTCCACTAGCTATAGTCTGTATAACTTCCATAAATTGAGCCATTCTATCTCTCATTTCCTGCATCTGCTCTTGCATCTGTTCGATGATCCTCTTCTGTCTTCCTCTGGTCGCGTACCGATGATTTTTGTTATCAGCAATCCTGAAACAAACTAAACAATGACAGGAGATAAGAAAACAGTCCCGATGCACCTGCAATGCAAAAAAAATGCTAAATGCAGACATGTATATATGCAATAGGGAGATTCCCCCCTCAATTCTAGTTTCTGGAAGAAGAAGCGACCATGAAAAACCCCACGGACAAGCAGACAGAATAATAACTCTTCATATCATAATAGGCCAACAGACAGTGTGCATACATCAGTTGAGTACAAAATAGAGATGACCTCAACCAACAAGCCTGGTGATGGTCAATACATAAGCAAAACAACAAGATACAAAGAAAGACAGTCAAGCTGAATGCCGAGACTGGAAATCCTCTAGAAGCTTCCGCGTCTCGGGATGATCTGGTCTAGTGAGTAGACCCTGTATGAGTAGCTCTTGCCGGCTAATGGTGCGCTGTAGACTATCAACATGGTCTTCCCAGGCTCCTTCTCCAAAGCACGCCTCAAGTATGCACCTCTTGGTGTCTGCTCTCAATCTACAATCTTCCAAGTTTGCAATAGCTTTTCTCAATTTGTGCTCATTGTTATATCTGAGTGATTCTTCTGCTGAAATCTTCTCGTCCTTTGCTTTAAGCTGAATCTTCAACTTGGTGATCTGCTATTTCAGCTTGTCCTCACGTTCTTTGTTGTTAGCGAGCGTGGCATTCCACACTTATTCAAACTTAGAGATCTCCAAGTAAGCCTTGTCCAGATCCTTCTTCTTAGTAGCAAGCACACTACTGACAGCGTTCAAATCCCGGCCTGAGCGTTCTCTGGCGCTAGTCTCTTTCGTTAAGTCCGTACCTAGCTTGTTGACAAGTTCAGTCTGCTTCTTGAAGGCATGAACAACATCGATCTTCTCGCTTCGGAGTTGAATGACTTCTTTCTCTAATTCTTCATTTGCTTTCTTCAACTCTTCTTTCTCACGCAACAGTTGGTTGTACTTCTGAATATCCATGGTAGTGGGTTCTTCAATCATGATAGGGTACAAAGGCGCAACTGAGGGAAATGGTATCAGAGACTTAGCAGCTCTATCTTTGATTCAAACCATGTTAGGGTCATAAGCTCGATTGTTGCTCTTTCCTATCAATTTCTTACCTCGCCTGTGAATGTTACTCCATGCATACTCTATTCTAACCAAAGTGTCAGCTTCCAGCAAGCCTGTGAGATAGAGAGATTCATGTATCTCTTCTTCTTTAGGAGGACTCTTCAAAGCATATCCAAACTGTCTAAACAAAAAAGAGGGATTATAGTTAATACAACCCTTTCTTCCAACCAATGGGACATTCGGAAAACCACTTCAACTATATATGATTTCAGCGCCAAGTATATATCGATCAAACCATATAATGTTTTCTGCAGATAAACCCATTAACCTAGCAGACCAATCTGAGGTGCCAGCAGTAGCAACAAATGAACCTGTCTTCGGAAGGTGACTGAAGAACCATCTATACAGTACGGGCACACAGCAAGACACATTTTTACCCCTTCGCTTCTCATTCTTGTAATGGATAGAATGGTAAACATCTCCTAATAGTGTTGGCACTGGATTCCCTGAAGCTAGGATATAGAAGGCATTTGTATCCACAAAGTCTGGCAAGTTAGGAAACATAATGATTCCATATATACATAGAGCGAGAATGGCATTGAATATAATCCAACAACCTTCCTTTGCGAACTGTAAAGCCTCATCAACCAGAAAAGGTAGAGGAAACCCATACACTCCATTTAGCTTGGTCAATTTTTACTGAGAACTCTGAGGCATCAAGATGAAGAATTGCAGCAAGCTTAGTTAGATCAGGATTAGTATCATCATGGTAAAAAGGCATCTGATCCAATACTAGAAGTGCTAGTAACGCAGCATACTCTTCCAAGGTCGGCGCCAGGACATAGTCAGGAAAAACAAAACATCTTAACTAAGGGTCATAAAACAGTAGCAGAGCATATAAGCCATTCAACTCGAACACTGAAGGTTTGCATACTAAACTGAGCAGCTTCCCATAAGATTCCTTGTACTCTCCTCTCACTTTCTGATCTGCTGAAGCAATCAAACTCAATAGGGAACTGATGTCAGGATAAGGGAGCTTGTAGGAAACTGTCTTCTTCAAAGACTCCATGTCAGAACAGGAACAAGATCACTAGAATCGGGGAGGAAATATGCACCTGCAAACAGATACATGTTAATGAAATGCAAATACACATGAAAACAGGAGATCAAGATTGTTGTGCTGTAGTTTGAGAAGACCGGCGCTTCGCTTTAGTCATAACCAAACACTGATATTAGGACCCCTTGGTATCAAGAATCCAAACTGTAAAGAACTGGGTAATCTGAAGGCTAGAGTTTCCTACACAACTTCATCCCCCTCACAGGTAAGGACCTATTCACTGACAAGGTTTGGCATCCTATGCGTTCATCAGCGTCACAGACTTTCAAGAAATGATGATACGTTCACCATTTCTGGTTTGCCATCATCACCTCCCGAAGAGGCCTCACTTAGCTGAATCCCAAATGATCAGTTCCCAGAGTCGACAATCCTCAGATCCAAAATTCCTTCGAGCCCAAAGGGTCAGAAAGAAAATCGTCAAAGAGAGTCTCGTCTGAGCGCGAATTTCATGGCTAGATGGTGCATGTAAAGCATACAGGCTCACCACTAATCTCCACTTTTAATGCTAAGTCTACACTCAAGCCTAGATCTGGCTTATCCCTCATTAGAACTTCCTTCCCCACAGCACAACAATAATGAATCATGCGGGAAGTAAATAAAGATAAAGCACCTATGTACACACCCAAAAATAAACAAACAAACGCTAGGATTGACTTGCATAAGGGATATTCATGTCCCAGCAGAGTCGCCAGCTTTCGCTACTACGAAAATCGAGGCCGACAATGATAGAAGAGTCGCCACCGTGCGTTATTTATTCCAAGAGAGGGAAAGGAAACGCTTAGAGAAAACCTAACGAAAAGAGGGATAAGATTGGTCATCGCAACCAAATCTCGGGTTCGGGAGTCGGTTACGCAAGGGGAAGGTGTTAGCACCCCTCACGTCCGTCGTACTCGACGGGATCCACGCTTGTTGTCTATCTAAAAGGGTGATTGAAACTATCTAACTACAGGCTTGAGGACAAAAGAAAAAGAAGTGACTCGGCAAAGCAACGACGCTTTGTGCCTACGTATCTCATCTGAAGTGAGAAGTCAGAGTCAACGTAGTTCGACTAACTACGGGTGAAAGAGGGAAAGGTTGCTCGCCAAGACATCGTGACTTGTGCCTACGTACTTTCATCTGGTATGAAAGATCATAGAAAACATAGTTTGGGCTAAAAACGAACACAAGTTTGTTCAACTACTTTACCTGAGTAGGGTTAATAATCAGTTCTAGCAGTTTGGTGTATGCAGCTCGACCATTGGAAACTTAGGCGTTACCGTTTGCGTTAGAACTAAGAGTTAACAAAACTCTCCTTATGAAAATGATTTTCTAAGATTAAAGGCCCCAGAGGGCAAAAAGAAGTTTGAATGACTTGTTTTTGTGTTTTTTAGAGAAGAAATGTATTTGAATGGTTTGCAATTCATATCGCACTAGAGACTATGACTTAGGAGTGAATGCGTCGCATATCACCCAAATGGTGCTATACTAAACATTCAAGTCATTGAAGAGAAACTCCTCAATAACCCTTTCCCAAGTGCTTAAGGCTCGTAACACACAATAATCATTAACCTTTATTAGGTGTTTTATGATTGTTTTGAGATGAGAAGAGAAGGACACTAAAGGGGGACTAAATCCAAACCTAAAGTTGTCATGCAATGGTGGTCCTAAGATTGAGATAAAGGAATGCTACCTAATGTTATCATACATGGTTAAGATCCTAAAGTCTATCATAATCTCCCTTGAACAAGAGAGATTAGAGGTCCTAAGGGAAAGAAACAACAGAGGAACAAGAAACAACATAAACATGCAAGAATGCAAACATAGAATGCAAATGAGGGAGGAAATTAGTGTGGGGCAGTAGCCTCCACAAGCTCATCTACACGTCATGCAACAATATGACAAATACAAGAGATGAAAGGAACAAGAAATGCATCAATGAAAACACACAAGAGCATCAAAAATGGGATGAAATGGCCTAAACCAAACAACATCAACCATAATGCCAAAACATAAACACAAATGAAAGGCAAACAAAACCTAAATCAAAGTGATGATGGGAGGAAATATTAGGACAACAAGGAACCCATAACGGCACTCAACCATAAGCATCACAAGAGAGGTGAATAAGAAAGCACAAAGATGTCCTCATGGATTCATCATTTTTAAGCATGCTTCAAGTACCTCCAAAGGAGGGACCAAGCTACCTTAATTGAGATCCCAAAGTCGTTGGACAACATGGGGGAATGAAATGAAAATTCTCAAAATAAAAAGCAAGTAAACCACAAGGAAATGCAAGCAAATTCCCAAAGGAAGGAAAACATGTTTCACAGTGAAACCCTAATTGGAAACTTAAAAGCAAGCAATCAAATGAACAAGCAAAATAATGACCTAAAAATGAGCAAGCATCATCCTTAACATGTTAGCAACATGAATCAATAGGCATTGAGAGCTCAAAGGATCCATAAATGTCATATCCAAAGCATCTAGGTCAAGATGTATGTATGAACTTTCCTTTGGATAACTTGACTTGCAAGTTACTCTAAAAATAGGAAAATGACTCAAAAATTATCAAATAAAATGAAAGAAGCTCATAAATGTGTTGGCAACCAGAGGCCAAAAGATTACAATCAAAATCACTTTACAACATCACCATAGAAATTGATTCACAAGGAAGCTCCATTGTGAAAGGGGGTTGTTTAGGGTCAAATGAAGGGCATCAAAAGTCAACTCAAAAGTCAACCAACAGGGGCAAAATGGTTCTAAAAAATTCTTCAACTCATCATTGATATGAGGATTGAATTTTACTCATTGGATCAAAAGGAAACGAGAGAAACAAAATAAAAACCAAAACATGTTGAGATTTAAGTCAAATAAAACACTTCCAATGATAAATTCCATTTTTAATAGAAAAATAATTAGAAAAAATAAAAAAAAAACATCATAAAATAAAAGACATCTCAAGGAGTCTAAAACATATATTTTTGGAATTTTATCACCCTTGGAAGTATTTTAAAATAATTTAAATCTAAACAGAAATAAAATAAAAACAAAAAGAAAATAAAATAAAAAAACAAAGGGGTGAGGGGTGCAGGAAGCAGCCCAGAAACAATGCAAATGCAAATGGGCTTCAAACGGGGGGTGCCAATAGCACGCCTAGCCCATCAGAAATGAAAAAGAAATAAAAAACGTGTGGATTCAGTGTGGTATGGTCAACCAAGGTCCATGGTGTGAAGCAATCTGGCACGTTGGCTGAAAAAGTAATTAGATCAAGGGGCTCACAATGTGCCAGGTCATTTGATGTAGTTTCCAGCTGGATTTGGTGTGTGTGGTCAATGCAAGTATACCGCGGGTCTTGATCTAGGGCGTTAAAATGAATAGTAAGCGCATCAAGAGGCCGTGAACATATCCATGTGGCTCAGGTGAGTTTTAAAAAGTGGAGGGAGAACCAGACGTCGGAACCACTGTTTCGGTCGTCTTCTTCGGCGAAGCTCCACACACCATTCACGGCCAAAAACCCAGGTTCTTCAAAACTTAACCAAAATGGACAAATGAATAGCCAAAATTGATCTTCAGGTTACGTGGATCATGAATCCACTAGCCATTTTCATTGATCAGGCTTAAATAACACAAAACGAAAAGAAATAGAAATAAGCTCAAATGAAAAAAGTTCACAAACAACCATGAAATCAATCCAGAATCCATCTATGAAATGCAAGGATTAAAAAGACATGAAATTGGCGTGATAAAAATGCTTGAACAGAGAGATATTTTTTAAGAAAAGAAACCTAAAAATAAGCTTTCACAGAGCTTGTAGTGTTAGTGAAGCTTGAAATAAATCACCCAGAAACGTTCAATGGACCTCCAGGATTGTGTTGAAATGTTTTGTTTTTATTGAAACTCAGTAAAAAGTGGAAAACGATTTTGACTTTTTTCTCTTTTTCTCTCAATCTGTTCTTGCTCTATCCCTCACCAAAACCATTTCTGAAGAATTGTGAATCATCCTGAGTTTGTGTATGATGGATTCACATGGAAAGAAAGCCCAATTTTGTTCTCTTTGGGCACAATTGGATTTTCACTTTTTTACTTCATGGCCATTTGAATAGTGCACGAAATTCACCTTGCTCACCTGTAAAAATGACTCAGCTTGCTTGCATTTGAGGTAGGTTGATCAAAGGGCTGAGAATGGTTCCTTTATTTGGTTTTATGACATGTTTTTGATATGTTACTTAATCTTGAAGAAAGCTTGAAAATGGCCACCAAGATGCACTCAAATCTCTAATCCAAAGATGGAATTGTATTTGAAATGTGTTTGGCACTCAAAAAATGCACAAGGTTGGTACAAAATGTTTCCAAATGATTTTAATTTGATTTTCCCCTTTAAAGCCTTTTTCATGGAAATTTCATTAGGGATTCTTCAATGCAAGCCAAACCTTTGATGCCTTGATATTTGGTTGAGCAAATGACCCCATTTGGAGCAAGTTTGAAGTGGGAAAGATTTCCATTTGAAGTGTGCAAAGTGGTGAAATGGACCTATGATGAAAATGACCTGTAATCCTGCTTTCCCAAAATACCCCTGCCTTGCAAGCCTTATCACTTGAGTTCTACAAATCAGATGAAGTACTTCTAGTACTCTTTGGAAAGCTAAGATCATGAGGAACAACGTTCATGTTCATCAAAAGTTGAGGAGAAACATCCTTCTAGGTCAAAAATGGCTTGTAAGATGGTTGACTTTTGTTGACTAAAATCACATTCATCTGAGGACCTGTAACTTGTCTGCTTCATAACATGAGTTATATAAATCCAACCAAGGAACTCTAGTACTCAAATGAAATCTAAGAATATGCTCTACAAGTTTCATGTTGGGGTCAAGATGAGATGAGACTTGTATCTTGAGATAGGTGGTCTTGAAGTTAGGCACTGAACAGGGGATTTTACACTGAGAACCCTAATTCAGTAACTCCTCACACTCTTGATTCTTGATGAATTGATCTTGAAATGATATCCCATGTATTCTATCACAACATTCCATGACCATAAAGACTTGGAATATAGTATTAATCGCCTTCAATTTCAAGTTGACTCAGGGTTGACCAGATGAAAACCCTAATTGCACCATCTTCAACTGTAGCTCTTCACACTTGGTGTAAACACTTGAATGAACTCCACAATGACCTACAAGGCCTCCAATGAGCTTAAATGATCATCTCCCTCCATAACCATGGGCTTGTGATCCTCAAATGACCTTCAAATTGCCTCCTAGACAGGAGGTGAACCACATACACTTATCTGCCTATCCAAAGGACTTTGACTTGTCTTTGAAGATGATAATCCCCCTGTTGACTTAAATACAACCTCTTGATTAGACTTAGAACCCTTGGCACAACCCTCTTGTTGCTCACACATCTCTTGATCCCCTGTAAAATGCAAAATGCTATCAATGCAATATGCTAGAACAAATGAAATGAAACATAATCCAAGTAAAGAAAAGGTTGGGCAAATTTTGGGGTACACCAGATGGCACAGGAGGATATCGAGAAAACAACTTTTATCAGGCAATGGGGGATTTTTTGTTATAAGGTAATGCCTTTTGGGTTGAAAAACGCAGGGGCAACCTATCAGCGAGCTATGGTCACTTTGTTTCATGATATGATTCATCATGAGATTGAGGTCTATGTTGATGACATGATAGAAAAGTCGCAAACGGAGGAGGAACATCTGATCAACTTATTGAAGTTGTTTGAGAGGCTCAGGAAGTTCAGATTGAGGTTGAACCCTAACAAGTGTACTTTCGGAGTCAGGTCAGGAAAGCTGCTGGGTTTCATTGTCAGTGAAAAAGGAATCGAGGTTGATCCTGCAAAAATAAAATCTATTCAAGATATGCCAGCGCCGAAAATGGAAAAAGAGGTTTGTGGTTTCTTGGGGAGATTGAATTACATTGCTCGGTTCATATCTCATCTCACAGCCACGTGCGAACAAATGTTCAAATTACTAAAGAAAGATCAGGCGGTTGTCTGGAATGAAAATTGCCAAAGGGCGTTTGATAAGATAAAAGAATATTTGCAGGAACCTCCGATACTGATACCCCCAATCGCTGGAAGACCTTTGATCATGTGTTTAACGGTTCTTGAGATCAATATGGGTTGTGTTCTCGGTCTGCATGACGAGACTAGAAGAAAAGAGCATGAAATATACTATCTGAGTAAAAAGTTCACAGATTGTGAGTCTCTATAATCAATGTTGGAAAAAACGTGTTGCGCACTCCCATGGGCTGCCAAACGTTTGAGACAGTATATGCTTAATCATACAACCTTGCTGATTTCGAAGATTGATCCGATTAAATATGTATACAAAAAGCAAGCACTTTCCAGAATAATTGCCAGGTGGCAGATGGTACTGACAAAGTACGACATCCAATATGTTTCCCAGAAAGCCATCAAAGGGAGTATTCTGTTAGAGTATCTTGCCGAATAGCCGGTCGAAGACTATCAACCTATGAAATTTGAATTTCCTGACGAAGACATCATGTATTTGAAGATGAAAGATTGTGATGAACCGTTGCCTAACGAATGTCCTGAACTTGGCTCCCACTGGCAGATGATATTTGATGGTGTTGTTAACTCGTACGGTAGTGGAATTGGGGAAATCATCACGACTCCCCAGGGTTCTCATATATCATTCACGGCCAGATTGACATTTCCTTGTACCAACAACGAAGCCGAATATAAAGCGTGCATCATGGGGTTGGAAGAAGCCATTGATCTGAGGATCAAGAACCTATATGTGTACGGCGATTCAGCGCTAGTTGTAAATTAAATCAAAGAAGAATGGGAGACCAGGAAACCCAATCTGATTCCTTACATGAATTATGCAAGGAGGCTATTTCCATTCTTTGATTGTGTAGAGTTCCATCACATGCCGAGAGCGGAGAACCAGATGGAAAACGCTCTAGCAACATTATCCTCAATGTATAAGGTGAACTATTGGAATATTGCTCCAAGAATAGTCATCTCGCGCCTCGATAGGTCGAAGTTTGTATTTGCCATTGAGGAAGCCTCCGATGGCAAGCCGTGGTTTTATGACATCCAGAACTTTCTTAAAAAGCAAGAGTATCCACCAGGGGCGTCGACCTGGGATAAGAAGACTCTGAGAAGGTTGTTTGGCAACTTTTATCTGAATCAGGATGGTGTACTCTACAGGAGGAACTATGATTTGGTGTTATTAAGATGCGTGGACGAGAAAGAAGCAAGCTTGCTTATGGAAGAGGTCCACGGAGGAGCCTTTGGTACGCATGCCGGCAGGCACGCCATGTCTCGAAAGCTGTTGCAAGCAGGGTATTATTGGTTGACAATGGAATCCGGTTGTTTCAAGAATGCGAAGAAATGCCATAAATGCCAGATTTATGTAGACAAGATTCTTGTGCTTCTGTGTCCTCTGAATGTCATGGCATCTCCTTGGCGCTTTTCCATGTGGGGAATTAACATGATTGGCAAGATCGAGCCAACCGCATCCAATGGACATCGCTTTATCGTGGTAGCCATCGACTACTTTACCAAGTGGGTGGAAGCAGCCTCCTATGCGAATGTTACGAAGCAAGTCGTAGCCAGATTTATCAAAACGGACATCATCTGTAGATACGGGGTTCCTGAAAGAATCATTAATGATAATGGTTCGAATCTGAACAACAAGATGATGAAGAAACTATGCCAGTGTTTCAAAATTGAGCATCAAAACTCATCCCCTATTGTCCAAAGATGAACGACGCTGTTGAAGTGGCCAACAAAAACATCAAGAAGATAGTACAGAAGATGGTTGTAACCTATAAAGATTGGCACGAGATGTTGCCCTTCGCTTTGAACGGTTATCGTACTACGGTACGCACATCAACTGGGGAAACTCCTTTCTCGCTGGTGTATGGTATGGAAGTTGTCCTGCCATTAGAGGTCGAGATTCCTTCTCTGAGAGTTCTGGTTGACGTTAAGCTCGATGAGGCAGAATGGGTAAAGAACAGATTGAATCAGCTTAGCCTGATGGATGAGAAAAGGCTAGCGTCTATTGCATGTGGTCGGTTGTATCAGAGACGGATGAAGAAAGCTTTCGACAAGAAGGTGCGCCCTCGAAGCTTTCAGACGGAAGATCTTGTGCTGAAAAAGATTCTCCCTCCACAAACATATCACAGGGAAAAATGGACTCCCAACTATGAAAGTTCATACATCATGCGAAAGGTCTTCTCCGGAGGATCCTTGTTGTTATCCACCATGTATGGTGAGGATTTTACATCCCTTGTGAACGCAGACATAGTTAAAAAATACTTTGCTTAAAGAAACCCGCTGGAAAGAAAAAAGAATATCCAGGAAAAATGGTGCATTCCGGTGAACCATAAAAAGAATGGGTTCGGGCAAAAGTTAGGGATATAAAAAGAAAAGATGTAAACCCGCAAAGTTAAAAACCTGAAAAGGCGACTTTGGCAAAAATGGGTATCCTGGTGAATTGAAAACCCGAAAGGGCGATTCACGCAAAAATTAGGGATTTAAAAAGCAAATTACTGCGGTCTGCGTGTGATCTTCAGAGCTTAGTGGATTGAGGGAGGACCTGAGGCCCATTTATCTGAATCAGTCTCTTTTGAAGACGAAGTATCGGTGAAGCATCGAAGTCATGCGGGTCATAGATGGATCAACTTATGGTGTTCGTCTGTGCCATATTGTCGACATTCTGTATATTTCTGTGCATTTCTGTATATTTTTGCGCAGCTTCCTCTTTTCAGGGGTTGCATCTGTTGTAAAATCTTGCCTATTTACAGGCCCATTGTAACACCCCACTCTAAACTCTAGTGGAATAATAAGAGAAACAACAGAAACAATCAGAGTGCAGCAAATAAAGTTTCATGACGACCGTCATGGATGTCACGACCGTCACGATCATGACGAGCGTCAGGGAATGGTGACGACCGTCGCACTCCAAAAATATGGGACGCATCAGAGGTGTCACATTTCAACACTTAACCAAAACACATACACCTGCAAATAATCATCTACTAACATACGTAGCACAAAATTCAGATGAACAAACAACGATAATTTGTTTAACATTTTAATCATAAAACGACATGTTATGATACACTTCCAACTGTTCGTAATAATTAAATTCCATTAAAATTCAGCAAGAAATCATCTTGCATCAATTCACTAAAACAACTATGCATCCAAGCAACATTTGGCATTATCAGGAACAACCAATCTATTTGCCATAGTACTTAATAAAATTCAGCAACAAAGAATTCAATTAAAACAGTAACATTAATCGTTCATCCCCCCCAGAGTGCTACGTATCAGAGCAATCGACGACACCTTAAACGGAACGCTATACTCTATTCCGGATCTCCTGCAAATTACCACCAACGGAGGTAACATACAACGTAAAGGGGTGAGATATCAACAACATAACATAAGGCATGATAAAAGTCATGTCAGAATATTATCACAGCATTATAATCCCAGCAGTTCGCATAAATATTAGTAATAATAAACTACAATAACTCTTTATTCATAACCACAATAATTATCATCATAACTCAGCAACTCATCAGAACAACTCAACAACCCAACTCAACAATGCGACTCAATTGTGCATATGCATGTGGTACCAGATTGCCATTACGGCCTCCAATACAGGTCAACAATTTGCAACTAAGGGCCTCCAATACAAGCCAACAATTTTCCACTAAGAGCCGCCAATACAGGCCAACAATTATGATATGCTATGGGACGCAACTATTATGGACTATAACACAACAACAACAATTGTGCAACAACTGTGCAACAAGGCATCAAGCCTACAACCAATTATCCATAACAGAAACATCACATTTTGCATACATCATGTACTCACCACTTCAACCTGTTCATGTCAGAGAACAAGTAACAATATCGTTCCTACGAATAAGAGTCCAACACATTTTCATATACTTTCATACGGGTAATAATATAACTACAACTTCTAATTTAATTAAATAGGGACATAATAACAACACCTTCTTAATAAATGGGAAAATAGCGCGTGTCGGCACCGTTTCCCAATTTCCCCCAAAACTAATGACATAACACACTCATCCATACACAGACAAGCATTAACCCTTAGTATTTCTTCAACCTACGGGAACTATATCTATGACTCGATTCCCTACCTGAAGTTTATCAAGTAAGAGCATAATAACAACCTTTTGTCAACAAATGGGACCTTAGCGCGTGATGGCGCCGATTCCCAACATTACTACATAGAACTAATGACATAAACACTAATTCAGGCGTAGATAAACATTAACCCTTAATATTTCTCAACCTACGGGAACATTTACTACGGGAACATTACTACGGGAATATTACTACGGGAACATCGCTACGGGAATATTACTACGGGAACATTGCTACGGGAATATTACTACGAGAATATTAACCCTATGATTCCATACCCTTCATGAAATCCATCATACCCACAGTTATAGAATTGAACCCCACCCTTACCTTTGGAATTGAGGCCAACTCTACGCTTTCGGTTCCCGTTAGCTCTCCGGCGACTCTTCTGCAACTACCGTGAATTCTCTCCGGTGGTTACTTCTTCTCTTCTCAACTTCTCTCGGTCACGATCTCCTTTTTCTTTTGATTTTGGTTCTCAGCAGTTTTAACGTGTTTCCTCTTTCTCCCAAAATCCCTCTTTTATATTTACTTCAATAATAATAATAATAATAGTAATAATAATAATAATAATAATAGTAGTAATAATAATAATAATAATAATAACATTACTATTAATTATTAGGGTAATGTTAACTTGTGCCCTTGGGGCACATGTTAAGAAAACTACTTATAGTAAATTTGCATTGGAAAAAAGGATTTAAAAATTAATTTTATACTTTATTTAAAGTTTATACACAATTTCCAAGACAATGTTTCTTAATTTAGTTCTTAACATGTGCCCCAAGGGCACAAGTTAACATTACCCTAATTATTAAATTATCACCAATTATTAATTATATTATACTAATATTAAACTTCAATCGTTATTAATAATTCTTACAGTCTAAGGGCATCCACTAATGCCACTCAGTCACACCTCCGTAAGGACACACCAACATAAAAAATAACGCCAAGGGGACTAAATAGTTAAAAAGGGGTGTTACAACTCTCCCCCACTTTAAGTATTTTCGTCCTCGAAAATCACCTGATGGAAACAATTCCAGATACGCTTCCCGTATCCTGCTTTCCAATTCTCAAATCCGAGCACAACACTCTTGCTCAACTCATTCCAACACAAGGGAGTCTTACACCTCCTATCACACAAAGTGTCATACAGCGTCGTTCCGATACTAGAATGGTGACTGTTATTGTAGGTAACTCAATCAACGATAATTAACTATCCCACGATCCACCTTGATCCAACACACAAGCTCTCCACAAATCCTCTAAAGACTGGATAGTTCTCTCTGTCCGTCCATCCGTCCATGGATGATAGACAGGGTTCAACTTCAACATGGTACTCAAGCGTCTGCAAACTCTCCCAAAATCTCGATGAAAACTCAGATTCCCATCAGACCCAACGGTCTCTACCGTCTATTCTTCGACTTCTGACAAATCTAACCAGCATATACAAACTCAACCACTTCTCTCTCCATCTATAGCCTTCAAAATAATTTCCTCAAATCCGGTTACACCTTCATAGCACCGGGATGGATACTCCATCTACCTCAATACTCTTATTCGACTCAATAATATCTAGAACACAAACTCTATCACGACATCTCATGATACCATTTCCATTAATCTTAAAATCATCCCTTCAACTTTAATTCCTCAGATTCAACTAATCTACCAACTCAAACCAGAGTTCTGACCTTATCGAATCTCGTCAAGAATACCACTAGTAAGGTCCAACATACTAAGCTTAACTCCATAAGAAGTCTCTTCACAAACTAAACTCATATCACAAAATTTCTCTATCAGTCCTAACTCTTTTCACCACCATCATTGGCATATGCAAGGATTTCCAAATCACTGCATAGGCTACCACGTTTTGCTTTCCCCCGAAGGGTAATTCAATCCAAAACCATAATCCTTTCGGAGTCCCGATTATTTTCTCTACCTCATATTCAACTCTTCCAAATAAAATAAATACCTTACGCTTTTGAGATCACCAAACATTTCAAGTGTCGCACTAGCTAATTGAAGCCTCCAACTCCGGTACAACCACAACAGCAACCAAGTCTAAATCACTTGTCAGGTGATTCCTCTTATGTACTTCAAGTTGCCTTAAAGCATAACCAAAACTCGTTGAAGTTTCACTTAGCATATCTCCCAATCATATCAACAAAGCATCACAAAACACAACAAATGGTCCTGTCGGGTTCGGCAAAAATCAGCACACGATACGTTTTCAATTTTCTGCTATAATTGAACCAAGTACAGGCCTCAAAACAATTTTTCCTAGAGAAAGCATCTCGTTAGCTTTCCAACACTTCGAACGGGGGTCAAAACTGACATACGGTTCAAGAGTTATGAATTTCCGAAGTTTCTCCAAAACAAAATTTTTCTGCATAAAGGCTGCTACGGGTTTGAGCATTTTCGCCCGAAAATCCGACCGATTCAATTATTTTTTTCGAAACAACCACATACTCATTCATACCAAACATATATTAATGATTTAGAACCATGAAATGTGAAATCTACGACTTTCAATTTCAATCCGAATCTTAAATCCTCAAATCTCCAAAAATATAAAAACTTACAAAAATCCATCAGATTCGATAAAACAAGCATACTCGATCACAACCTAACATTACCCGACACAACTGCGTAATCTATTCCAACTTTCGTCCGTAAAAACATCGATTCCATAAAAAGCTGCGATCTCGGAATTCGACGTACGACAACAATTTCACACTTAGAAGGTCATTCGACACATCTTCAACTCTTGGAATATTTAAAGGTCTAATTATACCAATATTTCACTCCACATCTTACTTTGTTTAATGATCACCAGGAGTCACTATCCACCTTTTATATACTCAACTTTACACTTTGTTGCCTTAGCACACACACCAGACACAAGTCTCAATGCTACTTAATCAGTTTAATTCCTTGACCCTCCAAAGAGACATGAAATATGGAGCTCTCACTCTCATACTAGTTGCCGTAACTAAGTCGGTCACAACTCCACTTCACGTCCTGGCCGTACATCACTTATCTCTTCAGAAAACTTCCAGCCAACCACAATTAATCGTTAATCGCCAACTTCTCGCTTTCATTATAATTCCAAAATTCCCATCAAAATTAAACACCTCAGCACCCTCCTGTATCGACTCACTAAAACCATTCTTAAGCACCTAGCTTAACTCAAGACAATTCACTGCTCACGCCATCCAAGCTTGCAAGACACGCATATCCCATCTAACATGACTCCGTCCACTATCAACAAGAGATTAAGGGTGATCAGTTCCTCAACTTTTCAATAGACAGCTGAAAATCATGATAGGGTACAAACCATCTTTACCAAACTATAAGAACGTTCAACCACACACCGAGCTACAACTCCACACTTGCAGCATCCTGGAGAAGCACAAGCTTCTCCCCCACTTGAATCATTCTCACTCCTGTAGACAAAGGGTCCACAACAAAACATGTACCGACAGTGTTTTCACACAGATGTCGCATATCAGGGAATACACAACATTAAACAACATGGCCAGACGGACCGACCTGCGCTGATACCAATTATAACACCCCACTCTAAACTATCGCGGAAAAATAAGATAAACAACAGAAACAATCAGAGTGCAGCAAATAAAGTTTCATGACGACCGTCATGGATGTCACGACCGTCACGGTCATGACGAGCGTCAGGGAGTGGTGACGATCGTCACACTCCCAAAATCTGGGACGCATCAGAGGTGTCACATTTCAACACTTAACCAAAACACATACACCTGCAAAAGATCATCTACTAACATACGTAGCACAAAATTCGGATGAACAAACAACGATAATTTGTTTAACATTTTAATCATAAAATGACATGTTATGATACACTTCCAACAGTTCGTAATAATTAAATTCCATTAAAATTCAGCAAGAAATCATCTTGCATCAATTCACTAAAACAACTATGCATCCAAGCAACATTTGGCATTATCAGGAACAACCAATCTATTTGCCATAGTACTTAATAAAATTCAGCAACAAAGAATTCAATTAAAACAGTAACATTAATCGTTCATCCCCCCCAGAGTGCTACGTATCAGAGCGACCGACGACACCTTAAACGGAACGCTATACTCTATTCCAGATCTCCTGCAAATTACCATCAATGGAGGTAACATACAACGTAAAGGGGTGAGATATCAACAACATAACATAAGGCATGATAAAAGTCATGTCAGAATATTATCACAGCATTATAATCCCAGCAGTTCGCATAAATATTAGTAATAATAAACTACAACAACTCTTTATTCATAACCACAACAATTATCATCATAACTCAGCAACTCATCAGAACAACTCAACAACGCAACTCAACAATGCTACTCAACAATGCGACTCAACTGTGCATATGCATGTGGTACTAGATTTCCATTACGGCCGCCAATACAGGCCAACAATTTTCCACTAAGGGCCGCCAATACAGGCCAACAGTTATGATATGCTATGGGACGCAACTATTATGGACTATAACACGACAACAACAATTGTGCAACAACCGTGCAACAACCGTGCAACAAGGCATCAAGCCTACAACCAATTATCCATAACAAAAACATCACATTTTGCATACATCATGTACTCACCACTTCAACCTGTTCATGTCAGAGAACAAGTAACAATATCGTTCCTATGAATAAGAGTCCAACACATTTTCATATACTTTCATACGGGTAATAATATAACTACAACTTCTAATTTAATTAAATAGGGACATAATAACAACACCTTCTTAATAAATGGGAAAATAGCGCGTGTCGGCACCGTTTCCCAATTTCCCCCTAAACTAATGACATAACACACTCATCCATACACAGACAGGCATTAACCCTTAGTATTTCTTCAACCTACGGGAACTATATCTATGACTCGATTCCCTACCTGAAGTTTATCAAGTAAGAGCATAATAACAACCTTTTCTCAACAAATGGGAACTTAGTGCGTGACGGCGCCGATTCCCAACATTACTACATAGAACTAATGACATAAACACTAATTCAGGCGTAGACAAACATTAACCCTTAATATTTCTCAGCCTACGGGAACATTTACTACGGGAACATTACTACGGGAATATTACCACGGGAACATCGCTACGGGAATATTACTACGGGAACATTGCTACGGGAATATTACTACGGGAATATTACTACGGGAATATTAACCCTATAATTCCATACCCTTCATGAAATCCATCATACCCACAGTTATAGAATTGAACCCCACCCTTACCTTTGGAATTGAGGTCAACTCTACGCTTTCGGTTCCCGTTAGCTCTTCGGCGACTCTTCTGCAACTACCGTGAATTCTCTCCGGTGGTTACTTCTTCTCTTCTCAACTTCTCTAGGTCACGATCTCCTATTTATTTTGATTTTGGTTCTGAGCAGTTTTAACGTGTTTCCTCTTTCTCCCAAAATCCCTCTTTTATATTTACTCCAATAATAATAATAATAATAATAATAATAATAATAGTAATAATAATAATAATAGTAATAATAATAATAATAATAACATTACTATTAATTATTAAATTATCACCTATTATTAATTATATTATACTAATATTAAACTTCAATCGTTATTAATAATTCTTACAGTCTAAGGGCATCCACCAACGCCACACAGACACACCTCCGTAAGGACACACCAACATAAAAAATAACGCCAAGGGGACTAAATAGTTAAAAAGGGGTGTTACACCCATCTATCAATAAAACATATATTATTCAGTAATTGTTTGTTTTGCGTTAGCCTTACTGTTTTGTTTGCAAAAAACGTCCGATGTTTTTAATGAACTGTGCATACATAAACTTGCAGGCTTTGCCAATAATCGTTAAAACTTTGAGTTATGTGAACGATGTCACAGATGATGACTGAGATAAGTCATGTGTACAGGATACTTTGTTTGTTTGTTCCTTTTTTGCCGGGTCATTACCCTCGGAGCAATTTGTTAGAGGTGTATCTCCAGTATGATCACCAGTTCCCCCAGTTATTGAAGTTTGAACATCTCTATCCTCGTTGGAGCTGTATGCAGATGGACCGAGCAGTTAAGTGTGTTCGCTTATCCCCGGCTGTTGGTCGATACACATTTAGCTCTTCGCAGTTCGAGACCGAAGTCTCCAGCAAAGCAGATTTATCCCCAGAAGGTGCGCCTATACTCCCCAGCGAGTCGAGATGGGATTTCTCCCCACAAAGTTTGAACGTATAACTTTGTATCCCCTTAGAGTTCGAGTTTGTTGAATCATCCCCAAGCAGAGGTCGATGTTGTTTCTCTCGTTGGGCGATCCCCAGTAAAGTTGGTTTTCCTCCCGTGCAGGATCGTAGAATTGTCTATATCCTCAACAAATTTTTTCCCCAATAAGTCGTCACTGACAGGTGAGTATTTGTGAGTCATTCAGGGCTATTTTCTTCAGTAGGGCGTGTTGTGAATCTCGGTGGTAGATTCTGAATCCCCGCAGAGTTGTTGATTCCCCAGTAGGTTGATTTTGTTTTTAATGTCTGGTTGTCTATCCGGCAGAGGCGCCTTCTCCCCAAAAGAGTTGTATTCTGGAAAGCCATTCAGGGCGTTTACCTCAGCAGGTTTTTGATGTAAATCTCCAGCTGGGTTTGAACTTCTTGTTCTCGTAAGAACTTTGTTCCCCAGCCGTTCAGGGTTTGTTTCCCAGTATAAGTCCAATTGCGATTGGCATGTGATAGTCGTTTCCCCAGCAGGGTGGACTTTGGTTTTCTCTTCAGCATTTACTTTGTTGGGCTGGTTCCGTTGCATTTTGCATTTCGTATGGAGCATTACGCCATTTTCAAACATACGCATGTGAAACATAAGCCAGGTAGTTACCTCTTTGTTTGCAGGTGTATCTCCGACAGATGATTGATGTCATATTTGTTTTGTCCGTTGAGTAACCATGCCCCGGTCATTTTTGTTGAGCGTCTAGGCTCCGGTTGATTACGTTGAGTGTCAGACTCTGTTTTTTTCCGTTGAGTATTCAGACTACGACAATTTGACATATGGTGCCAGACCATGACAAGTTTAAATTTGACTTCTCCGGCTCGTGTGGTATCCAGACCATGGAAAATTATGTGTTTTATCTAGTCCTTGTGGTATTCAGACCACGGCCATTAGTGTTATTGTGCTTTGTCCGTCGAGTATCCAGACTCCGGTTAAGTCAGTTGGGTATCCATACCCTGATGAATATATTTGTGATGTATTTCTTCGTCCATTGGGTATTCAGGCTCCGGTCAATTTCGTGAGCATCCATGCTCCGGGTATTACGTTGAGCACTCAGGCTCTGGTCATTCTCGTTGAGCATCCAGGCTTCGGCTTATTACATTGAGTATTCAGACTCCGGCCAAGTTTGTTGAGTATCCAGACTTCGGTCAGTTACGTTCAGTTTTCAGACTCCGGCCATTTGAAAGGTTATCTTCTGACTGTATGGTATCCAGGCCATGACAAGTTGTTAGTGATGTAGTCGCTTGTATGGTGTTCAGACCTTGACGACTAGTAATTTATTATAGCCCGCGTGGTATTCAAACCTCGACTTATGTTATTCGTCAGCAGTGTTGTCAAACTCCAGTTGTTCAGGTTGTTATGAACATATGAGTATATTTGTGGTATACTCATAAGACCCCTCAAGGTACACAATGATATTTTAAACCATGTCCTATCCAAGTAAGTGACCTCAAGATCCTTTGCTGACCCTCTGATAATCCTCAAGATAAGAGGTAATATCTGTTGCACCCCAAAATTTGACCAACCTTTCTTTACCTAGCTTATGTTTCATTTCATTAACATTAGCATTATCATTTGCATTTCATTGACATGTATGCAGGAGATCAAGAGGTATGAGTATCAATCAAGAGCTATACAAGAGTTTGAAGCTAGCTAAGAAGGTTATTCAAGTGTTTAAGGGTTGATGTCCTTGCCATAGAAGTGAAAAGAGCCTCAGAGAGAATGGTTGAAACCAAGAGGGTGTGTCTCCTAACTTGAGAGTTGTGGGAGCTCCTCAGATGATTCTGAAGCCAAGAATGTGGACTTGAAGCCTTGAGAGAGCTCATGAGATGTCTTGAAAGCCATCATGAAGCATAGACAGGTCATTGTGCAAGATTAAGAAGACTCAGCCATGATTGGTGTAATTAGGGTTTGACTGGGTCAACCCTATGTCAACTGATGATTTGGAGAGGGTTGAGACCTAATCCAAGAGCCATGTGATCATGGATTGATGCATTGAGATGTTATAAGGATGATTCCAAGGTCAACTCATCATGATTGAAGAGTTTGAGAAGTTTCAAGCTAGGGTTTCTAAGGCTTGATAGTGTAAAATCCCCTAGTTTGACCCCTATCTTCAAGGAAGTTTAGCTCAAGATGTGATTGTCATCTCATCTTACCCCCAACATGAATGTTGTAGAGCTTGTTCTTAGATTTAATTTGAGTACTAGAAGTCCTTGATAGGATTTATAGAACTCAAGTTATGACTTTGACAAGTTACAGGTCATCTGAGGTATGTGAATCTGGGGGCTTGAAAGTTACCCAACTTGCATCAAACCTTTGCCCAAGAAGGATGACTCCTATGGACTTTTGGTAAATGTTAATGTTGTTCCTTATCCTCTTAGCTTTCAGGAGAGTACTAGAAGTCCTTGATAGGATTTGTAGAACTCAAGTTATGGCTTTGACAAGTCAAGGGCATTTTGGTCATTTGGAGATTACAGGTCATTTCAAGCATAAGGCAATAACTCCTATTTCCAAGCTTCAAATGGAAAAATCTTCAACATAAAACTTGTTCAAAATGATGTTTTAAGGCTAGTAAGGAGGTCATAAGATGTTGGAAATGCTTGTAGCTCAAAGTTGTAAAAATGACCTAAAATAAGGGTATAAGTTAAATGAATCAAAGTTGGAAATTGATATTTTCAATCTACACATCCAAACCATGGCATGTAATATATCATTTTGACTCTAAAACACATTTTAAGAACATTGGTTTAGACACATTTTTGAGTTGAGATTCAATTTGTGGACTTGCTTTGGAAAGTGATTACTTGCATATTAAGTAACATTTGCAAAACTCAAAATCAAGGCATGAGCAAGGTCCTTTGCAAGCTAAACACTTTCAAAATGTCACTAGGGGAGAAACTGAAAGAGAATGGGATGGTTTTCAAGCTGTTTGCAGCATTATGCATATCATGATATGTGATTGAAAATCTCATGGCATGAGAAGTTGAAACTCTCATTAGAATGATCTAGAGGGTTCTAGATCATTCATACATCATCTATATATTGAGTAGAAGTGATCCAATGCAAAGGTTGGTGATGATTGAAGGAGAGAGCATAGATTGAGATTGAGATTTCTTGGCTTGCAATTGAATTCGGTTTCACAAAATTCTTCACTTTCCATCCATTTTCTTGATTGAAACTTCTTCCATGGATGCTAAGGAGTGATTCCAGATCATAATCCAAGAGAATTCGTGGCTGAATCGTCAAGGAGAGGGTTCATTGATCGTGTCTGAAAGATTGGAGAGCTTGAATTGGAGGTTTAATGCATCTGTTAATCCAAGATTTTCAGGTTGGTAACTTTCTTCCTCTAGCATGAATTAGGTAGAATCAAGATGAATTAAGGTGTTAGTTGCATTGTAGAACGGTGTAGGATTGATTTCAGACCATTAATTTAAGAATTAGAGACAAAATAGGTGTGTTACCATTTTCGGTTGAGATTTGGATATGGTGAATCTTGAGGATTTAGGTTGAATTAAGGGCATGAATGAATTCGTGACACAATTTGGGACAAGTTTCATGTATTGACCATTTGCAATGGAGGATCCTAGAGAGAATTAGGGTTGAGGAAGATGACTGGCGCACCACCGGTGGTGGCCGAAGCTGGACGCGAAGTTGCAGAGGTTTGAAAGGTAGGAGATGACTCTGGGACCATCATATCTTGGTTGGACCTTTGACTAGAAGCTCATCCAACGGCCACGTGTTGATTTCCATTTGTGAAGGAATTCTGATTATGAAACGCACCATTTCATTTAATCAGTGGTTTTGGGCTTAGTGAAATAATTGTTATTCACACCCCCCTGATGGCCCAACCCATAGTTTGAACTGATTTTAGTTGCTACTTGCACCGCGCGTGTGGTTATTTTAATTTGATTTTCATTATTTTTTCATTTTATTCATGGTTCTTGAAAAATTCATAATAAATTGAAAATTAATCCAATTAATCCCATTCTTTTTTCATTTTACTCATGATTTAGTCTAGTATTTTTTAGAGAAAAATTATTTTCATTTCATGTATTTTCTGATTTTATGGGAATTTTACATTTTAATTGATATTAAAATGGTTATGTTTGATGCATAATTTTGTGGAATTTTGTGTGATCATATGGTGATGAGTTTGATCCTGCTTTTTTGTGTATGATTAGGTTAGACATGTATGCTCCCATAGCATTTTTATCACATTTTTTTGATGAAAATAGGTGTGCTTTCTAGATTGATATTTAGGTGCTTCCTTTTAGGGTTTAGGTTTAGTACCTTATAATGTAGATTTTATTTCTAGGTCTAATTTGATGATTTGATCTCTGAAATTAATGTGGTAGAGTCATGATTGACCTAGGTTCCCATAGATATTTTTGTAGGATTTTATAATTGGTTTTAGTATTTTAGTTAGGACTAACTTTAGTACTAGGTTTTAGGTGATCCTACCTTACTAATTCAACTAGTTTAACTTCCTTAGTCCCCTTAGATTAGGGTTTTTGCTTTGTTTGCCTTTGGTTGAGATTGAAGACAAGTTGAGAGCAAGGTAAGGATGCTTGAAGTTGCTTGAAGTATCTTGGAGCTTGGATTTGTTTGTGCCTGAAGGTGCCTGATGAAGATTTAGGAGATAGAGGACATAGGGAGAGCCTTAGAGTTAGAATGATTTCTTTCACAAATATGGAAAGCATATTGTGCTTCCATTCCTCCCAATGACTAAAAGTCCTTCCAAGATATTCACATCCCTCCTTTTGAGGGATGAGTGGATTTATTTGGGAAGTAGAACTTTGAGGGAACCAGTCTCTCATAATGATGAACCCTTACAGGCTTCCTTTGGTTGTCAGTAAGCTGTTTATCATTTCCACTCATTATGTTAATTCAATTATCTTCTGGTTTGGGTATCTTGAAAGATGTTGGACTTGAGTTTGAAGATGAGAACTTCATTGAAGAGTGTGGAAGAGGATGATTCCTTGAGCATTGCCATTGCAGCTGACGCTTGAAGAGCAAGAAGAACAAGTTGATACTTGTGAAGAAGACCCAGTTGAGATTGAGTGTAGAGCTGAGGCTTAAAGATTGAAGGGTGATGTTGACACTTCCAGATGATTGAAGACTACTCTGAGAAGCTAAAGCTTGTAGGAGAAGAAGACCAAGTTGATACTGGTAAAGTAAGGAGAGTTGAAGCTTGAAGACTAAGTTGATACTTATGAAGGGGATTCAATTGAGATTGAGTGTGGAGCTGAGGCTTAAGGAATAAAGAATAAGTTGACACTTACACTGATGCATTGAGAGCCTGAAGGAATCAAGTTGATACTTGTAGTTAGAACTGAAGCCTGAAGATGGAATTGACTGAGGAGCTGAAGCTTGGAGAAGGAGGATAAGTTGAAACTTATGTTGATGGGTGGAAACCTGGAGAAGCAAGTTGATACTTGGCATGAAGGGTGATTGAAGTCTGAAGACTGAATTGCTGGTAGAAGAGCTGAAGCTTGGAATTGAAAGAGGGGGGTGGATCTGCTTTCTTGTCTGTTTTCTTTTCTGTATTGATGTGCCTTGTTTGACTTGCTTGATGCATTAGAATAAGTCCATATCTAGACTGACTTTAATTTAGGAGCATGATTGCACTAGAGGTTGAGTTGCTCCCTCTGCTTGTATTGTTACTGTATGGCTTTGCTTGCGGGTATTCGGTAGAGCCCTGCTCCCTTGCCCATGTGGTTTATTTTGCTTTATAGCATTTCAGTTCCTCTGTATGATTGCAGTTGTTATTCTATTTTGCTTGATAGCATGTTGTTTATGCTGTATGATTACTGTTATTCATATCTGGCTTGAGGTTGAGATGAGCTTGTGGAGGCTGCTGCCCCACACACATTTCCTCCCTCACTTGCATTGCATGCATTTTATAGTCGTTTACTGTTTACTATTTACTGTTTAAGCAGATGCTTCATTGTTTCTGTTTATCATTGACATGATCCCTAAGGAATCTCACTCCCTTTGATAAAGAAGTGATGATTACAACTTTAGGTTGAAACCTATGCATGATAACTTCTAGGATTTCCCTGTTTCAAACCTCAACTATAGGACGAATCCTTGGCATGACAACAGTAGGACTTGATAGTCTCCCCGTAGTTGAACCTGCTCTCTTCTCATCTCAAAACAGCTTAAGATACAGTAATCATGAATGATTTCTTTCGTACGTTACGAGCCTTAAGCTACCTGAGAAAGGATTGTTGGAGAGCTTCTTTTCAACAGTCTGGATGTTTAGTATGGCACCCTTTGGGTGACATGCGACGCATTCACTCTCAAGTCATAGTCTTTAGTGCGATTAAAATTGCAAACAACCATAAAAAACACTTCTTTCGTAAAAGACAGAAACAAACTTCAAACCTTTTTGCCCCGTGGGCCCGTAATTCAAAGGAAAGCTTTTCTGAAGAAAAGAGTGTCGTTAAACTTCAGCGCCACCGCAAACAGGCTTTGTCCCTAACTGTTGGAACTGCTGTTTAACCCTACTCGATAAAATAGATGAATCTGAAGTCCCGTAATCCGTATTATCCCGAACTACATAAGCTCTGATCTCTCATACCTGTTGAGATTACGTAGGCACAATACTGACGTATTGGCGAGCCGCCTTCCCCGTAACCCGTCGTAGGTCAAACTACGTTGACTCTGATTTCTCATTCTCTGATGAGAATACGTAGGCATAAAGTGCGACGCTTTGCCGAGTCATTTTCTTTTCTGTTTAAGCCAGCCTTGATAGGTAGATAGATAAATCAACTCGTCCAGTAAACACAACAAGCGTGGATCCCGTCGAGTACGACGGACTTGAGGGGTGCTAATACCTTCCCCTTGCGTAACCGACTCCCGAACCCAGACAATGGTTGCGATGACCTTGTCTTATTCCTTTTCGTCAGGTTTTTCCTATCGTTTCCTTTCCCGTTTTGAGGGATAAATAACGAAAGGTGGCGACTCTTCTGTTTTGCCGGCACCTTATTTTCGCGGAAGCGACAGCTGGCGACTCTGCTGGGGACTTGATAGTTTCCTAGGGATCCAACGTCCCGTATGCGAGTCAGTTTGGGGATCCAACGTCCCCTGCGAGAGTCAATCCTAGCGCTTGTATGATTACTTGTTGGGTTGTGTTTATTTATCGCACTTTATTTCCTGTATTTTATTTTCAGTATGATATGATTATCTGTGCTGTTGTAGGAGGGGAATTCTGATGAGTGAGAAGCCAGACCCAGGCTTGAGTGAACATAGCATTAGTTGTGGAAATTAGTGGGCGCGTGCTTGCTTGGAAGGCACTAGTGTCTCATGAAATCCACGCTCAGACAAGGTTCTCCCGGTTGACTTCTTTTTCAACCCTTTGGGTTGAGGGGGTTGTTGGTTTGGAGGATTGTCGACTCTGGGGACCGATCATTTGGAATTCAGCCGAGTGAGGCCGCTTCATGAGCTGGTGATGCCACACCTTCTGGGTATCGTATCACCCCTCTTGAATGTTTGTGACGCTGATGACCGCATAGGATGCCGAACTTGAGTCAGTTTAGGTCCATACCTGTGAGCGGGGTTGGGTTTGTTGCAGGAAACCTTGACCTTCAAACTACCTGGTTTTCTTGATAGTGAATCAGTTTTGTTGGTACCAGAGGTTCTCATCATCAGATATATGATTGTTCTTGACAGAGCAGAGTTATGGTCCTGTATCAGAGGACCTTATCTTCAGAGATGTGTATTTGTTATTTACAGAGCAGGTTTATGATTGGGATCAGAGGATCTCAGTAGTAGATGTGTATTTGTTCTTGACAGAACAGATTGATGGGATCAGAGGGTCTCATCAGCAGATGAATGGTTGTTCTTGACAAAGCAGAGTTTTGGTCCTGCATCAGAGGTCCTTATTATTAGATGTTTGTTCTTGACAGAGCAGAGTTTTGGTCTTGTATCAGAGGTCCTGATTATCAGATATGTGTGTTCTTGACAGAGCAGATTTATGGTCCGATACCAGGGTTTTCTCCTTATCAGATATAGTGGTTGTTCTTGACAGAGCAGCATCGTGGTTTTGTTGATACAGAATCTCAACAGCACAGTTGCCTTGATCTCCTGCTGCATGATTGCATTTTACATTGCCTTGCATACTCATTTGCATTTCATTAACGTGTGTCTGTGTTGCAGGTACCGTTTTCCCCGATCCAGGATTTCTTGCCTCCTATTGTATTGTTATGGGTTCTCTGAGGAAGACCGTGGCTTACAAGATCCCTGCCCCTGATGTGGTTCAGCTGACTGGTTTGATTGCATTAGCAGATGATTATGTGAGAGATGAGTTCAGAAAGTCTTACGGCAAATTTCTCAGTTTGGTTCGTAAACCTTATGCGTTTGAGTTGAATGGGTTGCACGCTCTGCTGCAGTTCTACGATCCTCCGTTGAGATGCTTCACTTTCCAGGACTTCGTTCTCGAGCCCACGCTAGAGGAATATGCTGATTTGTCAGGTGTGCCTATCAAGAGGCAGATGCCCTTTGTTCATATGGATGCTGAGCCTAATCTGGCTGGTCTAGCTCCGTCACTTCATCTGGATGCCTCCGAGTTGGTATTGTCTAGTTGGAACAAGGTTCCCGGTTTCTCCTTGCAGTTCTTAGTGGGAAAGGCTCAGCAGTGCGCCAAAGAAGGATGTTGGGTCGTATTCAATGCCATCCTCACTCTGTGCATATATGGCATCATTCTGTTCCCCAATATGCCCGACTTTGTAGACTTCAACGCCTTTCGCATCTTTGCATCAGGGAATCCAGTCCCTACCTTGATAGGAGATGTCTACCATTCCATCCACTACAAAAACGAGAACAGAAGGGGCAAGAACGTCTCGTGCTGCGTACCCTTGCTTTATAAATGGCTTGATAGTCATCTACCCAAGAGGGGTCCCTTTGTTTCGTCTGCAGCCACAGCTGAGTGGTCCGAGCGTTTGATGAGTCTATCAGTGGAGGATATTGACTGGTTTGACAGAGATAGGTTGGGTACCGAGATTATCTTCAGTTGCAGCGGGTTTCCGAACGTGCCTTTGATAGGCAGGAAGGGCTGTATAAACTATAATCCGTCTTTGCTGGTCCGACAGTTTGCTTACGCTTTGAGAGCTCCGCCGAGGGATGAAGAGGTGCAGGAATCTCTGTACCTCACTGGTCTTCTAGAGGGGGATGTGTTGTCTAAGCTTCAGCGCACTTGGAATGGTATCAGTAAGAGGGGAAAACCATTGCTGGGGAGAAGCAATAGTCAAGCCTATGCTCCATACGTGACGTGGATCAGAGCCAGAGCAGATGCTATAGGGATGTCGTTTCTTCCTGCCAAGCCAGAAAGCCCTCCAGTGATTGAAGAGCCTACTACCATGCCTATTCAGCAGCATAATCAGGTGTTAGCTGAGCGAGATGAATTGAAGAGGGCAAATGAAGAACTGGAGAAAGAATTGGCTCAGCTCCGAAGCGAGAGAAGCGAAGCCGTTCATTGCTTCAAGAGGCAGACCGAGCTGGTGAACCAGCTAGGTACAGATTTGACTAAGCAGATAGCTTAGCGCGAGCGCATGGGTCGGGACTTCAAAGCTGTCAACGATGTACTGGCCACGAAGAAGCAGCACTTGGACGAAGCGTATCGGAGGATATCCAAGTTCAACCAGCACTGGAAGGCCTCCCTAGCCAACAGGAAAGAGCGGGAGGATAAGCTGATGCAACAGATCTCCAAGCTGAAAGCCCAGGTGAAGGCTAGTGAGGGGAGGTCTGATGAAAAAACCGCTTGCAGATATGCTGCCGAAGGCCAGCTCAACAAAGCTCTCGCTAACCTGAAGGAGCGCAAACTGACGTTTGAGTCCAAGAAGCGGAAGCCAGAAGATTGTTTCGGCGAAGGAGCATGGGAAGATTCGGTTGAAGGTCTTCAGTACACCATTATGCAGAGGGAGTTACTCGTCGAGGGGTTACTCACTCGGCCCGATCATCCAGAAACGAAGGGGTTGTTAGAAGAGTTTCGCGCCCGTGGCCGTGCTTGACTATTTGTATTCCTTTTGTTTGATCATTGTTGTATGCTGACCATCACCAGGCTTGTTGGTTGAGGTTATGCTATTGATTCAGCTTGTACTCACTGATGTTGTGTACTGCCTTGATGGGCTTTCTTCATATATATGAGATGTTATTTCCATGACTGGACTCAGACTTCTTATTGTTAGCACTGGCACTCAGGCACTAGGATCGGGGGAAATCTCCCTAACACACAGACACACGTTTGCATTTGCATGAAACATTTGCATAGCGAGCACTTTGTCGTTTTTTCCTAACCCTTTTGTGTTTTCAGGTTGTTTCAGGTTATTCCAGGATTGATCAGAGACCTATCCACCGCTATCCGACCAGAGCAAATCAAACCAGAATCATGGAGCAAGTGCAAACTGATGTTCAGGAACTCCGCGAAAGAATGGATCGCTTCATGGAGCTCATGCAAGCAGTCGCCAATGGCCAGGATCAGCTCAGAACCTTGGTTCAGCCTCTGATTTCAAGGGTCGATAGCAATGGCGTACTCCATGGTGGGACCGTGCCTACTCCTCCACCTGTGGAAACTCCTCACAATGGCGTCCCCATGACCGGGGGGAATGGCAGTGCCAACGGCAATGCGATAGCTAACATGGGACTCAACGGTAATACGACGGGCGTCGGTAATGGGAGTCTTGAAGCTAACGACAATGTTGGATTGGGCAACGACAATGCAGGTGTTGGGAATCTGTTCGGGCCTCAGCCGTGGTTAGAAGATCGTCAAGACGATGTGTTCTCTCAGAGAGGTGCTGAAGGGGAGCTGACTGCTGAAGCACGACTTAGGTTCAAGGCACTCGAGGATAAGATGAGGAACATCGAGAACCAGAACACCCTGGGCGTTGATATGTCCAAGTTGGGACTGATTGCTGATTTCAAGGTGCCTCCCAAGTTCAAGGTACCTGACTTTGAAAAGTACAAGGGCACCACTTGCCCTCGCGTTCACCTGAGATCATATTACAGAAAGATGTCAGCTCACTCTGAGGACGAGAAGTTGCTGATGCACTTCTTTCAGGACAGTCTGTCCGGACCCTCCCTCGAATGGTACATGAGTCTGGAGCCTACCAGTGTGCGCACGTGGAAGGACCTTGCTGAAGCATTTGTGCACCACTACCAATACAATAGCAACTTGGCCCCGAACCGAGTCCAACTGCAGAATCTGTCGTAAAGGAATAACGAAGGGTTCAAGGAATACGCCCAGCGGTGGCGTGAATTGGCAGCCAGGGTTCAGCCGCCGATGGTTGAACGTGAGCTTATGCAGATGTTCGTAGCCACCCTCCCAGGGGTTTACTATGAGAAATTGGTCAGCGGTATGTCTGGAACCTTCTCAGATCTCATTATCACGGGTGAGCACATAGAAAATGAGATCAAACTCGGGAAAATTCAAGGTGATTCATCCTTAGCCGGAGGAGGAGGAAAGAAGCCTTATAGTGGCAAAAGACGGGAAGGAGAAACGAGCGTCGTGACCAACGCTCGATGGAAGGGTAAAGGCCCTCACCAACAAGTGGCCAGTATAACTATCCCGGCAGTTCAACAGCCACAGCAGCAGCAGCAGTAGCCGAATCAACAAGGGTACAGAAAGTATCAGAACCGGGCATCTCTGTCGAGCTGTCACCTCGAGACACCGCCCATGTCGTACGCGCAACTGTTGCAGACTTTGCTTCAGCTACAGTTGATCCAGAAGAGAACCCTGGCTCCCTTGACAAGGGCACCTCCGCCAGGTTATGACGCGAATGCAACTTGTGAATTTCACTCAGGGGCACCAGGCCACACAATAGAGAATTGCAAAGCCTTCAAGCACAAGGTGCAGGACATGGTGGACGCTAAGATCATCAACTTCTCAGATAATGTGCCAAATGTCACGAAGAACCCTATGCCGAATCATAGGGGAGGTGGAGTAAATGCCATTATTGAAGACGAGAGTTTGGATTTGTTGACTGACGTCAGAGATCTGAAGATGCCGCTTAGCTTCGTTAAAGCTAAGCTGATGAAAAGAGGTTTCTTCCCAGGTTGCGGAGAACTGTGTATGGGCTGTGCGACAAGTCCTGATGGATGTGAACAGTTGGTAGAAGGAATTCAAAGTCTGATGACTGAAGGGATTCTACAGTTTAGCTGGAGGGCCGAATGTGGATCGGGAGAGGTAATGCTGAAGCAAGGTGATGAGGTCGCCACCATCACCATCCCTCGCCAGACGATAACTATTTCTGCACCCAGACCGCCCATGATTACCATCACTAAAGCTGGGCTAATACCGTTCGAAAGCACTAATGCTGTCCCATGGCATTACGGGGCTAAAGTCTACTACAACGGACAGAAGTTGGAACTAGAACCGTTTGGGTCGTCTGTGGAGAACCTGGCGGGCATTAGTGGAATCACTCGCAGCGGGAGAGTGTTTGCACCACCTGAGGTCGTGGCAGACAAAGCGGACAGAGCTGATGCAACCGATAAAGGTAAGAATAAAGTCGTTGAAGAGATCCCCCGTGGGGTAGAAAAAGACTTACTTGTTAAAGACGCCGAGGAATTTATGAGGTTGATTAAAAAGAGTGACTACAAGATTGTGGATCATCTCCATCAAACACCCTCGAAGATTTCCATCCTGAACCTGTTGTTGTATTCTGAAGCACATCGCAACGCACTGCTGAAGGTGCTGAACACCGCATATGTACCACAGGAAATATCGGTAAACCAGCTGGAAGAGGTCATAGCCCACGTGAATGCTGAAATGGGTTAGGGTTCACTGACCTAGAGCTGACGCCGAAGGGAAGGAACCACAATAGTGCCCTGCACATCTCGATAGAGTGCAGAGGAACGATTATGTCCCACGTGTTGGTAGACACAGGGTCTTCGCTCAATGTTCTTCCGAAGAAGGCATTAATGAAGTTAGATACTTGCGGAGTGATTTGCACACCCAGTGATCTGGTTGTGAAAGCGTTCGATGGAACCAAACGCCATGTTTTCAGGGAGGTGACCCTGCCAATCCAAGTCAGGCCGGAAACATTCGACGCGATCTTTTACATTATGGACATCATGCCTGCTTACAGCTGTCTCTTGGGCCGGCCATGGATCCATTCCGCAGGTGCCGTGACCTCCACGTTGCACCAGAAGCTCAAGTACACCGTTGGAGGTAGCATCGTGACCGTTTGTGGCGAGGAAGACATAATGGTGAGCCATTTGTCGTCCTTCAAGTATGTTGAGATGGATGGGGAAATCCAGAAACCCTATACCAAGCGTTCGAAGCTGTTAAAGTCAAGGACGTAGCTCCTGTATGTTGCACCCTAAAATTTGCTCAACCTACTTCACTTGGTTTATGTTTCACTTGCATTGTCATTTGCATAAAAAGTCATATACATAGTCTAATCATTTGCATAGCATAGCATAGCATAGCAAGTCATCCAACAAGGGACCAAGTACTATTCTTATCTTTATGAGCCTATCAAGAGGTTCTTATTCAAATTCAAGCCTATCCAAGTCATCAGAAAGAAATTGAAATCTAAGAAGTCAGTGGATCAAGCAGTGGATCTATCTCCTATCTTGAGTGTATTTGAAGATCATCAAAGAAGTTGTGAACTGTGAATGGAGAATAGAGGGTATATAGACATCATGGAGGACCTAGAGGGTCATTTTGAAAGTGAGACAAGGCATTGATGTGATTACAAGAGCTGCAGTTGAAGACAGTCAACTAGGGTTTCATCTGGGTCAACCCTGGGTCAACCCTAGGTCAATTACTTGATTGAAGGGCATCAAGGCCTGTTTGAAAGATGTGGGATGCCTCATTTGACATTTAGATATGGATGTGGTGTTGTGCCAAGGAGGAATCAAGAGAAATCAAGAAGAAGAGAGGTTTCTGTGTAAAATCCCCTAATTTAGGTCAAACTTCCAAGCAAGATAATTCAAACTGAAAGCTTCAAATGGATCCTTGGCCAAAATGAAAATTGTATAGGATCTCAAGACCTTTAATTTGAGTGGTGGAAGGCATCAAGGGGATTTATAGAACTCAAGTTATGGTTCTTGCAAGTTACAGGTCATCTGAGGCATCTGAAATTTTGTCTGTGAAAGTTACTTGTCTTCCAAGCAACGTTTACCCCTCAAGGAGCTTTCAAATGGATTTATGGTCAACATGAAAGTTATTCCTCATGATCTTAGCTTTCTAGAAAGGTATAGTATGCCTTCATCTGATTTGTGGAACTCTACTTATGACTTTGGCAAGCAAAGGGTATTTTGGTCATTTGGAAATTATGGGTCATTTCAAGCATATGCCTAAAACTCATACAAGGAAGCTTCAAATGAAAAACTTCACAACATAAAAGTTGTTCCAAATGACATTTTGAGTCTCGAAAAGTGGTCATGGAAGTTGGCAAATGCTCATAGCTCAAGGTTGCAAATTTGGTCAATTAAAGGTGAATTTAATGAATAAAAGTGCCTTAAAAAATGAGATTTTTCATAACATGTCCAAATGGGGTGAAATTATAGGTCATTTTGATTGGAATTCACGTTTTTAGAACATTGGAAATAGTGGATTTTTGAGCTTAGTTCAATTTTTGGAAGTTATCATGGCTTGCTTATGATTAAAGTAACATATGCCAAATTACAAGGGATTTGTGTACAAGAAACTTCCAGCAATTTCTAGATGATTCCATGGGCATCTATATAAACCCTAGAGCTCATTCAATGCAGGGTTGCACTTAATTTTGATCCAAAACACATAGTTTCACTCTCTCTTGCATTTTTGCAAATTCATTCAAACTCTCCCAATTCTTCATCATTCTGCAAAATTACTGATCCTACCATACTCCATGATCATCATTGATCACATCCCAAGCAAGATCTGAGTGTATTGAAGTCATAATCGTGTGCTGCAAGTTCATCATCAAAATTGCAAGAAGAGTTGGTTACAAGAATCCAAGGCATCTGAGCAAGAACAAGTGCATACAGAACCAAGATACATAGCCATTGATCAAGTCTGGAGCATTGCTAGCTGTAAATCCAAGAGTTCATCCATCTGTTTTCAGTTTTGCACCAGGTTGGTATTTCTTTCGAATTGACCTAGAATAGATAGCATGAGGTAGATTGGTTAGGGTAAGCATGACCTAGGTGGTTAGATGAACAGTTTTGGAGATTTTGATTGAATTTGGTGAAGGTTGACATTGGAGCACACCAATTGTTTGGACTTAGAACTCCCTTAATATTGAGTGTTAGCATTAGTTCTTTGGCTTAGATTAATCAGTGATCCAAGGTGAGCATTTTGATCACAAGAAACTGGAAAAAGAAGAAGTTGGAAGTTTGAGTATCCATGGAAGTGTACCATCGGGTTTCTTGATTTAGGTGGTTTCAGTGAGAACTATTAGCATGGTTGTATTCTACGTGGAAATTGGAGCAAGTTTGCTTTTTATAGAATTGATTTTGATGGAGAAACGAGGGAATACGAATGAGGACAAGTCTGGTTCATGAGAGCTTCGTGCATGGTGTTCATGGTAGAAACCCTAGGTCCATTGGAGAAGACGACTTGGCATGCGTTGGATCATTCATAGACTTTTGACCAATGGCTTAATCGGATGGCTCACGTTTAATTGAAAAATGAAGGGAAGCTGAGTTTAATGAAACTCAGCGTTTCATTAATAGTCACTATGGGCTTAATATCATTCATTTTCGCACCCCACCTTCACCAGGCCCAACATTTTGAACTACTTTTTACTACTATTTGCACCACGTTTTTTCCATTTTCTTGTGATTTACTGATTTAATTTTTGTGTTGGTCTGGGCCTAAACATTTGCTATGCGCACCCCTGGATGTTGGGCCCATGTGACAATTGAACTGGGCGCCCTTGCTGCTTGCACCCCCTGGCTTCCATTTATTTATTTTTTTTGTTTTAATTCATTTTCTTATCATTTTATAAAATCCATATTAAATCAAAAAATAGGAATTTTGACATGAGATTTTTTGCAATAGTTTCACATAGACTTGAAGAAAAATAAAATGATTAAAAAAATATTAGTTTAGCTATTTTTTCTATTTTTGCTTATATTTTACATTTTAATTGATTTTAAATAGATATAGTTTGTATATAGTTTTTGTAGAATTTCTTTTAGGTGGTTCTCATGATCTTTTTAGGCCAAATTTTTTAGTATAACTAGATACATATATTAGGTGCCCCTTGATTTTTATACCAATTTTTTAGGACTTATTTTAGGTAGTTTAGTTAGAAACATTAGGCTAATCATTTAGGGTTGTGAATATAATATAGGTCTAACAAAGCAATTTATTTTGGGTTTTCTTTAGGACAAATTAAATGATGGGACTATAGGGGTATGGAGGGTAAGTAATAGATCCCTTAGAAAATGTTAGACTTCCCCTATACTACTATTACTACTAGTATATTTCTTGTAATTGATTGATTGTGTGGTGTGCCCTTTCTAGGGTTATTGTTTGACTGTGTGGGGTATTGGGCTTGCTTGGGGTTTGGGTTTGAGCTGAAGACTTTGCTGATGAAGCCCATTGAAGACTAAAAGAATGAATACCAATTTCCAAAGTTGATGAGGAATATGTCTTGCTGGCTGTAACAACCCAAATTTCATTAAATAATTAATTGTAGTAATTAATTGATTTAGTGGGATTTTATGTTAATATTGGAATTAATTTTTATTAATTGGAATTAATAGAGAATTGAAAGGAAATTGGAAGGAAATTGGAAGGAAAGAAAATAAAAGGGATATATAAGTGAGAAAGAAGAGAAAAGAAAGTTAGAAACATTTGGAAAGAAAGAGGAAAGAAAGAAGAAAGAAGAGAAAGAGAGGAGAAGAAGAGGAAAGTGGAAATCATCAAGAACCAACATCAAAGCTCCGATTAATCGAGGTAAGGGTGAGAAATGTTTCTATTTGATCATTGCATGATGTTATGTATGTTGGGTTGGGGTTTTGGTAGAGTTTTCATCACTTTCCATTTAGGGAAAATGTTGGATAAATCGGTAGATTGATGATTTAATCGGTTGAAACTGAGCAATAATGCCGTAGAATAGTCTGGTAACATGTATTGATGCTATTTGTACTGATTTGGATGTTTGAGGTTTGGTTGATGATGGATTGATGAAGGAGAGGCAGAATAGGGTTCTGTTCTGCGCAGGTTCGCTGGCTCTCGCCAGGCGAGCGAAGGCGAAGCTTCACCAGGCAAAGCCCAACGAATGCTGGCGAATAATTAAGTTTAAGTTCCAGTGGACTTCGCTGGCGAGTTCGCCAGGCGAAGTTGGATAGCGAAGGTTCGCCCAGCGAAGGTGCTGGCGAATGGTGGCGAATGAAGTCAGTAGCTACTGACTTGGGCTCGCTGGGAAGTCTCGCCAGGCGAAGCCTAGCGAGTGTTCGCTGAGAGAGTTCGCCAGGCGAAGGCCAGGCGAAGGTTCGCTGCGAGGGTTCGCCAGGCGAATGAAGGCGAATGTGACAACATTTTTCTTTTGTTGTGTTGCTCATGTGGTGATTGTTTGATTGATTCACATAGGTTAATACCTCTATGATATGATATAGATATGATCTATTGTGATGATGTGTACTGTGGGTAGCCTCCGGGCGTGAATCCTAGTTGATGTGTGATGCGTATTAATTATGATAAATAGAAATACATGTGAATACAATGATGAATGTATGTGTATTGTCTAATGAACTTGCGAATGCTTGATGTGTATACAATTATGTGATGAGTATGCATGAGAACATTGTGGATATGTGTGCATGACTTATAATTGTATAAATGGCATTGTGATGTGAATACCTTGATTGTGTGATATATGTTGTATGTGCAATCATTGTGTAATTCTTGAAGAGATGAATTATGTAAATGCATGAGATTAAGATGTTGGTCTTAAGTGCATTTGTTGTGGTTGATTGTACATGCATCATTTAGTCAAGAGGCAATGTCTGTTAGGTTCGTGGAAACTAGTGGCTTGTCCCAAACCTAGAAGAGTGGGTTTGAAGGCTTAGAGGACGGGCCTTTGTGGTAATCGGTCTAGAAGAGTGGACCCGGTTTAATGTAAAAACCGAAAAAAGATAACGGGTTATCGGTCTAGAAGAGTGGACCCGGTTTAATGTAAAAACCGAAAAAAGATAACGAGAGTCGGTACCGCATTGCATGAGTTGCATTGAGTTGTTGAGTCACATTGATATATGACATATGCATGAAGAGATGCTTATGTGTGAATGATGAGATTGTGGAAATTGTAAGTGTATGCATAATGTGGGAATGCTTTGTGAATATCCATGTTTGTCTATATATGTGTGGTAAATATATATGACTAAGAGAATGAAGTGTGGTGAGAAATGTGAATATGTGTTATATGACTACCTATATATATATATATAATCTTATGCTTTGATTATTATGGTTATATTTCTCACCCTTCTGCTGTTTTATAATGCTCTATGAGGCATTGCAGATTAGGATGTTGGAGTCCTTTTGTGAAGTTAGTCTTCATTCTTTTGAGTCGGCTGCTCTGATATGTAACACCGGGTAGTTGGACTAGTATAGTCATTCTTTTGTGATACATTGTGATGTATCAGCTGATGTGGTTTTGTAATCTAACTGATATGATGTATTAATCTGGATGACTTATGTGCATTTGAATTAATATTTTGGAACTGATTAAATGATGTTATCTTCCGCTTAAATTAAATGTTGAAATGTGATTTCTAAAACTACGAAAACGTTACATATTTTATGGAGCAAAATGTTAAAGAGTTTTGTTGGTGAAATTGTGACATTCTTCCTTTATACCTTATCCTAAAATTTTTACTCTGATGAATTTGTATACGCTTAATTGTTTTATATGCATATATAAGTGGGGTATAGAAGGGGGTGTTACAATAGTGGTATCAGAGCAGGTCGGTCAGTCCGGCCAAGTTGTTAGAGTGTTTTTCCCTGTGTGTTATTGATATGCGTGTGATGCATTATCAATATTGGTTGTTCTTACGTAGTTCTGTTGTTGGAATTAGTAAGATGGTTGCAGGGAGGAACGACGAAGCGATTGCGGAGGCATTGACGAGATTGGCTGGGGCAATTGGGCAGAATCCTCAGGCCAATGTGAATGTGAGGAATCATGCTGATGATGGATTCCGTGCTTTGGGGAAATTCCAAAAGAATAACCCTCCGGTCTTCAAGGGAACTCATGAACCGGACAAGGAACAAATTTGGTTGAAAGCTGTGGAAAAGATTTTTCGAGTTATGAATTGCTCGGATGAACAGAAGGTGCAGTTTGGGACTCATATGCTCGAAGAAGAAGCTGAAGATTGGTGGGGTAATACTCGCCAAAGATTTGAGGAAGATGATATTGTGATTACGTGGGATTTGTTTAGAGAAACTTTTCTGGAGAAGTATTTTCCAGAGGATGTGCGAGGGAAGAAAGAGATCGAATTTCTTGAGCTGAGGCAAGGTAATTCGACGGTTGCTAAGTATGCGGCGAAATTTGAGGAGTTGATCAAATTTTGTCCTCATTACAATACTGGTAATGCTGAGAGGTCTAAGTGCCTCAAGTTTGTGAACGGTTTGAGACCCGAGATTAGACAAGCTATTGGATATCAGGAAATCAGACGGTTTTCTGAGTTGGTTAACAAGAGCAGAATTTATGACGAAGACAGTAGGGCTAGGTCTAGCCACTACAAGAGCCTAAGTGATAAGAAAGGAAAAGGACAATTCAGAGGAAAACCTTACGTAACTCCTGCCGATAAGGGGAAACAAAAGGTTGGTTTTGGCAAGAAGCCAAGTGGGGGAGTTTCTACCCCGGTTAGGTGTTACGATTGTGGTGAAGCGGGGCATCGTGCTCCGGAGTGCAAAAGTGTTGAACTGAAGTGTTTTAAGTGTGGCAAGCCAGGCCACAAGGCTCTAGAGTGTAGAAGCGGTGCGGGTGTTACTTGCTATAACTGTGGTGAGCGAGGGCACATCAGTACCAAGTGCGATAAGCCGAAGAAGAATCAAGGGAGCAGGAAAGTGTTCGCTCTATCTGGATCTGAGACTGCTAGCGACGATCGATTGATCCGAGGTACGTGCTTCATTAATGGTACACCTTTGATCGCTATAATTGATACCGGAGCTACGCATTCTTTTATTTCTTTGGATTGTGTTAGAAGGTTGAATCTTGAGTTGTCTGTGATTAGTGGCGGTATGGTTATTGATACTCCTGCTATGGGTTCGGTAACTACACCGTATGTTTGCTTGAATTGCCCGTTGAGTATTTTCGGTAGAGATTTTGGGATTGATTTAGTGTGTCTTCATTTAGATCAACTGGATGTCATTCTTGGAATGAATTGGTTAAAATTCAATCGTGTGTATATTAACTGTTTTGACAAAACGGTTATTTTTCCCGACTCGGATGTTGAAAGGGAATTGTTTATGACGAGGAAACAAGTGAAGGAATCGGTACAAGATGGGGCTAAGGTATTTATGCTTATGGCAACTTTGAGGACTAGTGAAAGTGAAGAGATTGATGCTTTGTCCATTGTTAGAGATTTTCCGGAAGTATTCCCTGAAGAGATAAAGGATTTACCGCCGGAGCGAGAAGTGGAGTTTTCGATAGATTTGATTCCTGGAACTAGTCCGATATCGATGGCTCCATATCGTATGTCGGCCTCGGAGTTAAAAGAGTTGAAGAGTCAACTTGAGGATTTGCTTGAAAAGAGGTTTATTCGTCCGAGCGTGTCACCGTGGGGTGCACCGGTGTTGTTGGTTAAGAAGAAAGAGGGTTCTATGAGGCTCTGTGTGGATTACAGACAGTTGAACAAGGTGACTATTAAGAATAAGTATCCACTTCCAAGGATTGATGATCTGATGGATCAGTTGGTTGGTGCAAGCGTGTTCAGCAAGATTGATTTGAGATCTGGGTATCATCAGATCCGTGTGAAAGCTGAGGATATTCAGAAGACGGCCTTTCGGACGAGGTATGGACACTATGAGTATTCTGTGATGCCATTTGGTGTGACTAATGCACCAGGTGTATTTATGGAGTACATGAATAGGATTTTCCATCCTTATTTGGATAAGTTTGTGGTGGTGTTTATCGACGACATCTTGGTTTATTCGAAGAGCGAAGGAGAGCATGCCGAGCATCTGAAGATTGTGTTATCTGTGCTGAGAGAGAAGCAGTTGTTCGCGAAGCTTTCTAAGTGTGAATTTTGGTTGAAGGAAGTTAGTTTCCTTGGTCATGTGATTTCTAGTAGTGGTATTGCGGTCGATCCGTCGAAGGTTGAAGCGGTGTCGCAATGGGAGACTCCGAAGTCAGTTTTTGAGATCAGAAGTTTTCTTGGTTTAGCCGGTTATTATCGGAAGTTTATTGAAGGATTTGCTAAGTTATCGTTGCCGTTGACACAGTTGACTAGGAAAGGTCAAGCCTTTGTTTGGGACGCCAAGTGTGAAGCGAGTTTTCAAGAACTTAAGCGAAGGTTGACGACAGCTCCTGTTTTGATTCTGCCAAATCCAGAAGAACCATTCGTTGTGTATTGTGATGCTTCTTGGATGGGTTTAGGAGGTGTGTTGATGCAGAATAACCAAGTTGTAGCTTATGCTTCGAGGCAACTCAAAGTGCATGAGAAGAATTATCCGACGCATGACTTAGAGTTGGCCGCCGTTGTGTTCGTGTTGAAACTCTGGAGGCATTATTTATTTGGCGCAAGATTTGAAGTTTTTAGTGACCACAAGAGTTTGAGATATCTTTTTGATCAAAAGGAATTGAATGCGAGACAAAGAAGATGGCTTGAACTTTTGAAGGATTTTGATTTTGGCTTGAACTACCATCCGGGTAAAGCGAATGTAGTAGCGGATGCATTGAGTCGGAAATCATTGCATATGTCGGCGTTGATGGTGAAAGAGTTAGAATTGGTCGAGCAATTTCGAGATTTGAGTTTGGTATGTGAGAGAACTTCTTTTGGATTTAAGTTGGGTATGTTAAAGCTTACAAGTGGTATTTTGGATGAAATTCGAGAAGGACAGAAATCGGATTTGAGCTTAGCTGATCGGTTGACTTTAATCAACCAAGGCCAAGGTGGTGATTTTCGGATTGATGAGAATGGTATTATGAGATGTCGGGATCGAGTTTGTGTTCCGAACATGGTTGAGCTTAAGAAGAGCATCCTTGAGGAAGGACATCGTAGCGGATTGAGTATTCATCCGGGTGCTACTAAGATGTATCAGGATTTGAGGAAAGTATTTTGGTGGCCTAGTATGAAGAAGGATATCGCAGAATTTGTATATTCTTGTTTGACTTGCCAGAAGTCAAAGATTGAGCATCAGAAGCCATCGGGTTTGATGAAGCCGTTGTTTATTCCTGAGTGGAAATGGGATAGTATCTCCATGGATTTTGTATCGGGTTTGCCGAGGACGCCGAGTAATTTTGAGGCTATTTGGGTTATCGTGGATAGGTTGACTAAATCTGCTCACTTTATTCCTATGCGTATGGATTACCCTTTGGAGAAGTTGGCTAAGTTGTATATTGAGAGGATTGTGTGTCTGCATGGTATTCCGTTAAGTATTGTTTCGGATAGAGATCCGCGGTTTACTTCGAGATTTTGGGAGAGCCTGCAGAGTGTTTTGGGTACTAAGTTGCGTTTGAGTTCAGCGTATCATCCTCAGACTGATGGTCAGACGGAGAGGATGATTCAGTCGCTTGAAGATCTTTTGAGAGCTTGTGTATTGGAAAAAGGAGGAGCTTGGGATAGCCACTTGCCTTTGATTGAGTTTACCTATAACAACAGTTTCCATTCGAGTATTGGTATGGCACCATTTGAGGCGTTGTATGGTAGGCGGTGTAGGACACCATTGTGTTGGTTCGAGTCCGGAGAGAGTTCTGTTGTTGGACCCGAGTTAGTTCAACAGACTACTGATAAGATCAAGATGATTCAAGAGAAGATGAGAATTACTCATAGTCGTCAGAAGAGTTATTATGACAAGAGGAGGAAGGCACTTGAATTTCAAGAGGGAGATCATGTGTTTCTTCGAGTCACTCCGATGACAGGTGTTGGTAGGGCACTGAAGTCGCGCAAGTTGTCGCCGCGTTTCATTGGTCCTTATCAGATTTTGCAAAGGATAGGAGAAGTGGCCTATCGTGTGGCTTTACCACCGTCGCTTGCTAATCTTCACGATGTATTCCATGTATCTCAGTTGAGGAAATACATTGCGGATCCGTCTCATGTAGTCCAAATAGATGATGTGCAGGTGAGAGATAACCTGACTATTGAGACATCACCTATGCGGATTAAGGATTGGAAATTGAAACAGCTTCGACGTAAAGAGATTGCTTTAGTGAAGGTCGCTTGGGGAGGACCGGCTGGTGGAAATGTTACGTGGGAGCTTGAGAGCCAGATGAAGGAGTCTTATCCAGAACTGTTTGAATCAGGTAACATTTTCGAGGACGAAATTTCCTAAGTGGGGGAGGGTTGTAACAGCCCAAATTTCATTAAATAATTAATTGTAGTAATTAATTGATTTAGTGGGATTTTATGTTAATATTGGAATTAATTTTTATTAATTGGAATTAATAGAGAATTGAAAGGAAATTGGAAGGAAAGAAAATAAAAGGGATATATAAGTGAGAAAGAAGAGAAAAGAAAGTTAGAAACATTTGGAAAGAAAAAGGAAAGAAAGAAGAAAGAAGAGAAAGAGAGGAGAAGAAGAGGAAAGTGGAAATCATCAAGAACCAACATCAAAGCTCCGATTAATCGAGGTAAGGGTGAGAAATGTTTCTATTTGATCATTGCATGATGTTATGTATGTTGGGTTGGGGTTTTGGTAGAGTTTTCATCACTTTCCATTTAGGGAAAATGTTGGATAAATCGGTAGATTGATGATTTAATCGGTTGAAACTGAGCAATAATGCCGTAGAATAGTCGGGTAACATGTATTGATGCTATTTGTACTGATTTGGATGTTTGAGGTTTGGTTGATGATGGATTGATGAAGGAGAGGCAGAATAGGGTTCTGTTCTGCGCAGGTTCGCTGGCTCTCGCCAGGCGAGCGAAGGCGAAGCTTCGCCAGGCGAAGCCCAGCGAATGCTGGCGAATAATTAAGTTTAAGTTCCAGTGGACTTTGCTGGCGAGTTCGCCAGGCGAAGTTGGATAGCGAAGGTTCGCCCAGCGAAGGTGCTGGCGAATGGTGGCGAATGAAGTCAGTAGCTACTAACTTGGGCTCGCTGGGAAGTCTCGCCAGGAGAAGCCTAGCGAGTGTTCGCTGAGAGAGTTCGCCAGGCGAAGGCCAGGCGAAGGTTCGCTGCGAGGGTTCGTCAGGCGAATGAAGGCGAATGTGACAGCATTTTTCTTTTGCTGTGTTGCTCATGTGGTGATTGTTTGATTGATTCACATAGGTTAATACCTCTATGATATGATATAGATATGATCTATTGTGATGATGTGTACTGTGGGTAGCCTCCGGGCGTGAATCCTAGTTGATGTGCGATGCGTATTAATTATGATAAATAGAAATACATGTGAATACAATGATGAATGTATGTGTATTGTCTAATGAACTTGCGAATGCTTGATGTGTATACAATTATGTGATGAGTATGCATGAGAACATTGTGGATATGTGTGCATGACTTATAATTGTATAAATGGCATTGTGATGTGAATACCTTGATTGTGTGATATATGTTGTATGTGCAATCATTGTGTAATTCTTGAAGAGATGAATTATGTAAATGCATGAGATTAAGATGTTGGTCTTAAGTGCATTTGTTGTGGTTGATTGTACATGCATCATTTAGTCAAGAGGCAATGTCTGTTAGTTTCGTGGAAACTAGTGGCTTGTCCCAAACCTAGAAGAGTGGGTTTGAAGGCTTAGAGGACGGGCCTTTGTGGTTATCGGTCTAGAAGAGTGGACCCGGTTTAATGTAAAAACCGAAAAAAGATAAAGGGTTATCGGTCTAGAAGAGTGGACCCGGTTTAATGTAAAAACCGAATAAAGATAACGAGAGTCGGTACCGCATTGCATGAGTTGCATTGAGTTGTTGAGTCACATTGATATATGACATATGCATGAAGAGATGCTTATGTGTGAATGATGAGATTGTGGAAATTGTAAGTGTATGCATAATGTGGGAATGCTTTGTGAATATCCATGTTTGTCTATATATGTGTGGTAAATATATATGACTAAGAGAATGAAGTGTGGTGAGAAATGTGAATATGTGTTATATGACTACCTATATATATATATATATATATATATATATATATATATATATATATATATATATATATATATATATATATATATATATATATATATATATATATATAATCTTATCCTTTGATTATTATGGTTATATTTCTCACCCTTCTGCTGTTTTATAATGCTCTATGAGGCATTGCAGATTAGGATGCTGGATTCCTTTTGTGAAGTTAGTCTTCATTCTTTTGAGTCGGCTGCTCTGATATGTAACACCGGGTAGTTAGACTAGTATAGTCATTCTTTTGTGATACATTGCGATGTATCAGCTGATGTGGTTTTGTAATCTAACTGATATGATGTATTAATCTGGATGACTTATGTGCATTTGAATTAATATTTTGGAACTGATTAAATGATGTTATCTTCCGCTTAAATTAAATGTTGAAATGTGATTTCTAAAACTACGAAAACGTTACATATTTTATGGAGCAAAATGTTAAAGAGTTTTGTTGGTGAAATTGTGACATTCTTCCTTTATACCTTATCCTAAAATTTTTACTCTGATGAATTTGTATACGCTTAATTGTTTTATATGCATATATAAGTGGGGTATAGAAGGGGGTGTTACACTGGCAGCTATTGAAGGTTATAAGGTTTAGGAGCTAGGTAGAGCTCTAGAATAGAAACTTGATTCACAAACATGGAAGGTCTTGTTTGCCTCCATTCTTTCTCTATGATTCAAAGTCTCTTTTAAATACCCACCTCCTTCCTTTGGAAGGATTAGTGAATGTATTTAAAATATAGAACTTTTGAGAGAAAACTATCTGTATCATGTTAACAGTCAGTAGGCCACACTTGGTAGGCAATTGACTGCTTAACATCCAATGCATCCTGTTAACTGCTGCTCATCTTGGAGAGTGAGACTGGAATAAAAGCCATTGAAAGATTGAAGATAGAGACCTTGCTTGAAGGCTATGAAGATGAGGACTGATGCTTGCTTGGAGCTTGTAGATGGCTGAAGATGACTTAAAGACAAATGAAGATGAAGACTGCTGCTTGCTGTTTATTTTTGCTGTTTATAATTTGTGATGTATTGTTTGAATTTCCCTGACTGTATTGTTTGCCAATAATCTGTTAGGTTGAAAGCGAATTTTGTTCGCTTTTGCCTGTTTTTTCTAGGTTCGAGGTTGAGTGGGACTCCCTTGCCTCGCTTGTATTGCTGCATCCATGCATTTTACTGCTTTATTGTATATATGTTATTGTTTCTGTTTCCGTCTATTCCCTTAGGATCTCTGTTTCTCTCTGTGCAAGAGAGGAACATGATAGACATTAGGTCTTAACCCATGCATGATAACATTAGGTTAGTTTGATTCCCTTGTCAACCATAGGTTAGAGTTCTGTCTCTTCTTTCTCAAAACAAACAGAAAAACACAATAAAAGACACTTCTTCCGTAAAAGAATGTGAACTCATCAAAACGTCAATTTTTGTCCGCTTGGACCAGTAATCAGAAAAATCCTTTTTTAGAAGAAGATAAAAACAATCAAAGACAGACTTGTGTCGTACGTGTCCCGAACTACGTTTGCTCTGATCTTTCATGCTGTATGAAAGTACGTACGCATAGGATGCGATATCCTAGCGAGCAACCTTCCCCTCCTTTCCCGTAGGTAGGCGAACTACGTTGACTCTGATTTCTCGTTCCAGACGGGAATACGTAGGCATAAAGTGTGATACTTTGCCGAGTCATTTTATTTTCTTTTAACCCCAGACCTGTAGAATAGATAGAATAACAATCCGTACCAGAAAACAAGCGTGGATCCCGTCGAGTACGACGGACGTGAGGGGTGCTAATACCTTCCCCTTGCGTAACTAACTCCCGAATCCAGGATTTGGTTGCGATGACCATTCCTTTCCCCGTTTTGCGGTAGGTTTACCTCGAGCGTTTCCTTTCCCCTCGTTGGGATAAATAATGCGCGGTGGCGACTCTTCTGTTCAGCCGGCGCCGATTTTCGCAGTAGCGACAGCTGGCGACTCTGCTGGGGATCCAACGTCCCCTGGCTGCTAAGGACTGCGATAGTTCCTTATGCATTTGGGATCCAACGTCCCTTAAGCGAGTCAATCCTAACGCTTGTTTTCCCGTCGAGGATTTTGTATGGATTTACTTTTTCTGGCATTTACTTTCAGCACTATATTATTGATTATTGCTGTATTGGGGTTGTGACGGGTGATTCTATGATTGAGAGATAAGCCGGACCTGGGCTTGAGTGCACTTAGAATTAGAGTAGAAAGTAGTGGGCGCGTGCCGGCTTTGCTTGCATTAGTGTCCCACAAAATCTACACTCGGACGAGGTTCTTCTGGTTGACTTCTTTTTCTACCCTTTGGGTCGAAGGGGTTGTTAGTTAGTTGGATTGTCGACTCCGGGAACCGATCATTTGGAAGTTGGCTAAGTGAGGCCTCTTCAGGATTTGATGATGCCACTCCTTCTGGGAATCGTATCATCAACCCTGAAAGTCTGTGACACCGACGACCGCATAGGATGTCGTACCATTGTCAGTTACTAGGATACCTACCTGTGAGAGGGTTTGGGGCTATGCAGGTAACTAGACCTTCAGATACCGGTTTGTTTCTTGATCTGAGATTCTGGGTATTTATGGACAGTTGAGAGGTCTATCAGAGACCAGTTGGAGTTATGATATTGAGGTCTATCAGAGACCAGTTGGAGTTATGATATGAGGTCTATCAGAGACCAGTTGGAGTTCTGTTATGGGGTCTATCAGAGACCAGAGTTGAAGCTTCATATTGGGTCTGTCTAAGACCAGGGTTTGAGGAATTCTGGAGGGTCTATCTGAGACTCTTGATGTGGTTCAGGCTTCTCAGCCATGGCATTTGGTCCCGTTGCATCTATTTGCATTGCATTGTTCGCATAACCATTACCATGTGCATTTCATTAACGTGTGTCTGTGCTGCAGGTGCATTTGCATATTCCCTGATTCTAGTGCCCGGACTGCTGCTTGTTGATCATGGTTGGTTTGAGAAAGACCGTTGCGTACAAGTTACCTACACCGAACATTACTCCCCTACTTGGTCTGATGTCCCTTGCTGATGAGGAGGTTAGGAGAAGTTTCAGGATGAGTCATGGAAGATTGTTGAGACTGGTCTGCAAGCCAACTGCTGTTGAGATGAATGGGCTATACACCTTGATGCAATTCTATGACCCTACATTGAGACATTTCACGTTTGCTGACTTTATTTTGGGGCCTACCATGGAGGAATACGCGGAGTTTATCGAGTTGCCGGTGCAAAATAAGGTTCCTTTCATCCATTGTGACGCTAAGCCCCAGCTGGAGGACTTAGCTAAGGCCTTGCACATGAACGCTTCTGAACTATTAGTGACTTCTTGGCTTGGGGTTCCAGGTTTCTCCCTCGATTTTCTGATTGGCAAAGCTCAAGAGTACGCCAAGAACGGGTGCTGGATAGTCTTTAATGCTATCTTGGCTCTGTGCATCTACGGAATAGTGCTGTTTCCCAACTTACCCAATTTTGTGGACTTGGACGCTTTTCATCTGTTTGCTGCTGGCAACCCGGTACCCACTTTGGTTGGAGATCTCTATCATTCATTGCACTAAAAAAATGAAAACAGAAGAGGAAAGACCGTTTACTGTTATGCGTCGCTGTTGAACATGTGGTTTAAGAGCCATCTTCCCTTAAAGGGACCTGTTGTAGATAGTGCAACTACGGCTGACTGGCCAGAGCGCCTGATGAGACTATCTGCTGAAGACATTGAGTGGTTTGACCGAGACTTGTTAGGGTCTGAGCTTATTTTCAGTTGTTCCGGATATCCTAATGTTCCTTTGATAGGAAGAAAAGGGTGTATCAATTATAACCCATCTCTGTTCGTTCGCCAGTTTGGATACGCGTTGAAGAACCCACCTAGGGAGGAAGAAGTACGGGAATCTCTGTACTTCACCGGTGATTTGAATGGAGAGTTACTAGCTAAGCTTCAACATGCTTGGATGCGCATCAACAGAAGAGGGAAACCACTGTTGAGGAAGAATGATTGTCAGGCTTATGTACCATACAAAGTTTGGATCCGAGAGAGAGCAAGACAGTTGCTGATGCCATTTCCAGCTGCACCAGTCCCTGTTCATATTCCGGTGGAAGAACCAACCACTGTTACTATGGAGGTCTACGAGCGAGTTGTAAAAGAAAAAGAAGCCTTGATGAAGATCAATGAAGGGTTAGAAAAGGAACTGGCTCAGATGCGTAGTGAGAAGAACAAGGTTGTGCATTCTTTCCAACAGCAGATTGAATTGGTAAACCGGCTAGGTGCTGAATTGACTGAAGAGAAAAAGAAGCGTGAACGCCTGGGGAAAGAGTTCAGAAGCTCTCATGACATAGTGGAGTCCAAAAAGAAAGCACTCGATGCCGCCCACCGGGAAATCTCTTCTTGTAACAAGACGTGGAATGCTACGCTAACCAACAACAAAAAGAGGGAAGACAAATTGAAGCAGCAAATTTCCGAACTCGAAGAACAGTTGAAGGCTAGCACTAAGAAGTATGAAGAAGAGGTAATGGCAAGATATAGTCTCCAGAATGCATTGAACAAGGCCATCGAAGGCAAGAAAGAAGCTGTGTCTCAGAAGCGGAAGCTAGAGGATCGCTTCGAAGAAGGGGCATGGGAGGAATCCGCTGGTGATTTGCGACGTGTCCTCAAGCGAAGAGATCTACTTGTCGAGGGTCTGCTTACCCGACCAAGTCATCCAGAGACTAAGAAGTTATTAGAAGAGTACCAGGCATATGGGAGCACTTGACCGTTTCATGTATTAATGTGTATGCTTTATTTGCATAGCGCTGACCATCACCAGGATTGTTGGTTGAGGTCATGCCTTCTTATTGTACATTCATTGATATAGTATTCTGGGCTTAATGGATTTCTCTGCAATATATGAGGTGTTTTCTATGATTCGGCTCCGACCTTCGTACTGCTGTCACTGTCACCACTGGCACATTCGCACTAGAATCGGGGAATGATATCCCCTAATGCACAGACACATATTGCATTGCATTCACATTCATATTGCATTACAGGTGATTATTGAACTGTATCTCATTTCTTGCACTGTACCAGGTCTCTTCAGGATTGAAAGTCAGCGCCTGCACCGATACTCCACTCGTACCAACTGCCGAAGAATTATGGATCAGATGCAGAATGAAATGCAGGACATGCGTGAGAAGCTAGCGCTATTCATGCAGACAATGGAGACCATTGTGAAAGGCCAGGAGAATTTGCAAGCTTTGGTGCAGCCTTTGTTGGTGAGAAATGCTGGGCACGGAAATGAAGACCATAATTCTGTGCGAGTCGACACTATTCACGGGGATGGTACTCCCACACCGGTGGCTCCACCTGTGGTAAACATACCTGCTGTCAATGTGAACAACGGCGCTGCCGCTGGGAACGGTAACGTTGGAATCGGTAACGAGACTGTCGTCAACAACGTTGGGTTCGGAGATGTCAATCTAGGTGGTGATAATATGGGAGGCAATGGCCTCGGTAATAATGGATTTGGCTTCAATGACCAGGGGTTTGATCATGCTGGGAAGTACGGCTTCAACGCTCAAGGCTTCGGACAGGACGGATTCGGTATGACTAATTAGGGTTATGGCGGATTCGGAAATGGAAATGGTGCTGGGATAATGTCTTTTGGACCTGCTGGGGTCGCTCCGGGGTATGGTAACAGGGGGCGAGGCCCTGTAATGAATCAGACTAGAGTTGGCCGTAACAACGGGTACGATGGATACAGAACTGGGAACGGTAATTGGCTAGAAGATCAGCAAGAGGATGCTTTCTCCGGTGGAGGTTTCGAAGGTCCTATGGATGACTCTCAGAGAATCAAGATGCTCGAGGAGCAGATGAAGGGGGTCGTGAATCAAAGCGCTGTTGGCTTAGATATGACTACAATGGGTCTGGTGCCTGGCCTGAGGGTACCAATAAAATTCAAAGCTCCCACATTCGACAAATATAAGGGGGATACCTGTCCAAAGGTGCACGTGCGGTCATACTACAGAAGGATGTCGGCGTATTCAAACGATGAGAGGATGCTGATGCATTTCTTTCAAGATAGCCTGTCTGGTCCTTCCCTTGAATGGTATATGGGGCTGGAGCCAACACAGATAAAGACATGGAAGCAGCTGGCGGAAGCGTTTGTGGCTCACTATAAGTACAACAGTGACTTGGCACCCAACCGGGTCCAATTGCAGGGATTGTCCCAGAAGAAGGGCGAGAGCTTCAAAGAGTATACGCAGAGATGGCGCGACATGGCTGCTCGAGTTCATCCTCCTTTGGAGGACAAAGAAATGAATGATATGTTCATAGGAACATTTACCGGTATGTTTTATGTCAAGCTGTTTCACACGTCCTTAGGCAGTTTCTCAGACTTGATCCTGATGGGTGAGAAGATTGAAAGCAACATTAAACAGGGAAGATTCCAAGCTGAGGAATCCACTTCAGCTGGCAGTAACAGAAGGGCTTTCGGTGGGCGCCGTCAAGGTGACGCAAGTGCAGTGTTTAGGGGCCGAGGCCGAGGCCGGGGCAGAGGTCGAAACCAGTACAATCAGCCGCAGCACGTGGCAAGTGTCACTATTCCATTTCAACAACAACCAATGCAACAACAGCAACAGCAGCCACAACAGGGGGTACATCCTGCCCAGCGCAGAATCCAGGGGGGCAAACCAAGGAGGGTGTTTGAAACGCCTCCTTCAACGTATGCCGAATTGCTACAGAGGTTACTGGGTTTGAACTTGGTGGAAAAGAGAACTATGGCGCCAGTAACAGGCACTCCTCCGTACGGTTTCGACGCGAACAAGCACTGTGAATTCCACTCCGGGGCTCCTGGCCACGATATAGAGGGTTGCCACGCATTCAAGCATGTAGTACAGGATTTATTGGATAGTAAGGCTATCAATTTTGGACAGGCAGGTCCGAACATAGTACAAAAGCCCATGCCCAATCATGGGGCAAATGCTATTTTAACCGATGAGGGTTTGAACTTGATTATGAATGTTGATGACCTAAAGACACCGTTGTGTGAGATAAAGAGCAGATTATTGAAAGGAGGTGTGTATCCAGGCTGCGATGAGTTTTGTTTAGAGTGTTGGACCCAAGCTGAGGGTTGTGCTGAATTGAAGAAGGGTATTCAGACCTTAATAGATGGAGGCACATTGCAATTCGACAGAACGGCAGTTGAGGAACCTGCAGAGGTATTAGCAGACAAGCAAAGTGATGTAGCTACCGTGACAATCCCCCGAAAAACAATAACTATAACGGCGCCGGCCAGGCGACCGCCAATCACTATCACCAAGGCAGGACCAATCCCTTATGAGAGCACTAAGGCAGTCCCCTGGACCTATAGGTTGGAAGCATACTGTGATGGGGTGAAAATTGATGTTAGTAAGCAGCCAGTTGAGGTTGTAGACAATGTCGTCGGTACCGGAGGGATGACAAGAAGTGGGAGAATCTTTATATCGCCTGAGGTAGAGGCTGAACGAATGGCGAAAGGAAAAGGAAATATGAATGAGACTGTTCCTGTGCAGAGGAACGAAAAAGAAATGTCATTGAAGGATGTGGAAGAGTTTATGCGCCTTATTCATAAGAGTGATTATAAGATTGTTGAGCACATTCAACAGACGCCGTCAAAGATATCCATACTGTCGTTGCTATTATGTTCCGAAGCTCATAGAAATGCATTGTTGAAAGTTCTGGATACGTCCTTCGTACCCCAAGATGTTTCCGTGAATCAGCTGGAGGGGGTGTTGGCGCATGTGAACGCAGGCCATAGCTTGGGATTTACAGACTTTGATTTGACCCCGAAAGGGAGAGAGCATAACATGGCGTTGCACGTCTCAGTTGAGTGCAGGGGTTCAGTCATGTCTCATGTACTGGTAGATACCGGATCTTCCTTGAACGTGCTGCCCAAGAAAGCAATGATGAAGCTGGATGTCAGAGGAATCCTTTGTACGCCTAGTGACTTGGTGGTCAGGGCATTTGATGGTACACGAAGAACAGTCTTTGGATCCATAACGTTACTTCTACAGGTGGGGCCAGAGGTTTTCGCAACTGAATTTTATATTATGGACATCCAGCCAGCATACAGCTGCCTTCTCGGACGACCCTGGATCCATGGTGCTGGGGCAGTCACGTCTACCTTACACCAAAAGCTGAAATACATGGTAGGGGACAGTGTGGTCACGGTCTATGGAGAAGAAGATATATTGGTTAGCCATCTGTCATCATTCAAGTATGGAGAAGTCGACGGCGAGATTCATGAAACACCCTGTCAAGCCTTTGAAGGGTTGCGCATCAAAGACAAAGGTCCCGGGCCGAGTAAAGCGTTAGAGGTGGCCGTCTCGTCATACAAGGAAGCTCAGGCTCTAGTGGAGACTGGAAAGACAAAAGGCTGGGGCAAGGTTCTGGATATTCCCGTGAAGATGGACAGGTTTGGTGTGGGATATCAACCGTCGTCATCAACGCCTGCTGCAGGGGCACCCCGTTTCAAAGGACCGATAACAATCACTGCTAGTGGAGTGTGTCACGAGGCCATCAACGCTGTTTCACATTCCGAAGAAGGAGACAGTGACTGCGACATGGACGCCTGGATTCAGCCAAGCGTGCCAGGACAAGGATTATGCAATTGGTCTATTCAGGAGATTGTTCCTGTGACTCTCAAACAGTAATACTTTGTTTTCTTAATTGTTGAACAATCTGGTGTCTTACCCGGGGCATCGTGATTTTGCTTAGGGTCGTGTTGTTATGTACATTGCGTTGTTTAATCATTAAATAAAAGGCGTTTTTCATGTACAAATATTGCGATCTCTGTTTTTCCTGTTTTGTGTTTTACAATAAAATGGCAACGTGGTTATTCGCTTTATACGCATTTTGAAGCATTTAACCATTCCTTTTGCAGGATAACATTTTTAGATGACATCATTGAACCACCTATGACTCGTTTCGACTTTGAGCACCCGGTATTTCAGGCCAAAGAAGAGATTGTTGAAGATGGCGACGTTACAGAAGAATTGTCTTGGTTGGTGAAGCAAGAAGAACGAGTCATTCTGCCCCATGAGGAGGTCATTGAAATCATTAACCTGGGGTCGGAAGGGGTTGAAAAGAACATCCGTATAGGAGCCGCGCTACAGAGCGACGTCAAGCGAAGAATGGTTGAAATGCTCAAAGAGTATAGTGATGTGTTCGCTTGGTCGTATGAAGACATGCCTGGCCTGGATACAGATATGGTTGTGCACCGTCTGCCGCTAAAAGAAGAATGCCCGCCGGTTAAGCAGAAGCTCCGCAGAACTAGGCCAGATATGGCAGTGAAAATTAAAGAGGAGGTTCAAAAACAGTGGGATGCTGGTTTCCTAGCTGTCACAAAATATCCCTAATGGGTCGCTAATATTGTACCGGTGCCAAAGAAAGACGGTAAAGTGAGAATGTGCGTATATTACCGTGATTTGAATAAAGCGAGCCCGAAAGATGATTTCCCGCTTCCTCACATCGATGTGCTGGTTGACAACACTGCTCAATTCTCCGTATTCTCCTTCATGGATGGCTTCTCGTGCTATAATCAGATTAAAATGGCACCAGAAGACATGGAGAAGACTACTTTCATCACACCTTGGGGAACATTTTGTTACAAAGTGATGCCCTTCGGATTGAAGAATGTTGGGGCAACGTATCAGCGTGCAATGACGACTCTTTTCCATGATATGATGCATAAGGAGATCGAGGTTTTTGTCGATGATATGATTGCCAAATCCCAGACGGAGGAAGAGCATTTGGTGAATCTGCTGAAGTTATTCAAAAGGCTTAGGAAGTTCAGGCTGAGACTGAACCCTAACAAGTGCACCTTCGGGGTGAGATCGGGTAAACTGCTGGGGTTTATCGTGAGCGAAAAAGGAATAGAGGTTGATCCTGCAAAAATAAAAGCAATACAAGAGATGCCGACGCCTAGAACAGAGAAAGAGGTGCGCGGGTTTTTAGGGAGGTTGAACTACATCGCTCGGTTCATATCTCACCTGACAGCTACGTGTGAGCTGTTATTCAAGCTGTTGAAAAAAGACCAGGCTGTAACGTGGAATGAAAATTGTCAAAAGGCGTTCGATAAAATAAAGCAGTATTTGTAGGAGCCTCCTATTTTGATACCCCCAGTGGCGGGGAGACCCTTGATTATGTATCTGACAGTTCTTGAGGGAAGTATGGGTTGTGTTCTCGGCCAACACGACGAGACAGGAAGAAAAGAGCATGCAATATACTACTTGAGTAAGAAGTTTACTGAATGTGAATCTCGATATTTAATGCTCGAAAAAACTTGTTGCGCGCTAGCCTGGGCCGCCAAGCGTTTGAGGAAATACATGCTGAATCATACAACCATGCTCATCTCGAAGATGGATCCTATCAAATATGTATTCGAAAAGCAGGCACTATCGGGGAGAATTTCCCGTTGGCAGATGGTTTTGAACGAATATGACATCCAGTATGTCTCGCAGAAGGATATAAAGGGGAGCGTGTTATCTGAGTACTTGGCAGAGCAGCCTATTGAGGATTACCAATCGATGAGGTTTGATTTTCCTGACGAGGATATCATGTACCTAAAGATGAAAGATTGTGAAGAGTCGTTGCCAGACGAAGGACCAGAATTGGGCTCCAGGTGGAAGTTGATCTTTGACGGAGCTGTAAACACCTACGGTAGCGGAATAGGGGCAATCATCACTACTCCACACGGGCCGCACATCCCGTTTACTGCTCGATTGACCTTTCCAGTTACCAATAATGAAGCCGAATACGAAGCCTGCATCATGGGGCTTGAAGAAGCCATTGATTTGCGAATCAAAAATCTGGATGTATACGGAGACTCAGCTCTAGTGGTGAATCAAATAAAAGGGGAATGGGAAACACGTCAGCCTAATTTGATACCGTACATGAATTATGCGCGGAGATTGTTGCCTTTCTTTGGCAAGGTTGAATTGCATCATGTACCGCGAGCAGAGAATCAAATGGCCGACGCCCTGGCCACTTTGTCTTCCATGTATAAAGTGAACTTCTGGAATGAGGCTCCCAGAATTGTTATCTCTCGGCTTGACAGACCTGCCTTCGTATTTGCCATTGACGAAGCATCTGATGATAAACCCTGGTATTTTGATATCCTTAATTTCCTGAAGAACAAGGAGTATCCGGCTGGGGCATCCAGTCACGATCAGAAGACTCTCAGGAGATTGGCGGGTAATTTCTACCTGAATCCGGACGGTGTCCTGTACAGACGAAATCACGACTTGGTGCTACTACGTTGTGTAGATGAGAAAGAGGCGAAGCTGCTCATGGAGGAAATACATGAGGGTACATTTGGTACGCATGCTGGTGGGCATGCTATGACGAGGAAGCTGCTGCGGGCAGGTTATTATTGGCTGACTATGGAAACTGATTATTTCAAGTTTGCGAAGAGGTGTCACAAGTGCCAAATCTATGCAGATAAGATCCATGTGCCTCCGAGTCCTCTGAACGTGATGTCGTCACCATGGCCATTCTCGATGTGGGGAATCGATATGATTGGAAAGATCGAGCCGACCGCTTCTAACGGGCATCGGTTCATTCTGGTAGCAATCGATTACTTCACCAAGTGGGTGGAAGCGGCATCTTATGCGAATGTAACCAAACAGGTGGTAGCCAGGTTTATCAAGAGAGATATCATTTGCAGATATGGAATCCCCGAGCAAATAATTACCGACAACGGTTCAAACCTGAATAACAAAATGATGAAGGAGCTGTGTCAGAGTTTCAAGGTTGAGCATCACAACTCCTCCCCTTACCGACCCAAGATGAATGGCATTGTTGAAGCGGCCAATAAGAATATAAAGAAGATTGTTCAAAAGATGGTGGTGACCTATAAGGATTGGCACAAGATTCTACCTTTTGCTTTGCACGGTTATCGTACGACGGTACGCACATCAACCGGGGCAACCCCGTTCTCGTTGGTATATGGAATGGAAGCAGTGCTACCACTGGAAGTTGAGATTCCTTCCCTGAGAGTATTACGAGATGTTCAACTAGACGAGGCAGAATGGGTGAAAGACAGGTTGAACCAGCTGAGTTTAATGGATGAGAAGAGGCTAGCTTCTCTAGCATACGGTCGTTTGTACCAGAGCCGAATGAAGAAAGCATATGATAAGAAGATACATCCTCAGAGCTTTCAGACGGGTGACCTTGTGCTAAAGAGCATTCTCCCGCCACAGGCAGATCACAGGGGCAAGTGGACCCCCAACTACGAAGGGCCATACGTTGTCAGAAAAGTCTTTTCAGGAGGAGCTTTGTTGTTGTCCACCATGGACGATGAAGACTTTACGTCGCCTGTGAATTCAGACGCAGTTAAAAAATACTTTGCTTGAAATTGACCCGCTGGACAGAAAAAAGAGAGTCCAGGCAAAAAAGGGGCATCCTGGCGAACCAAAAACAGAATGAAGGGTTCGGGCAAAAGTTAGGGATAAAATTGAAAAAATGTACACCCGCGAAGTTGAAAACCTACACTGGGCGGCTTCGGCAAAAAAGGGTATCCCGGTGAACTGAAAACCCGTAAAGGGCGGTTCACGCAAAAGTTAGGGATTTGAAAAGAAAATGACTGCGGTCCGAATTTGATACTGCGTTGCGCATTGGTGCGGGAGAATATACCTGAGGGGTTGATTATCAGATACAATCTCTTCGGAAGTACGAATACCGGGAAAGCACTAGAGTCAGGCGAGTCATTGGAGGATCAGCTCAGGATGTTCGTCTGCATCCCGTTGCCGACATGTGTACAAATTTGATTTGTCATTATATTTATGCTTCTTGTGCATACTTGTATATTTGTTGTGCGTAGCTTCCTCTTTTCAGGAGTTACATCCCGTGTACAAAACTCCGCCCATTTAGGGGCCCAATCAATAAAACATGTTATTCAGTATTTGATACGGGTTCTTTACTGTTTTGTACATGATAAACGCCTAGGTTTAATAAAACTAGCAAGTGTATAACGTCGCTGGCCCTTGCCAATAATTGCTAAAACTTTGAATTAACAGAAAATAATGTCACTAACACCAACCTGAATAGATTTGGTTGCATAGACTTGTCTTGTCTGGTTTGTGTTGTTGCAGGGTTCGTAGCCGCATGAAGTGGACGATCAAAAGATTGCAGTACTGACCAGAAGCTCGTAACGGAAAGACTCGATCCCCACGCATGTCGCGCTTCTGAGATGACAATGTTCCTTACTAAAGAAGGATCAAATTCCCCCAGCTAGTCGCAGCTTATCCAAAGGACATTCTCCAGCAAGGTCGTTTATCCTCAGCAGAATTGACAATTCCAAGATCGAAGGTTGTATTCAGACAGTGCGGTGTCCCCCAAAAGGATCCCCCATCTCGAGCAGAGTGGTTTAGCCTCAGAAGATTAATTTCCAACTTGTGAGCTGTACTTAGACAGTTTACCCTTCCCAGTAGGGTCATTTACTCTCCCCAACGGAGTCAGTTGATTTTCCCCAAGAGAGTCGTTTCGTCCCCAGCGGAGTTCTCTCTTTTCAGCAAGTGTTCTTTTTCCTCCCAGTGGAACTCGAAGAGCAAAACTCTTCCCGACAGAGTTGGCTGTGTGTCCTGGCATTTATTTTGCCGGAATACCGTGTGATACCCGTTCACTCTCCAGCAGAAGTCCAACCATGATTGGCGTATTCAGTTATTCCTCAGCGAAGCGGGATTCACTCTTCCAGCATTTATTTTGCTAGAATAATTCTGTGACACCTGGTTATCCCCAGCGGAGTTGGCATTATCTTCAACATTTATTTTACTGAAGCGTTTTTCTGTATCCCGGCAGTTCGAGCCTGCATCTGCATTGGCATATAGTGTCATATTTGCATCTACCGAATAAAAAACGCGTAGCATTTCCATGTCGAATGGAGCATTACGCCATTGTCAAACATATGCATGTTGAAACATAAACTAGGTTGGTTGACCGTTTGTTTTCAAGTATTGTTTCCCTTGCAGGTGGAGGGAGCTCTTGCTCAAATTAATTGCCAAACATTCAAGATATCGGCGTGAGACATTCAACAATAATGTCAGTTGTGGCATTATTCCCCACAGAGATGCTTGTTTAAAGTTTCTCTTACCCCTCCAGCGGAGTATTTCTTCAAGGTCGTTGTTGTGACAGCATCAGAAGATTTCATGAATCGATCTTTCGAATCTGTCTGGCAGTGTGGATTCAGAAAATCCCCAGTAGAGTCCTTCTCAGATTTGCTGCCATGTCAGCACTGAAGTTGGAAGACTAGACTCATATCGTGTTACCCATGTGATTGATGGAGCTAGCTGCTGCAAAGATAGGCAGAAAAGCTGTACCAAAGTTATTTCCCGCAGTGGTGGTGGAGTTATTTCCCGCAGTGGTGGCGGAGTTATTTTCCCGCAGTGGTGGCGGAGTTATTTTCCTGTAGTGGTGACGGATTTATTTTCCCGTAGTGGTGGCGGAGTTATTTCCCGCAGTGGTGGCGGAGTTATTTTCCCGCAGTGGTGGCGGAGTTATTTTCCCGTACTGGTGACGGAGTTATTTCCCGCAGTGGTGGCAGAGTTATTTTCCCGTAGTGGTGACGGAGTTATTTTCCCGCAGTGGTGGCGGAGTTATTTTCCCGTAGTGGTGACGGAGTTATTTTCCCGTAGTAGTGACGGAGTTATTTCCCGCAGTGGTGGCGGAGTTATTTTCCCGTAGTGGTGACAGAGTTATTTTCCCGTAGTGGTGACGGAGTTATTTCCCGTAGTGGTGACGGAGTTATTTTCCCGTAGTGGTGACGGAGTTATTTCCCGCAGTAATGATAAAGTAGTACCCGTAGCGATGGCGGTGTTGTTATTTCTTCAGATTATCTTCCCGCAGTGGTGGCGGAGTGATGACGGAGTTATTTTCCCGTAGTGGTGACGGAGTTATTTCCCGCAGTGGTGGCGGAGTCATTTCCTGTAGTAATGATAAAGTAGTACCCGTAGCGATGGCGGTGTTGTTATTTCTTCAAATTATCTTCCCGCAGTGGTAGCGGAGTGATGACGGAGTTATTTTCCCGTAGTGGTGACAGAGTTATTTCCCGCAGTGGTGGCGGAGTCATTTCCTGTAGTAATGATAAATTAGTACCCGTAGCGATGACGGTGTTGTTGTTTTTCCAGATTATCTTCCCGCAGTGGTGGCGGAGTGATGACGGTGTTATTTTTCTGTAATGGTGACAGAGTGATTTTCCTGTATCGTTGGCAGGATCACGTTTTGTTGACAAAAGTACTTCTCCCAGTGAAGTCAATGAGTTCGTTCCAGTATTGACAAGATAATGTTGAAATCAGATTTGTAGATATTGTTCCCCAAACAGTCGTGCAGTTCATTTCTGCGGTTGGCAAATTTCCGGGTTCTTAATATTCAACCGTCTCGTACCTCGAATGTTTGAAGGTCGTCCGCGCTTCACACAATCAGGTCCAAGTCGCTTGAATAGGGGCAGCTGTTGCACCCTAAAATTTGCTCAACCTACTTCACTTGGTTTATGTTTCACTTGCATTGTCATTTGCATAAAAAGTCATATACATAGTCTAATCATTTGCATAGCATAGCATAGCAAGTCATCCAACAAGGGACCAAGTACTATTCTTATCTCTATGAGCCTATCAAGAGGTTCTTATTCAAATTCAAGCCTATCCAAGTCATCAGAAAGAAATTGAAATCTAAGAAGTCAGTGGATCAAGTAGTGGATCTATCTCCTATCTTGAGTGTATTTGAAGATCATCAAAGAAGTTGTGAACTGTGAATGGAGCATGGAGGGTATATAGACATCATGGAGGACCTAGAGGGTCATTTTGAAAGTGAGACAAGGCATTGATGTGATTACAAGGGCTGCAGTTGAAGACAGTCAACTAGGGTTTCATCTGGGTCAACCCTGGGTCAACCCTAGGTCAATTACTTGATTGAAGGGCATCAAGGCCTGTTTGAAAGATGTGGGATGCCTCATTTGACATGTAGATATGGATGTGGTTTTTTGCCAAGGAGGAATCAAGAGAAATCAAGAAGAAGAGAGGTTTCTAAATTAGGGTTTCTGTGTAAAATCCCCTGATTTAGGTCAAACTTCCAAGCAAGATAATTCAAAATGCAAGCTTCAAATGGATCCTTGGCCAACATGAAACTTGTAGAGGATCTAAATACCTTTAATTTGAGTGGTGGAAGGCATCAAGGGGATTTATAGAACTCAAGTTATGGTTCTTGCAAGTTACAGGTCATCTGAGGCATCTGAAATTTTGTCTGTGAAAGTTACTTGTCTTCCAAGCAACTTTTACCCCTCAAGGATCTTTCAAATGGATTTCTGGTCAACATGAAAGTTGTTCCTAATGATCTTAGCTTTCTAGAAAGGTATAGTATGCCTTCATCTTATTTGTGGAACTCTACTTATGACTTTGGCAAGAAAAGGGTATTTTGGTCATTTGGAAATTATGGGTCATTTCAAGCATATGCCTAAAACTCATACAAGGAAGCTTCAAATGAAAAACTTCACAACATAAAAGTTGTTCCAAATGAAAGTTTGAGTCTAGAAAAGTGGTCATGGAAGTTGGCAAATGCTCATAGCTCAAGGTTGAAAATTTGGTCAATTAAAGGTGAATTTAATGAATAAAAGTGCCTTAAAAAATGAGATTTTTCATAACATGTCCAAATGGGGTGAAATTATAGGTCATTTTGATTGGAATTCATGTTTTGAGAACATTGGCAATAGTGGATTTTTGAGCTTAGTTCAATTTTTGGAAGTTATCATGGCTTGCTTATGATTAAAGTAACATATGCCAAATTACAAGGGATTTGTGTACAAGAAACTTCCAGCAATTTCTAGATGATTCCATGGGCATCTATATAAACCCTAGAGCTCATTAAATGCAGGGTTGCACTTCATTTTGATCCAAAACACATAGTTTCACTCTCTCTTGCATTTTTGCAAATTCATTCAAACTCTCCCAATTCTTCATCATTCTGCAAAATTACTGATCCTACCATACTCCATGATCATCATTGATCACATCCCAAGCAAGATCTGAGTGTATTGAAGTCATAATCGTGTGCTTCAAGTTCATCATCCAAATTTCAAGAAGAGTTGGTTACAAGAATCCAAGGCATCTGAGCAAGAACAAGTGCATACAGAACCAAGATCCATAGCCATTGATCAAGTCTAGAGCATTGCTAGCTGTAAATCCAAGAGTTCATCCATCTGTTTTCAGTTTTGCACCAGGTTGGTATTTCTTTCGAATTGACCTAGAATAGATAGCATGAGGTAGATTGGTTAGGGTAAGCATGACCTAGGTGGTTAGATGAACAGTTTTGGAGATTTTGATTGAATTTGGTGAAGGTTGACATTGGAGCACACCAACTGTTTGGACTTAGAACTCCCTTAATATTGAGTGTTAGCATTAGTTCTTTGGCTTAGATTAATCAGTGATCCAAGGTGAGCATTTTGATCACAAGAAACTGGAAAAAGAAGAAGTTGGAAGTTTGAGTATCCATGGAAGTGTACCATCGGGTTTCTTGATTTAGGTGGTTTCAGTGAGAACTATTAGCATGGTTGTATTCTACGTGGAAATTGGAGCAAGTTTGCTTTTTATAGAATTGATTTTGATGGAGAAACGAGGGAATACGAATGAGGACAAGTCTGGTTCATGAGAGCTTCGTGCATGGTGTTCATGGTAGAAACCCTAGGTCCATTGGAGAAGACGACTTGGCATGCGTTGGATCATTCATAGACTTTTGACCAATGGCTTAATCGGATGGCTCATGTTTAATTGAAAAATGAAGGGAAGTTGAGTTTAATGAAACTCAGCGTTTCATTAATAGTCACTATGGGATTAATGATCATTCATTTTCGCACCCCACCTTCACCAGGCCCAACATTTTGAACTACTTTTTGCTACTATTTGCACCATGTTTTTTCCATTTTCTTGTGATTTACTGATTTAATTTTTGTGTTGGTATGGGCCTAAACATTTGCTATGCGCACCCCTGGATGCTGGGCCCATGTGACAATTGAACTGGGCGCCCTTGCTGCTTGCACCCCCTGGCTTCCATTTATTTATTTTTATTTTTGTTTTAATTCATTTTCTTATCATTTTATAAAATCCATATTAAATCAAAAAATAGGAATTTTGACATGAGATTTTTTGCAATAGTTTCACATAGACATGAAGAAAAATAAAATGATTAAAAAATATTAGTTTAGCTATTTTTTCTATTTTTGCTTATATTTTACATTTTAATTGATTTTAAATAGATATAGTTTGTATATAGTTTTTGTAGAATTTCTTTTAGGTGGTTCTCATGATCTTTTTAGGCCAAATTTTTTAGTATAACTAGATACATATATTAGGTGCCCCTTGATTTTTATACCAATTTTTTAGGATTTATTTTAGGTAGTTTAGTTAGAAACATTAGGCTAATCATTTAGGGTTGTGAATATAATATAGGTCTAACAAAGCAATTTATTTTGGGTTTTCTTTAGGACAAATTAAATGATGGGACTATAGGGGTATGGAGGGTAAGTAATAGATCCCTTAGAAAATGTTAGACTTCCCCTATACTACTATTACTACTAGTATATTTCTTGTAATTGATTGATTGTGTGGTGTGCCCTTTCTAGGGTTATTGTTTGACTGTGTGGGGTATTGGGCCTGCTTGGGGTTTGGGTTTGAGCTGAAGACTTTGCTGATGAAGCCCATTGAAGACTAAAAGAATGAAGACCAATTTCCAGAGTTGATGAGGAGTATGTCTTGCTGGCAGCTGTTGAAGGTTATAAGGTTTAGGAGCTAGGTAGAGCTCTAGAATAGAAACTTGATTCACAAACATGAAAGGTCTTGTTTGCCTCCATTCTTTCTCTATGATTCAAAGTCTCTTTTAAATACCCACCTCCTTCCTTTGGAAGGATTAGTGAATGTATTTAAAAGATAGAACTTTTGAGAGAAAACTATCTGTATCATGTTAACAGTCAGTAGGCCACCCTTGGTAGGCAATTGACTGCTTAACATCCAATGCATCCTGTTAACTGCTGCTCATCTTGGAGAGTGAGACTGGAAGAAAAGCCATTGAAAGATTGAAGATAGAGACCTTGCTTGAAGGCTATGAAGATGAGGACTGATGCTTGCTTGGAGCTTGTAGATGGATGAAGATGACTTAAAGACAAATGAAGATGAAGACTGTTGCTTGTTGTTTATTTTTGCTGTTTATAATTTGTGATGTATTGTTTGAATTTCCCTGACTGTATTGTTTGCCATTAATCTGTTAGGTTGAAAGCGAATTTTGTTCGCTTTTGCCTGTTGTTTTCTAGGTTCGAGGTTGAGTGGGACTCCCTTGCCTCGCTTGTATTGCTGCATCCATGCATTTTACTGCTTTATTGTATATATGCTATTGTTTCTGTTTCCGTCTATTCCCTTAGGATCTCTGTTTCTCTCTGTGCAAGAGAGGAACATGATAGACATTAGGTCTTAACCCATGCATGATAACATTAGGTTAGTTTGATTCCCTTGTCAACCATAGGTTAGAGTTCTGTCTCTTCTTTCTCAAAACAAACAGAAAAACACAATAAGATTTCAAACACAATAAAAGACACTTCTTCCGTAAAAGAATGTGAACTCATCAAAACGTCAATTTTTGTCCGCTTGGACCAGTAATCAGAAAAATCCTTTTTTAGAAGGAGATAAAAACAATCAAAGACAGACTTGTGTCGTACGTGTCCCGAACTACGTTTGCTCTGATCTTTCATGCTGTATGAAAGTACGTAGGCATAGGATGCGATATCCTAGCGAGCAACCTTCCCCTCCTTTCCCGTAGGTAGGCGAACTACGTTGACTCTGATTTCTCGTTCCAGACGGGAATACGTAGGCATAAAGTGTGATACTTTGCCGAGTCATTTTATTTTCTTTTAACCCCAGACCTGTAGAATAGATAGAAAAACAACCCGTACCAGAAAATAAGCGTGGATCCCATCGAGTACGACGGACGTGAGGGGTGCTAATACCTTCCCCTTGCGTAACCGACTCCCGAATCTAGGATTTGGTTGCGATGACCATTCCTTTCCCCGTTTTGCGGTAGGTTTACCTCGAGCGTTTCCTTTCCCTTCTTTGGGATAAATAACGCGCGGTGGCGACTCTTCTGTTCAGTCGGCACCGATTTTCGCAGTAGCGACACTGTAGTCACTGAGAAGCCAGAGATGACTCTCTCTTCCTTCAAGGAAGCCCGGGCCGTTGTTCAAGCCGGATCTACCCCAGGCTGGGGGCGAATTTTGGAGATACCTAACAAGCAAGATAAGTTTGGGTTGGGATATTCTCCTGGAGCTGAAGCCTCCTCTTCTAGCAGTGCGTCGCGAGGTAAAGGGCCGATCCAGTTTACCAGTGGCGGGGCGATATTTGAAAGCGTCAACACGGTGTCTGAAAACAGCGGAGATAGCGACTGTGACCTAGACTCTTGGATCCAGCCAAGCAAGCCAGGCGAGGGCCTTACCAACTGGTCCGTCAAGGATATCATCCAGATGACAAGCGAAAAGTAATGATTTACTTTTTCCAATCATTGTACAACCCTATGTCCTACCCGGGGCATAGTTGTTTTATTGTCAGGGCCTCGTTTGATTATGTACATGCATTTTATCAATAAATCAAAAGGCGTTTTCTTCGTATTCAAATATTGTGATCTCTGTTATTCCTATTTTATATTTGTTTTGAAAAACAATAAAATGGCAATGAGGTTTGTGCTAACCTGCATATCCTTGTTTTAAGCTTAACCCTTGTTATTGCAGGATCCACATAGCAGATGACATCGACTCTGGACCTTCTACGGCTCATTTCGACTTTGATTGCCCGATCTATCAAGCCGAAGAAGAGATTGATGAAGACGAAGACCTTCCTGAAGAATTGGTCCGCTTGTTGAAACAAGAAGAGAAAGTTATTCTGCCTCATGAAGAGGAGATCGAGATTGTGAATCTGGGTTCTGAAGAACTTGTCAGGAACGTCAGGATAGGGGTTGCATTGTAGAGTGATGTCAAGCAGAGATTGGTCGAGATGCTAAGAGAGTATAGTGACGTCTTTGCTTGGTCACACGAAGATATGCCCGGACTTGATACTGACATCGTGGTCCACCACTTGCCGCTGCGAGAAGATTGTCCTCCCGTTAAGCAGAAGCTTAGGAGGACGCGACCAGATATGGCCGTTAAGATCAAAGAAGAAGTGCAGAAACAGCTGGATGCTGGCTTCTTAGCGGTCACTACTTACCCTCCGTGGGTCGCCAACATAGTGTTTGTACCGAAGAAGGACAGTAAGGTGCGAATGTGCATCGATTATCGGGATTTGAATAGGGCGAGCCCTAAAGATGATTTCCTGCTGCCTCATATCGATGTGTTGGTCGACAATACAACTCAGTTCTTCGTGTTTTCTCTCATGGATGGCTTCTCCGGTTACAATCAGATCAAGATGGCGCCGGAGGACATGGAGAAAACTACGTTTATTGCTCCCTGGGGAACATTTTGCTACAAGGTAATGCCTTTCGGTCTGAAAAACGCAGGGGCCACTTACCAGCGAGCTATGGTTACTTTGTTTCATGACATGATTCATCATGAGATTGAAGTCTATGTTGATGACATGATTGCGAAGTCCCAAACGGAGGAGGGACATCTGGTCAATTTGCTGAAGCTTTTTGAGAGGCTTAGGAAGTTCAGGTTGAGGCTGAATCCTAACAAGTGTATTTTCGGAGTACGGTCCGGAAAGTTACTGGGGTTTATCGTGAGTGAAAGAGGCATCGAGGTTGATCCTGCGAAGATTAAAGCGATACAAGAAATGCCAGTGCCAAAAACAGAAAAAGAAGTTCGTGGTTTCCTGGGCAGAATAAACTACATTGCAAGGTTTATTTCTCAGCTCACGGCCACGTGTGAACCGATGTTCAAACTGTTAAAGAAAGATCAGGAGATTATCTGGAACGAGGATTTCCAGAAGGCATTCGATAAGATAAAACAGTATCTGCAGGAACCACCGATCTTGATACCCCCAGTGGCCGGACGACCATTAATCATGTACTTGACAGTTCTTGAGAATAGTATGGGGTGTGTTCTCGGTCAGCACGACGAGACGGGCAGAAAGGAGCATGCCATTTATTATTTGAGTAAAAAGTTCACAGATTGTGAATCTCGTTACTCGATGCTGGAGAAGACGTGTTGTGCACTAGCCTGGGCTGCCAAACGTTTGCGACAGTACATGCTCAATCACACCACCATGCTAATTTCGAAGATGGATCCGATCAAGTACGTCTTCGAGAAGCAAGCGCTTTCGGGCAGGATTGCAAGATGGCAAATGGTGTTGACGGAATATGACATTTAGTACGTTTCCCAGAAGGCCATCAAGGGAAGCGTATTGTCTGATTACCTTGCCGAACAGCCAATCGAGGATTACCAGCCGATGAAATTTGAATTCCCTGACGAGGATATCATGTTTCTCAAAGCGAAAGATTGCGATGAACCGTCGCCCGACGAGGGGCCAGATAGGAAATCCCAGTGGAAATTGATATTTGACGGGGCGGTTAATTCCTACGGAAGTGGCATTGGGGTGATCATCACGACTCCCCACGGATCCCATATCCCGTTCACTGCGAGACTGACATTTCCGGTCACCAATAATGAAGCGGAGTACGAAGCATGCATCATGGGTCTAGAAGAGGCGATTGATTTGAGAATCAAGAACCTAAATGTATATGGTGACTCGGCACTTGTGATTAACCAGATTAAAGGGGAGTGGGAGACTTGTCAATCGAATTTGGTACCGTACATGAATTATGCCAGAAGGCTGCTTCCGTTCTTTGATCGAGTGGAACTCCATCATGTGCCCACGTTGGCTTCGATGTATAAAGTCAATTTTTGGAATGAAGCTCCAAGAATTGTCCTTTCTCGTCTTGATAGACCCGCATTTGTCTTTGCAATCGAGGAAGCCTCCGATGGCAAGCCATGGTTCCATGACATCCAGACTTTCCTTATGACTAAGGAGTATCCTGCGGGAGCGTCAACCCAGGATAAGAAGACTCTGAGGAGGCTGTCTGGAAATTTTTATCTCAATCCTGATGGAGTTTTGTATAAAAGAAACCACGATCTCGTGCTACTCAGATGTATAGATGAGAAAGAGGCGAGTATGCTCATTGAAGAAGTCCATGAAGGCACATTTGGTACGCACGCCGGCAGGCATGCCATGACGAGAAAGATCCTGAGAGCAGGATACTAATGGCTGACGATGGAGTCAGATTGCTTTAAATTCGCGAAGAGATGTCATAAATGCCAGATTTATGCTGATAAAGTTCATGTGCCGCCGTGCCCGTTAAATGTCATGTCCTCCCCGTGGCCGTTCTCCATGTGGGGCATCGACATGATAGGCAAGATCGAGCCCACTGCATCTAACGGTCATCGCTTCATTCTGGTAGCTATCGACTACTTCATCAAGTGAGTGGAGGCAGCCTCATATGCTAATGTGACCAAGAAGGTGGTGGCTAAATTCATAAAGAGGTATATCATCTGTCGTTATGGAATTCCCGAGCGGATCATTACTAATAATGGTTCGAATTTGAATAACAAGATGATGAAGGAACTGTGCCAGAGTTTCAAGATTGAACACCACAACTCATCTCCTTACCGGCCGAAGATGAATGGCGCTGTTGAAGCGGCCAATAAGAACATCAAGAAGATTGTTCAGAAGATGGTTGTGACCTACAAGGATTGGCACGAGATGCTGCCATTTGCACTGCACGGTTATCGTACAACGGTACGTACATCAACCGGGGCAACTCCTTTTTCCTTAGTGTACGGTATGGAGGCTGTCCTACCATTAGAAGTGGAGATCCCTTCTTTGCGAGTTTTGGTTGATGTGAAACTCGATGAGGCAGAATGGATTAAGAACCGACTAAACCAACTCAGCCTGATGGACGAGAAGAGGTTGGCATCGATTGCGCATGGTCGTCTGTACCAAAGCCGAATGAAGAAAGCGTATGATAAGAAGGTGCGTCCTAGAAGCTTTCGGACAGGTGATCTCGTCCTGAAGAAGATTCTTCCTCCACACTCCGATCACCGGGGCAAGTGGACTCCCAATTACGAAGGTCCGTACGTCGTCAGCAAGGTCTTCTCGGGAGGAGCTTTGTTGTTATCCACGATGGATGGCGAAGATTTTGCATCCCCGGTGGATAGAAATAGAATATCCAGGCAAGAATGGGGCATCCCGGCGAACCATAAAAAAGGAAAAAGGTTCGGGAAAAAATTTGGGATATAAAGAAAAGAATGTACACCCGCAAAGTCGAAAACCCGGATGGGCGACTTTGGCAAAAAAGGGTATCCCGGTGAATCGAAAACCTGGAAGGGCGATTCAGGAAAAAGTTAGGGATTTGAAAAAGCAAATGACTGCGTTCCGCGTATGGACTTTCATTGTTTAGTGGTTTGGAAGACCTGAGGGCCGTTTATCTGAATCAATCTCTTTTGAAGCTGAAGCGTCGGAGAAGTATCGAAGTTGAGTGGGTCCTAGAGGGATCAACTCATGGTGTTCATCTACGCCTCGTTGCCGACATTTGTATATACTGATGTATATTTATGTTTTATTTTCGCGCGGCTTCCTCATTCCAAGAGCTTGCATCTGTTGTAAAACATTTTTACCCATCCAGGGGTTCGTTATCAATAAAATGTATACTATTCAGCAATTCTGTTTGTCTGTTTAGCATTTATCTGTTTTGTTTGCGAAAAAGAACGCCGATGTTTTTGATAAAATGCGCATACATAAACTTACTGGCCTAGGCCACTGATTGTTGAAATAATGAATTACTCGAACATTGTCACAAGATGATCACCTTGATAGGTCCCTTTGAGAAGGGTATCTTGTCTGTTTATTTGTGTTGTTGCAGGTGTAGCGTACTCCAGGCAGCATGCTGTATGCGTCCTCAAGCAGGATGATTCCTTATTCTCCAGCAAAGTTCAGCAGCCTCTCCCCGCAGAGTCTGAACGTGAGATCGTGAGCATTGATATATCTCCCCCAGGTAGAGAAGATTCTCTCCCCAATCATATGCATCCTGAAAGAACGACATCTCCCCAACTGAGTCAGGCGCCGAAGCGTGTATTCTCCCCAGCACCGGGTCACAAGTGCAGGTCTCGTAGGAGACTATTCACTGAAGTGTGCAGCAATTGATAGTTCCAGACTGAAGTCTTCAGCAGAATTGGGATTCCGCACAGAGTCGTAATCTCCCCGGTAGACAGGATGATTCCTTCTTCCCCAGCCGAGTTTGCAGATCCCCAAGAGAGCCGAGTCCTTGGAAGCAGTTCGGGCCACAATTGGTTGTCCCCAGTAGCGTGTTGAATAGCCGATGTTGTATTTCCCCGCCGGAGTCGTTATCTCCAAGGAAGTAGTCGCGAAGGCCGCGCAGTTTATTTCCGCGATTGACATCGCTTTCCTCAGCAGGTCCAGGTTCTCGTAGAGTTTCATTCCCCTGCAGCAGTCGACTGAAGTTTGCTTCCCCGTGCGGAGTCCGATTGAGATCGGTGTGACCTTTTCTCCCCGGCAGGATGATTCCTCCTCTCCACCAGAGTGTTTCTTTCTCCGTGACAGGAGGATCCTCCCTTCGGCATTTATTTTGCTGACGGGATCGCAGCATTTTGCATGATTGCATAGCATTTATCATAAACGCATAGTATTTCCACCGTGTGGAGCATTGCGCCGTTGTCAAAGCATATGCATACTAAACATGGGCTAGGTCGTTACCATTCTTGTTTTGCAGGTGTTCATCCGCAGAGTCGCTTGCTCAAGATGATTCTTGAATTCCCCAGCAAAGTCGTTTGCCCAAGATGATTCTTGAATTCTCCAGCGAAGGTGCTTGTTTAAGATGATTTTTAAAATCCCCTGTGAAGTCGTCAGAGAGGGTTGCTCAAGTCGCCGCTTGGAGTCCCCGGCAGAGTGTTTGCTCAGGATGATTCATGAAATCTCCAGCAGAGTTATTAGTTCAAGATGATTCTTGAAGTCCCGGGCAGAGTTATTTGTCCAAGATGATTCTTGAAGTCCTCAGCAGAGTTGATTCACCCAGAATGATTTTTGGATCCCCGAAGCAGAGTTACTTGATAGTTCTCCAGAATCCCCAGCGGAGATGTGTCATCCCCAGCAGGTTTCTGAACAGCGAAGTTGAAACTTCCCTCGAAGACTTGATGATTGAAGTCCAACCGTATTGACGAAACAGTTCTCCTAGCTGATGCGGAGTACCCGATGGCAGAAGTTTGGATATCCCCAATTGGTCCATGATTGACCGAGAATGCTATTCCCGACTTACCGACGAAGTCCGGCTGACGCCCGAAAGTTCTTTGAATGCCCGATGGCATGATTAGCTTGATTGTTGACCTGATGAGTCCCGAGGAATCTTGATGCCTGACGGCATGATCAACCATGTATTACTGGTTACCGTGTGACCAATTCTCCAGCTGGTTGTCGTGCAGTTAATATTTCAGTTTTCGAAGATTCGTTCCCATCAGAGTACCGTGTACTTGTGTAGTTGGAAAATTTCCGGGTTTGTTGGTATTCAACCATCTCGCACCCTGATTGGTTGAGAGCCGTTCGCTTCTCACCCAATCAGGTTCAAGCCGTTTGAATAGGGGCAGCTGTTGCACCCCGAAATTTGACCAACCTTTCTTTACCTAACTTATGTTTCATTTCATTCACATTAGCATTATCATTTGCATTTCATTGACATGTATGTAGGAGATCAAGAGGTATGAGTACCAATCAAGAGCTATACAAGAGTTTGAAGCTAGCTAAGAAGTTTATTCAAGTGTTTAAGGGTTGATGTCCTTGCCAGACAAGTGAAAAGAGCCTCAGAGAGAATGGTTGAAACCAAGAGGGTGTGTCTCCTAACTTGAGAGTTATGGGAGCTCCTCAGATGATTCTGAAGCCAAGAATGTGAACTTGAAGCCTTGAGAGAGCTCATGAGATTTCTTGAAAGCCATCATGAAGCCTAGACAGGTCATTGTGCAAGATTAAGAAGACTCAGCCATGATTGGTGTAATTAGGGTTTGACTGGGTCAACCCTAGGTCAACTGATGATTTGGAGAGGGTTGAGACCTAATCCAAGAGCCATGTGATCATGGATTGATGCATTGAGATGTTATAAGGATTATTCCAAGGTCAACTCATCATGATTGAAGAGTTTGAGAAGTTTCAAGCTAGGGTTTCTAAGGCTTGATAGTGTAAAATCCCCTAGTTTGACCCCTATCTTCAAGGCAGTTTAGCTCAAGATGTGATTGTCATCTCATCTTACCCCCAACATGAATGTTGTAGATCTTGTTCTTAGATTTAATTTGAGTACTAGAAGTCCTTGATAGGATTTATAGAACTCAAGTTATGACTTTGACAAGTTACAGGTCATCTGAGGTATGTGAATCTGGGGGCTTGAAAGTTACCCAACTTGCATCAAACTTTTTCCCAAGAATAATGATTCCTATGGACTTTTGGTCAACGTGAATTTTGTTCCTTATCCTCTTAGCTTTCTATAGAGTACTAGAAGTCCTTGATAGGATTTGTAGAACTCAAGTTATGGCTTTGACAAGTCAAGGGCATTTTGGTCATTTGGAGATTACAGGTCATTTCAAGCATAAGGCCATAACTCCTATTTCCAAGCTTCAAATGGAAAAATCTTCAACATCAAACTTGTTCAAAATGTTGTTTTAAGGCTAGTAAGGAGGTCATGAGATGTTGGAAATGCTTGTAGCTCAAAGTTGTAAAAATGACCTAAAATAAGGGTATAAGTTAAATGAATCAAAGTTGGAAATTGATATTTTCAATCTACACATCCAAACCATGGTATGTAATATATCATTTTGACTCTAAAAAACACTTTAAGAACATTGGTTTAGCCACATTTTTGAGTTGAGATTCAATTTGTGGACTTGCTTTGGAAAGTGATTACTTGCATATTAAGTAACATTTGCAAAACTCAAAATCAAGGCATGAGCAAGGTCCTTTGCAAGCTAAACACTTTCAAAATGTCACTAGGGGAGAAACTGAAAGAGAATGGGATGGTTTTCAAGTTGTTTGCAGCATTATGCATATCATGATATGTGATTGAAAATCTCATGGCATGAGAAGTTGAAACTCTCATTAGAAGGATCTAGAGGGTTCTAGATCATTCATACATCATCTATATATTGAGTAGAAGTGATCCAATGCAAAGGTTGGTGATGATTCAAGGAGAGAGCATAGATTGAGATTGAGATTTCTTGGCTTGCAATTGAATTCGGTTTCACAAAATTCTTCACTTTCCATCCATTTTCTTGATTGAAACTTCTTCCATGGATGCTAAGGAGTGATTCCAGATAATAATCCAAGAGCATTCGTGGCTGAATCGTCAAGGAGAGGGTTCATTGATCGTGTCTGAAAGATTGGAGAGCTTGAATTGGAGGTTTAGTGCATCTGTTCATCCAAGATTTTCAGGTTGGTAACTTTCTTCCTCTAGCATGAATTAGGTAGAATCAAGATGAATTAAGGTGTTAGTTGCATTGTAGAACGGTGTAGGATTGATTTCAGACCATTAATTTGAGAATTAGAGACAAAATAGGTGTGTTACCATTTTCGGTTGAGATTTGGATATGGTGAATCTTGAGGATTTAGGTTGAATTAAGGGCATGAATGAATTCGTGACACAATTTGGGACAAGTTTCATGTATTGACCATTTGCAATGGAGGATCCTAGAGAGAATTAGGGTTGAGGAAGATGACCGGAGCACCACCGGTGGTGGCCGGAGCTGGGCGCGAAGTTGCAGAGGTTTGAAAGGTAGGAGATGACTCTGGGACCATCAGATCTTGGTTGGACCTTTGACTAGAAGCTCATCCAACAACCACGTGTTGATTTCCATTTGTGGAGGAATTCTGATTATGAAATGCACTGTTTCATTTAATCAGTGGTTTTGGGCTTAGTGAAATAATTGTTATTCACACCCCCCTGATGGCCCAACCCATAGTTTGAACTGATTTTAGTTGCTACTTGCACCGCGCGTGTGGTTATTTTAATTTGATTTTCATTATTTTTTCATTTTATTCATGGTTCTTGAAAAATTCATAATAAATTGAAAATTAATCCAATTAATCCCATTCTTTTTGCATTTTACTCATGATTGAGTATAGTATTTTTTAGAGAAAAAATATTTTCATTTCATGTATTTTATGATTTTATGGGAATTTTACATTTTAATTGATATTAAAATGGTTATGTTTGATGCATAATTTTATGGAATTTTGTGTGATCATATGGTGATGAGTTTGATCCTGATTTTTTGTGTATGATTAGGTTAGACATGTATGCTCCCATAGCATTTTTCTCACATTTTTGTGATGAAAATAGGTGTGCTTTCTAGATTGATATTTAGGTGCTTCCTTTTAGGGTTTAGGTTTAGTACCTTATAATGTAGAATTTATTTCTAGGTCTAATTTGATAATTTTATCTCTGAAATTAATGTGGTAGAGTCATGATTGACCTAGGTTCCCATAGATATTTTTGTAGGATTTTGTAATTGGTTTTAGTATTTTAGTTAGGACTAACTTTAGTACTAGGTTTTAGGTGATCCTAACTTACTAATTCAACTAGTTTAACTTCCTTAGTCCCCTTAGATTAGGGTTTTTGCTTTGTTTGCCTTTGGTTGAGATTGAAGACAAGTTGAGAGCAAGGTAAGGATGCTTGAAGTTGCTTGAAGTAGCTTGGAGCTTGGATTTGTTTGTGCCTGAAGGTGCCTGATGAAGATTTAGGAGATAGAGGACATAGGGAGAGCCTTAGAGTTAGAATGATTTCTTTCACAAATATGGAAAGCATCTTGTGCTTCCATTCCTACCAATGACTAAAAGTCCTTCCAAGATATTCACATCCCTCCTTTGGAGGGATGAGTGGCTTTATCTGGGAAGTAGAACTTTGAGGGAACCAGTATCTCATAATGATGAATCCTTACAGGCTTCCTTTGGTTGTCAGTAAGTTGTTTATCATTTCCACTCATTCTGTTAAATCAATTGTCTTCTGGTTTTGGTATCTTGAAAGATGTTGGACTTGAGTTTGAAGATGAGAACTTCATTGAAGAGTGTGGAAGAGGATGATTCCTTGAGCATTGCCATTGCAGCTGAAGCTTGAAGAGCAAGAAAAACAAGTTGATACTTGTGAAGAAGACCCAGTTGAGATTGAGTGTAGAGCTGAGGCTTAAAGATTGAAGGGTGAAGTTGACACTTCCAGATGATTTAAGACTACTCTGAGAAGCTGAAGCTTGTAGGAGAAGAAGACCAAGTTGATACTGGTAAAGCAAGGAGAGATGAAGCTTGAAGACTAAGTTGATACTTATGAAGGGGATTCAGTTGAGATTGAGTGTGAAGCTGAGGCTTGAGGAATAAAGGATAAGTTGACACTTACACTGATGCATTGAGAGTCTGAAGGAATCAAGTTGATACTTTTAGTTAGAAGTGAAGCCTGAAGGTGGAATTGACTGAGGAGCTGAAGCTTGGAGAAGGAGGATAAGTTGAAACTTATGTTGATGGGTGGAAACCTAGAGAAGCAAGTTGATACTTGGCATGAAGGGTGATTGAAGTCTGAAGACTGAATTTCTGGTAGAAGAGCTGAAGCTTGGAATTGAAATAGGGGGGTGGATTTGCTTTCTTGTCTGTTTTCTATTCTATATTGATGTGCCTTGTTTGACTTGCTTGATGCATTAGAATAAGTCCATATCTAGACTGGCTTTAATCTAGGAGCATGATTGCACTAGAGGTTGAGTTGCTCCCTCTGCTTGTATTGTTACTGTATGGCTTTGCTTGCGGGTATTCGGTAGAGCCCTGCTTCAAACCTATGCATGATAACTTCTAGGAGTTCCCTGTTTCAAACCTCAACTATAGGACGAATCCTTGGCATGACAACAGTAGGACTTGATAGTCTCCCCGTAGTTGAGCTTGTTCTCTTCTCATCTCAAAACAGCTTAAGATACAGTAATCATGAATGATTTCTTTCGTACGTTACGAGTCTTAAGCTACCTGAGAAAGGATAGTTGGAGAGCTTCTTTTCAACAGTCTGGATGTTTAGTATGGCACCCTTTGGGTGACATGCGACGCATTCACTCTCAAGTCATAGTCTTTAGTGCGATTAAAATTGCAAACAACCATAAAAAACACTTCTTTCGTAAAAGACAGAAACAAACTTCAAACCTTTTTGCCCCGTGGGCCCGTAATTCAAAGGAAAGCTTTTCTGAAGAAAAAAGTGTCGTTAAACTTCAGCACCACCGCAAACAGGCTTTGTCCCTAACTGCTGGAACTGCTGTTTAACCCTACTCGATAAAACAGATGAATCTAAAGTCCCGTAATCCATATTATCCCGAACTACGTAAGCTCTGATCTCTCATACCTGTTGAGAGTACGTAGGCACAATACTGACGTATTGGCGAGCCACCTTCCCCGTAACCCGTCGTAGGTCGAACTACGTTGACTCTGATTTCTCATTCTCTGATGAGAATACGTAGGCATAAAGTGCGACGCTTTGCCGAGTCATTTTCTTTTCTGTTTAAGCCAGCCTTGATAGGTAGATAGATAAACCAACTCGTCCAGTAAACACAACAAGCGTGGATCCCGTCGAGTACGACGGACGTGAGGGGTGCTAATACCTTCCCCTTGCGTAACCGACTCCCGAACCCAGACAATGGTTGCGATGACCTTGTCTTATTCCTTTTCATCAGGTTTTTCTGATCGTTTCCTTTCCCGTTCTGAGGGATAAATAACGAAAGGTGGCGACTCTTCTGTTTTGCCGGCACCTTATTTTCGCGGAAGCGACAATATCCACACACTAATCTCTCCTCTCAAGGAGCCTTAAAACTTTTCCATGATGATGAAACCCTGATGGCTTGCACAAATTCCTTTGCTTGAGTTCGAATAAGAAGGCTCTCCTCTTGAATGACACAACAAACATCTTGATCCCCTGCTAAAAATAATGCTATGCAAATGCAAATGCTAAAATGAAATGAAACATAAGCCAAATACAAGAAATGGTTGGTCAAATTTTGGGGTACATTCACAAATGGTAATATTAATGCAAAGCTCAATGCAAGTTTTGAAAAAATGTCGTTTATTAAAGTGTCGTGATAGTATGAAACGAATGAACTGTTAGTCCATGCGTAGTGCTAATTTTGGTGTGAAAGATATATCAAGGATAATGACACCAACGCTGATGATTAGAAAATATTTGAGGAGTCAGTTTACACAACCTTGCAATAGGATTCTTTCAGAATAAACCTCGTCTCAATTAGGTCTTTCAAGGGTTGTAACATGTTCTGGTTCACTATTTTAAAACAAAGGATATTAGGCTCAAAGTATGCTCGAAATGGCAGTCACCTTATTTTTGTTTTGAAGGATGTTAGTGACCCCTTTGATTTTGATATGATGGCCACTGAATCTTATTTTGTTTTTGCTAAGGGTTTGAGGACCTCTTTTGATTTTGTTTTGATCCCTAACTTTTGCATGGATCAGCTTCGCTTGTCAGGTCCATCAAGATTGCGTTGATTTTTTCCTAAGTCCCCTTTAAGGTACTTGACTTAGCATGCTTGTGATATATTTTTGGTTTTTTTGGAGGATTGTGACTGCCATGTCATGGGTCTTTGATGAACAACCGTCGTGTCTTGGGATTTTGAGTGCGGGACTGGATTTAACTGAACACTACCTGCCCCAGGTTGAGTGTAAGGGTTTAAATATCCAAAGGAAACTGCTACTTCTAGGCTCGAGGAGGTTTACTAGGGATTAACTCCTTATATCACCAGTGTTTGGGGATTGAAACAATGCCTGTACATCATCAACGAGATTCTGTCTGAAAGCTTACAATTGCAATTATGAGTATTTCATTTTCATTATCCTCCCTCGAATCATGCTAAACAACAGTTGATAGAGTGAAGTGAATAAATGTGTCGGTGTTTGTGATAAGTGTAAACAATGAGCGAATACGACATAACTAATTCAAAATAATGCATAAGCAGTACATTAATGAAAACCAAATTTGAACGACATTTATTCAAAGCATACAGTACTTAAACAAATATAAACAAAAATACAAGAAAAGCGAGAAATGGCAACATGACTGCCTTCTTCGGGGAAATGAACTTGACTTGACTTGATTTTGATGTTGGCGCTAGCTGGCCGGTGGCATAGGGTTGTTGACGACATTTGGAGACTTCCCGTTGAAATTGATAGCATCCCGGTCAATCATGTCTTGAATCTTGTGCTTGAAAGCTCCGCAGTTCTCAATTGTATGACCTGAAGCACCCTTATGAAACTCACAATGAGCATTTGCATCGTAGTCAGCAGGAATAACAGTCAGGGGAGTCAAACCTCTCAGAATGATAGCCTTTTTCTACATCAACTAAGCAAATATTTTAGCATATGCCACTAGCAGGCGATCAAAGACTCTATCTGGTCTCCACGTCCTCTGCTGACGTTGTTGACAAGCACCTTGCTGTTGTTGAGCAACTTGTAGTCGTTGTTGCTGAGGAGGATACTGATATCCTTGCTGATTGTATGCCTGTTGCTGAGGCATTTAAGCTTGAGCTGCCTGAACAGTTGGAGGATACGATATTGGATCATATTACGCTTCAGCAACATACAGATACGAATAGTAGGGTATTTGATAAGGCATAGGAACAAGAGCTTGTTGAGGAGCTTGCTCTTTTTGCACAGAGACAACATTTGTTTCACCGTCTGTTTTCTTGTATCTGTTGAAAGGCTTCTTGGCATTGGCTTGGCTGCTAGAACCTCCTTGAATCTTTCCGCTCTTCAAACCTTCTTCAATTCTCTCATTGACGATTACCAAGTCAGAGAATCCAACAGAAACACTACCGACCAACTTCTCGTAGTACTGGCCCTGCAAGGTGCCTATGAATATGTCAATTAGTTCACGGTCAACAAGAGGTGGATGCACCTTTGCGGCTAACTCCCTCCATCGTTGCGCGCGCTCTTTGAAGGATTCATTATCCTTCTGAGTCATACTCTGAAGTTGAGTACAATTCGGAGCAAGGCCGGTGTTATACTTGTACTTCTTGACAAATGCATCAGCTAACTTAGCCCAAGTGCGTACACTGTTACGTTCCAACTACATATACCATTCGAGGGATGCCCCAGACAAACTGTCTTAGAAGCAATGGATCATGAGCTTTTCGCCTCTAGCATAAGCAACCACCTTGCGACAATACATCTTCAGATGAATATTTGGGCAGCTGAGGCCTTTGTACTTTGAAAATTCAGGCACTTTGAACTTGGGAGGAATGACAACATCAGGAACCAAGCATATTTCCAAAGCACTCAGAGAGTTTGAGTTGTGCCCCTCCATGACTCGGAGTTTCTCAGCTAGATCTCGACACATCTTCATAGCTTCTGAATCCTGAGCGGCAACAGGACTGGCAATGGGGATAGCAGCATGATAGTTTGGAACATCATCATATTGGTCCATCAGATTATCTTCAGTGTGAGGAACGGGGATCCGGGATAGCTCAAACATTAACTCCTGGCGCTGAGATTGGTTGAGAAGTGGTTCCTTCGACTACGGTAGGAAAGTTCATTGGTATCCTATAGGGGTTGGGGACGGGAGCTGAGAGTCTTGAGGCAGACCCTTACACCTGACCATTGTTGTTGACGACAGCGGCAACTTCACGATGTTCTTCCTCTCTTCTTGCTATGAGGAGGGCTTCAAGAATCTGGTTTATCTTTCCTTTGATGGAGTCTAACTCTTCTCAGAAGACAACTTGCTCTTGCTGAATCTGTTCCATCATTTGTCTTATGTTGGCTCTAGTTGTGTACTGGTGTCGAGGAATCAGCTTGATTTAGTGGAGAGGAAGGGAGTGGAAATGAGATTCTGCTGAAGGAATGAAAATTAAAGATGCATAACAGATGCAATGCAAATGATATGTGAGATGCAATGCGAGATGCGAGATCCAGGATCGTAGGATCGTAATTCAAAATAACTCTGAAGCTGGTAATCGTAACACGCACGTTACCATAGTTTCTGATCAAAGAAACTTTACAGGTAAACCCTATACAGGAAGATCTATATTGTTTACCCATAAACCCACTCATAGGATGGTTTCTACGTTTGGTTCCCAAGATCACGAACACAAATCATATTAGCGTCACGCAACAAGCTAGCTGCATTACGACGATAATGACGATAAGGTCTCTCCTGAGCAGAGTTCTCATGCTAGGCACACAAGGAGCGAGTCCTTGGAGACTAACACTACACGACCACCAATATTAAAATTGGTGCTAAAAAGGGTTCCCAGAATCATGGACCTTTCATTAATTAAGTTATGCGACAGGCTAGCTGTGTTATTACAAGATCTACGGTTAGGTCTCCTCTAGGGGAGCTTTCATGCTAGGCACACAAGGAGAAAGTCCTTGGAGAATAACACTAATCGACTACCAATTCTAAACTATGTGTTCTCTCTGCTTTTACCAAAGCTCGGGCATAGAGCCTTACTCCTGATGTCATCACAAGAACCAATAGGCAAGGAAAATAACAAGCACAAATAAAATCCACAAGAGAATAAATACATAAACAAGAAGAAAAACAAATAAAAACAAATGCTCCTCACAAAAACCTAAGATAGGTTCGAATCTCTCTTGCATGGAGCAAATTTCCCCAACAGAGTCGCCAGCTGTCGCACCTTGAAAAATCACGGAGACATTTCGGAGACACGGCCCTCGCGCGAAAGGGGCGGAATGCGGTTCGACAGAGTTGCCATCGAACTTTATTTATCCCAAATAAACGGGAGAGGAAAATATCGAGAAAACCTCTTAAACAAAAGGAAAGGAACAGGGCTGTCACAACCATATTCCGGGTTCAGGAGTCAGTTACATAAAGGGAAGGTATTAAGTACCCTCACGTCCGTTGTACTCAATGGGAACCTCTTAGGGTATTTTGCAGTGAGCGTTATCCGAGCTTACCTGTTTTTCTTCTCGACGATAAATGCGAATTGGTAGGATAAAAATAAGCTAAAGGGGAAAATGAGTGGTTATAGGATAGGGTGCTCACCAAGGATTAGAGCCCCTGTGCCTACGTATGCTCATTGGGACGAGAATAAGAAATCAGAGTGTCGTAGTTCGACTGCGGGAAAGGATAGGAGGAACGGAAGATGGGTATAAATGTATAAGGAATAATGGGGGAAGATAGAAGTGTGGACGAAATAATGGAGAAAAGTAAATGTGTGCTCGCCATGATCAGCACAATCTTGTGCCTACGTATCTTACATTCAGACGAGAATAAAGAATCAGAGCGTCTGTAGTTCATGGTAACGACCATGAAAAGAAACGGGATTGAATTGGTTTAAAGTTGAGTTGAGAAATGAAAGATTGACTGGCAAGCAACCCAAGGGGCGTGCCTCGAGAGCTATCATTCAAGAATTCAAGGAATGCAATATTCTAAAAACTCAGTTCTTTTGGGAATTGATTGAGTAGGGTTAAAGATAAATGTTTGAATAAGATTTCGAAATTGAAAGATTGAAATAATAACAAATCAAGGGTGTGCCTTGAGAGTTACTCATTCAAATATTCAAGGAATGCAAGACTCCAAGAACATCCTTCTTTCGTAAGTTTGATTATAAAATATGTTTGAATAGGATTATGTGTTTTAAGATGAAAGGGTGAATGAATGACAACCCAAAGTGTGCGCCTCAAGATCCATCCATTTGAAGATTCAAGGAATTCTAGATTCCAAGAATCTCCTCCTTTCGTTATTTGCTTAAGAAATGCATTTGAAGAAAAGATTTAATCGGATACGGTTATAAAAACAAATCGAATGTGAGGCAACATGAAGTTGGTTTGAAAATGGCTCAACGACGAGTCGAGGATTTGAGAATGGAACAGGCTTGATGACGAGTCAAGGGTTAAGTTGCGAGAAACGATATTAGTCCCTGAGGGTGCCTCTAATATCAAAACCATGATGAATTATGAAGGTGTGTGCTATGGGTCGATGGCGAATGCGTACAAGCACTTGACATATGAGGGTGTTTGAAAATGATTTATTTTTGTGAAAGTCAAAAGATTGAATGAATAACAACCCAAGGGGCGTGCCTCGAGAATTATTTATTCGAAGATCCAAAGAATGCTAGATCCCAAGAACCTCCTTCTTTCGAAGTTTAATCGAGAAAATGTTTTATTAATAATATGAATTGAATTAGGGTACGCAAGATTTTTTTTGTGTGGGGAAAGAATATGAGGTTAAATTTGTTAAGTAATTAGGAGGAACGATAATTATTTGATAAACGAGATGTCGGCCTCGCAACCAATTAATCGGGGCATTATGGAGATGCTAGATCCCAACGGAACCTTTTTCACTTGATAAATTTATGAAATGTTGTTTGAATGGAAAACGAAAGGACCACGTGGGGCGCTAGACTCCAATGAAATTTCATTTTCCAAATAATTAAAGGGCGTATTTTAGAAACGAAAAGTCGAATGAGACTACCCATGGCGTACGCCCTAATAATGGTCATTTGAGAACCCAAGAAGTGCTAGACCTCAAGAGTTCAATCTTTCGTTTATTCAATTAATAAAAAGACGATTTTAGTAAATTCAATAAGGTAATTTAACCCAATTAAGTGATTAACCTTAGAGACACAAAATTACCCCACTTAATTTATTTAAATCAACAAAGTTAATTACTTGGTTAATCAAATAAAATAGAAAGATTATAATTTCTAGAACTAATTAAAAGAAAGGGAAAATATTTTAGTTAAAAATCCAATTTGTGAAAGAAAAACAATTAATCCCCATAAACAAGGGGTGCAACTCGTGAGAGGATGTACAAAAACCAAACTTGCTGGGTCCCAAACGTTGGCCCATTAAATTCAAAACAACATGAATCTATAAACATCCTGCCAAGCTGATGAATTCTGAGAATTCAAACAAACACATGACTTGGGCCTGTGTGTCACTCATTTAATGGGTATTGATGCAATTCAGTTCCCCAAATCTCTATTCAAATCAAATATCATAAATACTATATTAAAAAAACGAAAAAAGAAAAGAAAGAGAAAAAAACGGTAATCTACATATACATTAGTGCATCAAATCCATGACCCAATAGATTTTGAATGGTCCCAACACAATATTGATTATAAGTTTAATGATGAAAATAAAAAGGAATAAATTAAATAATAAAAAAAACCAATGGGACCTTCAGTACTTATTATATTTCACCTTGGAACCTCCGATAAGCTTCGTCATCTACAAATTTATCTCCTCTCGCAATCTGTCACACCGCTGCGAAGAGGGGCCGTCAAGGACAGAAGAGTCGCCACCGTTCGTTATTTATCCCAAAAGAGGGAAAGGAAATGATCATAGAAAACCTAACGAAAATGGGAGAAGACAGGTCATCACAACCATATCTCGGGTTCGGGAGTCGGTTACGCAAGGGGAAGGTATTAACACCCCTCATATTTGTCGTACTCTATAGGATCCACGCTTTGTTGTCTATCTAAAAAGGGTGTTTACTATCTAGCTACTGGCTCAGGGACAAAAGAAAAGAAAAGAGACTCGATAGAGCATTGCTGCTCTATGCCTACGTATTCCCTCGTGCAATGGGAAAGTCAGAGTCAACGTAGTTTGGCTAACTACGGGTGAAGGTGGGGAAAGTTGCTCGCCAAGACATCGTTGTCTTGTGCCTACGTATCCTCGTCTGGTACGAGAAATCAGAGCAAACGTAGTTCGGGCTAACAAGAACGCCAGTTGGTTCAAAACATTTTAGGCTTGAGTAGGAGAAGATACATAAACCAAAGAAGGAAAAGCACAAAAGAGAATACAAGGATAGGCATGGAAGAAGACCTAAGTCTTAAACACATTCAATACTTGAACTTCAAGTGGAAATCCTAAAAAGAAATGCAAATCTCAACAAGAAATAAACACGTTTATGATCTAAAAATGAGCATTCAAATACCTCAAAATGTTAGAAGTATGAATCAACAATAATTGAGAGCTCAAGGGATCCATAGAAGTCATTTCCCATTCAAACTAGGTCAAGTGTTTGTATTAACCTGCCTTAGAAGTAACTTGACTTGCAAGTTACCTTAAAAATTGGAAAAAGGCTCAAAAATAACCAAATAAAATCTAAAATGCTCACAAAAGAGTTGGCAATCAGAGGTCAAAAGATTACAACCAGAGTCACTTCAAAGCATCATCAAAGAATTTGATTCACAAGGATGCTCCACTTTGAAGGAGGGTTGTCGAGGGTCAACAAAAATGAAGTCAAAGTCAAACAAAAAATGGTCAAACCAGGGGAAAATTCATCCTTAAAGATCCTTCAACTTATTATTGAAATTAGGAATGAATCTTATTCATTGGAGAAAAAGATTTCTCAAGAAATAAAGCAAGAATAAATAAGAACAAAAGAAAGCTCTATTAAAAACCTTTCCAAATAGAAAGTCCCTTTTTAATTTCAAAATAAGCCAAAAATGAAAATAAAAATTTCCAAAAATTAAATGACATCCTAAAATGTCCTAAAAATATTTTTATGGGATTTTATAACATTTGGAATTATTTTTAATGAATTAAAATGAAAACAAAATAAAAAATAAAATTTGAAAAAAAAGGACCAGCGGTGCAAATAGCAAAGAAAAAGAACTAAGCACGTTGGGCTGGACTGGGGAGGGGGTGTCGAAAGCAAGAAAAGCCCAAACAAGAACAACTCAGAATCCACAATGAAACACATCGTTTCATTTAAATGTGTGGCAAGTCAAAGCACACGCGTACTGGTCAAAATAGATCTAGGTCGTTGATCCTCTCAAGTCAACAAGTCCAACAGCACATGTGGCAAACACTAGCTTGCCTGAAAACAAGAACCAGATGCCATAGCTGTTCTTCGATCGTCTTCTCCGGCAGCACCACCAGAGTTACAGATCCAAAAATGAACCAAATCAAGTAAAATCTGACACCAAAATGATTGCCACGTTACATAGATCACAAATCCACCAACCAAATTCATTTATCATGCAATAATCAAGCAAATCGAACGATTAAAGAATCAAGTGCACAACTGTAAAACTCCATAAACATCTCAAGAAACTATCTAGAATTTGCCTACACGCGTAGGACTTCAGTTTACAACAGAAATGGCATGGAATTGATGCATATTTTGAGTAAATTTTGGAAAAGAATAATACCTAATGGAGTCTCTCCGTTGGAGCTTCTAATGGTGCTTGAGTTTGCTCAAAACTATCCAGATCCACTCAATGAAGTTCAGGGAAGATGATTATGGCCTTGATTTGCTTTGAATTTTCTCCAATCTCAATTCACGATTTCACTTTTGCTCTTCAATTCTCCAACTGTAATCTGCTCAATTCTCCACCAAAATGTCTGAGTGAAGTTTCAAATTTCATCTGAAGCTTTTATATGTTGGATCTAGAATGATTTGGAGGCCCAATTTGGCCTGATTAGGGTGCAATTTAAAAATGCCCAAAGTTGGAAATGAGCTTCATGCATACGTGAAATTGGCTCCAATTCTCCTTGATTTTGATTCAAATCAGTTGTCAGGACCTTGCTTTGATCATGTGGATAGAAATCTTCCCTTAAATTGATCCAATGGTGGAGATTGAATGTGAAACTTCTTCTTGAAGCAACTTGAAATTGCACATGTATTTCACATTATGATCCAAAATGGATTTGTGCATCTTGCTTGTTAGGACAAAGTGAATAAAAATGAGCACAAATATGGCATGTAAATGAATTAAAACCACTTCAATTTAATTCATGACTTTAAGTTCAAATTTCCATTGAGTTCCTTCACCAATCTCCATAGCCATGCCAAATCCATGACAATTTGATGTTCTAGGATGAAATTGATACCATTTGAAGCAACTTTCATGTTGGAGAAAGTTTCATTTGAAGTGTTTAAGTGGATGAAAATGACCTATAACGAAAATGACCTATAATCCCACCTTCCCAAAATACCCCTGCCTTGCAAGCTTCATAACATGAGTTCCACAAATGCGATGAAGGAATTCTAGGACTTTTTGGAAAGCTAAGATCATTAGGAAAAACTTTCATGTTCATCAAAAGTTGATGATAAACATGATTCTAGGTCAAAAGTGCCTCGGAAGTTGGTTGACTTTTGTTGACTGAAAATATGATTCATCTGAGACCTCTAACTTGCCAGCATCATAACTTGAGTTCTAGAAATCCAATGGAGGAGTTCTAGTACTCAAAAGAAAGCTAGGAACATGATCTACAAGTTTCATGTTTATGTCAAAGTGAGATTACACTTGTGTCTTGAGATATGTGGTCTTGAAGTTAGACACTAAACAGGGGATTTTACACTAACAAACCTCTGAAACCCTAATTTAGTAACTTCTCACACTCTTGATTCTTCTAGAATTGATCTTGAAATAACATCTTAGATGCCTTAACACAACTTTACATGACTCCAAAGACTTAGAACTAAGTCTTAATCTCCTTCAAATCCACTGTGGATCTTGCACTAGGCAGATGAAACTCTAGGTGTACAATCCTTTGACTGCAACCTCTTGCACATGATATAACAATTTTCATAAGCTCCACAATGGCTCTCAAAGCACTCAATGAGTTTCACAACAACTCATATCCATATCCATGAACTGGTGATCCTCTGATGATCCTCAATTGGCCTCCAAAATAGGAGATAAGCAATATACATCCATTCACTTTCTCAAAGACCTCTGACCAGCTTCTGATGACTTGATGAGCAGTCATGCTTGCTTGGAACCCTTGACAAACCTTATATTTCAATGCACACCTCTTGATCCCCTACAAATGAGCAAAGATATGCAAATGAAAATGCTAGAACAATACAATGAAAACATAAGCCAAGTAAAGAAAAGGTTGGGCAAATTTTAGGGTACAACAGCTGCCCCTATTCAAGCGACTTGAACCTGACTGAGTGAAAAGTGAATGGCTTTCAAACAATCAAGGTAAAAGACGGTTGAATATCAAAGAACCCATGAATTTGCCAACCGCAGAAATAAACTGCAAACTCTGATTAGGGATAAAGATCTCCGGATACAACTGAAATGACTAGTTGCAATCTCAATAAGCTGACTGACATCGACATGTAGCCGGAAGAGACATTTGCTAATGCGTAGGAATTCGCTAAATAAAAGTGAGCATCGAACCCTAAGGCCAGATCAACCGAAACTGATATACATCTTTCAAATACTCCGTTTGGCAAGAGAGAAACTTAACTATGCAACTCTGGCAGGGAGAAAAAGAGAGAAATTTTACAAAGTAACTCTGTTGGGGACACCTCTAATAAGATGAACGCGTCCATCCAAGATTGCGCCATGGTCTGGATACCATACATGCTTAAAACACCCAATTCAAATTGTCGGAATCTGTATACTCAATGAACAAAATGGGTCAATGGACTATGCCGGAGTCCGAACACTCGACGTAATAACCGAAGTCTGGATACTCAACGAAAATAACCGGAGCCTGAACGCCCAACGTAATAACCAGAGTCTAGATACTCAATGAAAATGGTCAGAGTCTGAATGCTCAACGTAATAACCGGAGTCTAGATACTCAACGAAAATTATCGGAGCCTGAACGCTCAACGTAATAACCAGAGTCTGGATACTCAACGAAAATGACCGGAGCCTGAACGCTCAACATAATAACCGAAGTCTGGATACTCAACAGACAAAGGGATACACCACAAATGTACTCATCAGGGTCTGAATACCACATGGGTTAATAACAACAGCTGAGGTCCGGCGACACCACTTGGGAAAATGTAAGCCGGGGTCTAGATACCACGCGGGCTAACAGAAACAACCATGGTTTGGATACCATACGGGCAGAAGAAGCAACCTTTCAAATGGTCAGAGTCTGAATACACAACGAAAATAGACCGGAGCCTGAATACTCAACGAAATAGCCGGAGTCTGGATACTCAACGTAATAACCGGAGTCTGGATACTCAAAGAAAATAGACTGGAGCCTGGATACTCAACGGAAATAAACCGGAGTCTGTATACTCAACGGACGGAACAAATCTGAAATCACCATGGTCTGGATACTATTTGGGTAGAAAAACAACCTTTGCTGGGGTCTAGATACCACGCGAGCAAAGTAAACCACCGTCATACTCATCAAGGTCTAGATACCACATGAGCTTATGACAACACCATCAATTGAATTCAGGCGACGTTGCTGGAAAAAGCATAAGCCAGAGTCTGGATACCATGCGGGCTAACGGAAATTTCCATGGCTTGGATACCACTCGGGCAACAAGATATCAGTCAAAACTTGTTGGGTCTGAACACCAAGCGGGCAAAGTAAATCAACCATCTGTTGGAAATACACCTGAGAATAGAGAGGGAACACCCTGGCTTATGTTTCAAATGCACATGTTTGAAAATGGCGTAATGCTCCATACGAAATGGAAATGCTACGCGTTTGGAGGATGTTATGCACATAATGCAAGATGTAATGGAACCAAACTAGTAAAATAAATGCTGAGAAGAAACCCAAGATCCACCCTGCTGAGGGAAAGGTTAACGCATGCCAATCACAATTAGACTTTAGTTGGACAAAAGCCCTGGACGACTGCCTTACTGGGAACAAAGTTCTTACGAGAACAAGAAATCCAAACTCAGCTGGGGATCAAAACCTGATGAGGAAAACGCCCTGAACGGCCTTCTAGAATACAACTCTTTTGGGGAACAAAAGATGGCTCTACCGAGGATAGACAACCAGACGTTTGAAAACAAATCTACCCTACTGGGAAATCAATAACTCTGCGGGGAACCTCGAATCAACCATCGAGATTCACAACACGCCCTGCTGAGGAAAATATCCCTGACTGGCTCACCAATACTCACTTGAAAGTGACGACTTACTGGGGAAAAAGTCAAAATTCAACCTGCCAGAAATTGCTCACCTGAGGCACAAACTATCTCTGCTATAGATCCACTCTGCTAGGGGATCACAAACTTACCGACTACGCTAGGACATAGTCTATCTCTGTGAGGAAATAGAACCACTTCATGCTGATTTTGCCGAGGATAAAGACAACTCTACGATCCGACAAGGGAGAAAATCCAACTCTACTGAGGATCGCCCAAAGAGGGAACAACATCGACCTTCGCTTCGAGATGTTTCAACAAACTGAACTCCGAAGGGATAGAAAATCACTTGTTCAGACTCTGTGGGGAGAAATCCCATCTCGACTCGCTGGGGAGTATAGGTGCACCTCCAAGGGAACAAAGGTACATACCTGTCCTGCGAGGGGCATATCAATTTGCCGGAGACCTCGGTCTAAACTGTTGAGGAATGAGTGCATACAGACTTAATCTGATCTGCATTAGGGATATCAAAGTCGACCCTCTGGGAATAGCCTTACTCGGCTGGAGACTTCGGTCTCGAACTACGAAGAGCTAAATGTGTACCGACCAACTGCTGGGGATAAGCGTACACACTTAACTTCTTTCTCTACATGCATACAGATCTACTGGGGGTAGAGATGTTCAAACTTCAATAGATGGGGGAAGTGGTGATCATATCGGAGATACACCTCTTATAAATTGCCCCAAGGGTAACGACCCTGCAAAAAATGAACAAACAGACAAGATATCTTATACAAAGGAACTATCTCAGTCATCATCTGTGACGTTGTTCAAATAACTCAAAGTTTTAACGATTATGGGCAAAGCCTGCAAGTTTATGTATGCACAGTTTATCAAAAACGTCGGGCATTTTTTTTTTTGTAAACAAAACAGTAAGGCTAAAGCAAACAAACAATTACTGAATAGTATATGTTTTATTGACAGATGGGCCTGTAAATAAGTAAGATTTTACAACAGATGCAACCCCTGAAAAGAGGAAGTTGCGCAAAAATATACAGAAATGCACAAAAATATACAGAGTGTAGGCAATGTGTCACAGACGAACACCATAAGTTGATCCATCTATGACTCGCATGACTCTGACGCTTCACCGATGCTTCATCTTTAGAAGAGATTGATTCAGATAAACGGCCCTCAGGTCCTCCCTCAATCCACTAAGCTCTGAAGATCACACACAGACCGCAGTCATTTGCTTTTTTTAAAATCCCTAACTTTTTCCTGAATCGCCCTTGCGGATTTTCAATTCACCGGGATACCCATTTTTTCCAAAGTCGCCTTTTCATGTTTTCAACTTTGCGGGTTTACATCTTTTTCTTTGGAAATTCTGGAAAGCACACGATGGATGTTATCACAGATGTTATAACACTAATTGTAACACAGACTATTGGAGTAATTAAAATGATGTAAAGAGAAGCAATAAGTAACACAGTAATTGTTCACCCAGTTCGGTGTCAACAACACTTACATCTGGGGGCTATCAAGCCAAGGAGGAAATTCACTATTAGCAAAATTAATTCAGAGTCAAACAACTCAGTTTGCACTCCTCACTTAAAACCTACCCAATGACACTTCTTCCTAGAGACACTATAGACCTGAGTATGCCCACTCACTCCCCTTCAATCACCTCAGTGATATCAACACACAATTATAGAACAGTTATAGAGATACACTCCAAAACACACCTTGATCTTGCTTCACGGCTTTGATCAAGTGACACACACTCTTGCTTAACAGCTTTGAGTGACACAGCAGCTTAGAACCTACCTAACCAATGCAACATACAGTTTCTTGGTGTACAAGTATTCCTAAGACACCTCGACACACATGAAGAACGAATCTCTTCACTCACACATACATTAAATCTCTATCTTGAAGCTCTCTCTTCAAGATCTATTATCTGCGTGTGTACATTAGGATCCTTCTGCTATTTATAATGGCAGACCTGCTTTGGGCCTTGATGGAGAAATTAGGTTTAGCCAAGTTGAACCTTTCTTCATGAAGCTGCACACTTATCATTAGGTCAGGAGCCTTCTATGTTATTCTCAGCAATGCATGTTATGTTGCCTAAAATAACTCTGCTTCCAGGATTGTTTCCTGAAGTATAGCCAGAGCTAATAACAGAAAAAAAAAACCTGCGTGCCTGATGTCATACGATAAATGTTATGACATTCAGTCATGACATTCAGCTTCACTTACTCTTAGCTTTTCTTGCACAACATTCTTCATGTATGTCCTAACATCAGTTATGACATTTACTCATAAATTAATGTTTTGCCATAAAATGCAGCCAATCCAAAGCACTTACAAACTCCCCCTTTGGCTAATTTTTGGTTAAAACACCCTGTTAATGTATCAGAGTTTACAAGCAGCAGAAGTCTTAACCTACCATGCAAGAAAGCTACTAGCTACACATTATCAGAATTTTTTACACTCACTCACAATGTTAGCTCTCAGGGTACCATCTGTTAGTCAGCACTACAGATGTCACAATATATTGAGTAAAACTCTGGGTTACTCCTGTTGCACCTCAAAATTTGCCCTCTTTCAAGGCTTGACTCATTTCTTCATTTCTTTTAAATTCAATGACATAAGGGAGGCCCATCATTCCAAATTCAAGGTTCATGAATTCAAGGCTAGATTCAAGAATATTACAAAGAGAAATTTCATGACATTTGCAAGAATGTCACATTTGTTACAAAATCCAAACTCTTGGTAATGCTTAGGAAATTAAGTTATTTCTAGTCTTAATTTAAGTTTCTAAAAATAACTTCATGTCATGGTATCCCCCATGCTCCATGAAGTCCACATGACCTTCTTTGTGCTTACAAACATGCAAGGAAAATATTTAAGAGCTAATTCAATGTTGGAATATTTCAAGATCAATACCATGCATGTTCAACCATGAGCAATTTGAATATGGTCCAAAACAGCCCCATGCAAGAAGTGGCAATGTGTATCATATTACAAAATCATTTTATGTCACAAAACCATGGCTATAAGCTTATGTTGATACATCTACACATCAAAAATCAGAATTTGAAAATGATGTCCAAAAGGTAGTGTATTGACTACATGAGTATGTCCAAACACATCAACCAACCAATGGGTACAAGGATGAATAGAAAGGTAGAGTGCTGCAGAAGAAAATACAGCAAAAAAACATACTAGAAATGGAAGGAAAGTGGGGCTGCACCAAAAGGTGGTAAAAGATATTGTCAAGAATGGAAATTCTGAAAATAGAGAAGTGTGCAAGAGCTGTGATTTTGGTACAGCAGGAAAAGGCAGCAGAAAAAGTGAGATAAGGAGGATAGGAGGCTGCAAAAAAAGGATTCACCATCATTCACTATCATTCACAACACATTGAGATAGAGAGATTGAGAGCAAAGAGTAAGAGGGAAAAACCAGAAAAAGTAGAGAGAGCAAAAACCAGCAAAAAGGGAAGAGAGTAAAAGGGAAACACAAGGGGGCCATTGAGGAGAGTCATCAAAGCATAGAGTGAAGAGAAGGGAACACCTAGCCAAAATCAGTGGAGGCTTTGCAAGGAGGGTAACAACTCTTGGGTATCCATTTCTTCAAACTCTTTTCTTCTTTTATTTTGTGTATTTATCATTTGTTCTCTTTGTTTGAGTGTTGTTGTATTGAGTATAACACGTAAGATCCCAAAAGGGACCAAGAAACCATTCTTAAGAACCACAAAAAGAAGCAAAAAACAAGAGAAAAGTTTGGATTTTTCATTTGGTAGCCCAACACGGGCCGTGTCACACGACACGGTCGGCCGTGTTGCATCTCTGTGTGACTTTTCAAAGTACAAAATGCCCAGGACTCATGACACAGGCCGTGTCACACAACACGGCCACCCGTGTTGTACCTCTGTTTGAGGTTTCAAATGTGTAAAATTCCCATGACCCCTGACACGGGCCGTGTCACACAACACGGCCACCCGTGTCACACCTCTGCTTAACCTTTTTTGGCCCAGACCTTGTGACACGGGCCGTGTCACACAACACGGCCACCCGTGTCACACCTCTTGCTCTAAAAATCATTTTTCTCCCAGACCTTATGACACGGGCCGTGTCATGCAACACGGGCGGCCGTGTCACACCGCTGTTTAACTCAAAACTCATTTTTTCCTGGAACTGTGACACGGGCCGTGTCACACAACACAGCCGCCCGTGTCAGACCCCTGTTTTTTCACGTTTTTTCGACTTTTTCGACTTCGTGCCGTTTTTTTTTGTGTTTCGTTTTTTTTAGCCGATTAACCCGTTGTGTTTTGTATGGTTTTTATGCATATTTATTGTTGGTCATTGTTTTTACCTTTGGTTCTAAAAACTATTTTGAAGAAAACAAACTCTCGATTCTCATCGAGCCATTTTTGACCTTGTAAGCCGATTGCCTTGTGCGTCGCCATCGACCTTGTTCGCTTCACCTCAAACCTTTTTAAGCAATTAAACCCTTGACCCAACGTCAAGCGGATTTTCTCAAACGATTGTTAACCCAACTCACCATATTTAACAAAAGGATAAAGTTCACTTTGTATTGAACTAAAGAGAGGGGATTGAGTGTAGACTTCTTCCTCTCCGAGTGTCGATATGCTCACTGTAGTGTGGGTGGTTTTAACACTCGTCTTTCAATACGAAGATGTTTTCATCCACACCTTTTTCTCCTAAAAAACCTCGGCCCCGTACCGAGTGCATTTTCAAAACATTTACAATAAATAAATCGATTCTCTTTGTATTGAACTAAAGAGAGAGGATTGAGTGTAGACTTCTTACTCTCCGAGTGTTGGGATATTCACTGTAGTGTGGGTGGTCTCGATACTCGTCTTTCAATACGAAGACGTGACTTTATCCGCCACCTATCTCCCTCTACAACTTCTTTCCGCAACCTTTGTCACCTAAAAACCTCGGTCCCGTACCGAGCGCATTTTTAAACTCTTTTCAAAACAAAAACTTGAATGGTCGTGGAGTGGTTAGGCGTAGGCCTTCTCCTATCCCGAGTGCTGACGTTTACCGTAGGGTTCTCTGTCGCAAAAGCACTTACCATTCAAAACCAAAAAACATTTTAATAAGAGAATGAAGTTCTCTTTGTATTGAACTAAAGAGAGAGGATTAAGTGTAGACTTCTTCCTCTCCGAGTGTCGAGACTCTCACTGTAGTGTGTCTGGTTTTGATACTCGTATTTCAATCCGAAGACGCTATGTTCGCCACACCTTTTCATAACAAAAAATTTGAGATAAAGAATTGGGTACTACCTATAGGGGTTACTATCCGAGGACCTATCTCGCCCCTAAAAAAACAATTCAACATATCAAATGTGACATCTTGCCTCGCATGGCGAAAACTAATCTTTCAAAAAGGATATGATACGTCCGTTCTACCGCAAACAGGTAATGCCTAAGTCTCCAACGAGCGAGCAGCAATACACCTAACTGCTAGAATGCGTACGATAGCATCATCCATAAAAACATCAACAAATCATAAGCCGAACTACGGCTGCTCTGATTCTTTACTTCTTCAAGTAAAGATACGTAGGCACAAGGGCCACAATCCTTGGCGAGCACAACCCCTCATACCCATAGTTTCCCGAACTACGTCGACTCTGACTTTCTCATATCCGTTGAGAATACGTAGGCCTAGGACCGCGAAGTCCTACCGAGTCCGTTCTTTCCCTTCTTCCCCGTGTTACCTTTCTTTCCCCGTTTCTAAACCCTTTTCTGTATCTTTTGGAACACTCTTCATAGTAAAATTTTTAAGCAAATATAATCACAAACGACAAACAAATGGTTCCCATCGAGTACGATGGATGCGAGGGGTGCTAATACCTTCCCTTCGCATAACCGGCTTCCGAACCCGTTCTTGGTTGCGAGACCATCTTATCCTTTCTTTTCTTAAGGTTTTCTCGATATTTTCCTTTTCCCTCATGGGATAAATAAACTTCGGTGGCGACTTTTCTGTCCTTTTCCTTTTCGCATTCCCCTTCGTCGCGCGTATTTTTCGAATAGCGACAACTCCCTCTCAACTGATGTACTTATCAGTTGGGCACCCAATTCTGCAAGTATCCCTGCAGTCACACACAATACCAGAACATTCAGGCAATCCTGGATGTCAAGACATTCAGGATAACATCCTGAAGTCACACAATCCTGTGCTACTCCCCCTGAAGAGTTGCACATTACTCACATTTTGCTACTATCTTGCAGAGACATACAGTCCCAAGCAACATCTAGGAGCTCACAGATTGTTAGCAACTATGTACAACACACATTCCTACATAGACTAGGAATTCTCATAATACTAACAACATCAGCTGTTATCACACATGCATCTTCAGTAGCTCCTTTGGCAAATTCAACCAAGTCTTCCACCTGCTGTAATCTATCACTCTCTCCCCCTTTTAAGCCACAAATTAAGATCCAACTAATAGCTAGCATAGATCATAATGTGTAACATTAAAAATGCTTGGGGAATTACAACAAAAACTGCTCATGAAGAGCATCACAAATAAAATTCATGCTGTCAAATAAGTCTAACAAAAAAACTTCACAACAGTAGCACATCCTGCTCATCAGCTTAGCAACCAGCATCCTGAGCTCCACAGCAGTCTAGCAAGACATCAGTCATCCTCCTCAGAGGCAGAACTAGAACTTACCTCATCAGATTTTGCATCGCTAGCCTCCTTAGCATCTGGGGATTCATTTGTATCCTTGTCCTCTTCTTGACCAGATCTTTCCTCAGAGCTGGCAGCATCCTTTTCTGAATCAGTTGCCTGGCCATCCTCATCAGTGAACTTAGCATCTTCATCTTGGTCAAGGGTTCTGATCAATGCTTCAAGATTTTTCTTCCTAGCATACATCTCCTTACAAGTTTCCTTTAGCATGGCAATCACTTCAGTTTTTCTTGTCTTGGGACTCCCTTTGGATGTCTCAATGGATGTCATGACAAGGTCAGGAACATGAGTTCCTTGAAACATCTTGGGATGGAAGGATAAGGGGTTTTCGCTTTTGCTTGCAGCATCACTTTTCTTGAGGATATTTGGATACTGATTCAAAATGATGCCACAGATGAGTGAAGGAAATGCAATGGGGCCTTTTATGCTATAACTGCCAACATGCTTCATGGTCTGATCAAATATGTAGGTGCCATAATTAATTTTGGTCTTGGTTCCAATAGCAAAGATGAACCTCCCCCGGGATAGTAGACACTGTTGATTTATGATTAGTGGGCACCCAGTTTGCAGCCCCAATCTTGTGTAGCACAACATATTTTACATTTGCTAGCAGCTAGCTTCCCTTTTGATGGCCACCTTTTGACTTGGTTGCCAGTAATTACTTGACACACTTTGTTTTCAGAAGTAGTTATCTCAGACTGATCACCATTTGATCTTCCAAGGTAGTTGTTGATGACAGCGGGGGAGAAGGTGACACATTTTCCTCTAACATAGACTTTCCCAAACTCAGCAGATTCTCTGTCAGCACACTCATCATATAGATTTACTATGAATTCTTTTACCAGTGTTTCATAGCATTGGGAGAACTGAGTAACTGTTTTCATCAATCCAGCATCATGAATGAGATTCATGATTTCTCTACTCTCAAGAGCATTTTGTCCCAACTCCCTTTCCAATGCCAGCCTCTTCTGAACAACATACTTCCATCTATTTACACATGAGGGATAATGAAATGAAATGTTGTCAATAGGAACCTTAGGGACACTAGCAGCAAGCTTGCTAGTGGTTGGTTTCTTCTTTGATGGAATTTCAGATACATCATCATCATCATCTGAAATAGACTCAGTTTCAGTACTGGATTGGGCCTTCCTCTTCTTTGGAACCACCTTGCTCCATGCTTTAGCAGGCCCAACAGGGGTATTCTTGGCTACAGTCTTCTTTTTGAGGTTGCTTTGCACAACTTGTTTATTCCCTTTCCTCGTTATGAGCCTTTTGGCTATACCAGGATTGCTCTTGATTATCAAATCATTATCAGAGTATTCCTTAAGATCTACAATGTCAGCCACATCATCATTCTGGTCACCTTGCATGTTAACATCCATATTCTTAGAACCTTAACCCTTGTTATTGCCCTCTTGTGAAGTGGCTTCCAATGTTTCAACATCGTGAGTGACATTGTCTTGATTATCCAAATTAGGAGTAGTACTCTCAGTGTTAGGTGGAATGGCTATCCTTGGCACCACATTTGGCTCAATCAGAACCCTCGTTACGAAGTTGGCAATGACGGAGTGGATTTTCCTAGCTTCTTCCTCATTGATCTCCTTATCAGTAGCATGAGTTGAAGAGTGAGGAGCCTGACCTGTTACAATTTCTTTAGGTCTTCTTGCATGGGAGGTTCGTGGTTTCTTCACCATCAATCCTTCTGGGGTTAGCATTCTTAGAGGAGCTATCTCAAGAACCTTATTAGGGTTAGCAGCAGAATCTGTGTCAGAGCTGGTGGGCATCTTCTTGGAAGGAATATCTATTGGATGTTGATACATTTTTGGTGACTTTGATCGTGTGAGAGAGGATTTTCTGTGCTTGTTGAAGGATGAAAGGAAGATGAAAAGTTTATGAGGGTACCAAAGGTGGAAGGGTTGTATCGTATATGTAGTAGAGAGGTACGATTGCCCAATAGGAGGGAACTTGCCTTTTTGATTGAACAGTAAATGATCAAATTTCAAAAAGTAATTCACTATTACTCTTAATTGCTATAATCCATCATTAATAGAGGACCTCAACTTCCTTAGAGATTTTTCAAATTGAGTATCATTGAGGCCTCTTGTATACTTGTGATCACTGTATGCTCCTGAGTCTCTTAGTTCCTCACATTCTTTCCCAAGGTGATGCCAGTCAGAATTTTTCACAGTTTTCTCTGGCTGACTAGGATAGCAGTTCATGTTACTGAGATTTTCACAAAACGATGTTATGACATTCTGAGTGACATTGCTCCCTGTATGCTGAGTAGCTTCCATGGACTCCATCAGGTTCCAATATAACCTATCTAGCTTTCCCTGATGACCATTCTTTGGGTATCCCTTCTTGGTTTGCTTACCCACATAACTTTTACTATACACTGTCCTGCTTTCTGAAGCATATTTTGAGGTTTCTCTGGCTGATGTTTTGGACCTGGTCCTCTCTATTTTTAGAGGCTGTCTTTCTTTTTCCAGCCAAAATTGGTCCTTATTTTCCTCTTTAACCAAGTCATTGAGGTTACATCTGGGCTCCCATAAGTAGCAATTATTCTTTGCTCTGGATCCCCTCATGACTTCCTCACCTTCTTGATTGGTGACAACACATTTACCCTTGGTAAATTGGACCTTTAAGCCTTGATCACAGAGCTGACTGATGCTTATTAGATTTACAGCCAGTCCTTTAACAAACAAGACATTCCTTCATTCTGGAGCTTTAGGACTACCAAGTTGTCCAGCCCCTGTGATTTCTCCTCTAGCTCCATCACCAAAGGCTACATGACTAGAGGAATGAGTTTTGAGGTTTATCAAGAGATCCTCAATTCCAGTCATATGTTTAGAGCAACCATTGTCAAAATACCAGTCATCTTTGGTAGGCATTCTTGGATAGGTGTGGGCTACTAAAGCCATAGTCTTGGCAACCCATTGTCTTTGCTTGTTAGGAACCTCCTTCTTGTGTTTAGCATGATGTTGCTTCTTGACACAAGCACCCTGGTTGGATTTGCCTTGATAAGGATGATTAGGAAATCCATGTAGCCAAAAGCAAACAGATTTAATATGTCCAAGTTTTCCACAGTGATAACATCTATACCCTTGGAACGTACTCTTGACTTGGTTCCAGTTTCTGTTTCCTTGATGTTATGACATTGGTCGTGACATCCCCTTTGGCCTCTGGGTTTCAGGTTTTGGGCTCTTGAGCTTTAAGATGGGATTCTGTTTTCCAATAAATCCCAGCCCAGACCTATTTCCTGATGTCTGACCACTCTGTAGGATTTCTTCCAGAGTGTCAATCCCAGGATTCAGCATCCTTATGGATTTTGACATCTGCTCCACTTTAGATTCCAACAAGCTTGTCTCACTTTTGAGTGAGTCAATTGTTGCAAGATGCTCTATCTTCTCAGCCTCTAATTTCATTATGCACTTCTTCTGTTGCTCTTCTAGCTGATACAATTCAGTACTTCTGAGGCATAGCTTCTTATATGACTCTGCAAGTTCATCATAAGTTAGCTCTTCTTCACTTGAATCACCATCAGAGATACATACACTGTTCAGAACAGTGACATGTTTAGCAGACTCTTCTTCAGAACCCCTTTCTGAATGTACATCAGACCAAGTGACTACTAGACCCTTATACTTCTTTAGATAGGTAAGACATCCAGCTCTAATATGTCCATACCCTTCACATTTATGGCATTGTACTTCTTTGCCTTAGTTAGAATTCTCCTCAGAGTTACTCCTTTTGCTGCTGTCACAAGAGGTGTTTTTGGCATAGGAATTTGACTTATGATCTATCCTGTTGATCAGTTTATTGAATTGTCTTCCAAGCAAGGCAATTGCTTCTGACAAGTTCCCCTCATTTTCACCATCTTCTCCTTCTGAGTCATCTGCAGTGTTTGAAACAAGAGCTATGCTTTTGTTCTTTTTCTCCACAGCCTGCTCACACATTCCCATCTCAAAGGTCTGGAGAGAACCAATGAGTTCATCCACTTTCATGTGGCATATGTCTTGGGCTTCTTCAATGGCAGTGACCTTCATTGAAAACCTTCTAGCTAAGGACCTAAGAATCTTCCTCACAAGTTTCTCTTCAGGCATCTTTTCTCCCAAGGCTTCTGAGGTGTTGGCTAGTCCAAGAATATTCATGTAGAACTCATGAATAGTCTCATCCCCCTTCATTCTAAGACTTTGAAATTTGGTGGTCAACATTTGTAGTCTAGACATCTTAACTTTTGAGGTTCCCTCATGAGTAGTTTTGAGAGTGTCCCAAACCTCCTTAGCCAGTTCACAATGGTTTACCAGTCTGAAGATGTTTTTGTCTATACCATTGAATAGTGCATTCAATGCTTTAGAGTTCCTAAGAGCTAAGGCCTCTTTCTCTTTCTTCCATTCCTCTTCAGGAATTAGCACATATACTCCATCCTTGTTAGTCTTCTCAAGATGTTCCCAGCCAGAGTTTGCAGCTTTCGATGCCTTGCTGTCTAAAGATTTTAAGAAGGCAATCATCCTAGGTTTCCAATAGTCATAATTAGAGCCATCCAGAATTGGAGTTCTATTTGTGAATCCTATGTCTTTATCCATAGTGCCAGAATTTATCTTCCCTAGATCTCACCCAGAAATATCAGGTAGGGTGCCAGCTCTGATGCCAATTGAAATTATGGCAAGCACGCGATGGATGTTATCACGGATGTTATAACACTCACTGTAACACAAACTATTGGAGTAATTAAAATGCTGTAAAGAGAGGCAGTAAATAACACAGTAATTGTTCACCCAGTTCAGTGTTAACAACACTTACATCTGGGGGCTACCAAGCCAGGGAGGAAATTCACTATTAGCAGAATTAATTCAGAGCCAAACAACTCAGTTTTCACTCCTCACTCAAAACCTACCCAATGACACTTCTGCCTAGAGACACTCTAGAGCTAAGTATGCCCACTCACTCCCCCTCAATCACCTCAGTGATATCAACACACAATTACAGAACAGTTATGGAGATACACTCCAAAACACACCTTGATCTTTCTTCACATCTTTGATCAAGTGACACACACTCTTGCTTAACAGATTTGAGTGACACAGCAGCTTAGAACCTACCTAACCAATGCAACATACAGTTGCTTGGTGTACAAGTATTCCTAAGACACCTCGATACACGTGAAGAATGAATCTCTTCACTAACACATACACTAAATCTCTATCTTGAAGCTCTCTCTTCAAGTTCTATTATTTGAGTGTGTACATTAGGAATGATCCTTCTGCTATTTATAATGGCAGACCTGCTTTGGGCATTGATGGAGAAGTTAGGTTTACCTAAGTTGAACCTTTCTTCATGAAGCTGCACACTTATCATTAGGTCAGGAGCCTTCTATGTTATTCTCAGCAATGCCTATTATGTTGCCTAAAATAACTCTGCATCCTTGATTGTTTCCTGAAGTATAGCCTGAGCTAATAACAGAAAAACAAACCTGCGCGCCTGATGTCATACAATCAATGTTTTGACATTCAGTCATGACATTCAACTTCACTTACTCTTAGCTTTTCTTGCATAACACTTTTCATGTATGTCCTAACATCAGCTATGACATTTACTCATACATTAATGTTTTGCCATAAAATGCAGCCAATCTAAAGCACTTACATCTTTTATCCCTAATTTTTCCCGAACCCATTCTTTTATGGTTCGTCGGGATGCCCCATTTTTGCCTGGATATTCTTTTTTCTCTCTAGCGGGTCTCTTTAAGCAAAGTATTTTTTAACTGCGTTTGTGTTCACAGGGGTAAAATCCTCACCATCCATGGTGGATAACAACAAGGCTCCTCCGGAGAATACCTTTCGCACGATGTATGGACCTTCATAGTTGGGAGTCCATTTTCCCATGTGATCTGTTTGTGGAGGGAGAATCTTTTTCAGCACAAGATCGCCCGTCTGAAAGCTTCAAGGGCGTACCGTCTTGTCGAAAGCTTTCTTCATCCGTCTCTGAAACAACCGACCATATGCAATAGACGCTAGCCTTTTCTCGTCCATCAGGCTAAGCTGATTCAATCTGCTCTTTACCCATTCTACCTCATCGAGCTTAACGTCGACCAAAACTCTAAAAGAAGGAATCTCGACTACTAATGGTAGGACAACTTCCATACCATACACCAGCTAGAAAGGAGTTGTCCCAGTTGAAGTGCATACCGTAGTACGATATCCATGCAAAGCGAAAGGCAACATCTCATGCTAATATTTATAGGTTACAACCATCTTCTGCACTATCATTTTGATATTTTTGTTAGCCGCTTCAACAGCGTCGTTCATCTTCGGACGATAGGGCGATGAGTTATGATGCTCGATTTTAAAACTCTGGCACAGTTCCTTCATCATCTTGTTGTTCAAGTTCTAACCATTATCAGTAATGATTCTTTCAGGCACTCCGTATATACAAATGATGTCCCTCTTGATAAATCTGGCTACAACTTGCTTCGTGACATTCGCATAGGAGGATGCTTCCACCCACTTGGTAAAGTAATCAATGTCTACCAAGATGAAACGATGTCCTTTGGATGCGGTGGGCTCAATCTTGCCAATCATGTCAATGCCCCACATGAAAAAGGGCCAAGGAGATGCCATGATGTTCAAAGGACACGGCGACACATGAATCTTGTCTGCATAAATCTGGCATTTATGGCATTTCTTCGCAAAATTGAAACAATCAGATTGCATCGTCAGCCAATAATGCCCTGCTCGTAACAACTTTCGAGACATGGCGTGCTCACCAGCATGCGTACCAAAGGCTCCTTTGTGGACCTCTTCCATAAGCAAGCTTGCTTCTTTCTCATCCACGCACTTTAATAACACCAAATCATAATTCCTCCTGTAGAGTACACCATCCTGATTCAGATGAAAGTTTCCAGACAACCTTCTCAGAGTCTTCTTATCCCGGGTTGACGCCCCTGGCGGATACTCTTGCTTCTTAAGAAAGTTCTGGATGTCATAAAACAATGGCTTGCCATCAGAGGCTTCCCCAATGGCAAATACAAATGTCGGCCTATCAAGGCGCGAGATGACTATTCTTAGAGTATCATTCCAATAGTTCACCTTGTACATTGAGGATAATGTCACTAGAGCGTCTTCCATCTGGTTCTCCGCTCTTGGCACGTGATGTAACTCTACACGATCAAAGAATGGAAACAGCCTCCTTGCATAGTTCATGTAAGGAATTAGATTGGGTTGCCTGGTCTCCCATTCTCCTTTGATTTGATTTACAACTAGCGCTGAATCGCCGTACACATCTAGGTTCTTGATCCTCAAATCAATGGATTCTTCCAAACCCATGATGCATGCCTCATATTCTGCTTCGTTGGTGCAGGGAAATGTCATCCTGGCAGTGAAGGGTATATGAGACCTATGGGGGTCATAATGATTGCCCCAATTCCACTTCCATATGAGTTAACAGCACCATAAAATATCATCTGCCACTTGGAGCCACTCTCAGGACCTTTCGTCTTCAGATACATGAAGTGCCACTGGGAGCCCACTTCCCCAAAATAATTAAAATAATAAACATTATAAACAAACATTAGAGTATTTCTTTCCAAGTGGGATATCACATAGCAAAACCAACATTTCCTTTAAAAAGGTTTTCTCCAAAATACAGCGGAAAATAACAAAATAGTAAAATCCAACAAAGTTTTGATACGTTCACAGGAAAATAAAATACAAGTTCAACAGACAATAACAAAACACCCAAGTCCCGTGCTACGTATCAGAGCATCCTAGACTCGACTGGCACACCATAATCCAAGCTAGCTAAGTACCTGGATTATCTGTACTTCCGGAGAAGCACAGACCACAACAACAACAGAGGGGTGAGAAAACATGATCAAAATATATATTGGTAATTACATACATGAAATAAGGCAGTAACTACAAAGCATATAACTCATCACCCAACATTCAACACTCACGACATATAGTCCACAATCAACATATACACCATAATGCAAATATGCAGCACAACACCACGCATGCGGTACCGACTCATTGGTTCATTCTATGGAATCCGGACAGATCATCTACACCATGATCCACCCACACCATTCCCCACTCAAAGGAATACGATGAATCACTTACACTCCCCCGAGCAATGACTCATTCCACCACCACTACACCATAATATGCATGACAACAGATGCATACCAATAAACACAAACATACATTGTGCATGCGATTCACAGATCACACCATCATACATCATATATATATATATATATATATATATATATATATATATATATATATATATATATATATATATATATATATATATATATATATATATATATATATATATATATAATTACACAAATTAATCGTACATCACATAAACATTAAGGAATTCACTTCCTATCCCCACTCGTACACCCTACGTTCACCACTCACCATCCCTACCACTTATCATGATCAAATGGGATCCTACGAGACTAAGGCTCAAGGAAAAACAACACTAAAACCATATTCTGCTGCTACATTCGCTGGGACATTCGCCAGGCGAAGCCCCGCAGCGAACCTTCGCTGTCATTCGCCAGGCGAACCTGTTGGCGAAGTCCCTTTCCACTATCGCGTATTCGGCAGGCGAAGGAATCGTTCTCCAGGCGAACCTTCGCTGGCCACACTCGCTAGGCGAAGTTCCTACCCTTTTGGTCTGGGATTTAATTCAGAATTACTCGCTAACACTCGCCAGGTGAACACTCGCCTCCATTCGCCAGGAGAAGCTTCGCCAACACTCGCCAGGCGAAGCCCAGCGAATGCTGCGATACACCAAAAATCCTCACAGTTCTGCGGTGCCATCTAAGCCAAATCAGTCTAACTTTCTACTTCCAACTCACATCCTATTATCAGTACCAATAGTGCACGTAATTCAAATCAATCGCTTCCTAATCCATATTCCAAAATCAACACTTAAACATTCTATCGATACATCAAAAGTTCACGCAGAACTTCCCTAAACCGTAAACACGACCTATACACTAAACTCACCAAAAACAACAATTCATCAACAATCCAACAAAATCATATATCGATTCATCATTGTCAAATGCTAAATATCAACATCAATCAACAATTATCAACATGTCAATATAAAACTTCATATATCGACATGTTCCTACGGGGTTAAGGAAATCCCCTCTACCCTATACATGTATGAACCATCTCAATCAAGTTTCTCCCCCCTTACCTGGATAATTGCTATGATCGGTGGAAATCCTCCTAGATTGGATCGCTTGACTATCTCTCTTCTCCTCTGTTCTTCGTATCTCTTTCTCCCAACTTTTCCAATTCTGTCGTATCCTTTCCTCTTCTCCCTTTTCTAATTCTTTCTTATTTCCTTTCTTATCCCTTCAACTTCTATTTTATTTAATCCCAACTAATAATAATAATAAAATAATATAATAATACTAATATTAATAATAATAATACTAATAACAACAATAATAATAATATTATTATTATCTCTCCAATAATCATAATAATGCTAATAATAATAATAGTAATAATAAAATAATAAGATTAATACTATTATATTACTATTATCCATTATATTATTATATCTACACCAAATCACCACCAACAATCCTCCCATATCAGGGACACCCACCCTTCATAATCAAACACGCCCCCACCAAAAAGGGTACACTAATATTTAATAAATAAAATAATACTTAAAATGACTAAATAATTAAAATGGGTGTTACAACTCTCTCCCACTTTAATTATATTCGTCCTCGAAAATTACCTGATAGGAACAATTCTGGATACAATTCTCGCATCCTGCTTTCCAACTCCAAGGTCACACTGCCTCCCGCAGCACCTCCCCACGCTACCTTCACCAAAGGTATTTCCTTCCCTCGGAGTTGTTTCATCTTACGATCTTTGATCCCCAACGGTATCGTCACCACAGTAAGATTCTCCCGAACCTGGACATTATCCCTCGGAATCACATGGGATGGATCCGAAACATACTTTCGCAATTGCGACACATGAAACACATCATGCAAGTTCGACAACTCAGGCGGCAACGCCACTCTATAAGCCACAACACCAATTCTCTGCAAAATTTGATACGGTCCAATAAACTTAGGATCCAACTTCTTCGACTTCAACGCCCGACCTACACAAGTCACCGGGTTAACTCTTAGGAATACGTGATCACCTACACTGGATTCCAACTCTTTCCTCCGGTTATCATGATAACTCTTCTGCCTACTCTGAGATGTCTTCATTTTCTCACGAATCATCTGAATTGTCTCAGTAGTTTGCTGTACAATCTCTGGTCCAAGTACCACACTCTCACCAGTCTCATACCAACACAGAGGAGTCCTACACCTCCTCCCATACAAAGCCTCAAACGGTGTCATTCCAATACTAGAATGGTAACTGTTATTGTACGTGAACTCAATCAATGGTAAATGAGTATCCCACGCACCATCCTTTTCCAACACACAAGATCTCAGCAAATCCTCAAGCGACTGAATAGTCCTCTTTGACTGACCATCAGTTTGCGGATGATAAGCTAAACTCAACTTCAACTTAGTACCCAGAGCTTCCTGCAAGCTCCTCCAAAATTCTGAAGTAAACCTCGGATCTCTATCCGACACAATATTGGACGGAACACCATGTAACTTCACAATTACCCGAATATAAATCTCTGTCAGCTTTGTCAACGGGAAACTAATATTGATCGGCACAAAGTGTGCAGACTTCGTCAATCGATCCACAATCACCCATATAGCGTCAAATCCTCTCGCCGTATTCGGCAAACTGGTAACAAAGTCCATAGTTATACAGTCCCACTTCCAAACCAGAATTTCCAACGGTTGCATAAATCCAGAAGGTCTCTGGTGTTCTACCTTTGACTTCTGACACGTCAAACAGGCATACACAAATTGAGCTATATCTCTTTTCATACCAGACCACCAAAATAATTTCTTTAAATCATGATACATCTTCGTAGCTCCTGGATAGATACTCAGACTACTACGATGTCCTTCACTCAAAATCAACTTCTTCAATTCCTCATTATCTGGTACGCAAATTCTGCCTCTAAATCTCAACACACCTGTACTATCCAATTTAAAATCCCTATCGGAGCCACTTCCTACTCCAGACATCAGATCCACTAATTTCACATCTAACTTCTGGTTCTCCCTAATCGTATCCAAGAAGTCATTATTCACCTGTAACATGCCCAACATCACACTATCTGCCGTAGTCTCACAAACCATGGTCAAGTCTCTGAACTGTTCAATTAACTCAATTTCTTTCACCATCATAGCCGACATATGAATTGCTTTTCTACTCAAAGCATCTGCCACTACATTGGCCTTTCCTGGATGGTAACTTAAACTGAAGTCATAATCCTTCAAAAATTCTAACCATCTTCTCTGCCTCATATTTAATTCTTTTTGATCAAACAGGTATCTCAGACTCTTATGATCACTAAACACTTCAAATCTCGACCCATACAAATAATGCCTCCAGATTTTCAACACAAAAACAACCGCAGCTAATTCGAGATCATGAGTCGGATAATTTCGCTCATGCACTCTCAATTGCCTCGAAGCATACGCTACCACCTTACCATTCTGCATAAGAACTCCGCCTAATCCCATTTTAGACGCATCACAGTACACCACAAAAGGTTCACTCGGTGTCGGCAACACTAACACCGGTGCCGTAGTCAACCTCTTTTTCAACTCTTCAAAGCTTTCTTCACACGCAGCATCCCATACAAACACTTGGTTCTTCCTCGTCAACTGAGTCAATGGCAACGCCAAATTAGAGAACCCTTCAATAAACCTTCGGTAGTAACCGACCAAACCCAAAAAGCTTCTAATCTCCGTCGCTGTCTTTGGCGGTTCCCACTGCAATACTGCACTCACCTTTGACGGGTCTACTGCTATACCATCACCAGATATTACATGCCCCAAGAAACTCACCGTCTTCATCCAAAAGTCACATTTCGACAGTTTGGCAAACAACTTGTTATCTTTCAACACCTGCAAGGCAATCCTCAAATGTCCTGCATGTTCTTCATCAGACTTAGAATAGATTAGTATGTCGTCAATAAAAACAACAAGGAACTGATCCAAATAAGAATGGAAAATCCTGTTCATATACTCCATAAATACTCCCAGCGCATTAGTCACTCCGAAAGGCATTACAGCATATTCGTAATGTCCATATCGAGTCCTAAAAGCCGTTTTCTGAATATCACCTTCTTTTACTCTGATCTGATGGTAACCCGATCTCAAGTCGATCTTACTGAACACTCGAGCTCCCACCAGATGGTCCATCAAATTATCAATCCTCGGGAGAGGATACTTATTCTTAATGGTCACCTTATTCAACTGACGGTAATCGATGCACAGACGCATACTACCAGTCTTCTTCTTCACCAATAACACTGGAGCTCCCCACGGCGACACACTCGGTCTAATAAACTTCCGATCCAACAATTCTCCAATCTGAGACTTCAACTCGGATAACTCTACCGCAGACATCCTGTACGGCGCCATAGAAATAGGCCTCGTACCAGGAATAAGATCAATACCAAATTCCACTTCTCGCGTCGGAGGCAATTCCGTAATGTCGTCAGGAAACACTTCCGGAAACTCATTCACCACTGCTAATCCCTCCACTGACGCTTTGCTATCCCCCGATAATGATGCAAATAAAGCAAACACTTTGGCTTCGTCTTCCAACAAGGTCCTTAATTCTTTATTAGACAAAGAATCTGCCAAAGCTTCCTCTTCTGGAGTCAGGAACAACAATTCCTTCTGAAAACAATCGATGTAGACTCGGTTGAACTCTAACCAGTTCATACCCAGAATAGCATCCAAATTACCAAGTGGTATACAAATCAGATCCACTCCAAATTCTCTACCGAAAATAGTCAGCGGACACTTCAAACATACTAAAGAAGTGGTCACTGAACCAATCGAGGGTGTCTCAATAGTCATTCGTCCCTCAAGAGTAGACGCCACAAATCCTATCCTCTTTACACAATCAACAGAAATAAACGAGTGGGTTGCGCCCATATCAATAATAGCAGTCAAAGGAATATTATTGATAATACAAGCACCTTTGATAACTCGCTCATCACTGACAGCTTGAAGCCCTGCCAAAGCAAACACTTTACCACCTGCCGGAGATGCCTGAGACCTCTTCGGCTTCTCACAATGGGTACTAATATGACCTGTCTCACCACAATTATAACAATTCGGCATAGTGGCCCTGCAATCAGCTATCACATGGCCTGGCTTACCACACTTGAAGCACTTCCTCACTCCTTCCTTAGTACAATCCTTAACACGATGACCCGAGCCACCACACCTGAAACATTTCACATCAGCAGACATGTCCCCCTCTCTGGACTTCTTATCAATAACAGTCTTGCGTTTTCCTCTGTCAGCCGAACCACTGTAAGGAGTGCCACTGAATCTCTATTTACCCTTACGGTCATTTGCAGCCTTATAGTGCGCAATCCTTGCCCGGTTGTCATTGTCATAGATCTTACTCCTGCTCACTAGCTCAGGATAGTTTCTGATCTTCTGACAAGCAATTCCCAGCTTAACTTCTGGACGCAGTCCATTCTCAAACTTCAAACATTTGGATGTCATCGCATCATCAGTATTGTAGTGAGGACAATACTGCACCAGCTCTTCAAACTTCGCAGCATATTCTGCTACAGTCATACCACCCTGCTTCAGTTTCAAGAACTCGATCTCCTTAGCACTACGAATGTCTTCCGGAAAGTACTTCTCCAAAAAACTTTTACGAACCACATCCCAAGTGATAGTAGTTCCTGCAGCCACCCACCTCTGGCGGCAATTATCCCACCAAGCTTCAGCCTCACCCTCCAGCATGTGAGTACCAAACCTCACCTTTTGCTCATCACTGCAATTCATGGTTCTGAAAATATTTTCAATCGCCTTCAGCCACTTCTGTGCAGCTTCAGGGTCCAAAACTCCTCCTTCAAAGGTCGGCGGCTTGTTGCTCCGGAACTGCACCAAATCTCTAAATTGGTCACCCGCAGCTTGGGCCTAGTAAGCAACTGCCTGTGCCATCGCTTGCATAGCAGCAGCCAAAGCAGCATCGTTCCTTCCTGCCATACTGCTCAACAATAACAACACCAGGTTAAACGATACACAATCTCTATCCTAAAGGACAGACTCAGCTCGACTCAACAACACTGGCCGGACCGACCGACCTGCTCTGATACCAATTGTAACACCCCACTTCCCCAACACAATTAAAATAATAAACATTATAAACAAACATTAGAGTATTTCTTTCCAAGTGGGATATCACATAGTAAAACCAACATTTCCTTTAAAAAGGTTTTCTCCAAAATACAGCGGAAAATAACAAAATAGTAAAATCCAACAAAGTTTTGATACGCTCACAAGAAAATAAAATACAAGTTCAAAAGACAATAACAAAACACCCAAGTCCCGTGCTACGTATCAGAGCATCCTAGACTCGACTGGCACACCATAATCCAAGCTAGCTAAGTACATGGATTATCTGTACTTCCGGAGAAGCACAGACCACAACAACAACAGAGGGGTGAGAAAACATGATCAAAATATATATTGGTAATTACATACATGATATAAGGCAGTAACTACAAAGCATATAACTAATCACCCAACATTCAACACTCACGACATATAGTCCACAATCAACATATACACCATAATGCAAATATGCAACACAATACCATGCATGCGGTACCGACTCATTGGTTCATTCTATGGAACCCGGACAGATCATCTACACCATGATCCACCCTCACCATTCCCCACTCAAACGAATACGATGAATCACTTACACTCCCCCGAGCAATGACTCATTCCACCACCACTACACCATAATATGCATGACAACAGATGCATACCAATAAACACAAACATACATTGTGCATACGATTCACAGATCACACCATCATACATCATATATATATATATATATATATATATATATATATATATATATATATATATATATATATATATATATATATATATATATATATATATATATATATATATATATATATATATATATATATATATATATATATATATATATATATATGTCATACACAAATTAATCGTACATCACATAAACATTAAGGAATTCACTTCCTATCCCACTCGTACACCCTACGTTCACCACTCACCATCCCTACCACTTATCATTATCAAATGGGATCCTACGAGACTAAGGCTTAAGGCAAAACAGCACCAAAACCACATTCTGCTGCTACGTTCGCTGGGACATTTGCCAGGCGAAGCCCCGCAGCGAACCTTCGCTGTCATTCGCCAGGCGAACCTGTTGGCGAAGTCCCTTTCCACTATCGCGTATTCGCCAAGCGAAGGAATCGTTCGCTAGGCGAACCTTCGCTGGCCACACTCGCCAGGCGAAGTTCCTACCCTTTTGGTCTGGGATTTAATTCAGAATTACTCGCTAACACTCGCCTCCATTCGCCAGGAGAAGCTTCGCCAACACTCGCCAGGCGAAGCCCAGCGAATGCTGCGATACACCAAAAATCCTCACAGTTCTGCAGTGCCATCTAAGCCAAATCAGTCTAACTTTCTACTTCCAACTCACATCCTATTATCAGTACCAATAGTGCACGTAATTCAAATCAATCGCTTCCTAATCAATATTCCAAAATCAACACTTAAACATTCTATCGATACATCAAAAGGTCACGCAGAACTTCCCTAAACCGTAAACACGACCTATACACTAAACTCACCAAAAACAACAATTCATCAACAATCCAACAACATCATATATCGATTCATCATTATCAAATGCTAAATATCAACATCAATCAACAATTATCAACATGTCAATATAAAACTTCATATATCGACATGTTTCTACGGGGTTAAGGAAATCCCCTCTACCCTATACATGTATGAACCATACCAATCAAGTTTCTCCCCCCTTACCTGGATAATTGCTATGATCGGTGGAAATCCTCCTAGATTGGATCGCTTGACTATCTCTCTTCTCCTCTGTTCTTCGTATCTCTTTCTCCCAACTTTTCCAATTCTGTCGTATCCTTTCCTCTTCTCCCTTTTCTAATTCTTTCTTATTTCCTTTCTTATCCCTTCAACTTCTATTTTATTTAATCCCAACTAATAATAATAATAAAATAATATAATAATACTAATATTAATAATAATACTACTAATAACAACAATAATAATAATATTATTATTATTATCTCTCCAATAATCATAATAATGCTAATAATAATAATAATAATAATAATAATAATAATAATAAAATAATAAGATTAATACTATTATATTACTATTATCCATTATATTATTATATATACACCAAATCACCACCAACAATCCTCCCATATCAGGGACACCCACCCTTCATAATCAAACACGCCCCCACCAAAAAGGGTACACTAATATTTAATAAATAAAATAATACTTAAAATGACTAAATAATTAAAATGGGTGTTACAGTTTGCACGTGGTTGTGAGATGAGATATTAACCGAGCAATGTAGTTCAATCTCCCCAAGAAACCACGAACCTCTTTTTCCATTTTTGGCGCTGGCATATCTTGAATAGCTTTTATTTTTGCAGGATCGACCTCGATTCCTTTTCACTGACAATGAACCCCAGCAGCTTTCCAGACCTGACCCCAAAAGTACACTTGTTAGGGTTCAACCTCAATCTGAATTTCTTGAGCCTCTCAAACAGCTTCAACAAATTGACCATATGTTTCTCCTCCGTTTGCGACTTTGCTATCATGTTATCAACATAGACCTAAATCTCATGATGAATCATCTCATGAAACAAAGTGACCATAGCTCGCTGATAGGTTGCCCCTGCGTTTTTCAACCCAAAAGGGATTACCTTATAACAAAAAGTCCCCCACAGCGTGATAAACGTCGTTTTCTCCATATCCTCCAGTGCCATCTTGATCTAGTTATAACCGGAAAAACTGTCCATGAAGGAAAACACGGAATGTTGAGCAGTATTATCAACCAATACGTCAATATGGGGGAGAAGGAAATCGTCCTTTGGGCTCGCCTTATTCAAATATATGTAATCAACACACATCCGTACCTTACCGTCCTTCTTAGGCACAAGTACGATGTTGGCGACCCACGGAGGGTAAGTTGTGACAGCTAAAAATCCTGCGTCCAATTGCTTCTGGACTTCTTCCTTGATTTTCACAACCATATTTGGTCTCGTACGCCAGAGCTTCTGCTTGACTGGCGGACACTCCTCATGCAATAACAAGCGATGAACCACAATGTCTGTGTCAAGCCCGGGCATGTCTTCATATGACCAAGCAAAGATATCATTATACTCACGGAGCATCGCAACCAATCTTTGCTTGATGTCACTCTGCAGCGCAGCCCCTATCCGAACATTCCTCACAAATTCCTCAGAACCCAAGTTAATAACCTCAATTTCCTCCTGATGAGGCAAAATAACCTTTTCTTCCTGTTTCAAGAATTTAGCTAGCTCTTTTGGTAAGTCTTCATCTTCATCAATCTCTTCTTCGGCTTGAAATATCAGATTGTCGAAGTCGAAGCGAGTCGTAGATGTCTCTGGCGCGGTGTCATCTGCAATGTGAATCCTGCAATGATAATGGTTAAATGCTTAAAATGATATGCAAAACAAGCACAAAGCCACATTACCATTTTATTGTTAAATATAAAACATGAAAAACAAGGATCACAATATTTGAATGCAGAAAAACGCCCTTTGATTAATTGAAAAAGATTGTGCAAGCATAAACAATAGGGCCCTGAAGACAAAAACCACTATGCTCCGGGTAGAACATAGGGTTGTACAATAATCAGAAAAACAAAGTTTTAATCTTCCGTTGTCACTTGAATGAATTCCTCGATAGACCAATTGTTGAGGCTTTGTTCTGGCATGCATGGTTGAATCCACGAGTCCATATCGCAGTCGCTATCCCCGTCTTCATCTGAAACAACGTTGATCCGCTCGAAGATAACCTTGCCTTTGGTAAAATGTACCGTCCCTTTGTAGCACAGCGCGCTCTATGAGGATGAGGAAGAAGATGGGCGGTATCCCAGACCAAACTTATCCTGCTTATGGGGTTTATCCAACACTTGACCCCAACCTAGTGCTGCCCCAGCCTGCACTGCTACTTAGGCCTCCTTGAAGGATGACATGGCCACTTCGGGCGCTTTGCTCATAGCAGACACTTTGTCTTTAATCTGTACCGTCTCAAAAGCTTGACAAAGAGTCTCATGGATTTCACCATCCACCTCAACATATTTAAACAAAGACAAATGATTGATCATTATATCTTCCTCTCCACATATAGTGACAACGCTGCCACCCACCATGTACTTGAGCTTCTGGTGCAGCGTGGAGGTTACGGCTCCCGCCGAGTGAATCCATGGACGGCCCAACAAACAGCTATAGGCCGACTGAATATCCATAATATAGAATACCGCATCAAATACTTCGGGACCCACCTGAATAGGCAAAGTCATCTCTCCAAATACAAATCTTATCGTAACGTCGAAAGCACGTACTACCAAGTCGCTTAGCGTACACGTTATACCACGAGTGTCCAATTTCATCAGTGCCTTTTTCGGAAGCACATTCAAAGACGATCTTGTATCTACCAGCACATGAGATAGGACGGCTCCATGACATTCAATTGAAATGTGCAACGCACAATTATGATTCCTTCCCTTCGGTGTCAGATCCAAGTCCATGATATATAGACCATTTCCTACTTGACGTGCGCTACAACCCCTTCGAGTTGGTTAACCGATATCTCTTGTGGCACGTAAGCAGTATTCAATATCCTCAACAATGCATTCCGGTGCGCTTCTGAACATAGCAACAACGACATAATATAGATTTTAGAGGGAGTCTGTTGCAAGTGATCAACTATCTTGTAATCACTCTTTCTTATCAATCTCATGAACTCCTCCGCTTCCTTCTCCAAAGAACTATTCTCACTAGCTTGAGAAGTTTCTTCCACCACAGCTTTCTTCCCCTTATCAACTCTGTCAACAACCACTTCAGGTGATGAGAACGCTCTTCCACTTCGAGTGATTCCCCCAGCTCCAACTAGGTTATCCACAGAATTAGTCGGCAAGCTCTTCAATTCTTGTTTCTGCCCATTACAATATACCTCCGCTCCATAGTTCCACGGAATTGCTTTGGTACTCTCATACGGCACAGGACCAGCTTCGGTGATGATAATGGGTGGCGGCCTCGGTGCAGAAATAGTTATAGTTTTGTATGGAATCGAGATCGTTGCAACCTCATTCCTTTCTTCAACCATTACCTCTTCAGACTTCTTCTCAACAATCTAGTCAAATTGCAACATTCCATCATTCATCACACCCTGAATACAGCTCTTCAGCTTTGCACATCCCTCAGGATGACTCAAAAATTCAACACACTATTCATTACAGCTCGGGAATATCCCTCCCTTCAATAACTTTTCTTTCACAAAGCCCAGCGACATCTTTGAATCATTGACATCAGTTATCAGATCTAAACACTCGTCTTCAATGATTGCACTGACTCCGGCTTCCCCATGGTTGGGCATGGGGTTCTGCACGACGTTGGGAGCGTCGTGAGAAAAGTTTATTGCCTTGCTATCCACCAAATCCTGAACTTTGTGTTTAAAGGCCTTGCAATTATCAATGTTATGCCCAGGTGCCCCGGAATGGAACTTACAACGAGCATTTGCATCATAACCGGGTGGTGGTGGTCTTGTCAAAGGAGCTAGAGTTCTATTTTGTACTAACTGCAACTGTAACAAGTGCTGAAGCAATTGGGAATAAGGCATCAGAGGTGCGTCAAATTGTCTATTTGCTGTCCGACTCCGATCTTGAAACCTTCTATAACCCTATTGATTCTGCTGTTGCGGCTGTGGTTGTTGTTGTTGTTGATGTTGAGGAATGACAGGAATTATGATACTGGCCACCTGCTGCTGCTGCTGACGGTTTTGCACTGATCATTGATATGTATTCCTTCGGGAACTAGACACTGAATTAGTCTCGCCTTCACGCTTCTTATTACCAAACACCTTTTTACCTCCTCCGCCAAATGAGGACACTTCACCAGATTGGATTTTTCCTAGCTTTATACCGTTTTCTACCCTCTCCCCAGTGATAATCAAGTCGGAAAAGCTCCCAGACATGCTACTTATAAGCTTCTCATAATAGACACCAGGCAAAGTAGCAACGAACATATCAATTAATTCACGCTCCACCATCGGAGGCTGCACTCTTGCCGCTAGTTCGTGCCACCTCTGGGCATATTCCTTAAAGCATTCACCAGTATTTTGAGACAAATTCTAGAGTTGGACCCTGTTAGGAGCAAGGTCACTATTACACTGATAGTGCTTCATGAAGGCTTCATCTAAGTCTCTCCAACTGCGGATATTAACTTGCTCCAGTCCCACATACCACTCAAGTGAGGGTCCAGACAAGCTATCTTGAAAAAAGTGCATGAGAAACTTTTTGTCATCCGAGTAAGCAGACATTTTGCGATAATAAGAATGAAAATGGACCCTTGGGCAAGTAGTTCCCTTATACTTGTCAAAGTCAGGGACTTTGAATTTCAGCGGAACTTTCAAATCCGGGATCAGCCCGAGATTGGCCATGTCTAGTCCCATGGAGTTCTGATTTTCAAAGCATCTCATTTTTCCTTCAATCAACCTAAACCTTTTATCAGCCTCAGACGGTAGTCCAGCACCGATATCTCGCATAGAAAATGCGTCTTCCTGCTGGTCCTCATCCCATTGAGGAACATTGTTGCCATGCATAGCACACACCACTTCAAGGATTCTACCTACGTTGCCTCCGCCCAGAGGGATAACTGTTGTAGGAATAGCGTGAGCATGTGGCATACCATCACCACGAGGAGGATTAGCATTAGTTCCCTCATGAAGCACACTGTTATTGTCAACACGAGCAATCAATGGCTGGACCAAGGTCCTTAGCTGCTCCTGGCCATTTGCCACACCCTGCATCAGCTCCATAAACTGAGCCATCCTGTCCCTCATATCTTGCATCTCAGCTTGCACTTGTTCCATAACTCTGCACTGATTCCCTCTGGTGGTATAACGGTGAACTGTCTGATTGTCTATCCTGAAACAAGCTAACAAACTAAAAGGAATAAGATCAATGGTTCTGCTACAGCTACTATGCAAAATGCAGACCTGTATATATGCATTAGGGACGTTTCCCCTCGATTCTAGTTCCTGCACGAACAACGAGACATAGGAAAACCCATAGCCAAGCATAGAGCCAAACACCTAATACATACAAGAAAAGGCCCAACAGGCAAGGTACAAACATATAACTGAGTAGAATCAGAAAGTGACCTCAACCAACAAGTCTGGTGATGGTCAATATAAACATAGGCAACAAGCTACAAAGGAAATGAAAGACATCAGGTACGGCAACGAGCACGAAACTCCTCCAACAGCTCCTGTCTCTCATGATGGTCTGGTTTGACGAGTAATCCCTGAATGAGCGCCTCTCTCTGTCTGATAGTGGTCTGTAAACCCTCACCATAGTCTTCCTAGGCTCCCTCACCAAATACTTCCTCTAGCTTGCACCTATTCGAATCAACCCTCAGCTTGTAATCCTCAAAGGTTACCAAAGCTTCGTTAAGTCTGAGTGAAGCTTCGTCTGTAATCCTCTCATCCTTCGCCCTGAGCTGAGTCTTCAGTCTAGAGATCTGCTGCTTCAACTTATCCTCACGCTTCTTGTTGTTGGTGAGAGTAGCATTCCACTTATCATTGAACTTGGAAATCTCAAGATAAGTCCTATCCAAGTCCTTCTTCTTAGAAGTGAGAAGATCATTGATAGCTTTCAGATCTAAACCCAAACGTTCATGGGAACGAGTCTCCTTAATCAAATTTATACCTAACCTATTCACAAGCTCAGTCTGTCTCTTAGCAGAATACACAACTTCAATCTTTTCACTTCGGAGCTGAATGATCTCTTTCTCTAACTCTTCATTAGCCTTTCGAAGCTCCTCTTTCTCAGACCACAACTGGTTGTACTTCTGGACATCCACAGTGGTGGGTTCCCCAATCATAAGAGATTACAAAGGCTCTACAGATGGGAAAGGTATCAGTAACCTCTTTGCTCTATCCTGGATCCAAGTCAAATAAGGGTCGTAAGCTCGACTGTTACTCTTCCCCAGAGAAAATTTCCCTTTCCTGTGGATTCTGCTTCAAGCATCCTCAACTCTAAGAAAAGTATCACTTTCCAACAATCCTGTGAGATACAGATATTTCTGTATCTCCTCTTCCTTAGAAGGATCTCTCAAAGCGTACCCAAACTGTCTAATAGTCAAGGATGGATTATAGTTGATGCATCATTTCCTTTCAACCAACGGGACGTTAGGAAAACCTCCGCAACTATAAATGATCTCCGTACCAAGCATATCTCTATAAAACCAAATAATGTTCTCATCAGACAACCCCATCAACCTCTCAGACCATTCTGAAGTACCTGCAGTAGTAATGAAGGGACCAGATTTGGGGAGATGACTAGCAAACCACATATACAACAAAGGCACGCAGCAAGATACGTTATTCTCTCTTATGTTCTCATTCTTGTAGTGCACAAAATGATAAACGTCGCCTAGCAGCGTAGGTATAGGATTTCCTAAGGCAAAGATATGGAACACCACCCAACCACCATCTTTGGCAAACTGCTGAGCCTTCTCAATCAAAAAAGATAAAGGGAAACCATGCATTACACTCCTCTTATCCAAATGCCCCTTCAGCTCAGAAATATCCAGATGCAAAGCAGCAGCAACCTTAGCCAGATCAGGCTCTGCTTCGGTGTGATAGAATGGCATCTGATCAAGAATAGGCACTCCCAATAACACAAAGAACTCCTCTAAGGTAGGCGCCAAAATATAACCAGGAAAAGTAAAGCACCTCAGCTGTGGGTCATAAAACTGTAAGAGAGCATAAAGACCATTCAACTCATACCCTGATGGCTTGCAGACAACACTCAGAAGCTTCCCATAGGATTCCTTGAAGTCTTCCGTAACTTTCCTAATAGCCACAGAAATCAAACCCAGCAGAGATCTGATGTCAGGTGTTGGAAACTTGTATACCACTGTCTTCCTCGGGCTAGGCTCCATGTTAGAGAAATAAGAACACTAGAATCATAGGGAAGTATGCACCTGCAGCATAAATACATGTTAATGAATATGCAAAATGAAAATTCAAATGCACATGCAAACAGGGGATCAAGACTGTTGTGCTGTTGATTGAGAAGAGCCAGCGCTCCGCTTTGACAAGAACATAACATTGTCACTGATAGGAACCCCTTGTGTCAAGAACATAGATTCATACTGTAAAGAAACCGGGCAGTTAGAAGGTCAAAGTTTCCTGCATAACCCAATCCCTCTCACAGGTATGGACTTATCACTAACAAGGTTTGGCATCCTATGCGTTCATTAGTGTCAAAGACTTTCGAGAAACGATGATACGTTCACCATTTTTGGTTTGGCATCATAATCTCCCGAAGCGGCCTCACTTAGCTGAATCACAAATGGTCGGTTCCTAGAGTCGACAATCCTCAGATCCATAATCCCTTCGATCCCAAAGGGCCAGAAGAGAAGTCATCAAAGAGAATCTCGTCTGAGCACGAATTTCATGGGAACTAGTGCATGCCAAACATACAGGTTCACCACTACTTTCCACTTCTAATGTTATGTTTGTACTCAAGCTCGGGTCCGGCTTATCTCTCAATGAACCATTCCCCTCCCAACAGCATAACAAAACTGATATATACAATGCTGAAAGTAAATGCAGGAAAATAAAGTACAACACATATAAACACACCCAACAGATAAACAACCAAGTGCTAGGATTAACTCGCATAGGGGATGAACCAGAGATTCTAGGTTCGGTCCCCAGCAGAGTCGCCAGCAGTCGCATCGCTGCGAAGAGGGGCCGGCAAGGATAAAAGAGTCGCCAACGTTCGTTATTTATCTCAAAAGAGGGAAAGGAAACAATCAGAGAAAACCTAACAAAAACGGGAGACGACAGGTCATCGCAACCATATCTCGGGTTCGGGAGTCGGTTACGCAAGGGGAAGGTATTAGCACCCCTCACGTCCGTCGTACTCGACGGGATCCATGTTTTGTTGTCTATCTAAAAAGGGTGTTTACTATCTAGCTACAGGATCAGGGACAAAAAAAAAGATAAGAGACTTGATAGAGCATCGCCGCTCTATTCCTACGTATTCCCTCGTGCAATGGGAAAGTCAGAGTCAACGTAGTTCGGCTAACTACGGGTGAAGGTGGGGAAAGTTTCTCAGTATTAACCTCTGGTGGAGAAAATACTCTTCCACTTCTAGTGATACCACTTGTACCCACTATGTTTGCAACACTTGAATTACCATATGATGAGCTAGTCAACTCTTATTTATGTCCATTACAGAACACTTCTACCTCATAATTCCATGGCAATAGTCTTGTAATGGTAATGATAACCGGCACTGGTATGGCAGGTGCTAAAATATTAATTTTCCGAGAGGGGATTGAAATCATGGCGATTTCTCTCCCATCATTACTTACCCTATCGTCGATGTCCTCCCCAATAACTTTGTCAAATTGCAAACTACCATCATTAATGAAAGTATGAATACCATTATTCAAGAAACTACAACCCTCTGGTAGTAAAGCACACTCTGAAAAATTAACTGAGCATCCTGGAAAAAATCCTCCTTTAATCAACATATCCTTCACAAAGCTTAAAGGGGTCTTTATCTCTTCAACGTCCATTATCAAATTCAACCTCTCCCCCTCTATCACATCATTAGCCCTAACAACACTATGATTTGAAATTGGGTCCTGATTTACATTTGGGCCTTCATTAGTGAAGTTGATCGACTTCGAATCAACCAAATCCTAGACTTTATGCTTAAATGCTTTACAACTGTCAATATGATGGTCTGAAGCTCCTGAGTGGAACTCACACCTTGCATTTGCATCGTAACACGGAGGAGGTGCACCAGTGAGAGGTGTCAAGGTCCTCTTTTGAATAAGTTGTAATTGAAGCAAATGATGTAATAGTTGAGAATAAGGTATAGGAGGGGTCTCAAACTATCTGTTGGTCATTCTCGGTCTGCCAGCATAAGAACGAGAAGCATTGGCTGGTTGCTGAGGTGTAGCCGAGATGGCTATAGTAGCAACTTGTTGTTGATAATGTTGTTGTGCTCGACCCTTGCCTTTGTAAGAAGATATATCACTTGAGTCTCCCTCCATTTTCTTAGGATTTCCATTATATGGCTTGTTCATTCCTCTGGATGAGGATCCTCCTCCACTTTGTATCTTTCCAGTTTTTATACCATTTTCCACTCTTTCTCCTACCATAACCAGGTCCAAAAAACTCCCTGATATACAACCAACTAACTTTTCATAGTATGTACTGGGAAATGTAGCCATGAACATATCAATCAGTTCTCGCTCCATCATTGGAGGTTGTACTCTATCTTCAAACTCGCGCCACCTCTGAGCGTACTCCTTAAAAATTTCGTTATTTCTCTGTGAAAATTTTTTGTAGTTGCACCCTGTTTAGTGCCAGATAACTATTATATTGATAATGGAGAACGAAAGCCTCCACCAACTTCCTCCAGCTTCTAATGTGGGTTCTCTCTAACCCCATGTACCATTCCAATGACGACCCTGCCAAACTATCTTGGAAAAAGTTCATTAATAACTTCTCATCGTCGGAATATGGAAATAATATGCCCGGATATGTACTCTAGGACAAGTTGTCCCTTTGTACTTGTCAAAATTTGGTACCTTGAACTTAGGGGGAATTCTGACCCCTAACACAAGTCCCAATCTAACATGTCATCAATATCATGGACTCTCAAGTTGAGAAACGATGATACGTTTACAATTTCTGGTTTGGCATCATGGTCAATCAAGGAGGCCTCAACTGACTTTACAATGAACGTTCTCCAGAGTCGTTAGCTTTCTAATCCAACATCCGGTCTACTGTCCAAGATGCATAGGATAGTTTGTCTTCAAAGAAAACCCTGTCTAGACGCGAATTTCATGCAATCTCTTGCATTTCAAGATGCCACACAAGTTCACACTAGTCTCCACACTAATCCTAGGTGTTTACTCAAGCCTGGGTATTTGGCTTATCTCTCATGGAACAACCCACCAAAGGGTGAGTTATCTAAAAGCTATTGCTAAACGAAGATGGGAAAAGAAAAAGGAGACTCAATAGGACATCACTGCCCTATGCCTACGTATTCCATCATACAATGGGAAAGTCATAGTCAATATAGTTTGGAAAACTACGGGTGATGGGGGAAGGTTGCTCGCCGAGACATTGTTGTCTTGTACCTACGCATCCCCATCTGGTATGAGAAATCATAGCAAATGTAGTTCGGGAAACTAAACCACAGGTTGGTTAAGTGTTTTTTATGAGCGACTTTAAGTTCTCATTCTAATAGTTAGGGTTGATGCCTGTTTGCGGTAGAATAGAAAAGTAACATACTCTTTTTTTAAAATTATTTTGAAACAAATCCCAAAGGATAAAAAGGTTTGATTTTTTTTTAAGAGTTTTAATAAAGTGAATTGAATTGCTTTGAGAATCATGTTGCACTAAAGATTATGATATAGGAACGAGTGTGTCGTATATCACCCAAGGGGCATACACTAAACACTCTAGATATGTGAGGAGAAACCCCCACCCATCACTTCTCATATGCTTAAGGCTCGTGGTGCACAATGTTTATCGTTCTTTATTGAGTGTCTTAGAGTTGTTTGAGATGAGAAGAGAAGACACAAAAGAAAAACACTAAAGCAAACTGAAAACCTTAATGTTATCATACAAAATGGTCCTAAAGTTAGGATGAAAGGGAATTCTACCTAATGTTATATTACAAATGATGGACCTAAGGTTGAGGTCAAGAAGGGACTATCCTAATTGTAATCATGCAAAGGATTGAAAGCCTAATGTCTCTCATACTCCCACCTTAATCAAAAATTAAGTGGGACTAAGAATCCTAGGGATCGTGTGAGGAAGCACAAGTAAACACCATACTAATCAATCATAAATGATAACAAGCACAAGACTTAGACAAGTCTCAAGAAAAGAAGAAAGAAGAATGAGAGAAGAAGGAGAAGATGCAACACTATGAACAAACATGAAACTCCAAAGGCAAAGCATCAAGCAAGCATCAATCAATGATCACACATGGTAAATATCAAAACATGTCAAAGCAACAAAAATGAGCTCACATGCCAAACCAAACTCAAAGATGGGAAGTCAAAGAAAATTGGCAAAACAAAGTGCCCAAACACACACAAGTGACTCAAAGTCCAAAAATAGGCATTTTCAATCATCAAGAGAGGTGGAATGAAGTCAAATAAGATGGAAAATAAGGTAGGGCAGTAGCAACATCACATCATGTCAACTCAATTCAAAGATTAAAGAAGAAGCACAAAGAGTTTCAAGCATGCATCTCATCAATGTCTAAACAACTAGCAACAACTAGCTCATACAAAACACAATTCAAATTATCAAACATGTGAGATTACGGTGTGAAACCAAGTAGGGGAAGTAACATAAACATGAACATCATTTCTAATATCAACTCAATAAACCCAAGAAGAATTAAAAGGGATCAACTTCAAGACATGCATTAAAACTAAGTAAGTTCATACTGTTGCACCCCAAAATTTGCCCAACTTTTCTTTACCTAGATTGTGTTTCATTTCATTCACATTAGCATTAGCATTTGCATTTCATTGACATGTATGCAGGAGATCAAGAGGTATGATTACCAACCAAGGATTATGCAAGACTATGAAGATATTTGAGAAGGTTATTCAAGTGTTCAAGGGTTGATATCATTGTCAGAGAAGTCAAAAGATCCTCAGAGAGAGTGGTTGAAACCAAGAGTGTGTGCCTCCTAACTTGAGAGTTGTGGGAAGCCATCAGATGATTCTGAAGCCAAGAATGTGGACTTGAAGCCTTGAGAGAGCTTATGAGATGTCTTGGAAGCCATCATGAAGCCTAGATAGGTCATTGGGCAAGATTAAGAAGCCTCAGCCATGAGTGGTGTAATTAGGGTTTGACTGGGTCAACCCTAGGTCAACTGATGATTTGGGCAAGGTTGAGACCTAATCCAAGAGCCATGTGATCATGGATTGATACATTGAGATGTTATAAGGATTATTCCAAGGTCAAATCATCATGATTGAAGAGTTTGAGAAGTTTCAAGCTAGGGTTTCTAAGGCTTGACAGTGTAAAATCCCCTAGTTTGATCCCTATCTTCAAGGCAGTTTAGCTCAAGATGTGATTGTCATCTCATCTTACCACCAACATGAATGTTGTAAAGCTTGATCTTAGCTTTAATTTGAGTACTAGAAGTCCTTGATAGGATTTGTAGAACTCAAGTTGTGACTTTGACAAGTTACAGGTCATCTGAGGTATGTGAATCTGGGGGCTTGAAAGTTACCCAACTTGCATCAAACGTTTGCCCAAGAAGGATGATTCCTATGAACTTTTGGTCAATATTAATGTTGTTCCTTATTCTCTTATATTTCTAGAGAGTACTAGAAGTCCTTGATAGGATTTGTAGAACTCAAGTTATGGCTTTGACAAGTCAAGGGCATTTTGGTCATTTGGAGATTACAGGTCATTTCAAGCATAAGGCCATAACTCCTATTTCCAAGCTTCAAATGGGAAAATGTTCAACATCAAACCTTTTCAAAATGATGTTTTAAGGCTATTAAAGAGGTCATGAGATGTTGGAAATGCTTGTATCTCAAAGTTGCAAAAATGACCTAAAATAAGGGTATAAGTTAAATAAACCAAAGTTGGAAATTGATATTTTCAATCTACACATCCAAACCATGGCATGTAATATATCATTTTGACTCTAGAAAACATTTTAAGAACATTGGTTTAGCCACATTTTTGATTTGAGGTCTAATTTGTGGACTTGCTTTGAAAAGTGGTTACTTGCATATTAAGTAACATTTGCAAAACCTAGAATCAAGGCATAATCAAGGCCCTTTGCAAGCTAAACACTTTCAAAATGTCACTAGGGGAGAAATTGGAAGTGAATGAGGTTGGTTTCAAGCTGCAAACAAAATTATGCATATCATGGCATATGGTTGAAAATCTCATGACATGAGAGATTGAAACTCTTATTAGAATGATCTAGAGGGTTCTAGATCACTCACAGATCATCTATATATTGAGTAGAGGTGATCCAATGCAAAGGTTGGTGATGATTGAAGGAGAGAGCATAGATTGAGATTGAAATTGCATAGTGTTGCGGTGGAAATAGGATAACAAACTATTAATTAGTTTGAATCGCAATTCAATTCACAACCGCTCTTTGATTTATCCGAAGGAAAAGGTCAAAAGAGGGAAAACCTATTTTGCATCGTAAACACAATGCGGGGAAAGATCTAGGGTTCGGGGGTTGGTTAAATTTAGGGAAGGTATTAGCACCCTAAATTTCTGTAGTACTCTACAGGAACCTTTTGTTCAGATGTTCACTATTTTGCTTTATTCATTTGCTTAAGGTATATGTACAAAGGAATGAAAAGTGAGAAAGGAGACCTAAGGGGTTAATTCTAAGTTTACTCGGCAAGACATCGCATCTTGTGCCTACGTATCCTTACGGGAGTAGAATCAGAGTAATCGTAGTTCCCCTCAAAAGGGAGGTTAGAGACTTCTTGACTGTGGTCAAGGTCTCAAGGGGAATAAACGCATCTTAAGGACACGCTTACGTGGAGTGTAGAAACTCCAAATCTCTACGTTGAAATGTTAAGTTGTAATTAGGGTTAAATTAGGTTAGGGATTCCGCGGCGGGAAACCCTAAAATGAGCGCGGCGGCTCTTTGACCTAATGCTAGGGGTAAAATTGTAATCTTGCCTGCGGCGAGGCACTTATGAAAATTAGGGTTTGTAAGGTTGTAAGGGTTTGAAGGTGAGGACTATTGACACGGCGGTCAATCGGCTATACCTAATTCCTTCGGAGTGTAGTGCGACAGAAATATTGAGGTGACCGAACCACGCAGGCAGAAAAATAAAGACAGCAGTTACAGCTATACAAACAAAAATTAAACGGCAGAAACTTAAAGCGCGATTATTGGTTCGCGAGGTTACATATGAGAAGCAGATACAAATATAAAGAAACTTAAATGAAAACTCGACACGATAGCAATAAATATGAACTGCAAAAACAAACACCCGTTAGTAGGCAGAGTTAGGCAGCAATGAGTTACGAGAAGACGTAAATTGAGACTTTACTAATGTTTATTTAAAAATTCTACTAATTTAATGTTAGCTTGCAAAAGAGAAGTTTAAAAAAAAAATTTATTTTTATATTTTTAAAAAGAGTTTTTATTTATTTTATTAAAAAAGTTTTTACTATCCTTAATATTTATTTTTAACAATTATATTTTAAAAGGATTTTTATAATTAAAATTAAAATATTATATTATTTTTTTATAAAGGTTTTTTTTTGAATTATAATTGTTAAAAGATTAAAAAAATAATGGTTTTTAAAAAAACATAAAACAAAAAACAACACAAAGAGAAAAAATAAAAAAAAGGGAGAGGGTTGGGCCGGTCATCACACCCGGACCCAACCCGGTTAGTGTGAATGCATCAAAAGCATGGATTTAGGGTTTCTCTCCCTATCATCCCCTACGCGGCGCCGTTATCGCTTCGTCTTCTTCGTTTTGCCTTCGTTACTCTCATTTCCCGTTTCTTCTTCCTCGCGCCGTGATCATCCCTTTTCCTGAAACCAAAACATGAACCACAAGAATATGTGAGATAACGCATTTACATTTAGTCTGGCCGATGATGTTGAAGCTGAGGCCGTGGAGTCGATTGCCCGTCGTTCTTCGCGAATGGTGAAGGTGATCTCTCTGGGTATTGTTGATTCGCGTTCGGTGATGGTAATCTCTCTGAGCGATGATGACGATCGCTTCGTCTGAGCTCGCACCGTTTAGGGTTTTCGCATGTGGATTCTTCGCCGTTTCTGGTACTCTTCGTCTAGGGTTTCAACTCCCCCTTTCCATCAGGTTGTATCCTCCTATTTATAACTTCTTTTTGGGCCTTGAACTTGCGTTTTTTCTAAGATATGCATTTGATGATCTGATTTGATTTTGTGTTGATGCGATTTGATTTTGATTTTTCCAGATTGAGTTCCAATAGGATGCTTTCTGATACGATTGGGATCTCATTTCTTCTCTTGGAATCCTGATTGGGGTTTTGGTGAGATTGAAATTCATTTTTCTGGTATGAATTTGATACTGATTCGTTGATTGATTCAAAATGAGTTCCAATGGGATACGATTTGGTTCCATCTGATCCTATTTCCCCTTTTAGGATTTGATTGGTCTCTGATTTCCAGCTGATTCTTCTGACCCTGTTCGATTTAATAACCTGAACTGATTTGTTTTGATCTGCTTTAGGATTGACATCAAATCAAAATCTCTATTATTTTCTGATATGGTTTGCCTTCAGATTGGATTGATTGGCATCTGATATTAATTCACGGGATTTCTTGATGGGTTCATTTTGATTTGTTTCTATTTTTCCCAGATTGAGTTCCAATGGGATACGATTTGGACCTGACTCGAAACTTTCTATTTCCATATTCAATTTGATTTGATCATCTTCTGATTAGACTCTTGCAGATGTGAATTGGATTGTTTTTGGGGAATTTGGATACTGATTTGATTCCTGATGCGATTTTGTTTTGATTCAATCCTAATCATTAGCACTTACTTTTCTTTTTCTTCTTTCAGGATGGACACTTTGCCTTGATCTTTGCCGCCGAGAAGGGTACATGGTAGTGATGACGTTTGTCTGAACCATTTGGAACAGGATACTACATCCTGGCTTCTGATCATATTGCTGCTTCTGATTGAATTGGTGATGATGACCTGGGCTATGATGTTTGATTAACTGAGCCCCGTGTTTATGCACTTGTTTGTTTTATGAACCGAGTATGGTTTGATAACTTGTTTATATTAGATTATTCTTGCTGGTACAATCCGTGCCATGATTTAATACTGCTTGCAATTCTGAACTGACGTGAATTTCAGCTCTTCTGTGCAGTTTTGGCAGGTTGATTCAATGGGCTATGATGTTGAGCTGAGCCCAGTGCTTCCAATTGTAATGTCTATGACAGTCTTTATTGATATGGACTGAGTCCCTTGTATTCGAGCTGGTTCTGATAATCTTTCTGGGTTTACATCTTGCCTCCGTTTCTCATTCTTGTTGAGGCGCTTTAGGCATCAGAACTTGGATGTGCAGTCCGTTTATTCACTTCTGATTTTTATGATGTGAATTCACTTGTTTGGTTCAGAGCTGTTGTGAACTGACCTGCTCTCTTGCTTTGTTTTGGTATGCTGTTGCGCTTCTTTGGATCCTGCTGAATATATGACAGATTTGTAGGACCTTTGCGCATGAACTTGCATCGTTTGATGGTTTGTTTTCTGTCCTGTGCAACTTGATGCTATAGTTTGGCTTCTCTTGTTCTATTTCGAACTTGATTTTCATTCTGTTTGGTAACAGATTTGTTTTCTTTGGTGGCTATTCATACCTGTATTGGCGCGAGCCCCTTCCTAGTTTTGTTTATGCTTTGAGTTCTGATGATGCTTGTGGCTTTTCAGGTGTTGGAAGTTTTGAAACCAAAGTGACTCAGACCTGCCGGCATTCGGGTCCAAGTCAGAACTTGCCTATGTTGCCTTATTCTCGTATCAGTTTGGAAATCCAATCGCGGCAAAACGAATCAGTCCCGCTTCATTTATTACTTCTATCTCTCGGATGTCCCGTATCGATAAGAACAGGTATTACCTGATCTGACGCCCACGGCGCGGATCGGTAATGGGGGGTAGGACGCAGCTTCGGTTGTGCCCCTCCCGGCACTCGATGATGACATTGTTCTGAGAGTGTCAAAAACATATTCTAACATTCTATTCTGTACTGTTTGCTTTCTTTTTGATGTGCAGGTTAGTCGAGGATTCGTGGAGAAGCTCAGAGATGACCTGAAGACACTTAGATGTTCTTAGGATTTAGGATAGATACTTTAATGTAATTCCTTAGGACTTAGAACTTTAATGTAATTCCTTGTAACAGTGCGTATAAAATGTGAAGCACTCCATTTCTTGTATGATGAGATTTTTTTATGAAATAAAACTCCCAAAATTCGAATTCATTTATGTTTTATTCTTAGTTAAAAAATATAAACATTTGTGAATAAATCCACAAGTATTTAAATTCATTAACATAGTCATAAAACATAAACACTCCCAAGTGACATTCTTATTTGTGCACTTGTCTCATTTGTAATTCTAATCTCATCATCCGATTAAAATGTTAACCAACCATTTCATAACCAAACACATATGTGCACCGTAATCACAACAGTTTCAGCATCAACAGTAACACTACTCGTAATTAAATTCCACTGACCAAATGCCAAAATCTTAATATGATCAGACCTGGTGATAGATAAATGCCTCAAAACAATAACGTATCAAATGCCTCAGAATTTTAATAACAGTCCGTCTTCAAGGAATTGGTAGAATTTGTGTAAAATGACCAAAATACCCCTGGGACCAAATCTGCAAAACAAACACCTTCATAACTTGTTAGTGGTTAGCAAATGACTGGTTAAATATAAGGGTAAAATTTGGGGTATTACAGTTGCCCCTATTTAAATAGCTACACCGGATGATTTGAGTGGCGGAGACTCGAGGAATCATGGTCGAGGGATTTAAATATAGATAACCGAAAATTTTGCCCTTATATGTGGCGATATGCAATGTTATAGACAAAACAAGAACAGACTAATGCAGACAATTCCATGAATATGATATGATGCGTATGTTGAAATGATGAATGCGAAAATGCTGACGAATACGACGACACAGGGACAGACGCTACGAGAAGAACACACTGGGGAAAACGACGCGCTGGGACACAGCACAACATCGGGGAATTCTAAAATGATGGTCAACTGGTGCGAATACGACCAATTGTCATTTTTAGAATGGGGACGAGATTCTCAAATGGAGATGGCACCTATGAGACGGCCTCCACTGGGGAATCTAAAAGTAAAACTGGATCATGTACGACTGCAAGATCGATCACAGAATGTTGGAGCATTGAGCAAAGAATAACATCCAAGCTTCTGTAAACTATCTCTCGTGACAGGATCAAACGGGCCTTTCGGAACTCCGTATCAAATATACAGGGTAAGAACCGGCTGTATGCCAAAATAAATGGACTTTAGGAATAAGATCCTTAAATGGAGATGGCACCTATGAGATGGCCTCCACTTGGGAATGTCTAACAATAAGACTGGATCTACACGACTGCAAGATCGATTACAGAATGCTGGAGCATTGAGCAAAGAATAACATCCAAGCTTCTATAAACTATCCTTCGTGATGGGATCGAATGGACTTTTCGGAAATCCGTATCAAATATACAGGGTAAAGACCGGCTGTATGCCAAAGTAAATGGACTTTGATAGGAAATGCCCCGATAAGCTTCTCGAGGGAGAACTGTCACTTATCGTAGGAAGGGACTTACATGCAAAAATGGATAAGCACTCAAATAAAGAGGCTGCTGCTTATCTGATAAATAAATCTTCTCGTATTTAAGGTCAGCGCCTGGAATACGATTCTGATTCTTCTCTTACTGAAGGATAAATAAACTTCTTCATGCTTCAAGATCGTGCTCTCCTGAACATGAAAAGGGTAAACTGAACTTCCTCATACTTCAGAATCGTGCTCTCCTGAATATGATTCGGCTAAAGGATAAATGAAAATCTTCATACTTCAGAATCGTGCTCTCCTGAATATGAAAAGGGCTAATTGAACTTCCTCATAACTCAGAATCGTGCTCTCCTGAATATGATTCGGCTCTTTCTTGTAAATGAAATTCTTCATACTTCAGAATCGTGCTCTCCTGAATATGAAAAGGGCTAATTGAACTTCCTCATACTTCAGAATCGTGCTCTCCTAAATATGATTCGGCTCTTTCTTGTAAATGAAATTCTTCATACTTCAGAATCGTGCTCTCCTGAATATGAAAAGGGCTAACTGAACTTCCTCATAACTCAGAATCGTGCTCTCCTGAATATGATTCGGCTCTTTCTTGTAAATGAAATTCTTCATACTTCAGAATCGTGCTCTCCTGAATATGAAAAGGGCTAACTGAACTTCCTCATAACTCAGAATCGTGCTCTCCTGAATATGATTCGGCTCTTTCTTGTAAATGAAATTCTTCATACTTCAGAATCGTGCTCTCCTGAATATGAAAAGGGCTAACTGAACTTCCTCATAACTCAGAATCGTGCTCTCCTGAATATGATTCCGCTCAAACCTCCCCGTACTTCAAGATCGTGCTCTCCTGAATACGATTTGGTTTCTTCTTTTACTAAAGGATAAATGAACTTCTTCATAATTCAGAATCGTGCTCTCCTGAATATGATTCCGCTCAAACCTCCCCGTATTTCAAGATCGTGCTCTCCTGAATACGATTTGGTTCAAACCTTCCCATACTTCAAGACGACAGGTAAATGGAAGCCCAACTGCTCCATGGAGATGGCCATTTGCTGCGAGTCATAACAAAGATAGGATCGGTTTCTTAGGTGAGAAATGTTGTATACCGATGTTGTAAGATGTAAAGTGTTGTACCGATGTTGTAACATGTAGGATTGTAAAGTGTTGTACTGATAGATTTTCCAGGCGTGAACTGACGTGTATCTGTAAATGATTGTAGTTGAAGATAGTGCAAAATAAATGCACGTCCGGGTACAGTGATAAACTTCTCGGGCGAAAACAGTCGCGTATCTGCCATGGTATGGTGAAAATCTTTAGATGGTGCAAAATAAATGCACGTCCGGTTGGGATTGACGACCGACAAGACTGAGATTCAATCTAGGACTGAGCTAGAAAGAAGACTGGTAATCAAGACTCCATCGAGGGAAACGATCTCGAAGGGTAAATATCTTATCCTGGTAAGGAAAGATAGCTGAAGTAACCGTCATCCACGAGGATCGAGCTCTATGGGGAAACTGGAAACGAGTAAGTATTTTATGCTTAGGGCTGACAATCTATTTGGAGAGAATGGACGAACCCAGTTACTCGGCGGTAACAACCAAATGATGGTGAAACACAATGAACCTGTGAGTGCTAATGCATATGTTAATGCATATGTTAATGTGAATGTATGTTAATGTCTATGTATGTTAATGTTTATGTATGCAAGATGTTATGAAATGAGTATGTAATGAGTATGTAATGAATATGTAATGAATATGTAATGAAATAGGCATGTGATGCTTATGCCCCTGCGTATGCTGACGAAACAGACTAGAGACGGGACGAGAGATGAAATAAACATCTCGACGGAAATACCCTGCGTTCTCTGCAACCAATACGTCAATCATGGGTAAGAAAGATCAATGGTAGAACCAAATCTGGTTTTAAAGTTCTGAATTCTCTGAGGAGAAGGTAATCTGCTTGGGTGTATAGTATCACGTCTTCACATGGGGAGAAGAAAACCTGAGGGACACTTTTGAGTTACCCAAGAAAAAGTTGTTAGCTTATAGTCTCGCTGGGGACTGTGATGGCTATAGTTTAGGAGCCTGTTGCAACACTGAGATTTACTGGGGAATGAAGGCCGCCGTGAGTAAAATCCATCGGGTGCATGAAGAAAAGTTGCGAAACCACATAACTTTGATCTTGAAGGATCCTATAGTAGTCGCCATTTGTTTCTTCAAAAAACACGGTGCCCCAGGATACTTGTGTTGTGAGGTAGGGTCATCTCAAGAGGATTTTATAGAGAACACCGAGTCCGGTTGCCCCATTGTTCTCAAACTCTTTGAGAGATGCGTCAGGTCTCGACATAACTGGCACAAGTTAATCGTGTCACGATGAAGTCTTCGAGAAATAGCTCTTAAGAACGTCAGCCTCGCGTTGGTAAGCGAATTGGGAAACTGCCTGCCCCTGTTTAGCAGGATCTTCAAGTTCCAAGGGTTATGTCCATATATAAATCTCTAAGATATCAAGCAAAGTCATCATGCCTGAAATGCCTATCCTGAGCTTGTCAATGTACACATATATTTGTCTTAAATTTTTGTTTTGAAAAAGATATCGCAATAACTTGTGACCGAAATCACTAGTCAGGATGTAAGTTTTAATTATAATGCCAACATGAATTTTTTCCTGAGCATAGCTCGTAGGAGTCAGGAAACGTGATCTTGTCAAGTATGCTTTCAACCGAAGTCCTACTTCAATTAGGTCTTTTAAAGGTTGTATCGTGGCTCGGTTCACGGTTTAAGAAACAAAGGATAAAGGCTCAAAGTTATATTTGTACCCACCCATTCTTCGTGATGTTCTCCAATCCTAATTCAGTTAACCGGATACGAATGCCCATATCTCAAGCGGATTTGCTATGGTCGAGAACTTATCAAGGCTTTGGACATGGCAGTCACTCACCTATTTCTAATGGCAACTGGTCACGCGACTTTGTTCTTTATAGGGGTTCTAAAACTACTGGTTTGTTGTTCTTATTCCCTAACTTTTGCCTGGACAACGTCTTTTGATTTGACTTTGGAGTCCAGCGGGATGCCCCAGTTTTGCCTAAGTCTCCTTCATAGGTTTTGACTTAGCGGGCTTTTATTATTTTTTTGAATACTTTTATGCACAAGTCGTGTAAATCTTTCGAAAGGCTCGTGACTGCCCCACTCCTTAGGTAACCGAGGGATAGCCATTGTATTGGACTTCTTAAGATGCTAAGGATAAATTCTCGAAGGTTGGCTCTTCCTTTTTAAGAGTCTAAGCGCTCGATCGGTTTAACTGAAACCTACCCTGCCCCAGGTTAGGATGAAGGTTCTTAAAAAGAAAGAAAAAAAACTCCTACTTCAAGGCTCAAAGAGGTTAACGAGGGATTAACATCCTTATATCTCCAGTGTTTGGGATTTGAAACAATGCCTTACATCATCAGCGGGCTTTAATTGAAAGCATACGACAAGAAATCTGACGTTTTAGGTTCGTCATCCTCCTCCCAATTCTCTATCAGAACAAGAGATCGGGTAAAGTTGGCATTATAATTTATGAAAAAAAATATATTTTGAATGAGTGAAACGAATGGATTTATTCAAGACAAACATATGCGTTGCATTAATTAATCAAAGATAAACAAGTTCGTACATGCTAAATATGCTTAATCAAAGAGAAATGCATATAAATAAACAAATGAACTGTCGGAAAAGTCCTTCTAAACGGTTTACGAAATTCAAGAGCAACAATTTCCTTTGGCGGAGCCTCAATGGAAAGGACGTTTGGTTTACGATCACTGTGAGTCGTCATGGCTTGCCCCAGTTATGCTGGTCACATCTTCAACAGTTTTCAGTCGTTGCTTCAAAATAACTTTCCCAGATTCTTTATTGATCCCAGTCATATCATCTTGAGGGTTACTGAAATGAAGCGAGCTAGGCCTTTGAATAATTACTGGATTCGGCTGATTTGCTGAGGTAACCACATGCTTTGCAGAATTTAGGCTTGACAAGCGGGGAACCCCGAGAGGAGTCTCGATCTTCATCTGAGCATCGCTAAAAGACAACTTCTTCGTTTCTAGCAAATTTCTGACAACTTTCTTAAGAGCATAGCAACTCTCTAGATCATGGTCGGGCGCACCCTCATGAAATAAACAATGAGCGGCAGAGTTGTAACTTGCAGGTAACGGATTAGGCGGAGGACCCAAAGCACGGGTGGTAATCAGACCTTGTTGTACCAAATGGGGGTATAACTCAGTGAAAGCCATCGGAATTGGAGGACAAGGCTTATACTGTCTCTTACGGAGAGAAGGAACCTGATCATGTGACTGTTGATGAACAGGAGCGTTGGGCACTCGTTGACTGTTGACAGGAACTTGCATAGGCGAATAATCGGAAGGTTGTTGATAAACTGGTGCCTGATATACCGGAGCTGACTGTACAGGCTGGCATGCAGGAAACTGCTGATCGAAAGGAGGTGCAACAGTAGCTACATAGGGTTGTTGAACATATAGAAACGAATAACCTTGAACATAACTCTGCTGATATTGTAAAGGTTGAGGAGTAGCCTTTTGCGGTTTTTTGAACGTGTAGGTCCTTTACCATGGTCGGAGTTAGGAGTTTTGCACTTTGGAGGGGTAGCTCGTCGAACTGGTCGAGCACTGAGAGGCACCAAACCGGATTGAAGACCGTGAGGAGGTACATTCTCGACAGTAACAGCTGGTTGGGGTTCCATAACGGCATTAGTCTTAGAAACAACAGTAGACTGAGCATCCACCTTCACACTAAGAGCTCGTAACATCTCCAAAATTTGCCCTACACTTCCTCGAAGATCTTCAAATTCATGGCTGACACGGTTGATCTCTTGGTTTTGATCTTCCATTCTTTTGAAGGGTCGTATTGATGCAGAGAACTCAGGGTGACAAAACTGGAGGGTGAGAGAACCGAGTATGAGAAATCGGGAGACACATGCAATGCAAAAGTATGATGCTAAAATGTGAATGCAAATGAAGATTTCATGGAATTCAAACATTTACGAATGTCGTGGGGTACCAAAGAAATCCTTTTCTTATTTTTTCATTTTATTTTTTTATTTATGGTATCCCGCGATATCCATAAATGATATTTGAACTCCATGAAATACAATGCAATGAGATGCTTTATGGATGCAATGCATGAAAACACATAAAGTCCTAGGTTAAAGGAACGTGAGCGGAGTTAAGGTCTACCCATCCCCAAAAGGAGTGTACTATAGGTTAGTTGTACCTGCAGAACAAGGTTCTACAAAGTGCCCAAAGTCATCAGCCCATCTTTCGGATATTATCAACCTTCCGACTGACTCGGGGGTGAATAATATTCTCAAGAGAACCTCTTTTGAGTGTAGTATCGCGTAGCAGCCGTTGTAGGATTACTCCCACATAGCTCCCGCACTACGTCCTAAATAAGGCCAAGGTGGTGTATAGGTACTACGGTCCTCAATATCACAGACTCCAATCGACCATGGAAAAAGTTTTCGCGATTACTCGTTCAACCAAACCATTTTCGAAAAGGTCTCAACTGAGCGGTGATTCTCGAATCAGCTTGGTCGGGATTCACTCCCTATAAGCCTCATCGAATATATCCCCATCCTATAATAATGTCACTAGTCCGGGCGTAGGACTTATCTCACAGCACAAGGAACAGTCCCACAATCAAAGCACAAATATATACATGTAAATGAATAATAACACAGATAGTAATAAATATGAACAAGTTAGGGATAACCCTCAAAAGTTTAGAAGTTTCCCCAGTGAAGTCGCCATTTTCTGTTGCGGTGGAAATAGGATAACAAACTATTAATTAGTTTGAATCGCAATTCAATTCACAACCGCTCTTTGATTTATCCGAAGGAAAAGGTCAAAAGAGGGAAAACCTATTTTGCATCGTAAACACAATGCGGGGAAAGATCTAGGGTTCGGGGGTTGGTTAAATTTAGGGAAGGTATTAGCACCCTAAACTTCTGTAGTACTCTACAGGAACCTTTTGTTCAGATGTTCACTATTTTGCTTTATTCATTTGCTTAAGGTATATGTACAAAGGAATGAAAAGTGAGAAAGGAGACCTAAGGGGTTAATTCTAAGTTTACTCTGCAAGACATCGCATCTTGTGCCTACGTATCCTTACGGGAGTGGAATCAGAGTAATCGTAGTTCCCCTCAAAAGGGAGGTTAGAGACTTCTTGACTGTGGTCAAGGTCTCAAGGGGAATAAACGCATCTTAAGGACACGCTTACGTGGAGTGTAGAAACTCCAAATCTCTACGTTGAAATGTTAAGTTGTAATTAGGGTTAAATTAGGTTAGGGATTCCGCGGCGGGAAACCCTAAAATGAGCGCGGCGGCTCTTTGACCTAATGCTAGGGGTAAAATTGTAATCTTGCCTGCGGCGAGGCACTTATGAAAATTAGGGTTTGTAAGGTTGTAAGGGTTTGAAGGTGAGGACTATTGACATGGCGGTCAATCGGCTATACCTAATTCCTTCAGAGTGTAGTGCGACAGAAATATTGAGGTGACCGAACAACGCAGGCAGAAAAATAAAGACAGCAGTTACAGCTATACAAACAAAAATTAAACGGCAGAAACTTAAAGCGCGATTATTGGTTCGCGAGGTTACATATGAGAAGCAGATACAAATATAAAGAAACTTAAATGAAAACTCGACACGATAGCAATAAATATGAACTGCAAAAACAAACACCCGTTAGTAGGCAGAGTTAGGCAGCAATGAGTTACGAGAAGACGTAAATTGAGACTTTACTAATGTTTATTTAAAAATTCTACTAATTTAATGTTAGCTTGCAAAAGAGAAGTTTAAAAAAAAAATTTATTTTTATATTTTTAAAAAGAGTTTTTATTTATTTTATTAAAAAAGTTTTTACTATCCTTAATATTTATTTTTAACAATTATATTTTAAAAGGATTTTTATAATTAAAATTAAAATATTATATTATTTTTTTATAAAGGTTTTTTTTTGAATTATAATTGTTAAAAGATTAAAAAAATAATGGTTTTTAAAAAAACATAAAACAAAAAACAACACAAAGAGAAAAAATAAAAAAAAGGGAGAGGGTTGGGCCGGTCATCACACCCGGACCCAACCCGGTTAGTGTGAATGCATCAAAAGCATGGATTTAGGGTTTCTCTCCCTATCATCCCCTACGCAGCGCCGTTATCGCTTCGTCTTCTTCGTTTTGCCTTCGTTACTCTCATTGCCCGTTTCTTCTTCCTCGCGCCGTGATCATCCCTTTTCCTGAAACCAAAACATGAACCACAAGAATATGTGAGATAACGCATTTACATTTAGTCTGGCCGATGATGTTGAAGCTGAGGCCGTGGAGTCGATTGCCCGTCGTTCTTCGCGAACGGTGAAGGTGATCTCTCTGGGTATTGTTGATTCGCGTTCGGTGATGGTAATCTCTCTGAGCGATGATGACGATCGCTTCGTCTGAGCTCGCACCGTTTAGGGTTTTCGCATGTGGATTCTTCTCCGTTTCTGGTACTCTTCGTCTAGGGTTTCAACTCCCCCTTTCCATCAGGTTGTATCCTCCTATTTATAACTTCTTTTTGGGCCTTGAACTTGCGTTTTTTCTGAGATATGCATTTGATGATCTGATTTGATTTTGTGTTGATGCGATTTGATTTTGATTTTTCCAGATTGAGTTCCAATAGGATGCTTTCTGATACGATTGGGATCTCATTTCTTCTCTTGGAATCCTGATTGGGGTTTTGGTGAGATTGAAATTCATTTTTCTGGTATGAATTTGATACTGATTCGTTGATTGATTCAAAATGAGTTCCAATGGGATACGATTTGGTTCCATCTGATCCTATTTCCCCTTTTAGGATTTGATTGGTCTCTGATTTCCAGCTGATTCTTCTGACCCTGTTCGATTTAATAACCTGAACTGATTTGTTTTGATCTGCTTTAGGATTGACATCAAATCAAAATCTCTATTATTTTCTGATATGGTTTGCCTTCAGATTGGATTGATTGGCATCTGATATTAATTCACGGGATTTCTTGATGGGTTCATTTTGATTTGTTTCTATTTTTCCCAGATTGAGTTCCAATGGGATACGATTTGGACCTGACTCGAAACTTTCTATTTCCAGATTCAATTTGATTTGATCATCTTCTGATTAGACTCTTGCAGATGTGAATTGGATTGTTTTTGGGGAATTTGGATACTGATTTGATTCCTGATGCGATTTTGTTTTGATTCAATCCTGATCATTAGCACTTACTTTTCTTTTTCTTCTTTCAGGATGGACACTTTGCCTTGATCTTTGCCGCCGAGAAGGGTACATGGTAGTGATGACGTTTGTCTGAACCATTTGGAACAGGATACTACATCCTGGCTTCTGATCATATTGCTGCTTCTGATTGAATTGGTGATGATGACCTGGGCTATGATGTTTGATTAACTGAGCCCCGTGTTTATGCACTTGTTTGTTTTATGAACCGAGTATGGTTTGATAACTTGTTTATATTAGATTATTCTTGCTGGTACAATCCGTGCCATGATTTAATACTGCTTGCAATTCTGAACTGACGTGAATTTCAGCTCTTCTGTGCAGTTTTGGCAGGTTGATTCAATGGGCTATGATGTTGAGCTGAGCCCAGTGCTTCCAATTGTAATGTCTATGACAGTCTTTATTGACATGGACTGAGTCCCTTGTATTCGAGCTGGTTCTGATAATCTTTCTGGGTTTACATCTTGCCTCCGTTTCTCATTCTTGTTGAGGCGCTTTAGGCATCAGAACTTGGATGTGCAGTCCGTTTATTCACTTCTGATTTTTATGATGTGAATTCACTTGTTTGGTTCAGAGCTGTTGTGAACTGACCTGCTCTCTTGCTTTGTTTTGGTATGCTGTTGCGCTTCTTTGGATCCTGCTGAATATATGACAGATTTGTAGGACCTTTGCGCATGAACTTGCATCGTTTGATGGTTTGTTTTCTGTCCTGTGCAACTTGATGCTATAGTTTGGCTTCTCTTGTTCTATTTCGAACTTGATTTTCATTCTGTTTGGTAACAGATTTGTTTTCTTTGGTGGCTATTCATACCTGTATTGGCGCGAGCCCCTTCCTAGTTTTGTTTATGCTTTGAGTTCTGATGATGCTTGTGGCTTTTCAGGTGTTGGAAGTTTTGAAACCAAAGTGACTCAGACCTGCCGGCATCCGGGTCCGAGTCAGAACTTGCCTATGTTGCCTTATTCTCGTATCAGTTTGGAAATCCAATCGCGGCAAAACGAATCAGTCCCGCTTCATTTATTACTTCTATCTCTCGGATGTCCCGTATCGATAAGAACAGGTATTACCTGATCTGACGCCCACGGCGCGGATCGGTAATGGGGGGTAGGACGCAGCTTCGGTTGTGCCCCTCCCGGCACTCGATGATGACATTGTTCTGAGAGTGTCAAAAACATATTCTAACATTCTATTCTGTACTGTTTGCTTTCTTTTTGATGTTCAGGTTAGTCGAGGATTCGTGGAGAAGCTCAGAGATGACCTGAAGACACTTAGATGTTCTTAGGATTTAGGATAGATACTTTAATGTAATTCCTTAGGACTTAGAACTTTAATGTAATTCCTTGTAACAGTGCGTATAAAATGTGAAGCACTCCATTTCTTGTATGATGAGATTTTTTTATGAAATAAAACTCCCAAAATTCGAATTCATTTATGTTTTATTCTTAGTTAAAAAATATAAACATTTGTGAATAAATCCACAAGTATTTAAATTCATTAACATAGTCATAAAACATAAACACTCCCAAGTGACATTCTTATTTGTGCACTTGTCTCATTTGTAATTCTAATATCATCATCCGATTAAAATGTTAACCAACCATTTCATAACCAAACACATATGTGCACCGTAATCACAACAGTTTCAGCATCAACAGTAACACTACTCGTAATTAAATTCCACTGACCAAATGCCAAAATCTTAATATGATCAGACCTGGTGATAGATAAATGCCTCAAAACAATAACGTATCAAATGCCTCAGAATTTTAATAACAGCCCGTCTTCAAGGAATTGGTAGAATTTGTGTAAAATGACCAAAATACCCCTGGGACCAAATCTGCAAAACAAACACCTTCATAACTTGTTAGTGGTTAGCAAATGACTGGTTAAATATAAGGGTAAAATTTGGGGTATTACACATAGCTTGCAACTGAATTCGGTTTCACCAATTTCTTCACTTTCCATCCATTTTCTTGATTGCAACTTCTTCCATGGATGCTAGGGATTGAATCCAGATCATAATCCAAGAGAATTCGTGGTTGAATCGTGTATGAGCAATTGAATTTTTCCACCTGCAACTCACCATCGGGTTTCAAGATTCAGGAGCTTTCAACCAGTTCTATTGCATACATAAGCAAGGAAAGGATCCATTGATCATGTCTGGAAGGTTGGAGAGCTTGATTTGAAGGTTTAGTGCATCTGTTCATCCAAGATTTTCAGGTTAGTAACTTTCTTCCTCTAGCATGAATTAGGTAGAATCAAGATGAATTAGGGTGTTAGATGCATTGTAGAACGGTGTAGGAATGATTTCAGACCATTAATTTGAGAATTAGTGACCAATCTAGGGTGTTACCATTTTCGGTTGAGATTTGGTTATGGTGAATCTTGAGGTTTCAGAGAGAATTAAAGGCATGAATGAATTCGTGAGGGAATTTGGGACATGTTTCATTAAGGGATCGTAGCCTATAGTGGACTCTAGGTTGAACTAGGGTTGTGGAATGGTGACGGTAGCACCACCAGTGGTGGCCGGAGCTGCGCGCGAAGTTCAGACATTTAAAAGGTTGAAGATGACTCTAGAGCCATTGGATGGGGGTTGGACTTTGACTGAAGGCATGATCCAACGACCACGTTTTAATTTCAAGTTGTGAAGGATCTGATTTAATGAAACGCATCGTTTCATTTGGTAGCTGATGCTGGGCTTAGTGAAATAACTGATATCCACACCCCCCTCATGGCCCAACCCATAGAATGAACGGATTGTCATTGCTATTTGCACCACGCGTGTGTTTATTTTATTTTGATTTTCTTTATTTTTCATTTTGTTCATGGTTCTTGAAAAAATCATATAAAATTGAAAAATAATCCAATTAATCCCATTCTTTTTGAATTATACTCATGATTGAGTCTAGTATTTTTTAGAAAAGAAATATTTTCATTTCATGCATTTTCTGATTTTATGGGAATTTTGTATTTTAATTGATATTAAAATGGTTATGTTTGATACCTAATTTTGTGGACTTTTGTGTGATCATGTGGTGATGATTTTGATCCTAATTTTTTGTGTATGATTAGCTTAGACATGTATTCCCCCATAGTATTTTTCTCACATTTTTGTGATGAAAATAGGTGTGCTTTCTAGATTGATATTTAGGTGCTTCCTTTTAGGGTTTAGGTTTAGTACCTTGTAGTGTAGAATTTATTTCTAGGTCTTATTTGATGATTTGATCTCTGGAATTAATGTAGTAGAGTCATGATTGACCTAGGTTCCCATAGTTATTTTTGTAGGATTTTACAATTGGTTTTAGTATTTTAGTTAGGATTAACTTTAGTACTAGGTTTTAGGTGATCCTAACTTACTAACTCAAATAGATTAACTTCTTTAGTCCCCTTAGATTAGGGTTTTTGTTTTGTTTGCCTTTGGTTGAGATTGAAGACAAGTTGAAGACAAGGTAAGGATGCTTGAAGATGCTTGAAGTGGCTTGGAGCTTGGGGTTGCTTGTGCCTGAAGGTGTCTGCTGAAGATTTAGGAGGTAGGAGACATAGGGAGAGCCTTATAATTAGAATGATTTCTTTCACAAATAAGGAAAGCATCTTGTGCTTCCATTCCTCCCAATGACTAAAAGTCCTTCTAAGATATTCACATCCCTCCTTTGGAGGGATGAGTGGCTTTATCTGGGAAGTAGAACTTTGAGGGAACCAGTCTCTCATAATGATAAACCCTTACAGGCTTCCTTTGGTTGTCAATAAGTTGTTTATCATTTCCACTCATTCGGTTAAATCAATTGTTTTCTTGTTTGGGTATCTTGAAAGATGTTGGGCTTGAGTTTGAAGATGAGGACTTCATTGAAGAGTGTGGAAGAGGATGATTCCTTGAGCATTGCCATTGCAGCTGAAGCTTGAAGAGCAAGAAGAACAAGTTGATACTTGAAGATCCAATGGAGATTGAGTGAAGAGCTGAGGCTTAAGGAATTGAAGGATGAAGTTGACACTTCTAGGTGATTGAAGATTACTCTGAGAAGCTGAAGCTTGTAGGAGAAGAAGACCAAGTTGATACTGGTAGAGCAAAGAGAGCTGAAGCTTGAAGACTAAGTTGATACTTATGAAGAGGATTCAATTGAGATTGAGTGTAGAGCTGAGGCTTGAGGAATAAAGGATAAGTTGACACTTACACTGATGCATTGAGAGCCTGAAGGAACCAAGTGGATACTTGTAGTTAGGAGTGAAGCCTGAAGGTGGAATTGACTGAGGAGATGAAGCTTGGAGAAGAGAGAATAAGTTGACACTTATGTTTGATGGATTGAAACCTTGGGGAAGCAAGTTGCTACTTGTCATGGAGGATAAAAGCCTTGAAGGGTGGTGGAAGTCTGAAGACTGGGTTGCTGTTAGAAGAGCTGAAGCTTGGAATGACAAAGGGAGTTGTTGATCAGCTTTCTTGTCTGTTTTCTTTTCTCTGCTGATGTGTCTTGTTTGACTTGCTTGATGCATTAGAATAAGTTCATATCTAGACTGAATTTAAGCTAGGAGCATGATTGCACTAGAGGTTGAGTTGTTCCCTCTGCTTGTATTGTTACTGTCTGGCTTTGCTTGCGGGTATTCGGTAGAGCCCAGCTCCCTTGCCCATGTGGTTTGTGTTTGCTTGATAGCACTTCATTTTATTTATTCTGTATGATTATAGTCACTTATATCTTGCTTGATAGCATGTTATTTATTCTGTATGATTGCAGTTATTCATATCTGGCTTGAGGTTGAGATGAGCTTGTGGAGGCTGCTGCCCCACACACATTTCCTCCCTCACTTGCATTGCATGCATTTTACAGTCATTTACTGTTTAAGCTGATGCTTTATCTGTTTCTGTTTATCATTGACATGATCCCTTAGGAGCCTCACTTCCTTTGATAAGGAAGTGATGATAGAACTTTAGGTTGAAACCTATGCACGATAACTTCTAGGAGTTCCCTGTTTCAAACATCAACTATATGATGAATCCTTGGCATGACAACATTAGGACTTGATAGTCTCCCGTTAGTTGAGCCCCTTCTCTTCTCATCTCAAACAGCTTAAGATACAGTAATCATGAATGATTTCTTTCGTACGTTATGAGCCTTAAGCTATCTGAGAAAGGATTGTTGGAGAGCTTCTTTTCAACAGTCTAGATGTTTAGTATGGCACCCTTTGGGTGACATGCGACGCATTCACTCTCAGGTCATAGTCTTTAGTGCGACTGAAATTTCAAACACAATAAAAAACACTTCTTCCGTAAAAGACAAAAAACAAACTCCAAACCTTTTTGCCCCGTGGGCCCATAATTCAAAGGAAAGCTTTTCTGAAGAAAAGAGTGTCGTTAAACTTCAGCGCCACCGCAAACAGGCTTTGTCCCTAACTGCTGGAACTGTTGTTTAACCCTACTCGATAAAACAGATGAATCTGAATTCCCGTAATCTGTATTATCCCAAACTACGTAAGCTCTGATCTCTCATACCTGTTGAGAGTACGTAGGCACAATACTGACGTATTGGCGAGCCACCTTCCCCGTAACCCGTAGTAAGTCGAACTACGTTGACTCTGATTTCTCATTCTCTGATGAGAATACGTAGGCATAAAGTGCGACGCTTTGCCGAGTCATTTTCTTTTCCTTTTTAAGCCAGCCTTGATAGGTAGATAGATAAAACTAACTCGTCCAGTAAACACAACAAGCGTGGATCCCGTCGAGTACGACGGACGTGAGGGGTGCTAATACCTTCCCCTTGCGTAACCGACTCCCGAACCCGGACAACGGTTGCGATGACCTTGTCTTATACCTTTTCGTTAGGTTTTTCCGATCGTTTCCTTTCCCGTTTTGACGGATAAATAACGAAAGGTGGCGACTCTTCTGTTTTGCCGACACCTTATTTTCGCGGAAGCGACACATACCATGATTATCTTCAAATGAAAACATGTATTCAAGTAAGGTACAAAGTGAAAATTGATCAAGTAATGCACACCATATGATGAAGGTCAGAAGCAAACTCAAATGATTAAATTCATATCCAAAACCAAGACATCAAGCAAGTTCAAGAAAGATCAAGTTTAAAATATGAATATCAGAACATTAATCAATCCATTTGAATTACACAAGAGTCATGACCCAGAAGGAAAATTCATTCAAGAAGCAAGTTCTAAAACTAGGTCAAGCACTAGGCAAGTTCATTTCAAACATCATCACATTGAAAAATCAAATTGAAGAACTTAGATGGTCATACAAAAATGAAACCAAAGTATTAAATCATGTTAAAACAATCAAGAATAGACATAGAATAAATCTCAACAAGAGTTGCATGAATTCACCATAAAAAGAAATCCACAAGTCCAAGCATGTTATGAATCGAGCATGAATCAAAGACTAAATAAAAACAAATGAGAAACATCCAAGAAATGAACATCAGGAACTAAAACCACATTCAAATTTTATCAATCAAGTGTCCAAACATATGAGAAAATTTGGTTCAAGAAGGTGATCAAAAGGCAACAAAAGCACAAACCCTTGTTCAAGGGTAAACATGTCAAACCACTTCACTAATTAATTCCAAATAAAATAAGAAAATAAATGGAAAAATAAAGTAAAAATTATTCAAATTAGGTCAACATGTTAAACCAACAAAAACATATTATTTCGTATTTTAAAAATGGTTTTAAGTATTAAAAATAAATCAAAATGAAAAAAGGAATGAAAATAAAATGAAATAATAATGAAAGGAGTGGTGGGGGCGTATCAGCAAAACATAAATGAACATGAAACTTTCATACACACGCGTTGGGCCATAAAAGATGGGGTGTGGAAAGGAAAATATGTAAAGCTTAGTCCAATTAAACAATTTCAGAAACAAAAAGAAAACACACATGGCTTCATTAATCCTAATCAGCCCCAGATGGCGCCACACAAGCAAACACATAAGCAAAGACCAGGGTCAACCGAGAACACATCAGTAAACATCATCATACGCCGTAGATAGGGCTCTGGTTGTCTTCTCTAGTGACCATCACCGGAGCAGTCCGAAAACTAAACAAAAACTCAACAAATCTTACACCATTCTCAAGGATTTTTCATGCTTAACATAAATATGGCATCCATTTTCATTTTTAAAAGCTCTAACACCATGAATACATGACATGAAGAAAACATGTGATTTATGTAACTTGCTCAAATCAACACAAGATCAATGCAAACATGGCCTACAATGTGTAGGGCTTCAAATGCAACCAGTATGAGCCCTAATGAACGTCTAAAATGAGAGAAAAAGGAAAAGGAAAGTTACCCCACAAAAAGAAATTTTGCAACTCTTGAACTTGCTCAAATGCCTCAGCAACTCTTTCCTCTTGACTCTAACAACCTCCTGAGTGAAAACCTCTGAGTAGTGAGATTCAAAAAGAGAGGATTTCTTGGAAAAGAGATAGTTTTGGTTCTGAACTTTGTAAAAAATGAGGCAGCCCCCCTCTTTGCTAGGGTTTTTAGGCTTTATATGGAGTGTTTGCATGGTTAAAACATCAGTTACTGAGGTTAAAGGCTAGGTTAAGATTTTTTGCAAAAAAATAGAAAAATGGAATGAATGATGAGTGGCACGGGTTTTGCAATTGTCATGACATTGTTGTGGTACCAAGAGGATCAAAATAGAGGAGTGGAGCAGCATTCTTTTTAATAAAGTTTTATTCATTTTGTCATCTTCGTTCTTTTGGTAAAAATAATAAAAATGGTACAAATGAACACATGAGCATGCTTGGATAGTTTTGGCAATGTTTGGTGATATAATATGGTGGTGATGCGCATGAATTTGGGGTATGATCAAGCTTCTACAAAGAAACTAAATATGTACATGAAAATGCTACAACATGGAATGCATAATCAGCATTTCATGTAGCTCACTTTGGATGGCTATCACTTGGTGGATTTTGATCCAAATTATGTGATATTTAGCTTATTAGCAAGTAGGGAAGATAATGGAAGACTTTCATGTTTAAAGCAAGATGAAAAGAAGCTTGGAGACAATAGAAAAAATGAGTTGAAAATTGAATGTGAAAATTTGTCCAAAATAACATAGAAAAATTATAAGTTATTGAACTTTAGGCATCCTTGGCAACTTAACTTTAAAGGCACATAATGTAGATGCTTTTGATTGGCTGCATTTTGTGGCAAAACATTGATGGATGTATGAATGTTATGACTGATGTTATGACATGCATAGTGAGTATTCAGTAGGGTAAGTTTGAATAGCTAAGAGTCAAGTATGTTAGATGTCATGCTGAATGTTATGACATCAAGCGTATGACATCAGGGCGTGCAGGTTTTAGTTTCTGGTATTAGCTCAGGCTATACTTTAGGAAACATTTTAGGAAGCCTAGTTATCTAAGGCGACAAATTAGGCATTGCTAAGGATAACATGGAATGCCCCTGACTCAATTGGACGTGCGCAGTTTCATGAAGAGAGGTTTATCTTGGGTAAACCTCACTTCTGCACAAAGGCCCAAGGACTGTATGCTGCCTATATATACAGAAGTAGCAATCCTATTTGAAGATAGTTCTTGACAGGGTTTCAGAGAACGTATATTTGTGAGTGAAGAATTATGTTCTTCACGTATTTTTGTGTGTCTTAGGAATACTTGTAAACCAAGCAATTACCTGATGTATGATTGCATTGGTCTAGAGTTCTTAAGTTGTCTGTTAAGTGTGTCACTCTAAAGCTTTTAAGAAAGAGTGCTATGTCACTTGATCAAAGATATGAAGCAAGATTAAGGTGTGTTTGAAGTGTGTCATCAATTTTTTTTGTAACTTTCAATTGGTTGATATCACTGTTGTTATTGAGGGGGAGTGAGTTGGTAACTCCGGTCTAGTGTTAGGATGAAGTGTCATTGGGTAGGTCTTATGTGAAGAGTGAAAACTGGTTGTTTGACTCTGAATTAATTCTACTAATAGTGAATTTCCTCCCTGACTTGGTAGCCCCCAGATGTAGGTGTGGTTCGCACTGAACTAGGTAACTAATTACTTGTGTTATTTACTGTTTTCATTTACAGTTTGTCAATAAGTTTAGTAGTCTGTGTTATAGTGGATGTTATAACATTCGTGATAACATCCACTGTTGGGTACCTAGAATTTCAATTGGCATCAGAGCAGGCACCCTGCCTGTTATTTTCTGGGTGAGATCTAGGGAAGATAAATTCTGGTACTATGGACAAGGATATAGGATTCACAAATAGACCACCAATTATGGATGACTCAAATTATGACTACTGGAAACCTAGGATGATAGCCTTCTTGAAGTCTTTAGACAACAAGGCATGGAGAGTTACCAACTCAGGATGGGAACATCCAGTGAAGACTGATAAAGATGGAGCAATTATGTTAATACTTGAAGAGGAATGGAACAAAGAGCAAGAGGCCTTGGCTCTTGGGAATTCTAAGGATTTGAATGCCTTATTTAATGGTATAGACAATAACATTTTCACACTAGTGCATCATTGTGAACTACCTAAAGAGGTTTGGGATACTCTCAAAACAACTCATGAAGGAACCTCAAAATCAAGATGTCAAGATTACAAATACTGACCACCAAGTTTGAAAATCTGAGAATGAAGGAGGATGAGACTATTCATGAATTCTACATGAATATTCTTGAGATTGCCAATACCTCAGGAGCTTTAGGAGAAAAGATGTCAGAAGAAAAGCTTGTGAGGAAGATTCTAAGATCTTTTCTTAAGAGGTTTGCCATGAAAGTCACTGCTATTGAAGAAGCTCGGGATATAAGCAACATGAAAGTGGATGAACTCATTGGTTGTCTCCAAAATTTTGAGATGGGAATGTGTGGTCAGGATGAGAAAAAGAACAAATGTATAGCTTTTGTATCAAACACTATAGAGGACCCAGATGAAGACAATGATGGAAGCAAGGAGAATCTCTCAAAAGCTGTAGCTATGCTTGGAAGACAATTCAACAGACTCATGAAAAGGATAGATAAGAAGGCAAAGGAGCTCAGTGTTATGAATGTGAGGGATATGGGGACATTAGAACTGAATATCCCACCTATCTCAAGAAGCAAAAGAAGGGCCTAGCAGTCACTTGGTCTGATGGAGATTCTGAGAGTGGATCAGAAGAAGAATCAGCCAAACATGTCACTGTTCTGAATAGTGTATGCATATCTGATGGTGACTCAGGTGAAGATGAGCTGACCTTTGATGAACTTGCAGCCTCATATAAACAGCTATCCATCAGAAGTGCTGAAGTATGTCAACTAGGGAAGAAGCATAAGAAAATCATCAAGAAGGTGGAAGCTGAGAAGAAGGAGAATCTTGCAACCATTGAATCACTCAACAATGAGGTCAAAATGTTAAACTCCAAACTTGATCAGATGACAAAATCTGTTAGGATGCTAAACCCTGGGCCTGACACTCTAGAAAAAATCCTACAGAGTGGTCAGAAAGCAGGAAACATGTCTGGACTGGGATTTGTTGGTGAACATAAACTCACCTTGGGATTCAAGAAACCAAAGGCTGAAAATCATAGACTAAACCGGATGTCACGACCGATGTCACAACATCATAAGAACAAAAACATGAATCAGGCAAGGAGAAAGTCCCAAAGGTGGAGGTGTCAATACTGTGGTAAATTTGGACACATAAAACCATTTTGCTTCAGCCTGCATGGATTTCCTAGTCACACTCATCAAGATGCTCCTGTCAAGAAGCAACAATTGGTGGCAAAGAAGGTTGGTCTGATAGCTCATACTTCTCTGAGAGTGTCAACTAAAGAAGACTGTTATTTTGATAGTGGTCGTTCTAAGCACATGACTGGAATAAAGAATCTATTGCTGGACATCAAACCACATTCCACTAGGTACGTGACCTTTGGTGATTGAGCAAAAGGGGAAATCAAAGGTGTTGGGAAACTAGACTGTCCTAGAGTACCTAACCTAGACAATGTATTACTGGTGAAAGGACTGACTGCCAACTTGATCAGTATCAGTCAGCTCTGTGACCAAGGACTCAATGTCAACTTTACAAAGGGAGAATGTGTTGTCACAAATAGAGATAAAAAGAAAGTCATGAGGGGAGCTAGGTCTAAAGACAACTGCTACTTGTGGGAGCCTCAAATCTCATACTTAAAAGAGAAAAAGAATGTGGTGTGGTTAGGATCAGAAGTGATCATAGTAAGGAGTTTGAGAACTCTAAGTTTGCTGAATTCTGCTCATCTGAAGGAATCAGTCATGAATTCTCCTCCCCTATTATTCCTCAGCAAAATGGAGTAGTGGAAAGGAAAAACAGGACTATCCAAGAATTCGCTAGAGCCATGATTCATGCAAAGAAATTGCCTATGCATTTTTTGGCTGAAGCAATGAACACAACCTGCTATGTTCACAACAGAGTTACCTTGAGAAAAGGAACTACCTCCACTCTATATGAAAGATGGAAAGGAAGGAAGCCAACTGTGAAGTATTTTCATGTTTTTGGGAGCAAGTGTTACATCTTGACAGATCGTGAACAAAGGAGGAAAATGGATCCCAAAAGTGATGAAGGTATTTTTATGGGATACTCTATCAACAACAGAGCTTATAGATTATACAACTCTATTTTTATGGGTTATACTCAAGTTGAAGGAATTAATTTTGATGAAACTTTTGCACCAGTTGCAAGACTTGAGTCAATCAGGTTGTTGTTAGGAATTGCATGCATCCTGAAATTTAAATTATTCTAGATGGATGTGAAAAGTGCTTTTCTGAATGGATATTTGAATGAGGAAGTATATGTGGCACAACCCAAGGGATTTGAGGATCCTAACTTGACAGACCATGTATACAAGTTGAGAAAGGCATTGTATGGATTGAAACAAGCTCCTAGAGCTTGGTATGAGAGACTGACTGAATTCCTTACCACCAATAGATACAGAAAAGGAGGGATAGACAAGACCCTATTTATAAAGGATGAAGGTGGAAAAATCATGATCGCACAAATTTATGTGGATGACATAGTGTTTGGAGGGATGTCAGACAAAATGGTAAAACAATTTGTCAACCACATGCAATCTGAGTTTGAAATGAGCATGTGTGGAGAATTAACTTACTTCCTTGGATTGCAAGTCAAGCAAATGGAAGATTCTATATTTATCTCCCAAAGTAAATATACCAAAAACATAGTCAAAAAGTTTGGGATGGACAATGCTGGCTACAAAAGAACACTTGCACCCACTCATCTGAAGTTATCAAAAGATGAAAGTGGTACTAGTGTCGGTCAAAGGCTGTACAGAAGCATGATTGGAAGCTTGTTGTATCTAACAGCCAGCAGACCTAATATTACCTTTGCAGTTGGTGTGTGTGCTAGATATCAAGCAGATCCTAAAGTGAATCACATAAATCAAGTCGAAAGGATTCTCAAATATGTGAATGGAACTTGTGATTATGGTATACTTTACTCTCATGGGTGTGATCCTACTTTATCTGGGTATTATGATGCTGACTGGGCTGGAAGTGCTGATGATAGAAAGAGCACCTCTGGTGGATGCTTCTTCTTAGGGAACAACCTTATATCATGGTTCAGCAAAAAGCAAAATTGTATCTCATTATCCACTATCCTCCTCCCACTGCTGACGAACTTAGGCGAATCAGCAACAGGGAAAGCTCAACATACATGGACAAATCCAATAGGGAAATTGTCGATAAAAATCTCCAGAAAGGGCTACCTGTGCGTGGCATAACCATTCCTCTTGCTTGCATTGATCATCCTCAAAACTCTGATAATGCACATGGCTCCAGCAGTGCAGCTAGACCAGAGGAAGATTCTGATGACAGTGATGAGGATGTCTCAACAGATAGTGATGACAGTGACTCCAGTTATTTGGAGGAGGAAGATTAGTATGGTGTGGGAGATTGATGTGTGGCTCAGGATGTTGTTTGCTTGGGCTGATGATGGTGTGACTAGTTTTTTTGCTTAGATTTTGATCCTTATTTGACAGCATGAAATATTTGTGTTGCTCATCATGAGCTTTATGTTGTAATAACCCCTAATATTTGTGCTTCCATACTTATTTTGATCTATACTATTTAATTAGTTATGATCTAAATTTGTGGCTAAAAAGGGGGAGAAGTGGTAGTAAAAGCAGTAAAAGCAGTAAAAGTAGTAAAAGCAGGGCTAGATTTGTGTCCCTCAAAGGTGGAAGACTTGTTTGTTGTTGTTGTTGTGCATGTCTGCACTGAGCAGGTTTGCATGATGTGATGATATGTTGCTGCTGCTCTGGGTGTGGTAACAGGATGTTGTTGCTGCTGTGTGAGTTCCTAATATGTGTAGGAATGTATGTTAGTTGTGTGAGTTTTGGCTGAAGCTGCTAAGATGTGTGTGTGTTCCTTGATGGAACCTAGTAGTAGTTTAACTTCTAGATTTGTGTGTGACTGCAAGTTGTGTAGGTTGTGTTTACACTGATGTGTTATGCATCAGTTGAGGGGGAGTATCACAAGATGATCCATAGATTTTTGTGATACCTGTAGTATGGACTAGCAGGTAGTTCTTAGGGTGAAAAGATGACTCTGATATGGTAATGTAGCTGTGTGTGTTGTTAGCTAGTAGCTTTCCTTCATATATGGTATGATTTATGCTGCCTGTGATCTCTGATATGGTAACAGAGTGTTTTAGCCAAAAAATTGCCAAAAGGGGAGTTTTTATATGCTTTTGATTGGCTACATTTTGTGGCAAAACATTGATGGATGCATGAATGTCATGACTGATGTTATGACATGCATAATGAGTATTCAGCAGGTTAAGTTTGAATAGCTAAGAGTCAAGTATGTTGGATGTCATGATGAATGTTATGACATCAAGCATATGACATCAGGGCGCGCATGTTTTAGTTTCTGGTATTAGCTCAGGCTATACTTCAGAAAACATTTTAGGAAGCCTAGTTATCTAAGGCGACATATCAGGCATTGCTAAGGATAACATGGAATGCCCCTGACTCAATTGAACATGCGCGGTTTCATGAAGAGAGGTTCATCTTGGGTAAACCTAACTTCTGCACGAAGGCCCAAGGACTATATGCTGCCTATATATACAGAAGTAACAATCCTATTTGAAGATAGTTCTTGACAGGGTTTCAGAGAACGTGTATTTATGAGTGAAGAATTCTGTTCATCACGTATTTTTGTGTGTCTTAGGAATACTTGTAAGCCAAGCAATTATCTGCTGTATGATTGCATTGGTCTAGAGTTCTTAAGTTGTCTGTTATGTGTGTCACTCTAAAGCTTTTAAGCAAGAGTGTTATGTCACTTGATCAAAGTTGTGAAGCAAGATCAAGGTGTGTTTGAAGTGTGTCTTCAATTTTATTTGTAACTTTGAATTGGTTGATATCACTACTGTGATTGAGGGAGAGTGAGTTGGTAACTCTGGTCTAGTGTTAGGCTGAAGTGTCATTAGGTAGGTCTTAAGTGAAGAGTGCAAACTGGTTGTTTGACTCTGAATTAATTCTACTAATAGTGAATTTCCTCCTTGGCTTGGTATCCCCCAGATGTAGGTGTGATTTGCACTGAACTGGGTAAACAATTACTTGTGTTATTTACTATTTTCATTTATAGTTTGTCATTAAGTTTAGTAGTATGTGTTATAGTGGATGTCATAACATCCGTGATAACATCCACTATTGGGTACCTAGAATTTCACATAACTTGATGAGTTTTGATCCAATGGATTTGATCTAATAATGGATAGAAAGCTTGAAGAATTTTCTGCAACTTTCATGTTCAAGTGAAAGTAATTTGAGATCAAAATCTTGGTGAAAAGTGCCTTGGAAAGTTGCCCCAAAAATCTGCCTAGAGCTTGTCGAATCTTAACAACTTTGAAACCCTAATTTGGAGAGATCATAACTTGAGATCTAAACATCCAATGGAGACATTCTAGTACTAAAAATAAAGCTTAGAGGATGCTCTACAACTTTTATGTTGGAGGAAAATTCATTTGAAGCTTGAATCACCATGTAATATTGGCTTGAAAGTAGGTACTTTCAATAACAACTTCTATCTTTCTTATCCTCTCAGGGTTCAAATTAGTGATCATTATCTTCTTAGTGTCAGGTGTCTGACCACAAGGTTCAACAGTGGTGATGTTATTCCTAATATCTCATGCTTCCTTGGCCTTATTTAACTAAGACTCAATCATATCACCAACATCCTTGGGAACCTTACTTTTTTTATAGGTACTATTCTACAAGATTAGTTAGATAAATCTTTAGAATTTTGATTCATGTTGAGAGGAAGAAGCTTATGAGGACGAGTTCACTACATATGAAAGAGAGTGATGTTAGGGTTTTGTTTTGAGAGTGGCGGCTATTCTGTGCGAAAGCTATATAACTTTGCTTATCGCCACGACTGTTAACAAAACCCGTAACATAATGTAATTACTATTAACAATGGTTTTTTGTAATAATCGTGGTAATATGCATTTTAATATTATATATTTATAAGACTATAAGGACAAACCCTTTTGTAATAAAAAAATATAAACGAATGCTGATGCTGAGAATTGAAGGAAGTAACCTTTCATTTATCACAACGGTCGTTAGTAAGGACTCTGATGAAATGTATTTCAATAAAATAATAAAACATTCAGGCGAGCGAAATAAAATATTACTATAGTTGTTTAAACGGCTGTTATAAGATGGTGTTATCAAAGGTATATTTTATAGTAGTGATAATTATGTATTTTTCTCTCTAAAAAATTGAGTGAATTTTGGAGCGAATCACATAAAAATATGAATGACATAAGACAAAAATAGCCGAAGTGTCGGCAAAATGATGTGTGATTCTAATTTTATATATTATACATTATATCAAGATAAATATAAATAGCATTTTTTTAAATTTATGAAAATAGCATATTTTCACATTTGGTCATGGTTTGAATCCATGATCTTTAATATAGAATAATTATGTATTTTTCGTTTGAAAAATGAAGAGAAAATTCGGAATGTGTCACATAAAAAAGTGAATGATATGAGATAAAAATAGTTGAAGTTTGAAAGTAATAATCTGCAATTCAAATTTAATACATATTATTATAAATTATAAATAAACAGTAGAACGTTGCAATATTAATTAGTCTATAATTCAATAGAACGTTGCAAAATTTTATAAATATGTTGACAGAAATTCAATTATGCAATGTCATTAAAAATATTAATGTAATAACCAGTTACGATACTTTTCTATTCCAAAATCTGAAATTTACTTTCTTTTTTTTTTGTTTATAAGCAACTTTGTATTATGAGAAGTACAAAGGTACTCAAAACTTAATAGAAGAAAGAAACTCTAAAACAAAGGTCCTTCTTAAAGAACCAAAAAAACAAACTTGAAACTAAGAAAAAAAATCTAGATGGATCAACCAACCAATCCTCCCATCTTAAAATAGGTGCTAACCACTCCCAACTGATTCTCTTGATATTATCCAAACAATTCCAAACCGCACCCTCCTCCAGCTTAAAAATAATCAAATTTCTCTGTAACCAAATATTCCAACAAACCCAACACCAGAACAAACACACTAACTGCATATTGTAAGCTTTATTTACATAAGCAGAGAACAAATGAAAGTGATCAACCACACACTCCACCCAATCAACCGACTCGATTCGAAGCCAGTAGCAAACATGAGACCTAGCAACATTGTAAGTACAAGAGTAGAAAATGTGATTCACATCTTCATCAAAAATTGAACATAGATGGCATCGAAGAAGTTGGTCTTTAGAAGGAAGACAGTTTAATATAAGTACTAGTAGTTCTTAGAAAAAAAGGGAAAATACAATAACCTCCACTAAACTCTAGCAACATGTAAAGACTAATGGATGTTTTTTGTCCTTATTAGGTGATTCTTTGAGGTTCCTTCTTGAATGGCAAGATAAACATGTGACAATCATGTCTGATATGCAAAAGGTTAGTGACTTGTTTCAATCATGTTTGATAGAACAAATGGTTAATTTATGAATATTATTTAAATGGGTGAAAAATGGATATAAGTTCTAACCTTGTTTATGGTTAAAATTAAAATTTCTTAAAACCAAAACTATACCAGTAACTTTAGATCTTGGATTGTAATCATGTGTGCATGTGAATATTTCCATAATGATTTTGCAAAGACCAAAATTATTTTGCAGTAATTTGGGTTTATATAGTTTGTTCAGTGCACATGCTTATCATTTGACTTATCTATGAAATAGGGGATTGCGGAATGCAGTTGCAGAAACTTTTTCTTATGCCAAACACAAGTAACAACTATCCTTTAGATTTTATATATTTTATTTTTAAATTTTGTACTAATTACTCTTTTATCGTTTTTATAGGTATTTTTGTAATCATTTGTTAAACAATTTCAAAATCAATTTCCAAACATTGGTTCTTACTACACAATTTTTGGTTGTTGCAATGACATATAATGAGTTTTTGTTTGACAAAGCCATGGACAAACTAAGGAAAGTTAGTAATGAGGCTGCAAATTGGTTACTAGATTTTGAAAGGCCTAAGAGCATGTGGACATGACATACTATTGACTCTGATTGCAAATCTGATCATGTAATAAATAATGTTTTAGAGTCCTTTAGTAGTTGGTTGGTGATGATAGAATAAAGACAATTTTGTTAATGATTGAGCTAATGGCTTGTAGGTTGATGGCTAGATTTCAAAAATTTGGAAAAGGATTTGGTTTTGAGAAAATTATCACACCTAAGATTAGAAATGTGTTTGACTACAATGCAAGATGAAAGAATGTGTAAACTATTAGAAGTAATTCCTATTTAGTTGTACTATTACTTAGCCCCTATGTTTGTTAGAGGGTATTTTAGTATTTTATTTTATTCTATTAACTCTGGTTTTAGCTTATAAATAGGGTTGCAATCATTGTAATGTTTAGTGAGTTGTGTAGCCGTCATTCTTAATAAAATATTTTCTCTGTTCATCATTTATTCACCTTTGCACCAACAATTGATATCTAGAGCTCCGGTTCGGATTCATTGGGAAACACGGGAAACACGAGTGAACGTGAGGCCTTGTGTGTTTGATTTTGTTTCTTAGATTCGTGTTGAATCTTGAACAAAATCTGATCAGAATTTTAATTCTGTGGGTTGGGAAACACTGTTTGAGAAATTTGAGTGTACTGTGCAAGGTAGAAGATGAACGGAAACGGCAACATGAACACCAAACTTCCAGTATTTGACGGTAAAAACTGGAATCGTTGGATGATCCAAATGCATGTACTGTTCGGTGCTCAAGATGTTCTAGATCTTGTCACTGATGGTTATGTTTCGGTAGCAGCAGATGCGACGGATGAACAGAAAAACACGCAGAAGGAAGTAAAGAAGAAGGATCAGAAAGCATTGTTCTTCATTCATCAATGTATGGATGTAAATGTGTTTGAGAAGATTGCAGATTCAACGATAGCAAAGGCTGCGTGGGACACACTGGTGAGATGTTATGGTGGTGACGCATCAGTGAAGAAGGTGACGCTTCAGTCATTGAGAAAGAAATATGAGAATCTCAACATGAAAAATAATGAGAAAGTCTCTGAATACATCTCCAAAATGATTCTGATCACTAATGAGATGAAGGCGTGTGGAGAAACTCTTTCTGAAGAAGCAATCATGGAGAAAGTATTGAAATCCCTTACCTCTCAATTTGATTACATTGTGGTAGCAATAGAATATTCCAAAGATCTGAGCACCATGAGAATTGAAGAGCTGCAGAGCAGTCTAGAAGCGCAAGAGTTGCGTTTGACTGAGAGAACTTCTGAAAAGGAAGTAGAGCAGCAGGCTCTGAAAGTAACTTCTGATAGGAGGTATCAGAAGCAGTTAGAAGTCAGGAGAAGATCTGATGGTGGTCAGAAGTCAGAAAGCTCAACCTCTGATAGACAAAATAATGCTCAGAAGGGAAAAGAAAAGTATGACAAAAAGAAAATCCAATGTTACTGTTGTAAGAAGTTTGGTCACTTTGCTAGAGATTGTTGGTCAAACAAGGAGAGAAAATCAGAAGAAGCAAACATAGCCAAAAGTTCTGATGAAGAATCTGTGCTATTGATGGCCTCTGAATCTGATGATATGGATCTGATAGACTGGTGGTATATGGACACTGGTTGTTCAAATCATCTTACTGGAAACAAGAAATAGCTGGTTGACTTTGACTCTGAAAAGAGAACAAAGATCAGATGTGTTGATGACAAATATCTTAATGCAGAAGGTATGGGAAATGTCAGAGTGATTCTGAACAATGGGAAAACAACATTGATTTAGAACGTGTGGTATGTACCTGGCTTCAAAAGCAATCTGATGAGTGTGGGACAATTAATTGAGAAAGGTTTTTCAGTTACCATGAAGGACAATCTTATGAAGCTGTATGACTGCAATCAGAAGTTGATTATAGAGTCAGAACAGGGAAGGAATAGAACATTCAAGGTGAATGTCAGGACTGCAGACTCATAATGTCTTAGTGCAACAAGTGCTGAGAAGGAGAGTGAGCTGTGACACAGAAGATTCGGTCATTTGAATTTCAGAAGCTTAAAACATCTGAATTCAAAGAAGTTGGTACATGGAATTCCTGCAATTAAGAAGCCTGAAAAGTCAAGAAAAGTTTGCATGGAAGGAAAACAACCACGATTTCCATTTGCGTCAGAAGCTACTCCAAGAGCAAAACATGCCTTGGGAGTTGTACATTCTGATGTGTGTGGTCCATTTCCAATAGCATCGATTAGAGGGAATAAATACTTTGTGTTGTTTGTTGATGAATTCACAAGAATGACATGGGTATCCCTTATTAAGTTTAAACACGAGGTGTTTGATGAATTCAAGAAGTTCAGAATGAAGGCTGAGAATCAGAGTGGTCAGAAGTTGAAGATTCTTAGAACTGACGGTGGAGGTGAGTATAACTCCAAAGAGTTCCAAAAGTTCTGTGAAGAGAATGGAATTGAGCATGAGGTTACTGCTCCTTATATCCCTCAACACAATGGTTTTGCTGAAAGAAGAAATTGCATTTTGTTTGATATGGTGAGAAGCATGCTAAAGGAGAAGAAGCTTCCTCAGAAGCTCTGGGGAGAAGCTGTTGCCACTGCAATGTATGTACTCAACCGATGTCCTACGAAGAAATTGAAGGAAATAGTTCCAATACATAAGTGGACTAGAGATAAGCAAAGGGTTAGTCACTTGAAGGTGTTTGGTTCTGTTTGCTATAAACATGTTCCAGAAGCCAGAAGACAGAAGCTGGATGACAGAAGCAAAGTGATGATTCTGATAGGGTAACACAGTACAGGTGCATACAAGCTCTATTGTCCAGAAACCAATAAAATTGAATTCAGCAGAGATGTGACTGTGAAGGAATCAGAAGTTTGGAATTGGGATAATTCTCAATCTGACTCTAATGTTAGAATTTCTGAAGAAAGGTTAAAGTTAAGAATTTCTGAAGTTGGAGTAAACTCTGACGTTGACTCTGACTCTGATGGTGATTCAGACTCTGGAGAAGACTCAGAAATGAAGGTGACTCTGATGATCCAGACTCTGATGGCAATCCAGATTCTGGTGGCAATTTAGACTCTGGAAATATGCCAGACTCTGAAGATGGTCAAAGCTCTAGAGGAAGTTAATCATCTGAAGCTAGAAACTCTGAAGCTCAAGCCTCTGAATAAGTTCAGAGACCACAAAGAATAAGAAACGTCCCCATAAGATATGCAGAATTTGACATGCTGCAAGACACAGAAGTAGACTCTAAAGGAAAAGTTATTCAGTGTGCCATGATAGTAGACTCTGAACCCATAAGTACAGAAGAGGCTCTTAAGCAGAAGCTCTGGCTGAAGGCCATGAAAGAAGAACTTGATGCTATAGAGAGAAACAAGACTTGGAAGCTGAAAGAACTTCCAAAAGACAAGAAATCCATCAGCGTCAGATGGGTTTTCAAGCAGAAGTTAAAGCTAGATGGTTCAACTGGCAAACATAAAGCAAGGTTGGTAGCCAGAGGATTTCTACAGAAACCTGGGCTGGATTATTCTGAAGTGTTTGCACCTGTAGCAAGACATGAAACAATCAGAATGGTGATTGCAATAGCTGCTAACAGGAATTGGCCTCTGATGCATTTAGATGTAAATTCTGCATTTCTGAACGGTCCATTAGAAGAAGAAGTTTACGTGTCACAACCTCCTGGATTTGTGAAAAAGAATCAGGAAGGGATGGTGTACAAATTATACAAAGCTCTATATGGATTGAAACAAGCGCCCAGTGCTTGGAATCAGAAGATTGATTCATTTTTCAAGAAGCAAGGCTTTCAGAAATGTGAGATGGAGTACGGTGTTTATGTTCAGCATACTTCTGAAGGCAATATGACTCTGGTGTGTTTATATGTTGATGACATACTGCTGACTGGAAGTTCTGAACAGGAGATAGTCAAGTTCAAGAAAGTTCTGATGAATGAATTCGAAATGACTGATCTAGGCAAAATGACATACTTTCTAGGAATGGAGTTCAGATATTCTGAGAAAGGTATCATTTTGCATCAGCTCAAGTATGAATTAGAACTTATGAAGAGATTTGAACTGAAGAATTGTAAGATTGCTGTCACACCTTCTGATACAAATCAGAAACTAGATTCTGACTCTGATGGAAAGGATGTGGACGCTACAACCTTCAAACAGTTGGTTGGTTCTCTGAGGTATTTGTGCAATACCAGACCTGATATTTGCTATTCTGTTGGGATGGTTAGTAGGTTCATGAGTAAACCTAAGTGGTCCCATTACCAAGCTGCTGTCAGGATTCTGAGGTATATCAAGGGAACTCTGAAGTATGGAGTGTTATTTCCGTCTGGAAGAAAGAATGAGTCAGAACTTCTGAGTTATTCAGATTCTGGTTGGTGTGGAGACAAAGTTGACAGAAGAAGTACCTCTGGGTACTTGTTCAAATTTCTGGGAGGTCTCATTTCTTGGTGTTCCAAGAAGCAACCTGTTGTGGCGTTATCAACCTGTGAAGCTGAATACATTGTAAGTGTTGTTACTGTATGCCAAGCTGTGTGGATTCTGAATCTGTTGCAGGATCTGAAGATTAAAATAAACAAACCTCTGAAGCTGATGATTGACAACAAGTCTGCAATCAATCTTGCCAAAAACCCAGTGTTTCATGGGAGAAGCAAGCATATTGAGACCAAGTATCATTTTCTGAGACATCAAGTTCAGAGTGGAGTGTTAGAAGTTGTACATTGCAGCACTCAGAAACAGTTGGCAGATGCTCTGACAAAAGCTATCAAGACTGATCAATTTTTCAGACTAAGGGATGGAATTGGTGTTACAAGTTTTGATGGAATATGAATTAAGGGATGGTATTAGAAGTAATTCATATTTAGTTGTACTATTACTTAGCCCCTAAGTTTGTTAGAGGGTATTTTAGTATTTTATCTTATTCTAGTAACCCTAGTTTTAGCTTTAAAATAGGGTTGTAATCATTGTAATATTTAGTTAGTTGTGTAGCCGTCATTCTCTTTAATAGAATATTTCATCTGTTCATCATTTATTCACCTTAGTAATGAGGCTGCAAATTGATTACTAGATTTTGAAAGGCCTAAGAGCGTGTGGACATGATGTTGCACCCCAAAATTTGCTCAACCTTTTCTTACCTGGTTTATGTTTCATTGCATTAGCATTTGCATAGTTATATCATTTGCATATCATGGTATCATTCATATATTAGGGGATCAATTGTGATTCTTTTCAAGAGAAGCCTAGCAAGAGGTCTCATTCAAGATTGAGAAGTTGTCAAAGTCATCAGAAGGTGGTTTGAGTGCCTAAGGGTTTAGATGTTTGAGTGTGAATCTTCTCCTAACTTGAGGATCAACTGAAGACCATCAGAGGATTGTGAAGTGTTGAATGTGAGAAGAGGATGTGTATGGAGCTCATAGAATGCCTAGAGGGCCATGGGAGAGTTTAATCAAGTCATTGTGTCAAATGCAAGAGCCACAGTTGAGGTGCAAGCAATTAGGGTTTCATCTGGATAAATCCTAAGTCAAATGTGCAATTGAAGAGTATCAAAGCCTACTTTTAGGTTATGGAGTTCATGAAATGATGTGATAAGACATTTGTGGTGTTGTGCCAAGATCAAATCAAGAAGAATCAAGAGTGTGGGAAGTTGCTAAGTTAGGGTTTCAGTGTAAAATCCCCTGTTTAGTGCCTAACTTCAAGACCACATAAGTCAAGATACAAGTTTCAAATGGATCTTTGGCCAAAATGAAACTTGTAGATCATCTCAATACCTTTAATTTTAGTACTAGAAGTCCTCCATTGGATTTATAGAACTCAAGTTATGGCCCAGACAAGTTACAAGTCCTCAGATGTCACTGAAATTTGTCTGTGAAAATCATCTGACTTCAAAGCTTTTTTTTGACCTAGAAGGAGGTTTCACTTGAAGTTACATAATCAAAAATAGCCATTGGATCAAATACAAGGATCAAATCCCAGCCATTCACACTCCACATGTTGTTATTAGTTGAATTGAATCATTTTGGAGCCAAAACATTGCCATTTTCGTGTACCCTCAAGAGCAAAAAGTGGTGAAATTTTGAAAATTCATTTTGGGCCTAGAGGCAAGGATTGGGCTTTCTCTTGATCAATATCCATTGTATATAACATTTCTAACCTTCACAAATCATCAGATTTCGAAATTGGAGCAGAATTGATCAAGAACAAGCTTGAAAAAGTGAAGAAAACTCAAAAAGTAAATTCTAAGATCTAGATCGTTTCAAGCCAAATTGTGAATTGAGAAAGCTTTATTGAAGATCATTGAACGATTCTGGAGAGTTTTGCGAAGCTTCATCAAGGATTAAAGGCTCAGTGGAAGTTCTCCACTAGGTACTTGAATTTCAACATATCTCTCTTAATACTTGATGATTCTTTGCCATTTTTGTTTCTTTGCACACCTTGAAGCATGTAGATCATTTCTGAATGATAATTGTTGATGTTTATAACGTTTGAAATTTGGAGCTTCAAACTTGTGAGATTTTGTATGGACTGTTTTGGCATGATTTTGCTTAGTTTTTGCTTGATCTATAACCTCCATGACATAAGGTTGAGTTTAAAATTAATTTGGAGAGGTTTTGATGAATTTGAGTTTTTGGTACCAAACTTGGTTTGCTTCGTTTCTCTTTGATCTTGCATTATTAATGATTTTGGTTGATATATTTGGAATCCTCGCGAGAAGTAGATGAATTTTGATATAAAAAACTCTAAAAACGGTTGAGTTTTGCATTTTATGTGTGTTGTTTCATACTACAATGGTGGCCGGATTTTTAAGGAAGATGACCGGAGTTGTTCCGGTGGTGGTGGTGAGGCTTTTCAGCAGCCGTCGGATGAGAAGGGGAGGGAGACAAAGTCTCCCGATCAGAGGATCTAGAGGGCGCCACGCGTTCTAGCCAAAACGGCGTCGTTTTGGGAGTGGGAGGAGACTACGCGCGCGCGGGTTCGATCCCGCTGGTGTGCGTTTTGTTCTTTTTTCTTTTCATTTTCATTTGCTGTGTTTTATTTTTGTTTTGTGGGCCTAGCGTTTTACTGTTTGCCCCTCCTGGGAGGCCCAGTCTGCCATTTGCACTGCATTTAGTTGTTGTTTACACCATTTATTTTCTGTTTTAATTTTAGTAGGTTTTATTTTCTGTTTTGTTGCTGTTCCAATTTAAATCATTTAAAATAGTTCCAATAGTCATAAAAATATACAAAAATAATTTTCAGAAACCTTAAGATGTCTAGTTTTTTCTGGACATTTTATTTTATTCTTTTCGTTTCATTTTATGTTTTAAAACAAATTAAATGTTGGAGCTGTTTTATTTGATTTAAATTGCAGCTCTGTTCTTTCTTGATTTTATTTCCATGTTTAAACTTGTTATTTTTGCATGAGTTTTTTTGAGCATTGTATTAACTTGTTAATTGATCTTTGGATATTTTTTTCATAATTTTTAAGTGCTTTTTTCTTCTGATTTGAATTGTCTTTTGTTCCCTCACCATTGCTGCCTTTGTTTCGGACACTCTTGGTGTTTTCCCTATGTTGGGGCACTTCCCTTTTGATTCTTAATCTTCCCTTTTTACCTCTGGTCCCTGATACCTTAGGGGTCCTTTGAGATTTTATTTGGCATTTTTAGATGCATTTTCATATTTTTCATGTATTTTGCAAGTTGCTTGTGTTTGTGTTGTTCTCTCTTGAGTGCCTTTGCTTGTTTGGCTTGGTTGGTGACTTTGGAGCTTGCTTGGCTTGGAATCCTTTTTGGCAGGTCTTCTGGACTTGATATAGATGCTATGGCTTGAAGATTGGAGCTTGGAGTTGGAGTTTCCTTTTCTTTTAGGAGTTGTTTTAGGAGCTTAGGAAATTAGGGTTTTAGAAAGAGCCATTAGAGCTAGTTTTGATTTCTTCATCAAACATAGAATGCATTGTGTGCTTCTATTCCATCCAATGACATGAAGTCCTCCTAGGGAAACTCCATCTCTACTTCGGAGGGATGTGTGGTATGCCCATAGTTGAGTAGAACTTTGAGGATACCTTTCCATTTCAATGTTGGTACTTGATGATTTCCTTTAGTTTTCATTAAGTTTTCAACATTTCAACCTTGATCTTGGTGATTGTTCCTCTTCTTGGAGTGTGCTTGCTAGAGCTTGAAGATGAAGTTTGATAGAGCTTGAAGATAGAGGCTAGCTTGAAGATAAAGTATTGCTGTCAACTTTGCTGTCATTTCAACTGTGATGTTTAGAGCTTGTTGTTGCTGTCTACTATAGGAGTTTGTTGATGCTGCTTGGGTTGCCTCCTCTGTATCTCTGGTTCTTTCTCTGTATTGTATTTTTGCTTGTGTTGATTGTCCTTAGTGTTGCACCTCAAAATTTGCCCTCTTTCAAGGCTTGACTTATTTCTTCATCCCTTTCAAATTCAATGTCATAAGGGAGGCCCATCATTCCAAATTCAAGGTTCATGAATTCAAGGCTAGATTCAAGAATTTTTACAAAGAGAAATCTCTTGACATTTGCAAGGATGTCACATTTGTTACAAAATCCAAACTCTTGGTAATGCTTAGGAAATTAAGCTATTTCTAGTCTTAATTCAAGTTTCTAAAAATAACTTCATGCCATGGTATCTCCCATGCCCCATCAAGTCCAAATGGTCCTCTTTGTGCTTACAAACATGCAAGGAAAAATATTTAAGAGCTAATCCAATGTTGGAATATTTCAAGATCAATACCATGCATGTTCAACCATGGGCAATTTGAATGTGGTCCAAAACAGCCCTATGCAAGAAGTGGCAATGTGTATCATATTACAAAATCATTTTATGTCACAAAACCAAGGTTATAAGCTTATGTTGATACATCTACACATCAAAAATCAGAATTTGAAAATGATGTCCAAAAGGTAGTGTTATTGGTTATATGAGTATGTCCAAACAAATCAACCAACCAATGGGTGCAAGGATGAATAGAAAGGTAGAGTGCTGCAAAAGAAAATACATCAAAAAAAACATACTAGAAATGGAAGAAAAGTGGGGCTGCACCAAAAGGTGGTAAAAGATATTGCCAAGAATGGAAATTCTGAAAATGGAGAAGTGTGCAAGAGCTGTGGTTTTGGTACAGCAGAAAAAGGCAGCAGAAAAAGTGAGATAAGGAGGGAAGGAGCTGCAAACAAACTATCATTCACTATCATTCACAAGACATTGAGATAGAGATTGAGAGCAAAGAGTAAGAAAAACCAGAAAAATAGAGAGAGCAAAAACCAGCCAAAGATTAAGAAAGTAAAAGAGAAATACAAGGGAGCCATTGTGAAGGAGAGCCATCAAAGCATAGAGTGAAGGGAAGTGAACACCTAGCCAAAAGCAGTGGAGGCTTTGCAAGGAGGGTAACAACTCTTGGGTATCCATTTCTTAAAACTCTTTTCTTCTTTTATATTGTGCATTTGTCATTTATTCTCTTTGTTTGAGTGTTGTTGTGCTGTGTATAACATGTAAGATCCCAAGGGGGGCCAAGAAACGTTTTTAAAAAACCCAAGAAGGAAGGAAAAACAAAGAAAAAAAGTCAGATTTTACACAGCAGGGTTGACACGGGCCGTGTAATGCAACACGGGCGGCCGTGTCATGCCACTGCTTAACTTTTTTTGGCCCAGACCTTGTGAAACGGGCCGTGTCATGCAACACGGGCGGCCGTGTCACGCCTCTGTTTAACCTTTTTGGCCCAGACCTTGTGACACGGGTCGTGTCATGCAACACGGGCGGCCGTGTCACACCGCTGTTTAAGTTTTTCTGCATTTTTCTCCCAGACCTTGTGACACGGGTCGTGTCATGCAACACTGGCGGCCGTGTTACGTCGTTGTTTGCCTCAAAAACCTGATTTCTCTGGAACTCTGACACGGGCTGTTATGTTGGTATGGTTTTTATTCATGTTTATTGTTGGTCATTTTTTTTACCTTTGGTTCTAAAAACTATTTTCAAGAAAACAAACTCTTGATTCTCATCGAGCCATTTTTGACCTTGTAAGCCGATTTCCTTGTGTGTCGCCATCGACCTTGCTCGCTTCATCTCAAATCTTTTTAAGCAACTAAAACCCTTGACCCAACGTCAAACGGATTTTCTCAAATAATGGTTAAACCAACTCACCATATTTAACAAAAGGATAAAGTTCACTTTGTATTGAACTAAATAAAGGGGATTGAGTGTAGACTTCTTCCTCTCCGAGTGTCGAGATGCTCACTGTAGTGTGGATGGTTTTGATACTCGTCTTTCAATACGAAGACGTTTTCATCCACACCTTTTTCTCCTAAAAAATCTCGGCCCCGTACCGAGTGCATTTTCAAAACACTTACAATAAATAAATCGATTCTCTTTGTATTGAACTAAAGAGAGAGGATTGAGTGTATACTTCTTCCTCTCCGAGTGGTGGGATATTGACTGTAGTGTGGGTGGTTTCGATACTCGTCTTTCAATTCGAAGACGTGACTCTATCCGCCACCTATCTTCTTCTACAACTCCTTCCGAAACCTTTCTCACCTAAAACCTCGGTCCCGCACCGAGTGCATTTTCGAACTCTTTTCATAACGAAAACTTGAATGGTCGTGGAGTGGTTAGGCGTAGGCCTTCTCCTATCCCGAGTGCTGACGTTTACCGTAGGGTTCTCCGTCACGAAAAGCACTTACCATTCAAAACCAAAAACACTTTAAATAAGAGAATGAAGTTCTCTTTGTATTGAACTAAAGAGAGAGGATTAAGTGTAGACTTCTTCCTCTCCGAGTGTCGAGATGCTCACTGTAGTGTGTGTGGTTTTGATACTCGTCTTTCAATATGAAGACGCTATGTTCGCCACACCCTTTCATAACAAAAACTTTGAGATAAAGAATTGGGTACTACCCGTAGGGGTTACTATCCGAGGACCTATCTCGCCCCTAAAAAAAACAATTCAACAAATCAAATATGACATCTTGCCTCGCATGGCGAAAACTAATCTTTCAAAAAGGATATGATACGTCCGTTCTACCGCAAACAGGTACGTCTACGTCTCCAACGAGCAAGCAGCAATACATCTAACTGCTAGAATGCGTACGATAATATCATCCATAAAAACATCAATAAATTGTAGGCCGAACTACGGCTGCTCTGATTTCTCATAACAGATGAGGATACGTAGGCACAAGACGGTGATGTCTTGGCGAGCACAATCCCCCTATCACCCGTAGTTTCCCGAACTACGCTGACTCTGACTTTCTCATATCCGTTGAGAATACGTAGGCCTAGGACCGCGAAGTCCTACCGAGTCCGTTCTTTCCCTTCTTCCCCCCGTTACCTTTCTTTCCCCGTTTCTAAACCCTTTTTTCACTATCCCGTGGAAAACTTTTGTAACATAATATTTAAGCAAATAAATTCACATAGCGACACTTAGGTTTGAGGTGGAGCTTGTCTCCTCTTGCCTATTGTTTTCTCCCTTGCCTCGCTGGTACTGTTGCATAGCATGCATTCTACTATTTACTGTTTACTGCTTGCTTTCTTTTGCTGTTTCCCCTAGGATCTCTGATTTCCTCTATGCAAGAGGGAATTATGACAGACATTAGGTTTTGACCCATGCATGATAATTGTAGGTAGATTCCCCTTTCAACCATAGTTTTAGGGTGTCTCTCTTTTCTCCTCTCAAAACAAATTCAAAAACACAGTAATAAGGTTAATTGAAGTCGTGTGTTACGAGCCTTAAGCTATCTGGGAAAAGGTTGGTTGAGGGTCTCTCTCTAGTAATCTGGATGTTAGTGTGGTACCCTTTGGGTGACATACGAAGCGTTCACTCCTGGGTCATAGTCTCTAGTGCGACTGAGATTGCAAACATCCTTGTCGCTACTGCGAAAATCGGCGCCGGCTGAACAGAAGAGTCGCCACCGTGCGTTATTTATCCCAAAGGAGGGAAAGGAAACGCTCGAAGTAAACCTACCGCAAAGACGGGAAAGGAATGGTCATCGCAACCAAATCCTGGATTTGGGAGTCGGTTACGCAAGGGGAAGGTGTTAGCACCCCTCACGTCCGTCGTACTCAACGGGATCCACGCTTGTTTTCGGGTATGGATTGTTATTCTATCTACTCTACAGGTCAGGGGTTAAAAAGAAAAGAAAATAACTCGGCAAAGTATCGCACTTTATGCCTACGTATTCCCGTCTGGAACGAGAAATCAGAGTCAACGTAGTTCGCCTACCTACGGGAAAGGAGGGGAAGGTTGCTCGCTAGGATATCTCGTCCTATGCCTACGTACTTTCATACAGCATGAAAGATCAGAGCAAACGTAGTTCGGGCCACGTATGACACAAGTCTGTTTTGATTGCTTTTACTCCTTCTAAAAAAAGGTTTTTCTGATTACTGGTCCAAGCGGACAAAAATGACGTTTTGATGAGTTCACATTCTTTTACGGAAGAAGTGTCTTTTATTGGATTTGAAATCTTTATTGTGTTTTTCTGTTTGTTTTGAGAAAGAAGAGACATAACTCTAACCTATGGTTGACAAGGGAATCAAATTAACCTAATGTTATCATGCATGGGTTAAGACCTAATGTCTATCATGCTCCTCTCTTGCACAGAGAGAAACAGAGATCCTAAGGGAATAGACGGAAACAGAAACAATAGCATATATACAATAAAGTAGTAAGATGCATGGATGCAGCAATACAAGCGAGGCAAGGGAGTCCCACTCGACCTCGAACCTAGAAAACAACAGGAAAAAGCGAACAAAATTCGCTTTCAACCTAACAGGTTAATGGCAAACAATACAGTCAGGGAAATTCAAACAATACATCAAAAGTTATAAACAGCAAAAAGCAATCTTCATCAACATCTGTCTTCAAGTCATCTTCAACTTTTTACAGGCTTCAAGCAAGCATCAGTCTTCATCTTCAAGCCTTCAAGCAAGGTCTCTATCTTCAATCTTTCAATGGCTTTTCTTCAAGTCTCACTCTCCAAGATGAGGAACAGTTAACAAGATGAATAAGATGTTAAGCAGTCAGTTGCCTACCAAGGGTGGCCTACTGACTGTTAACATGATACAGACAGTTTTCTCTCAAAAGTTCTATCTTTTAAATACATTCACTAATCCTTCCAAAGGAAGGAGGTGGATATTTAAAAGAGACTTTGAATCATAGAGAAAGAATGGAGGCAAACAAGACCTTCCATGTTTGTGAATCAAGTTGCTATTCTAGAGCTCTACCTAGCTCCTAGACCCTATAACCTTCAACAGCTGCCAGCAAGAGATACTCTTCATCAACTCTGGAAATTGATCTTCATTCTTTTAGTCTTCAATGGGCTTCATCAGCAAAGTCTTCAGCTCAAACCCAAACCCCAAGCAGGCCCAATACCCCACACAGCCAAATAATAACCCTAGAGAGGGCACACCACACAATCAAGCAAATACAGGAAATATACTAGTAGTAATAGTAGAATAGGGGAAGTCTAATATTTTCTAAGGGATCTATTACTTACCCTCAATACCCCTATAGTCCCATCATTTAATTTTGTCCTAAAGAAAACCCAAAAGAGATATGTTTTGTTAAACTTATGTTATATTCACAACCCTAAATGATTAGCATAATATTTTCTAACTAAACTACCTAGAATAAATCCTAAAAAATTGGTATAAAAATCAAGGGGGGCACCTAATATATGTATCTAGTTATACAAAAAAAATTGGCCTAAAAAGATTATGAGAACCACCTAAAAGAAATTCTACAAAACTATATACAAATTAAATCTATTTAAAAACAATTAAAATGTAAAATATAAGCAAAAATAGAAAAAATAGCTAAACTATTATTTTTTTAATCATTTTAATTTTCTTCAAGTCAATTCTAAACTATTGCAAAAAATCTCATGTCAAAATTCTTATTTTTTGATTTATTGTGGATTTTATAAAATTGTAAAACAAAATGAATTAAAAAAAAATGAAATAGAAGCCAGGGGGTGCAAGCAGCAAGGGCGCCCAGTTCAAATGTCACATGGGTCCAGCATCCAGGGGTGCGCATAGCAAATGTCATTAAGCCCAGACCAACACAGAAATTAAGTCATAAAATCAAGAAAAAACAAAACGCGCGCGGTGTAAATAGCAGGACAAATCAGTGTAACAATGCAGTTGGGCCTTGTGTGAGGGTGTGGAAAGCAATTGTCGAATTAAGCCCATCAGACACTTTAAATGAAATGAAGCGTTTTGGCTTCAGACTCTTCCCTCGCGTTTCAACTTTAAACATGGGCCATTAGATCAAATTCTCAGTCAACCATTAAGACCTCATCCAACGCTGGCAGTGCTTCGTCTTCCTCTAGTCTAGGGTTTATGCCATGAAAGCCATGAACGCAGAAGCTTCATCCTCAACTTCTCCTCACTCATACGTGCTCGATTCTCCATCAAATTCCAACATGTAAAAAGCAAACTCACTCCAAATTCATCACTGAATCCATCTATAGTATTGGTTTCAATTGATATGCCTTAGAATTCAAAACCCGATGCCAACCTCCATCAATGGTGCATGAACAAATCTCAGTATTCTCCAGTTTCTTGATATCAAAACGATCACCTCCTATCACTGATCAACCTAAGCCAAAGAACTAATGCTAACACTCAATATTAAGAGAGTTCTATATCCAAACAGTTGGTGTGCTCCAATGTCAAACTCCATGAAATGCTCTCAAACTCACTGGAATTGATCATCTACTTATTCCTAACAGTTCTAACCTAATGATTCTACATCATGCTATCTAAATCAAGATAATTCGAAGAGATCACTAACCTGGTGCAAAACTGAAAACAGATGGTGAAATCCTTGGATTCAGAACTAGCAATGCTCTAGACTTGATCAATGGAGGTGGATCTTGATACTGTATGCAGCAACTCTTGCTCAAATACTTTGGATTCTTGTAACCACCTCTTTTTGAAATTTGAATGATGAACTTGTATCACACGATTATGGCTTCAATACACTCAGATCTTGCTTGGGATGTGATTAATGAGGAACATGGAGTATGATAGAATCAAGAACTTTAAAGAATGATGAGGAATTGGGAGAGTTTGGATGAATTTGCAAAAATGAAAGAGAGAATGAAACTATGTATTATGGATCAAAATGAAGTGCAACCCTGCATTGAAGGAGCTCTAGGGTTTATATAGATGCCCATGGAATCATCTAGAAATTGCTGGAAGCTTCTTGTACACAAATCCCTTGTGATTTGGCTTATGTTACTTTAATCATAAGCAAGCCATGATAACTCTCAAACTTTGAACTAAACTCAAAAATCCACTATTGCCAATGGTCTCAAAACATCATTTCCAATCAAAATGACCTATAATTTCATCCCATTTGGACATGTATTGCAAAATCTCATTTTTTTTTGGGTCACTTTTATTCATTAAATTCACCTTTAATTGACCAAATTTGCAACCTTGAGCTATGAGCATTTTCCAACTTCCATGACCACTTTTCTAGACTCAAAACATCATTTGGAACAACTTTTATGTTGTGAAGTTTTTCATTTGAAGCTTCCTTGTATGAGTTTTAGGCATATGCTTGAAATGACCCATAATTCCCAAATGACCAAAATACCCTTTGCTTGCCAAGGTCATAAGTAGAGTTACACAAATCATATGAAGGCATACTATACCTTTATAGAAATCTAAGATCATGAGGAACAACTTTCATGTTGACCAGAAATCCATTTGAAATCTCCTTGAGGGGTAAAAGTTGCTTGGAAGTCAAGTAACTTTCACAGACAAAATTTCAGATGCCTCAGATGACCTGTAACTTGCAAGAACCATAACTTGAGTTCTATAAATCTCCTTGATGTCTTCCACCACTCAAATTAAAGGTATTGAGATCCTATACAAGTTTCATGTTGTCCAAGGATCCATTTGAAGCTTGCATTTCGAATTATCTTGCTTGGAAGTTTGACCTAAATCAGAGGATTTTACATAGAAACCCTAATTTAGAAACTCCTCTTCTTCTTGATTCCTCTTGATTTCTTCTTGGCACAACACCACATCCATATCTACATGTCAAATGATGAACCCCATCTTCCAAATAGACCTTGATTCCTTTCAATCAAGCATTTGACCTAGGGTTGACCTAGGGTTGACCCAGATGAAACCCTAGTTGACTGTCTTCAACTGCAACTCTTGTGATCACATCAATGACTTGTCTCCCTTTCAAAATGACCCTCTAAGTCCCCCATGATGTTTGTATACCCTCCATGCTCAATTCACAGCTCACAACTTCTTTGATGATCTTCAAATATACTCAAGATAGAAGAGAGATCCACTGCTTGATCCACTGACTTCTTAGATTTTAATTTCTTTCTGATGACTTGGATAGGCTTGAATTTGAATAAGAACCTCTTGATATGCTCATAGAGATAAGAATAGTACTTGGTCCCTTGTTGGATGATTTGCTATGCAAATGATTAGACTATGTACATGACCTAATATGCAAATGCTAATGCAATTGAAACATAAACCAAGTGAGGTAAGTTGAGCAAATTTTAGGGTGCAACAGCTGCCCCTATTCAAGCGACTTGGACCCGACTGGGTGAAGCGCGAACGGCCTTCGAACATTTGAGGTACGAGACGGTTGAATATTAAGAACCCGGAAATTTGCCAACCGCAGAAATGACCTGCACGACTGTTTGAGGAACGTTATCTACAAATCTGCTTTCATCATTATCTTGTCAATACTGGAACGAACTCATTGACTTCACTGGGAGAAGTACTTCTGTCAACAAAACATGACCCTGCCAATGATACAGGAAAATAACTCCGCCATCACTACGGGAAATCACTCCGCCACCACTGCGGGAAAATTTTGTCATTATTATAGAAAAATAACACCGCCATCGCTACGGGTACTAACTCTGCCAAATACAGGAAAATAACTCCGCCTTTGCCGCGAGACGATAACTCTGCCAAATACAGGAAAATAACTCCGCCTTCGCTACGGGTAACTACTCTGCCAAATATAGGAAAATAACTCCGCCTTTGCTACGGGTAACTACTCTGCCGAATACAGGAAAATAACTCCGCCTTTGCTACGGGAAGATAACTCCGCCACCACTGCGGGAAATAACTCTGCCTAATACAGGAAAATAACTCTGTCACCACTACGGGAAAATACTCTGCCAAATACAGGAAAATAACTCCGTCTAATACAGGAAAATAACTCCGTCACCACTATGGGAAAATACTCTGCCTAATACAGGAAAATAACTCCGTCACCACTACGGGAAAATAACTCTGATACAGCTTCTCTGCCTATCTTTGCAACAGCTAGCTCTATCAATCATATGGGTAACACAATTCGAGTCTAGTCTTCCAATTTTCAGTGCTGACATGGCAGCAAATCTGAGAAGGACTCTACTGGGGATTTTCTGAATCCACACTGCCAGACAACCTCCAAAAGTCGATTCACGAAATCTTTTGATAACGACCTAACAACAACCTGGAAGAAATACTCCGCTGGAGGGGTAAGAGAAACTTTAAACAAGCAACTTTGTGGGGAATAATGCCACGATTGACATTATCATTACATGTCTCACGCCGAGATCTTGAATGTTTGACAATTAATTTGAGCAAGAGCTCTCTCCACCTGCATGGGAAACAATGCTTGAAAACAAACGGTCAACCAACCTGGCTTATGTTTCAAAATGCATATGTTTGACAATGGCGTAATGCTCCATTCGACATGGAAATGCTACGCGTTTTTTACTTGGTAGATGCAAATATGACACTATATGCCAATGCAAATGCAGACTCGAACTGCTGGGATACAGAAACCGCTTCAGCAAAATAAATGCTGAAGATAATGCCAATTCCGTTGGGGGTAACCGGGTGTCAAAGAATTATTCCAGCAAAATAAATGCTGGAAGAGTGAAGCCCGCGTCACTGAGGAATAACTGAATGCTCCAATCATGATTAGACTTCTGCTGGAGAGTGAACGGGTATCACACGGTATTCCGGCAAAATAAAGGCCAAGACACACAACCAACTCTGCCGGGAAGAGTTTTAATCTTCGAGTTCCACTAGGAGGAAGGAAAACATTTGCTGGAAAGGGAGAACTCCGTTAGGGACGAAACGACTCTCTTGAGGAAAATCAACTGACTCCGCTGGGGGAGAGTAAATGACTCTACTGGGAAGGGTAAACTGTCTAAGTACAGCTCACGAGTTAGAAATGTTAATCTTCTGAGGCTAAAACACTCTGCTCGGGATGGGGGATCCTTTTGGGGGACACCACACTGTCTGAATACAGCCTTCGATCTGGGAATCGTCAATTCTGATGAGAGTAAACGACTTTGCTGGAGGATGTCCTTCGAAATAAGCTACGACTAGCTGGGGCATTCGATCCCTCTTCAGTAAGGAACATTGTCATCTCAGAAGCGCGACCTGCATGGGGATTGAGTCTTTCGTTACAAGCTTCTGGTCAGTACTGCAATATTTTGATCGTCCACGTCTGTCGCTACTGCGAAAATCGGCGCCGGCTGAACAGAAGAGTCGCCACCGTGCGTTATTTATCCCACAGGAGGGAAAGGAAACGCTCAGAGTAAACCTACCGCAAAGACGGGAAATGTATGGTCATCGCAACCAAAACCTGGATTCGGGAGTCGGTTACACAAGGGGAAGGTATTAGCACCCCTCACGTCCGTCGTACTCGACGGGATCCATGCTTGTTCTCGGGTACGGATTGTTATTTCTATCTAAACTAAGGGTTAAGGGTTAAAAGAAAAGAAAATGACTCGGCAAAGTATCGCACTTTATGCCTACGTATTCCCGTCTGGAACGAGAAATCAGAGTCAACGTAGTTCGCCTACCTACGGGAAAGGAGGGGAAGGTTGCTCGCTAGGATATCGCATCCTATGCCTACGTACTTTCATACAGCATGAAAGATCAGAGCAAACGTAGTTCGGGCCACGGAAGACACAGGTCTGTTTTGATTGTTTTTATTTCCTTCTGAAAAAGGGTTTCTTTCTGATTAACAGTCCAAGCGGACAAAAATGACGTTTTGATGAATTCACATTCTTTTACGGAAGAAGTGTCTTTTATTGGGTTTGAAATTTTATTGTGTTTTTCTGTTTGTTTTGAGAAAGAAGAGACAGAACTCTAACCTATGGTTGCAAAGGGAATCAGACTAACCTAATGTTATCATGCATGGGTTAAGACCTAGTGTCTATCATGCTCCTCTCTTGCACAGAGAGAAACAGAGATCCTAAGGGAATAGACGGAAACAGAAACAATAGCAGATATATACAGTAAAGCAGTAAAATGCATGGATGCAGCAATACAAGCGAGGCAAGGGAGTCCCACTCAACCTCGAACCTAGAAAACAATAGGCAAAAGTGAACAGAATTCACTTCTAACCCCAGCAGGTTAAACAGCAAACAATACAGTCAGGGAAAACCAATCAATACATCAGAAAATAAACAGCAAAAAATAAACAGCCACAGCAGCTCTGCATCAACATCTGACTTCAAGTCATCATCATCTGCTACCAGCTTCAAGCAAGCCTCAGTCTTTATCTCCACAGCCTTCAAACAAGGTCTTTGTCATCAGTCTTCCATCTGCAATGGCTTTTCTTCAAGTCTCAATCTCCAAGAGGAATATCAGTCAACAAGATGAACTGAATGAATGTTAAACAGTCAACTGCCTACCAAGGGTGGCTCATTAACTGTTAACATTATACAGATAATTTTCCCTCAAAAGTTCTATATTTCAAATATATTCACTGGTCCTTCCAAAGGAAGGAGGTGGATATTTGAAAGAGACTTTGAATCATAGAGAAATAATGGATGCAGACAAGGCATTCCATGTTTGTGAATCAAGTGTTCTACTCTAGAGCTCTACCTAGCTCCTAAATCCTATACTCCTCAACAGCTGCCAGCAAAGGATCTCTTCATCAACTCTGGAAGTTGGTCTTCAATCATCTGGATCTCCAATAGGCTTCATCATCACAAGTTTTCAGCTCTCCCAATCCCCAAGCAAACCCAATACCCACACAGACAAATAATAATCCCCAGAGAGGGCACACCACACCAGTCAAGCAAATATAGACAGTATACTAATAGCAGTAGGGGAATCCTAATAATTTCTAAGGGGTCCATTAACTACCCATAATCCCTATAGTCCCATACCCCAAAGATTCAATCTCTAACTCCTAAGGGAAATGAACTAATTCTCCTATGTTATCTCCTAAACCCTAGTTTTGATCATGTTATGCACACCTAAACAAATCACCTAAGATTAATGTCTAAAATTGTGAATTAAATTGTATATACAAGATAAAGGTCTAAACTAATCAACCTAAAAAGAATGGATTAAAAATGTAAAAGCATCTAACCAAACCAAAATTAACAATTTCATGTATCAAACAAAACCATTATTTACACTTATTTAAAAGAAAAATATGCCAAAAATATGAAAATGAACTGAAATATTAATTTTTTTATGTGATATTTTTCTTAACAAAATTATGAACATTATGTAAAAACAACCAATTAAAATCATGCATTTTTCTATTTTTTAGGATTTTTGAAAGAATTAACATTTTTGAAAGAAATTAAATGAGAATTAAATGGATGAGGGTGTAACAAGTAATGAAAAGTAGTTAAAACAACCAGATGGGCCCAGACTGGGGGCGCGCATAGCAAGCGCGTCTGGGCCCAATGACTCAGAAAATATAACAAAAAATTAAAAAAGCAGAAACGGTGCAGAAAGCAATATTTTCAGTTCATTATGGTTTGGGCCTGAGGATAGGGGGTACGAATAGCAAGCAATTCAAAGCCCATCAGAAATGTTTTAATGAAACGGTGCATAGCACCCTTTGAATTTCCCTCCGTATTTCATTTAAATCGTGGCCCTTGGATTAACCTCTGAGTCAAGTCAAAACCCTCCATCGTGTGGCCATGGCTTCGTCTTCAACCTCCAGCAAACCCTAGATTTAGAAATTCTTCACCATGCATGCATTTTCAAGTTCTCTGTTCTCCCTTGTTCGTCCATGAAATCACACGATTCAAAGAGTAAAGATGCTCTATTTTCTTCCCTCTACCCAGCCATATCCTTAATTCCTTCTAAAACTCAGCCAAACTCCAAACCCGATAGGTGTAACAGCTTGGCTCCACCATGATCACCTGTCATCAACCACTTCCAATTCTTCCAATCTTTACCCTAAAATGATCTACAAGCCATGCTAATCAACCTGAGCTATTCATCTATGATTATCTTGCCATAACCTATGAGTTATCAATCCAAACAGATTTGGTGCACCATGATCAACCTTCATGAAACTTCTCCAAACTTACCAAAATCAGTCATCTAACTATGCTTAACCATTCTAACCTAATAACTATCTATGATTCTAGCTAATTCAGCCAATTCGAATGAGGGAACCAACCTGGTATGATGATGAAAACAGCTATGGAATTCTCTGAATCTGATGCTTGCAATGGTTGAAAACTGATCCACACACTCAAATCTTGATTCTGTATGCAAAGATTCTTGTTCAATCCTCTTGAATTCAGCAATCCCAAAGTTCTTGAACCTTGGATAATGGAACTTGTATGGCACGATCCCTCTTCAATTCAACCAAACTCTTGTGTGAATTCTGACCTATGAATGATATTGATGATGATCCAATCCAGAAATGTGAAAATTGAGAGAGATTTTGTGAAGTTTGAATTGATTTTGCAAAAATGGAAGAATTGTGTATAACTTGTGTTTTGAACAAAGTAATTCACCAACCATGGCATGGAGTCTCTTAATGCAATATATAGATGAGAATAGAAAGCCCTAGAAGTTTGTAGAACCTTCCCATGCACACTTTCCCTTGGATTTGGATTATGTAACTTCATTTGTAAGTAACCATGCATATCTTTCAAATCTTGAACCAAACTCAAAATTCTACTTTTTCCAATGTTCTTAAAACATTTTTTCCAATCAAAATGACCTATAATTTCATCCCATTTGGCCAAAATATGAAAAATCTCCATTTTAGGTCTTTTTTATTCATTAAATTCACCAATTTTGAAACCTTGAGCTATGAGTCTTTACAATCTTTCATGGTCACTTTTCTAGACTCAAAATGTCATTTGGAGCAAGTTTTATGTTGTGAAGTTTTTCATTTGAAGCTTCCTTGTATGAGTTTTGGGCATAGGCTTGAAATGACCTGTAATTCTCAGATGACCAAAATACCCTTTGCTTGCCAAGACCATAAGTAGAGTTACAAAAATCATATGAAGGCATACCATACCATTATAGAAAGCTAAGACAATTAGGAACAACTCTTATGTTGACCAGAAATTCATTTGAAATATCCTTGAGGGGTAAAGGTTGCTTGGAAGACAAGTAACTTTCACAGACAAAATTTCAGATACCTCAGATGACCTGTAACTTGCAAGGACCATAACTTGAGTTCTATAAATCTCCTTGATGTATTCCACCACTCAAATTAAAGGTCTTGAGATCCTCTACAAGTTTCATGTTGGCCAAGGATCCATTTGGAGCTTTCATTTTGACTTATCTTGCTTGGAAATTTGACCTAAATTAGTGGATTTTACCCAGAAACCCTAATTTAGAAACTCCTCTTCTCCTTGATTTCTCTTGATTTCTTCTTGACATATCACCATATCCTTCTCTACATGTCAAATGATGAACCCCACATCTCTCCAATAGCCCTTAATGCCTTTCAATCAGTCAATTGATCTAGAGTTGACCCAGGGTTGACCCAGATGAAACCCTAGTTGACTGCCTTCAATTGAAACTCTTGTGATCATATCAATGACTTGCCTCCTTCTCCAAATGACTTTCTAAGTCTCCCATGATGTCCACATACTCTCCATGCTCAGCTCAATTCACAGCTCACACCTTCTTGGATGATCTTCAGATACCCTCAGATAGGAGCTAGATGCACTGCTTGATCCATTGACTTCTCAGCTTTCAAATTCTTTCTGATGACTTGAATGAGATTGAATTAGAATAATAACCTCTTGATAGGCTCATAGAGACGAGAATAAAGATTGGTCCCTGTTGGATGATTTGCTATGCTATGCTATGCAGATGATTAGACTATGTACATGACTCTATATGCAAATGCTAATGTAATTGAAACATAAACCAAGTGAAAAAGGTTGAGCAAATTTTAGGGTGCAACAGCTGCCCCTATTCAAGCGACTTGGACCCGATTGGGTGAAGAGCCTGGAGCCTTCAGACATTCGAGGTACGAGACGGTTGAATACTAAGAACCCGGAAATTTGCCAACCGTAGAAATAAACTGCACCACTGCTTGGGGATTATTTTCATCAGCCTGAAAAAGCTTCTATCATCAAAAAACTTGTCCATGTTAGGACTTCTGTTTTGTCAACACAAAGAAATCTCAACTAAAACTTGTCCACGTTAAGACTCCACCTGCTGTCGACCCGGAAAAATCTCGGCAATTTCACTGGGGGTAATTCGTCTGCATTTCATCAGAAATAAATCGTCCACGTTAGGAATAAACTCTTCCACGTTAGGAATAACACCGTCCACGTAAGGAGTCATCTTTTCCGTATCTGTCCACGTCAGGACTAAACTCTTCCACGTTAGGAACACATTTTTATTCGTCCACGTAAGGACTCACATTTTTCCACGTAAGGAATCACATCTTTCCACGTAAGGAAACCACTCTTTCTGATCTGTCCACGTAAGGACTCCCATCTTTCCACGTAAGGAATACCTCTTTCTTTCCACGTAAGGAATGCGTCTTCTTTCCACGTAAGGAAACCATCTATCTTTCCACGTAAGGAATCCTTTCTTTCCACGTAAGGAAACCCCTTTTCCACGTAAGGAATCAACTTCTTTCCACGTAAGGAATAACTCTTTCTTTCCACGTAAGGAAACACCTTCTTTTTAATTTGTCCCCGTAAGGACTCCAATCTTTCCACGTAAGGAATAAACTTGTCCACGTCAGGACTTACGTTTCGTCTTGATTCGTCCACGTCAGGACTCACATCTCGACCCGCTGAAGAAATAAGACTCGTCCACGTCAGGACTCACGCTTCACCTTAATTTGTCCACGTCAGGACCTACCTCTTGACTTGCTGAGGAAATAAAAATTTGTCCATGTTAGGACTCACGTTTCGTCTGGCTGGGGAAATAAAACTCGCCCCCGTCAGGGCACACACTTCGCCAACAACACGAAGAAGGATAAATTTGTCCACGTCAGGACTCTCGTATCTTGTCATCACAAAGAACTACAAACTTGTCCACGTCAGGACGCACATCTCACCATTACGAAGAAAGATATCTGCTGGAAATAAATGGTCCACGTCAGGACACCAACACACAAAGAGTAATCAATCTTGTCCACGTCAGGACTTCTCATTCAATCAATACCAAGAAATAAAATCCGCCCACGTTAGGACTAACACATATCGCCAACTCGAGGAGCTCAATCTGTCCGTGTCAGGACTTCACATTCCATCAATGCTGAGTAATCGAACTTGTCCACGTTAGGACTATCACTTTTCATCAACTCGGGGAAATAAAACTGTCCACGTTAGGACCCCCCACTTCTCTAGCACGAGGAAAACCCGTCAATAAATTTGTCCACGTCAGGACTTATTCCTCCATTGGTCCCAACCCCCAAACTTCTTAGCACTGACGTGACAGCAACTTTGAGGCGGACTCTACTGGGGGATATTTGGAAACCACACTACCGGACACCTGTTCTGATGACCGGCGACAGCCTCTGACATTCTGATTCATGAAACCCTTTGATGACAAATAACTCTGCTTGGGAATGATGAGAGCTTATGCCTACTAACTCTGGCGGAGAAAACAAGAGAAATTTACACAAATAACTCTGTTCGGAGATAAAGAGAACTTCATCATGATAACTCTGTGGGGAATAATGCCAAAGCTGACACTATCATTGAATGTCTCCCGTCGAGACCTCGAATGTTTGGTAATTCATTTGAGCAAGAGCTCATTCCACCTGTAAGAAAGCAATACTTGAAACAAACGGTTAGCCAACCTGGTTTACGTTTCAAAATGCATATGTTTGACAATGACGCAATGCTCCATTCGACATGGAAATGCTACGCGTTTTTATTTGGTAGATGCAAGTATGACCCTATATGCTGATGCAAATGCAGACTCGAACTGCTGGGATACAGGAAACCGCTTCAGCAAAATAAATGCTGAAGACAATACCGACTCCGCTGGGGATAGCCAGGTGCTACAGAATTATTCCAGCAAAATAAATGCTGGAAGAGTGAAGTCGACTCAGCTGGGAAATTGGGAACTTAAGCCAAGCACCTCATTGAAGTAACATCCTGCTGGGGAACATAACTCTGTTGGAGAATAGCAGATGCGCCTGGTATGATTGGATTTCTACTGGAGAGTGAACGGATATCACACGGTATTCTGGCAAAATAAATGCCAGGGCGCAACCAACTCTGCCGGGGAGAGTCTTAATCTTCGAGTTCCACTGAGAAGAATGAAAATACTTGCTGAAAAGAGAACTCCGCTGAGGACGGAATGATTCTCTTGGGGAAAATCAACTGACTCCCGCTGGAGGAGAGTAAATGACCCTGCGGGGAAAGGTGAACTTGTCTGAATACAGCTCACAAATATTAATCTTCTGCGGCTAAACCACTCTGCTTGAGATGCACTGTCTGAATACAGCTTTCGATCTAGGAATCGTCGCTTCTGCTGAGGATAGACGACCTTGCTGGAGAACGTCCTTTGGATAAGCTACGACTAGCTGGGGAATTCGATCCTTCTTCAGTGAGGAACATTGCTATCTTGGGAACGCGCCCTGCGTGGGGATCGAGTCTTTCGTTACTGCAATCTTTTGATCGTCCTCTTCGTACGGCTACGAACCCTGCAACAACACAAACAAGACAAAACAAGCCTATGCAACCAAATCTATTCAGGTTAGTGACATCATTTTCAGTTAATTCAAAGTTTTAACAATTATTGGCAAGGGCCAGTGACGTTATGCACATGCTAGTTTCATCAAACTCAGGCGTTTATCATGCACAAAACAGCAAAGAACCAGCATCAAATACTGAATAACATATTTTATTGATTGGGCCCCTGAATGGGCGAAGTTTTTATACACGGGATGTAACTCCTGAAAAGAGGAAGTCACGTGCAACAAATATACAAGTATGCACAAGAAGCATAAATATATTGACAAATTAAATTTGTACACATGTCGGCAACGGGATGCAGATGAACATCACGAACTGATCCTCCTATGACTCGCCCGACTCTAATGCTTTCCCCGGTATCCACACTTCCGAAGAGATTGTATCTGATGAGCGACCTCTCGAGTATATTCTCCCGCACCAATGCTCAGATGCAGTATCAAATTCGGACCGCAGCCATTTTCTTTTAAAATCCCTAACTTTTGCGTGAACCGCCCTTTACGGGTTTTCAGTTCACCGGGATACCCCTTTTTGCCGAAGCCGCCCAGTGTAGGTTTTCAACTTCGCGGGTGTACATTTTTTTCCAATTTTATCCCTAACTTTTGCCCGAACCTTTCATTCTGTTTTTGGTTCGCCAGGATGCCCCATTTTTGCCTGGACTTTCTTTTTTTTGTCCAGCGGGTCAAATTTAAGCAAAGTATTTTTTAACTGCGTCCGAATTCACAGGCGACGTAAAGTCTTCACCGTCCATGGTGGACAACAACAACGCTCCTCCCGAAAAGACTTTTCTGACAACATAGGGCCCTTCATAGTTGGGGGTCCACTTGCCCCTGTGATCTGCATGCGGCGGGAGAATCCTTTTCAACACAAGGTCGCCCGTCTGAAAGCTCCGCGGCTGTATCTTCTTATCATACGCTTTCTTCATTCGACTCTGGTACAGACGACCGTATGCTAGAGAAGCTAGCCTCTTCTTATCCATCAAACTCAGTTGGTTCAACCTGTCTTTCACCCATTCTGCCTCATCTAGTTGGACGTCTCGTATTACTCTCAGAGAAAGAATCTCGACCTCCAGTGGCAGCACTGCTTCCATTCCGTATACTAACGAGAACGGGGTTGCCCCGGTTGATGTGCGTATCGTCGTACGATAACCGTGCAAAGCAAAAGGTAGCATCTCATGCCAATCCTTATAGGTCACCACCATCTTCTGAACGATCTTCTTTATATTCTTGTTGGCCGCTTCGACAGCGCCATTCATCTTGGGTCGGTAAGGGGAGGAGTTGTGATGTTCGATCTTGAAATTCTGACAGAGCTCCTTCATCATTTTGTTGTTCAGGTTTGAACCGTTGTCAGTGATTATCCGTTCAGGGATCCCATATCTGCAAATGATATCTCTCTTGATGAATCTGGCTACCACCTGCTTAGTCACATTTGCATAAGACGCCGCTTCCACCCACTTGGTGAAATAATCGATTGCTACGAGAATGAAACGATGCCCATTAGAAGCTGTCGGCTCGATCTTTCCAATCATATCGATTCCCCACATCGAGAATGGCCATGGCGATGACATCACATTTAGAGGACTCGGAGGCACATGGATTTTATCAGCATATATTTGGCACTTGTGGCACTTCCTCGCAAACTTGAAACAATCAGTTTCCATAGTCAGCCAAAAATAACCTGCCTGCAGCAGCTTCCTCGTCCTAGCATGCCCACCAGCATGCGTACCAAAGGTACCCTCATGTAAATCCTCCATGAGCAGCTTCGCCTCTCTTTCATCCACGCAACGGAGCAGCACCAAATCGTGATTTCTTCTGTATAAGACACCATCCGGATTCAAATAGAAATTACCCGCTAATCTCCTGAGAGTCTTCTGGTCTTGACTGGATGCCCCAGCCGGATACTCTTTATTCTTCAGGAAATTAAGGATATCGAAATACCATGGTTTATCATCGGATGCTTCATCAATAGCAAATACGAAGGCTGGTCTGTCAAGTCGAGAGATAATAATTCTGGGAGCTTCGTTCCAAAAGTTGACTTTGTACATGGAAGACAAAGAGGCCAGGGCGTCAGCCATCTGATTCTCCGCTCGCGGTACATGATGCAATTCAACCTTGTCGAAGAAAGGCAACAATCTCCTCGCATAATTCATGTAATGTATTAAATTGGGCTGACGTGTCTCCCATTCTCCTTTTATCTGATTTATCACCAGAGCTGAGTCTCCGTATACGTCTAGATTCTTGATCCGCAAATCAATGGCTTCTTCGAGTCCCATTATACAAGCTTCGTATTCGGCTTCATTATTGGTAACTGCAAAGGTCAATCGAGCAGTAAACGGGATGTGCGACCCGTGTGGAGTAGTGATGATTGCCCCTATTCCGCTACCGTAAGCATTCACAGCTCCGTCAAAGATCATCTTCCATTTGGAACCCAATTCTGGTCCTTCGTCTGGCAACGGCTCCTCGCAATCTTTCATCTTTAGGTACGTGATATCCTCGTCAGGAAAATCAAACCTCATCGATTGGTAATCCTCAATAGGCTGCTCCGCCAAGTACTCAGACAGTACACTCCCCTTTATAGCTTTCTGCGAGACATACTGGATGTCGTATTCAGTTAAGACCATCTGCCAACGGGCAATTCTCCCTGATAGCGCCTGATTTTCGAATACATATTTGATGGGATCCATCTTCGAGATGAGCATGGTTGTATGATTCAGCATGTATTGCCTTAAACGCTTGGCGGCCCAGGCTAGCGCGCAACAAGTTTTTTCAAACATTGAATATCGAGATTCACAGTCTGTAAATTTCTTGCTCAAGTAATAGATCGCATGCTCTTTTCTTCCTGTCTCGTCGTGTTGACCGAGAACACAACCCATGCTTCCCTCAAGAACTGTCAAATACATAATCAAGGGTCTCCCTGCCACTGGAGGTATCAAAATAGGAGGCTCCTGCAAATACTGCTTTATTTTATCGAACGCCTTTTGACAATTTTCGTTCCACGTTACAGCTTGATCTTTTTTCAACAGCTTGAATAATGGTTCATACGTGGCAGTTAGGTGAGATATGAACCGAGCCATGTAGTTCAACCTCCCTAAAAACCCGCGCACCTCTTTCTCTGTTTTAGGCGTCGGCATCTCTTGTATTGCTTTTATTTTTGCAGGATCGACCTCTATTCCTTTTTCACTTACGATAAACCCCAACAGTTTACCCGATCTCACCCCGAAGGTGCACTTGTTAGGGTTCAGTCTCAGCCTGAACTTCCTAAGCCTTTTGAATAACCTCAGCAGATTCACCAGATGCTCTTCCTCCGTCTGGGATTTGGCAATCATATCGTCAACATAAACTTCGATCTCTTTATGCATCATACCATGGAAAAGAGTCGTCATTGCACACTGATACGTTGCCCCAGCATTCTTTAGTCCAAAGGGCATCACTTTGTAACAAAATATTCCCCAAGGCGTTATGAAAGTAGTCTTCTCCATGTCCTCTGGCGCCATTTTGATCTGGTTATAGCCTGAGAATCCATCCATGAAGGAGAATACGGAGTATTGAGCAGTATTATCAACTAGCACATCGATATGAGGAAGCGGAAATCGACGCTTTATTTAAGTCACGGTAATCGACGCACATTCTCACTTTACCGTCTTTCTTGGGCAATGGTACGATGTTAGCGACCCATGAGGGATATTTTGTCACAGCCAGGAAACCAGCATCCCACTGTTTTTGAACCTCTTCTTTAATCTTCACTGCCATATCGGGTCTAGTTCTGCGAAGCTTTTGTTTGACCGGCGGGCACTCTTCTTTCAACGGCAGACGGTGCACAACCATATCTGCATCGAGCCCTGACATATCTTCATACGACCAAGCAAACACATCACTATACTCTCGGAGCATTTCAACCAGTCTTCGCTTGACGTCGCTCTGCAGCGCGGCTCCTATGCGAATGTTCTTTTCAACCCCTTCCGACCCCAGGTTAATAATTTCGATGACCTCTTCGTGAGGCAGAATGACACGCTCTTCTTGCTTCACCAACCACGACAATTCTTCAGGAACGTCACCATCTTCAACAACCTCTTCTTCAGCCTGAAATACCGGGTGTTCAAAGTCGGGACGAGTCATAGGTGATTCAAGGATGTCATCTGAAAATGTTATCCTGCAAAAGGAATGGTTAAATGCTTCAAAATACGTATAAAGCAAATAACCACGTTGCCATTTTATTGAAAAATACAAACAAGAAAAACAGAGATCGCAATATTTGCACATGAAAAAACGCCTTTTATTTAATGATTAAACACGCAATGTTCATAACAGCACAGCCCTAAGCAAATCATGATGCCCCGGGCAAGACATCAGATTGTTCAACAGTTAAAAACAAATCATTACTGTTTAAGAGTCACAGGAACAATCTCCTGAATAGACCAGTTGCACAAGCCCTGTCCTGGCACGCTCGGCTGAATCCAGGCGTCCATATCGCAGTCGCTGTCTCCTTCGTCCGACTCCGAAGCAGCGTTGATGGTCTCATGACATACTCCACTAGCAGAGATGGTTATTGGTCCTCTGAAACGGGGTGCCCCCACAGCAGGTGCTGACGATGACGGTTGATATCCCAGCCCAAACCGGTCCATCTTCACAGGAATATCCAGCACTTTGCCCCAGCCCTTGGTCTCACCAGTCTCTACTAGAGCTTGAGCTTCCTTATACGACGAGACAGCTACCTCTGACACTTTGCTCGGCCCGGGACCTTTGTCCTTGATGCGCAACCCTTCAAATGCCTGGCAGGGTGTTTCGTGAATCTCTCCATTGACCTCCACATATTTAAATGATGACAGATGGCTGACCAGGATGTCTTCTTCTCCGCATACAGTGACTACGCTGTCTCCGACCATATATTTTAACTTTTGATGCAGGGTAGACGTGACTGTCCCAGCCCCATGGATCCAAGGTCTTCCGAGCAGGCAGCTATATGCAGGATGGATGTCCATGATATAAAACTCAGTTGCGAAAACCTCCGGCCCCACCTGTAGCGGCAATGTTATCGATCCAAAAACTGTTCGCTGCGTGCCATCAAACGCCCTAACCACCAAGTCACTGGGCGTGCACAAGATTCCTCTAACATCTAGCTTCATCATCGCTTTCTTGGGCAGCACATTCAAAGACGATCCGGTGTCGACCAATACATGCGACATGACTGATCCTCTACATTCCACGGAGACGTGCAGCGCCATATTATGATCTCTCCCCTTCGGGGTCAAATCGAAGTCCGTAAAGCCCAAGCTATGGCCTGCATTCACATGCGCTAACACCCCCTCCAGCTGATTTACAGAAACATCTTGGGGTACGAAGGAAGTATCCAGGACTTTCAACAAAGCATTTCTGTGAGCTTCAGAACACAATAGCAACGACAGTATAGAGATCTTTGACGGCGTCTGTTGCAGATGCTCCACGATCTTATAATCACTTTTACGAATCAAGCGCATGAACTCTTCTACATCCTTCGATGCCGCTTCTTTGCCGCTTGCTTGCACTAGGACATTCTCGACCATCTTTCCTTTCCCCTTTGCCAGTCTTTCAGCCTCTACCTCAGGCGATATGAAGATCCTACCACTCCTTGTCATACCTCCGGTACCAACAACGTTATCTACGGCCTCGGCTGGCTGCTTATTAACATCAATCTTTACTCCGTCACAATACACTTCCAACCCATATGACCATGGGACTGCTTTTGTGCTCTCGTACGGGATTGGTCCGGCCTTAGTGATAGTGATCGGTGGTCGCTGGGCCGGTGCTGTTATGGTGATCGTCTTTCGAGGAATCGCTACAGTGGCCACATCACTTTGTTTGTCTGCTAATGCCCCTGCAGGCTCATCAATTGCTGCTCGGTCAAACTGCAATGTGCCGCCATCTATTAAAGCCTGAATGCCTTTCTTTAAATCATCACAACCCCCAGCTAGGGTCCAGCATTCCAAACAATACTCGTCGCACCCTGGATAGACACCCCCTTGCAATAGTCGGCTCTTTATTTCACACAACGGTGTCTTTATATCGTCGACATTCATAATCAAATTCAAACCCTCCTCGGTCAAAATGGTGTTTGCCCCATGATTAGGCATGGGCTTTTGCACTATATTCGGACCTGCCGTTCCGAAATTGATAGCCTTGCTATCCAATAGATCCTGCACAACATGCTTAAAAGCATGGCAACCCTCTACATCGTGGCCCGGAGCCCCTGAGTGGAATTCACAGTGCCTGCTTGCATCATAACCGTACGGAGGAGTGCCTGTTATTGGTGCCAGAGTTCTCTTCTCTACCAAGTTCAACCCTAACAACGTCTGTAACAAATCGGCATATGTTGAAGGAGGCTTTTCAAACACTCTCCTTGGCTTACCCCCCTGGAATCTTCGCTGAGCAGGCTGCGCCCCCTGCTGTGGCTGCTGTTGCTGCTGTTGTTGTTGCATTGGTTGCTGCTGAAACGCAATAGTAACACTCGCCACCTGCTGCGGCTGATTATACTGGTTTTGACCTCTGCCCCGGCCTCGGCCTCGGCCCCCAAACACTGCGCTTGCATCGCCCTGACGGCGCCCACCAAAAGCCTTTCGGTTACCGCCAGATGCAGTGGATTCCTCAGCTTGGAATCTTCCCTGTTTAATGTTGCTTTCAATCTTTTCTCCCATCAGAATTAAGTCTGAGAAACTAGCCAAAGATGTGTGAAACAACTTGTCATAAAACATGCCGGTGAATGTTCCAATGAACATGTCATTCATTTCCTTGTCTTCTAAAGGAGGACGGACCCTAGCAGCCATGTCGCGCCATCTTTGCGCATACTCTTTAAAGCTCTCACCCTTCTTCTGAGACAACCCTTGCAATTGGACCCGGTTGGGTGCCAAGTCGCTGTTATACTTGTAGTGAGCTACAAATGCCTCTGCCAGCTGCTTCCATGTCTTTATATTAGTTGGTTCCAATCCCATATACCACTCGAGGGAAGGGCCCGACAAACTATCTTGAAAGAAATGCATTAGCATTCTCTCATCAGTTGAATACGCAGACATCCTTCTGTAATAAGACCGCACGTGCACTTTCGGACAAGTGTCCCCTTTATACTTGTCAAATGTAGGAGCTTTGAATTTGATTGGCACCCTCAAGCCAGGTACCAGACCCATTGTTGACATGTCCAATCCCACAACACTTTGATTTACGACCCCCCTCATCTGCTCTTCTAGCATTCTGATCCTCTGGGAGTCATCCATCGGCCCTTCGAAACCTCCACCGGAGAAAGCGTCCTCTTGCTGGTCTTCCTGCCAGTTACCATTCCCAGCTCCATACCCATCGTATCCGTTGTTACAGCCAGCTCTGATCTGATTCATCACCGAGCCTCGCCCTCTGTTGCCGCACCCCGGAGCAATTCCATCAGGTCCAAAAGTCATCAACCCAGCGCCGTTGCCATTTCCGAATCCACCGTAACCCTGATTAGTCATGCCATAACCGTCTTTCCCGAAGCCTTGAGCATTGAAACCATATTTCCCAGCATTATCGAATCCCTGATCATTGAATCCGAATCCAGCATTACCGAAGCCGTTGCCTCCCATATTATCCCCCAAGTTAACATCACCAAGCCCAACGTTATGGACAGCAGTCTCGTTCCCAACTCCAATGTTACCGTTCCCAGCAGCAGTACCGTTGTTGACATTAACAGCAGGTATATTGACTACAGGTGGAGCCACTGGTGTGGGAGTGCCATCCCCATGAACAGTGTCGACTCGCACAGACTGATGATCCTCATTCCCATGCCCAGCGTTCCTTGCCAACAGAGGCTGCACCATAGCTTGCAAATTCTCCTAACCTTTTGCAATAGTCTCTATTGTCTGCATAAAGAGCGCTAGCTTCTCGCGCATATCTTGCATCTCGTTCTGCATTTGATCCATGATTCTTCGACAGTTGGTGCGAGTGGAGTAGCGATGTGGGCGCTGATCTTCAATCCTGGAAAGACCTGGTACAGAGCAGGAAATAAGATACCATCCAATGATTACCTGTAATGTAATATGAATGTGAATGCGATGCAATGTGTGTCTGTGCATTTAGGGAATATCATTCCCCGGTTCTAGTGCGAAGGTGCCGGTGCAGTGACAATGCTAGCAATATGAAGATCGGAGCTGAATCATAGAAAGCCTCATATATTGCAGAGAAATCCAATAAGCCAAGAATACAATATCACTGAGTACAAAGAGAAGGCATGACCTCAACCAACAATCCTGGTGATGGTCAGCACTATGCAAATAAAGCATACAAGTTAATACACGAAATGATCAAGTACTCCCATAAGCCTGATACTCCTCTAGTAACTTCTTAGTCTCTGGATGACCTGGTTGGGTAAGCAGACCCTCGACAAGCTGGTTTCTTCTCTTGAGAATACGTTGCACGTCACCAGCAGTTTCCTCCCATGCCCCTTCTCCGAAACGGTCCTCTAGCTTCCGCTTCTGAGACACAGCTTCGTTCCTGCCTTCGATGGCCTTGTTCAGCGCATTCTGGAGACTGTACCGGGTCATCACTTCTTCTTCATATTTCTTAATGCTAGCCTTCAACTGCTCTTCGAGGTCGAAAATTTGCTGCTTCAATTTATCTTCCCTCTTTTTATTGTTGGTCAGCGTAGCATTCCAAGTCTTGTTGCAAGAAGAGATTTCTCGGTGTGCTGCGTCGAGTGCTTTCTTTTTGGATTCCAACATGTCATGGGAGCTTCTGAACTCTTGACCCAGACGTTCGTGCTTCTTCTTCTCCTCAGTCAACTCAACCCCTAGTCTGTTTACTAGCTCGATCTGCTGTTGTAAAGCATGCACGACCTTGTTTTTCTCGCTACGTATCTGAGCTAGCTCTTGCTCTAACCCTTCATTGATCTTCATCAAGGCTTCCTTTTCTCTAACAACTTGCTCGTAGGCCTCCCTAGTAACAGTAGTTGGCTCTTCTACCGGAATATGAACAGGGACTGGTGCATCTGGAAATGGCATCCGCAACTGTCTTGCTCTCTCTTGAATCCAAACTCTGTATGGCGCATAAGCCTGACAATCGTTCTTCCCTAACAGCGGCTTCCCTCTTCTGTTAATACGCGTCCAGGCATGCTGCAGCTTGGCTAATAACTCTCCCTTCAAATCACCGGTGAAGTATAGAGATTCCCGTACCTCTTCCTCCTTTGGTGGGCTCTTCAACACATATCCGAACTGGCGAACGAATAGAGAAGGGTTGTAATTGATACACCCTTTTCTTCCTATCAACGGAACATTAGGGTACCCAGAACAGCTGAAAATGAGCTCAGACCCTAACAAATATCGATCAAACCACTCCATGTCTTCAGAAGATAGCCTCATCAGGCGCTCTGACCAGCTGGCTGTAGTTGCACTATCCACAAAGGGTCCCTTCAGAGGAAGATGACTCTTGAGCCACATGTTCAGCAGCGGCGCACAACAGTAAACAGTCTTTCCCCTTCTATTTTCATTCTTGTAGTGCAGTGAATGATAGAAGTCTCCGATCAAAGTGGGCACTGGATTGCCAGCAGCAAACAGATGGAAAGTGTCCAAGTCCACAAAGTTGGGCAAGTTGGGGAACAGCACTATCCCGTAGATGCATAGAGCCAAAATAGCGTTAAAGACCACCCAACATCCGTTCTTGGCGTACTCTTGAGACTTGCCAACCAGAAAATCAAGGGAGAAACCTGGAACCCCAAGCCAAGAAGTCACTAATAGTTCAGCAGCGTTCATGTGCAAGGCCTTAGCTAAGTCCTCCAACTTGGGCTCAGCGGCAGAGTGAATAAAGGGAACCTTGTTCTGTACTGGTAGCTCAGTAAACTCCACATACTCTTCAATAGTAGGCCCCAGAATAAAGTCAGCAAACGTGAAACATCTCAATGCAGGATCATAGAACTGCATCAGGGTGTACAGCCCATTCATCTCATCAGCAGTTTGTCGCACCTCGAAAAATCACATTCGAAAATACGACCCTCGCGCGAAAGGCGCGGAAATACGGTTCGACAGAGTCGCCACCGAACTTTATTTTTCCCGAAATAAACGGGAGAGGAAAATATCGAGAAAACCTCCTAAAACGAAAGGATAGGAACAGGGCTGTCGCAACCAAGTTCCGGGTTCGGGAGTCGGTTACGTGAGGGGAAGGTATTAGCACCCCTCACGTCCGTCGTACTCGACGGGAACCTCTTAAGGTAATGTGGGGAGTGTTGTTTAGGTTTACTGGTTTTCTTCTCGTCAGGTAGAATTGGGAGGTTAAAAGATTAAAGATGCTAAGGAGAGATGGGTGGTTAGAGAATAGGGTGCTCGCCAAGGATTGGGGCCCTTGTGCCTACGTATGCTCATTCGGACGAGAATGAGAAATCAGAGCTTCGTAGTTCGACTACGGGAAAGGATTGGGTGGAAAACGGAAGATGGATAGAAGTGTGCTCGCCAAGATCATCGCAATCTTGTGCCTACGTATCTTATATTCAAGAATGAATAAAGAATCAGAGCGTCCGTAGTTCGTGGTAACAACCACGAAAAGATGAGTTTGAATTGGTTGAAGTTGAGTTGGGAGACGAAAGAGTGACTGACAAACAACCTAAGGGCGTGCCTCAAGAGCTTGTCATTCAAGAATTCAAGGAATGCGAGATCCCAAGAACTCAGTTCTTTCGGAAATTGAGTTGAGTAAGTTGAAGATAAGAATTGGATGTTTTGAAATCGAAAGAATGAACCAATAACAACTCGGGGGCGTGCCCAAGAGTTACTCATTCGAATATTCAAAGAATGCTAGATCCTAAGAATATCCCTCTTTCGTAAGTTTGCGAAAGGATTGAATCGAAGAATGGCACGCGAGGCCAAAAGGGAATTGTTTTGAACTGGTTCGACGATGTGTCGAAGATTTGATTGAAGATGGAACCGGCTTGACGACGTGTCAAGGGTTAAGGTTGTGAGAAACGATATTAGTCCCTGAGGGTGCTCCTAATATCGAGACCACGAGGAATTGTGAAAGAAATGGGTTGCGAATGCGGACGAGCAATCGACTTAGGAGAATATAGAGAACGATTGAGTTTGAAAAAGTCGAAAGGTTGAGTGAATAACAACCCAAAGGGCGTGCCTCGAGAGCTATTCACTCGAAAATTCAAGGAATGCTAGACTCCAAGAACCTCCTTCTTTCGAAGTTTGATCGAGAAAATGTTTGAAAAAAAAAGATTTGAAGTGAAATGAGGTATGAAAATAGCTTGAGGTACGAGATGTGAGAACATGAGATTGGATTTGAAAATGAGAGAAATGACAATTATCTGATAAATGAGACGTAGGCCTCACAACCAATTAATTGGGGTATCATCGAAATGCTAGATCTCGACAACGCCTTTTTCATTTGAAAAAAGTTTGGATGAACAAAGGAAATATCACAAAGAATGCTAAATTCTCATGACATTTCTTTGTTAGGAAAATATAATTTGAAAATGAGAGGTCGAATAATACACTACTTAAGGTGTACACCTTAATAATGATCATCCAAAAAATTCAAGAAGTGCTAGACTTCAAGAACTTAGTTTCTCATGATTTGATTTAGAAAATAATTTAGTAATAAAAATTAAATTGAGTAAACACTAATACTATTTGTTTTGAAAAGAAAATAACTTATAATAAAACAAAAAAATAATAATAATAATAATAGCTTTGCAATGAGTTTGAAAAATAAATTTAAATAAATATTCCCTTTTTTAAAAGAAAGTTTTGAAATTGAGTTGTAATAAATAAAAAATAATAATAAAACGGGGGGTACACCATTAGTAACAGGGTGTAGTCCAAGGGATTTGGTTGGGCCTGTTTGCTGAAGGCCCACAAACCTTCAGCTGAACAGCAGCAGGGGATGCGTACGGGGGGTGCGAATCTGAAGGGAAAAGAAAGTGGGCCGAAAAAAGGCCCACTAACCCAACCCATGGTGTCCACGAAGACCTTCTTCCTCCAGCAAACCCTAATGCGTCGTGCACTTACTCCCTCCGCCTCTGGAACTCACTCCGACTATCCATTCACGACAGAAACTCCGCCGTTTGCAAACCATCAACCTTATCTTTCGTCACTCCAACTCTTTCTCAATCTCCTCTCCAAACTCAATTTCGGTCCATCTCAAACTCAATCCTTAACTCCTCTCTTTTCAGTTTCATCTCCCTCAAACATCGCCGTCACCTACAAAACGAAATAAAAAAACAGTAAAATCTAAGTAAATCATGATGATTCTTCTGATTTCCATTGTGCGCCGTGTGAACTTCGTTTTCCGGATGTTGGAGAATATGGAAGACGAGCTCGACCGTGATGAAGTTTTTGACGAACATTCAAAGATCTGGATGAGGATTATGGTGACCTACGAGTTTCTGGAGAAAAGCTGCTTGTGGATGAACACATTTAAAGGTCGTATGAAGGTTTGAAGAACGTGTTGAAGATGGACGGCATTTGGATCTGAAATGACGTTCGTCAGATCTGGATTCGGAAGGAGATTTGAGTTGGTGTTGATGAATGTTGCGGTTTGAGTTTCTGTGAAGTTGGTGTTGAGTTAGAATGATTTACGGAAGCTGGTTTGAAGATTTATGGAGATAAAATGAGGGTTTATTGATTGTTGATGATTTGTGATGTTGAAGAAGGTTTGGAGATTTCCAGAAAATCAATGGATGAAGGTTGAATGTTGATGAACATTTCTGGGAAAATATTTGAATGGTGAAGAACATGATGAATTTCTGATGAACCGGGATGAAGATCTGGCGCTTTGGTTGATGGATCTGGAAAAGTGTTTATGGGGTTTGAAGTTTCTGGAAAAAAAATATGAACAATGATATGAACATGATAAATTTCTGGGGATGCTCATGAATTTACCGGCGAGTAATTCCGGTGGGATTCGATCGTGGTGATTTGTCCGGCGAGCACAGTGGGTGTTTGCATGAATTTAGGGTTAGGGCTACTGTTAGGGTTAGGGTTACTATTAGGGTTAGGTGGCGGCTGGAGGGCAGGCCTCAGGGCTAGGTGGCGGCTGTAGGGTTTTCTGGTTTTGGGGAATGTGTCCTCCATAAATGCAGACATATGTTAGGCTTTATAGCCTGACAAGTGTCGCAGTAATGACATAATGGGCCTTGAAATTTGACCAATGGATCCAGTTATTAAAGCTGCCAAATTACTGATGAAAGCAAATAAACACTAAAAAAAGAGTTAATGCTCTTAAAACCAACCTGGCTAATATTAATTAAAAAAAAATCTAAACCTAATTAAATTAAATCAGAATGAATAATAAATGAAAAAAAAGATTACTAATTATAAATAAAAACGAAAAAAAAAAAATAATAATAAATAATAATAAAAAAACGAAAAATAAAAAATAAAATAATAAATAAATAAGTAAACGAAAAAAAATAAAATAATAAATAAAAACAAAATAATAAAGCAATAAATAATAATTATCACATTTTTTAAAAAAAAAAACCTAAATAATAATCTAAAAAGGAAAATAATTATCACTATTAACTTAAAAAACCTTAACAACTATACACAAAAGAAAATTAATTTAAAAACATAATGAATTCTATTTTAAAAGAAAAGAGATATCCTATTCTAGTTAATATGAATATTAAATAAAAGTAAATTTAATGTTAAATCTAATAATAAAAAGAAAGTATTTATCTAAAAGTAAAAGCTATTTAAATAAATAAACCTATATCTAAAAGAAATAAATAAGTGATAAAATAAAATAAATAAAAAATAAAAGGGGAGAAAATTGCAAAGAAAAAAAGGAAAAGAGAAAATGGAAGCAAAAGACCAAAATGCCCTTTAGGCCACGTGTCACACTTTGATTGGTCAAAAGATAAATTTTTGAAAAATCGACCAATTGCGAGATGACACGTGTCTAAATGGCACAGAACAAAAAAGCGAAAATAATTACAAAAAGGTAGGACAAATTTAGGGTATGACACAGTTGGCTTGCAGACTAATCTCAGCAATCTTCCATGACTCATTCTGAAGCTTCTCCTAACCTCCTCATCAGCAAGAGACATCAGACCAAGTAAGGGAGTAATATCAGGTGTAGGCAGCTTGTACGCAACTGTCTTCCTCCAACCAGCCATGATCAATATACAGAAGTCCGGGCACTAGAACCAGGGAATATGCAAATGAACCTGCAGCACAGACACACGTTAATGGGGTGCAATGATAATGGGTATGCAAAAAATGCAATGCAAGTAACATGTAACAGGGACCAAATGCCACGGCTGAATAGCCTGAACCATATCAAGAAGTCTCAGATAGACTCTCCAGAAGTCCTCAAACCCTGGTCTCAGATAGACCACAAAACAAAGCTCCAATACTGGTCTCTGATAGACCCACAACATAACTCTGACTGGTCTCTAACAGACCTTATATCATATCTCCAACTGGTCTCTGACAGACCTCAGAACTCTCTAACTGGTCTCTGACAGACCTCAGAACTCTCCATAAATACCCAGGATCTCAGATCAAGAAATAACCGGTAGTCTGGAGGTCTAGTTACCTGCATAACCCCAAACCCTCTCACAGGTGGATGTCCTAGTAACTGACAAAGGTACGACATCCTATGCGGTCGTCGGCGTCACAGACTTTCAGGGTTGATGATACGATTCCCAGAAGGAGTGGCATCATCAAATCCTGAAGAGGCCTCACTTAGCCAACTTCCAAATGATCGGTTCCCGGAGTCGACAATTCAGCTGACCAACAACCCCTTCGACCCAAAGGGTAGAAAAAGAAGCCAACCAGAAGAACCTCGTCCGAGTGTAGATTTCATGAGACACTAATGCAAGCAAAGCCGGCACGCGCCCACTACTTTCTACTCTAAGTCTAGGTGCACTCAAGCCCAGGTCTGGCTTATCTCTCAATCATAGAACACCCGTCACACCCCAATACAGCAATAATAATCAATATATATAATGCTGAAAATAAAGGTCAGAAATATAAATCCATACAAAATCCTCGACGGGAAAACAAGCGCTAGGATTGACTCGCTTAAGGGACGTTGGATCCCAAATGCATAAGGAACTATCGCAGTCCTTAGCAGCCAGGGGACGTTGGATCCCCAGCAGAGTCGCCAGCTGTCGCTACTGCGAAAATCGGCGCCGGCTGAACAGAAGAGTCGCCACCGTGCATTATTTATCCCACAGGAGGGAAAGGAAACGCTCAGAGTAAACCTACCGCAAAGACGGGAAAGGTATGGTCATTGCAACCAAAACCTGGATTTGGGAGTCGGTTACGCAAGGGGAAGGTATTAACACCCCTCACGTCCGTCGTACTCGACGGGATCCACGCTTGTTCTCGGGTACGGATTGTTATTTCTATCTAAACTAAGGGTTAAGGGTTAAAAGAAAAGAAAATGACTCGGCAAAGTATCGCACTTTATGCCTACGTATTCCCGTCTGGAACGAGAAATCAGAGTCAACGTAGTTCGCCTACCTACGGGAAAGGAGGGGAAGGTTGCTCGCTAGGATATCGCATCCTATGCCTACGTACTTTCATACAGCATGAAAGATCAGAGCAAACGTAGTTCGGGCCACGGAAGACACAGGTCTGTTTTGATTGTTTTTATTTCCTTCTGAAAAAGGGTTTATTTCTGATTAACAGTCCAAGCGGACAAAAATGACGTTTTGATGAATTCACATTCTTTTACGGAAGAAGTGTCTTTTATTGGGTTTGAAATTTTATTGTGTTTTTCTGTTTGTTTTGAGAAAGAAGAGACAGAACTCTAACCTATGGTTGCAAAGGGAATCAGACTAACCTAATGTTATCATGCATGGGTTAAGACCTAGTGTCTATCATGCTCCTCTCTTGCACAGAGAGAAACAGAGATCCTAAGGGAATAGACGGAAACAGAAACAATAGCAGATATATACAGTAAAGCAGTAAAATGCATGGATGCAGCAATACAAGCGAGGCAAGGGAGTCCCACTCAACCTCGAACCTAGAAAACAATAGGCAAAAGTGAACAGAATTCACTTCTAACCCCAGCAGGTTAAACAGCAAACAATACAGTCAGGGAAAACCAATCAATACATCAGAAAATAAACAGCCACAGCAGCTCTGCATCAACATCTGACTTCAAGTCATCATCATCTGTGTTGCACCCCAAAATTTGCCCTCACAATACAAGACTTTGTGTTCCAAGAAGGTTCACAAGGTTCACAAAGTTCACAATTGGTCAGAAGAGTTGACAATTCCCTCAGACAATGCACCTCCTAAGCAGTGCATCCAAAACTAGGGTTTTGACTTTAATCAGGCTAAATGGACTTCCAAGACTTCAAGTGAGCTTCATAACATCTTATATGTGTATAAAAACCCCCATGTCAAGTTTCAAGACTTTTCTCAAAAGTTTGCTCAGTCAGATGATCAGATAAGTCAAAAGCAGTCAATGCAGTTAAAAAGTCAAACTGAGGTCAACTGTGGTCAAACCAAAGTCAAACTTCATGATTTTTTTTTTGCCAACATCAAAGAGAGGTTGGGTGAGAAATATTATCATAATAACTGTAATACCCCAAATTTTGCCCTAAGATTTGTCGTCGCATTTCATTGCATTTAATCAATTACTAACAAATTTGTGTAGTCGTTTGACTTTTTGCAGGTAAATATCATATGGCATGCATTTTTTTTCTAAAAAGTAAAAATGGCACAATTGGCAGGAGGACATGTGTAAGGAGTTATGAGTGTGAGAGGTTGAGAGTTCGAATCTCACCTTTGTCACTTTTTTTTGTTTTTTATTATTTTTACTCTAAATTTTTCTGTCTTTCATTAAAAAAATAACAAAAATAGTTTTTTATTATTATTTAATTATTATTTTCGTATTTTAATTAAATCATTTTTTAAAATATTATTTTTTTCACTTTTTTCTAAATTATTCATAAAAATATCCAAAAAATCATAAAATAAAAAATATTGAAAAAAATTTTGTTCTTTTTATAATATTTTTTATTTTAGGAATCAATAGGATTATTAGTTTTTATTTTAAGTTTATTTTAATTATTTTAAATTATTTAAATTTTATTTTTTCTTAACTAATTATTTAGTTTGGGCTTTAAAATGGGCTTTAGGGACATTATTGACAATTTGGTGTTAACCCTAATTTGTTCCCTATATATACATGTGTTGCCTTGTTGGAAAAGAGAGGAGGATGAAAAAAACCTAAGAGGAGTGAGTGCCGTTTGCCGTTATTTAGTTTTCTTCTTCATCCATTACTATTGTTTCTTTTTCTTCATCGTTTACCGTTATTTCTTTTCCTTCATCTATTACTGTTGTTTCTTTTTCTTCATCTTTTACCGTTATTTCTTTTTCTTCATCTATTACCGTTATTTCTTTTTCTTTATCTATTACTGTTACGTTTATATATATATAATTTTTAAATTGTTAGAGTTTATATATATAAGATTTTTGACCGAATTATGTCGATACGATGTTTGCACATTTGTGTGCATGACGCGTGACATTTGTGTTAGTTCGATCTGGTTGCGATGATCGCATTTTTGTGTGAGCAATAATACTATTTTTTGCTTAATTTCTTTTTCTTTGCGATCAATTTTGTTTCGTCCGATTTAGATCTGGTTGCGATGAGCGCATTTCTGCGTTAGCAACATTGTTGGGTTATTTGGCACATTTAAAATTCATTATTGCTTTATTATTATTATTATTATTATTATTATTATTATTATTATTATTATTATTATTATTATCATTATTTATTATTATTATCATTATTATCATTATTATTACCATTATTACTATTATTGTTATCATTAATTTATTAAAATTTGTTATAATATAAAAATCTGTTTTTTAAAATAAATAACATTAATATCTTTTCCAAATTAATATGAAAACCTATTATTTTTAAGAAAAAATTTTTTTTAGATAAATTTAAAATAATAACTAAAATCTTTTTTTTTTAAATAATAACTAGAACCGTTATTTATTTTATTTTATTATTGTTCAATTCAAATTTCATTATCATATTGTATCTGCTCCTCTCATGTAACCTCGCGAACTTAACAATCGCTCTTTAAATTCTGCCTTTAAATTTCTGCTTGCATGGTTTAAATTATGACATTATCTCTCTGTTTGCATGATTCAATTATCTCACGCGTTTACTATTATTTCTGTCACATTGCACACATCCGAAGGTTAGGTCTAACTGTTTGGCCGCCGCGCCAATAGTCCGTAAAACTTCACACATTCAATTTCAAATCCTCAAAACTACAAACTACAAACCCTAATTTTCACAAATGCCTCGCCGCAGGCAAAATTACAATTTTACCCTTAGCATTAGGTCAAAGAGCCGCCGCGCTCATTTTAGGGTTTCCCGCCGTGGAATCCCTAATTTAACCCTAATTACAACTTAACATTTCAACGTAGAGATTTGGAGTTTCTACACTCCACGTAAGCGTGTCCTTAAGATGCGTTTATTCCCCTTGAGACCTTGACCACAGTCAAGAAGTTTCTAACCTCCCTATTGAGGGGAACTACGATTACTCTGATTCCACTCCCGTAAGGATACGTAGGCACAAGATGCGATGTCTTGCCGAGTAAACTTAGAATTAACCCCCTTTATTATTTATTATTGCTTATTTATATTTTATTTATCTTTGCTATTTAATTATTTTGCTTATTATTTTGTAATTGTTTCTTGGATGTAAAGTTGTTTAATTATTTAATTATTATTATGGTTAGTAATTAGGGAGTGTAACAACATGTATGTAATATTAAAATAAATTTAGATCACTTTTAAATAAAGATAATTAAAATAAACACGTCACACACGTAAGTCGATTTTAATCGCCGTCTCACTTCCTAAGGATATCCCTCAAGTTGCCTACGAATAATGGTTAAGTGGGGTGTATAAAGCAAGTCCCTCAAATAAAAAAATCATCAAAGTCCCTTATGGTTGCCTTTACGAATCAAGTCCCTTTCGAAAAATGATGATGGTCCCTTATATGTGCTTATTACATCCCACAATGGCCTTCAAAGTCAAATTGTCCCTCACATACCCCTTAACATCCAAAGTAAGGACTACATACTCCATTATAGTAGGGATAGTCTTACTAAAGGAAAGAATGAAGAATAAGAAAGACCTTTAAACATTAGGGTAGGTTACTCCTAGGTGCTTGCTCACTTCAAAATTATTTCGCACTTAAACAAATTTTCAACAAGTTTTCAAACAAGTTCTTAACACATCCTTACATGGATTATTTATTAACTATTCTGAAAATTTTCTATTCACACACTACAATTTCAAAACAATTCAAAAGTGAGCTTAAGTACCTAAGAGCCCATGGATAACCATGGATGAAAAGGGTGCTAATACCTTCCCTTTTCATAACCTACCCCCCGGACCCAAAATATTCTCTAAGGTCTTTCCTGTTCTTTTATAACCTTTCCTTATGGATAAAATAAAAGTCGGTGGCGACTCTTGCTATCCGCAACATTGTTTAAAGTCAGTTCTCCCACCGTGTTACAGAACTGGCGACTCTGCTGGGGACCTATTTAAGAGGGGTACCCTTAGGAATTAAGATCACTTTAAATTGTTTGCCTTGTTTGCTTTATTATTATATTGTTGGGGTGCTCTTATGTGTGAAAGGTCCTAACCCGGATCTAGTGTACCTTAGGTAAATGGCAATAGACCAAGGAAACTGTACGACGTATATCGATACGGTTGATCTGGTGGCCATAGTTAGTGCGACTTCTTGGTTGGTGCTTATATTCCTTAAGTCAAGTTGAGGATAATATTGAGGCTGCCATATGTTGTCAATGCACTAACTGACTTTTAGAACCCTAGTTAACTCATCTTGGCCTTTAGAAAGTAGTGAGGTAACCGGCTTTGGTGCAGACTGAAGTTGGTTGACACTCGATGCTACGCTCATTGAGATCTTAAACTTGGAGGGTTTTGGTTGGCAAGTAAGTTGCCTTCTGATCAACCACCCTTGTGAAGGATCAATGATATTGAGATCCCTTAGAACCCGGTTACTTTTGTAGGACAGGATGAACCATCTAACTTCAGGGGAGGGTACTTGCCTTTGAACCTCACGCAAGCCTTTAAACCTAGGGCTAGGGTGTGACTTGTTTGTGTGTGCCACATGTTTGTGATTGAGCATGACATCATGACATCATCATGCATCATAAGCATATCATTTTCCCTAACCATTTCAAGGACCAAAGGATTTATCTTTGTTCTTTGTTGCAGGTCATGGCTTCTGCTCGTAGAAACACCATCAGGATCAACTTTGTAGGGATACCTGCTAAGCTCAAGGAGTTGGTTTCCCTAGTGCCTGATCATTCCCAGTTCAACAAGAGACATGGTCACTTATTGGATCTAGTTACTTCAGGGTTCAGTGAAGACATGATGAGTGTGCTGTTTCAGTTCTTTGACCCTAAGCACCATTGCTTTACATTTCCTGATTATCAGCTGGTTCCAACCATGGAGGAGTTCTCTAAACTTCTGGGTATACCTGTTCTTGATCAGAAGCCATTCACAGGCTTAGAGAAGGAGCTTAAACCAGAAGTTATTGCTGCCGCTCTACATCTGAAGAAGTCTGACATTGTTCTAGAGACGAGAAGTGGAGTTAAAGGTATTCTTGCCAAGGTATTAGTGGATGAAGCTCAAATGTTCTTGAAGGCTATGAGCTACGATGCTTTTGAGGAGATCTTAGCCTTATTGATTTATGGCTTAGTGTTGTTCCCCAATCCTGATCAGTTCATAGACGTTCATGCCATCAACATATTCCTGAGTCACAATCCAGTGCCTACCTTACTTGGAGACATCCTACATTCTCTTCACACCCGTACTACAAGGACAAGAGGAACTTTGATGTGCTGCATACCTTTACTTTCTAGGTGGTTTATTTCTCACCTTCCTCGCTCAGTAATGAAGAATGAGCAAGGGTTCAGATGGTCCAAGAGGATCATGTCACTTTCTCACTCAGACATCCATTGGTGCTCCAGATCTATGGAGAATGTCACCATCATTGACCGTTGTGGGGAGTTTCCTAATGTGCCACTTCTAGGCATAAGAGGAGGCATCACATACAACCCATCTCTAGCTTTACGACAGTTTGGTTACGCCCGAAGTGACGGTCCACATGACATGTTGATTCAGAGCATTGTGTTTGATTACGACAACGATCTTCAGGGTTACCGTCAGAGATTCATCCGAGCTTGGGGAAAGGTAAACAGGATTGACAGCAAGACACTGGAGCCTAAGTACACTATTCCTATGGAGGCTTATCTCAGATGGGTACGATCTCGTGCTCAGACACTCATGATGCCATATCCTGCCGTCCTACCAGTTACCATGGAACCTGTTGCTGAAGGAGACACAGCTTATACCATCCTTCACCCAGACATGCCTACTGATATGGAAGACTTGCAGAGATCATGGATCCAACTGAAAGAGCAAAGGGATACTTTCGAGGCTCATTACAAAGCAAGCCAAGCAAGGATCCTAGAGCTAACAAAGCTACTTCATGAGGAACGAAACCTCAACTCATACCTCAACACAAAGAGGAAACGTCCATGGGAGACTTAAAACCCCATCTTTTGTACTTATTTCGTTTTCATTTTTTGTAAGCCTAAAAGGCAAAACAAGTTATTACTAATAAAAAGTTACTTTCTTGTTTGTTTAAGCAAATTTAAATCCTGCGGTCCTTGAAAACATTGCATATGCATTCCCATATCATTGCATCACAGGTTTATAATTGTGCACAGGTTTCTCATCTCCTCGCTGTTTATTTCAGCAATGGCTCTTGAACAATCAGTTAAGGATCTCCAGGCACAGAATGCACAGTTCCAAGAGCTGATCCTGAACCTATCCAAGGGGCAGGATGAATTGAAGACACTGCTGGCCAAGAAGACTAAGAAGGCTAGAAGGTCTGCTGGGTTGCTCAACATGGGAAGAAGGTTCAAAGGTCCTGTCAAGACCAAGGAACATGTTGAAGACTATGAATCTGAAGAATCTGAGCAGGAGAGAGGCAGTCTCCACAACACTATGGGGGACTCTGATTCTGAGGCTAACTACTACCATGAGCCTAACGAAGACAAATTCAAGATGCTGGTGGATATAATGGATGCTATGGAATTACAGAAATCATCTGGGCTGGATTTTGAGGATTTGAGCTTGATATCTGGGGTGGTCATACCCATTGGGTTCAAAGTTCCTACATTTGTTGTCTATGATGGGGTCTCTTGTCCCAAATTGCATCTGAGGTCTTATGTCAGAAGAATTCAACCCCACACCGCTGATAAAAAGTTGTGGATCCATTTCTTTCAAGAGAGTTTATTTGGAGCTCAGTTAGAGTGGTATTATCAGTTGGAAAGTGTCAACATCAGAGATTGGAATGACCTTGCTGAAGCTTTCTACAAGCAGTATCAATACAATGCTGACTTAGCCCCCACTCGCATGCAGCTTCAAAGCATGTCTATGGGTGCCAAAGAAAGCTTTAAGGAGTATGCTCAGAAGTGGAGAGACTTAGCTGGAAGAGTTCAACCCCCTTTGACTGATAGGGAGTTGGTTGATATGTTCATGTGTACGCTGAATGGTCCGTTTTACAGTCATCTCATTGGAAGCTCATCATCTGGCTTCACTGAGTTGATCATGACAGGAGAGCGAGTAGAGAATGGTATCAAGAGTGGTAAGATCCAAGTGGGCACTTCTTCATCAGGTGCTGCAAAGAAGCCTCCCACTGGGAAGAAAGAATCTAATGCTGTGTATGGTCAGCCTGATCGTAACAGAAGGCATTAGTCTGTTAGTGCAGTTCATATTTCAAATCCAACTCCTGCAACAACAGAGCAGCCTCAAGGCAACCAACAGAGGGCTAGAAGACAGTTCACGAAGATCAACATGTCAATGGCTCAGGCATTGCAACACTTGTTGAAGGCTGAACTTATTACCCTGAGGGAGGCTCCTCAGAATCCCAATGTTACCTCTCCCAAGTACAATCCCAATGCACGATGTGCATATCATTCAAACTGTCCAGGACATGATACTAATAGCTGCTGGGTCTTGAAGAACAAAATTCAGGATATGATTGATGCTGGAGAAATTGAGTTTGATCCACCAGGTACTCCAAATGTGATTACAGCTCCAATGCCAAATCACGAGAAGACTGTCAACGCCATTGATGAAGATATTGATGAAGATCTGCATGTCTATTCAGTTATGGAGTTGAGCACACCATTGTCTGTTATCAAAAAGAGGTTAGTACAAGCTGGGATCTTTCCAGGTTGTCATGAAGATTGTCTATATTGTACCTATAAGCCGGATAGTTGCTTCATTTTGAGAGATGGGGTTCAACGTCTCATGGATAAATATACTATAGTGTTTGAAAGAAGACCAGCATCTGTAGAAAGTATGGTGGATCATCTGACTCAGGGTAAGGAGATTGAAGAGGTTGACATGGTTGACAAAGTACCACTAAGAATCACTTCAAAGGGTCCCATTAAAATCACTCATCAGGGCCCAATCAAGATTACTGCTGAAGGTCCTGTGAAAGTTGTTGCTGAAGCCAGAGTAGCTCCTCTGATCATTACCACTCCTGGTCCTATTCCTTATACATCTGACAAAGCTGTGCCTTGGCACTATGGGTCTGATGTTTACATCCATGGTGTCAAGCAGGAGCCTTTACCTGATATGCCTGTTGACATTGATAATATTGCTGGATCTAGCAAGATCACTCGTAGTGGAAGAGTCTTCTCTCCTCCAGTTGCTTCTAAGAGTGCAGTTACTCCTGCTGTTACTTCCACCACTGATGCTCGGGGCAAGGGTCCTGTTATTGAGCCTGTATCTACTGATGTGCCAGCTGCTGATGACCTCTCTAAGCAGATGGAAGAAGTATTGAAAATCATTCGCAAGAGTGATTATGATATTGTTGATCAGCTGGGGCATACTCCCTCAAAGGTTTCTATGCTCTCCCTGTTATTATGTTCTGAGGCTCATGCCAAGTCATTGATCAAGTTTCTGAAGATGGCTCATGTACCCAGTGCAATTTCTGTTGACCAGTTTGAGAATTGTGTTGCCCACCTGACCTATGACAATGGGTTAGGGTTTTCTGATGCTGATTTGACCCCTGCCAAGAGGGATCATAACATGGCCTTGCATATTTCAATTGAATGCAGGGGCACTACCCTGTCTCATGTGCTGATGGACAATGGTTCCTCTCTGAATGTGTTGCCTAAGGAAGTCCTGAACAAGCTGAGTCCTGAAGATACGGTATTGAAGCCCAGTAATATTGTGGTAAAGGCTTTTGATGGTTCTAGAAGAGTAGTGCATGGGGAAATTGATCTTCCAATCAAGGTTGGCTCTCAGGTGTTTACTGCTACATTCTATGTGATGGATATTCGTCCTTCGTACTCATGTCTGCTTGGTCGTCCCTGGATCCATAGGGCAGGTGTTGTGACCTCCACATTACATCAAAAGTTGAGATATCCGGTGAATGGAAAAGTTGTTACTGTCTTTGGAGAGGAAGAATACTTTGTCAGCCATGTAAACACTTTCAAGTATCTGGAAGTAGAAGGTGAATACATTGAAACTCCATGTCAGTCATTTGAAGTGGTTCCCTGGCCTGTTAAGGATTGTGTGACTCCTCCTGCTGTGAAGAAGGTTCCTGTGGTCATCAGAAACCCTCCAACAATGGCAATGGCCTCCCTCAATGATGCAAAAGCTGTGGTGGAAGAAGGTGGTTGTACTATTTGGGGTCAGCTTCCTGATATTCCATACAAGTCTGACAAGTTTGGTTTGGGTTTCACTGCAGAGTCCCAGAAGGCTGTTCGTCGTGCTCGTGCTGTTCGTATCACCAATCAAGGGGTTATCAATGCTGTGGGAGATCAAGATGAAGACTAGAACTTGGAGGCATGGATTTTTCCTACTGTGGGTGCTGGACTCAATAATTGGAAAGCTGAAGATGTTATCCCTATCTCCTTTAGTCAGGAGTAAATACTATTACTGTGATATGTTTTTTTTATAATTTCTGGAACAATAAAACTTTCAAGCCATGTGTCTTACCCGGGGCACAATGGTATGCTTGTTACGGGATGGCATTTCATTTGCATACTTCATTCAATAAAATCAGTGGACGTTTCGTTTTCGTAAATATTGTGGTCCTTGTCTTTCTTTTTCTTTTATTTTTGCTTTATCAGCTATGTGTTCTTACACACACCCACATCACTAAAATGCAGATCCTCATCCACTCTGGATCCAGTTGATAACAGTTCTACTATTGCCAATTACAATTTCGAGAATCCGATCTATCAAACTGAAGACGGAAACGAGGACGATTGTGAAATACCTGTAGGGCTTGCTAGGTTGTTACAACAAGAAGAGAAAGCTATACAGCCACATGAAGAGCCAGTCGAAGTTGTGAATCTGGGAACTGAAGAAAACAGAAAAGAGGTCCAGATAGGGGCTGATTTAGAGGACAGTGTCAAGAGCAGGTTGATTCAGATGCTACGTGACTATGTGGAGATCTTTGCTTGGTCTTATGAAGATATGCCAGGGTTGGATACAGACATTGTGGTTCACCGTTTGCCAGTGAAAGAAGATTGTCGTCCAAAGAAGCAGAAGGTTCGTCGTATGCGTCCTGAAATGTCAGAAAAGATCAAAGCAGAGGTAATGAAACAGTTCAATGCAGGGTTCTTGGCCGTAACTTCTTATCCTCAGTGGGTTGCAAATGTGGTACCAGTTCCTAAGAAAGATGGTAAGGTACGTATGTGTGTAGACTACAGAGATCTGAACAAGGCTAGCCCTAAAGATGACTTTCCACTTCCTCATATTGATATCCTGGTAGACAACACTGCTCAGCATAAGGTATTCTCTTTTATGGATGGTTTCTCTGGTTACAATCAAATCAAGATGGCACCTGAAGATATGGAGAAGACTACATTTGTGACACAGTGGGGCACCTTTTGCTATAAGGTAATGCCATTTGGTTCGAAGAATGCAGGGGCAACATATCAGCGTGCCATGGTGGCTTTGTTTCATGATATGATTCATCATGAGATAGAGGTATATGTGGATGATATGATAGCCAGGTCTCGGAATGAAGAACAACATCTTGATCATCTGCACAAGTTGTTTGAGAGGTTGAAGAAATACAGGTTGAGATTAAATCCAAACAAGTGTACTTTTGGAGTTAGATCTGGAAAGCTCCTGGGTTTCATTGTCAGTGGAAAAGGTATTGAAGTGGATCCTGCAAAAGTGAAAGCTATACGAGAGATGCCAGCTCCCCGTACTGAGAAGGAGGTTAGAGGTTTTTTGGGACGATTGAACTACATTGCAAGATTTATTTCCCAATTAACTACCATCTGTGAGCCAATCTTCAAGTTGTTGAAGAAAGATCAGGTGATGGAATGGAATGATGAGTGCCAGACTGCCTTTGATGAAATCAAGAGATATTTGCTAGAACCTCCAATTTTAATGCCACCAGTTGATGGAAGACCCTTGATTATGTATTTAACAGTATTAGACAACTCAATGGGGTGTGTATTGGGGCAACATGACGAGTCTGGTCGAAAAGAGCAGGCAATATACTACCTTAGCAAAAAGTTTACCGACTGTGAAACAAGATACTCACTGCTCGAGAAAACTTGCTGCGCTTTGGCATGGGCTGCTCGCCGACTAAGACAGTATATGTTGACCCATACTACCTTGTTGATTTCGAAGATGGATCCAATCAAGTACATATTTGAGAAACCTGCTCTCTCCGGAAGAATTGCAAGATGGCAAATGGTCTCGACGAAATATGATATACAGTATACTACTCAGAAGGCCATTAAGGGGAGTGTTGTGGCTGATCATTTGGCTCATCAAGCAGTAGATGATTACCAGTCAATGAATTTTGAGTTCCCTGATGAAGACATTATGTCTGTTACCAAAGAACCTGGACAATATGACGGACCTGAACAAGGATCCCGATGGACTATGGTTTTTGATGGTGCCTCCAATGCACATGGTAATGGTGTTGGTGTTGTGATTAGTTCCCCTGAAGGTTGTCATACCCCGATTACCGCCATACTTTGTTTCTATTGTACCAATAACATGGCTGAGTATGAGGCGTGTATCATGGGTATGCAAGTTGCTATTGATATGAAGATTCAGTTCCTTGAGGTGTATGGAGATTCAGCTCTGGTAGTAAGTCAGATTAAAGGAGATTGAGATACAAAGCATGATAATCTCATTCCTTACAGAGAACATGTGTTGTCTTTGATCCCACATTTCAAGGAGATTACTTTTGGACATATTCCACGAAGAGAGAATCAGTTGGCAGACGCATTGGCCACCATGGCATCTATGTTTGAGATAAGCTGGGATGATGAAGCTCCCAAGATTACCATTGATAGATTTGAGAAGCCTGCATACTGCAATGAGATTGACACTGAAGGGGCAAGTGGACTCCAACATATGAGGGACCATTTGTAGTCAAGACAGTGTTCTCAGGAGGTGCCATGATACTGACTACAATGGATGGTGAAGACTTCCCACAACCTGTAAACGCAGACATAGTTAAAAAATACTACGCATAAAAAGAGACCCGCTAGGTTGACAGGCCTAGGCAAAAATAAGGGCATCCCGGCAAACCAAAAGGGTTTGGGCAAAAATTAGGGATATATATATAAAAAGATGTACACCCGGCAAGTCGAAAACCTGAAAAGGCGGCTTGGGCAAAAAAGGGTATCCCGGTGGATTGAAAACCTGAAAGGGCAATCCAGGCAAAAGTTAGGGATTAAAGCGTATGACTATGTCTCGTTTGGATCACTCATGAAACTGCAACCAGTTGTACTACTTACTCAAGCTCAAACAGATAAAGCTCAATCCAATCGTTTCCGTCTCAACAGCAAGAAGATGAGATACTTGAGTGGCAATAGTAGAATTGAAACTCAATAGGATTATTTCCCACATAGCTGATTCTTTTTGTAAAACTTCATGACAAAATTCTCTTACTAGGGTTTATGTCTCCTTGTACAAACTTACCCGTGTATGGGTCACTTTTGATATAAATAAATTCCATCTTTTGAATCCAGATTTACTTTTACCCTATTTACATAAGCGAAACGTCCATTGGTTGTGTTTGAATGTATGTATGCCTTTGAATATGATTGATGTTTACCAGAAATGCATGTATGCTTTTAATATGATTGATGTTTACCAGAAATGCATGAAAATGCAGTAATAGTATTTACTAAGGACGAACGAGGGAAGGATTTCAACGAAGCTTCGCCGGTTCATCTTTACAAGACAGTTACAAACCAACAGTAGGACTAATCCATTTTCACAAAGTCTAATCTCCCCTGGAATTTATATCCATCTCTTTTATCCTCATACGGATATACGGGAAATTACTTTCCAATAAGGGCACGATGAACGAAGACGGGATGTTATACTTATCCTACTATCAAACGAAAACGAAGGTTATCTATACCCTACTATCCCCAACAACGGGAGGTTATCTATACCTTGTTATCCCCAACAACGGGAGGTTATCTATACCTTGTTATCCCCAGCAGACGGAGGGTTATATATTCTTCAACAAATCGGGATTTATTTTCCTTGGCCAGCAGTTGTTATACAAGGATATCCAGACACTTCCAGCAGTGTCATATCATACATACATCATTTACATCATACCATAACATATATGTCTATAGTACATTACCTAAGTGCATCATGTCATACATGCATACATAAAGCATAAACTAATGTTGTTATACAGAATGCTACCTTGTTTTCAGGTTAATTATCCAACAAACAATCTTATGATCTTTGGGACTGCTTTATTGTAACCTCAGGGTTATTTTATCCTCCTGATGAGCTTCTTATTACTTTGGGACTGCTTTATTGTAACCTCAGGGTTATTTTATCCTCCTGATAGCCTCTCATGACTTCAAGACTGCTTTAGAGCTATTCATTGCTCTATCCTCCTGAAGCCATCTAATTATTTCAAGACTGCTTTAGAGTTATCCATTGCTCTATCCTCCTGAAATTACATTATTATTTCAAGACTGCTTTAGAGCTATCCATTGCTCTATCCTCCTGAAATCATTACTTCAAGACTGCTTTAGAGCTATTGATTGCTCTATCCTCCTGAAGACATATCACAAGACTGCTTTAGAGCTGTTGATTGCTCTATCCTACTGAAGCCATTCTATTACTTCAAGACTGCTTTAGAGCTATTGATTGCTCTATCCTCCTGAAGCCATTATTACTTCAAGACTGCTTTAGAGCTATTGATTGCTCTATCCTCCTGAGGTCAGATTTATCACTTCAAGACTGCTTTAGGGTTATCATTATTGATTGCTCTATCCTCATGAAGACATGCTGTTACATCAGTATTACTCCTGACAGTTCTCATTATACTACTGAAGAACTTTCCCCTAGTGGCATCTTTAAGCCCACTCAATCATGTTCAACCAACCATCAATATCACTCCATGCACTGGTGAGTGCAAATTTTTGGGCTTTTGTGTTCAATCCCCTTCAACCTTCCAGGTTACGACTGGCAAATATACCAATCTAACCCCTCAGGTTTCAGAAAATTGAACAGGGGCAGCTGTTGCACCCCAAAATTTGCCCTCACAATACAAGACTATGTTCCAAGAAGGTTCACAAGGTTCACAAAGTTCACAATTGGTCAGAAGAGTTGACAATTCCCTCAGACAATGCACCTCCTAAGCAGTGCATCCAAAACTAGGGTTTTGACTTTAATCAGGCTAAATGGACTTCCAAGACTTCAAGTGAGCTTCATAACATCTTATATGTGTATAAAAAACCCCATGTCAAGTTTCAAGACTTTTCTCAAAAGTTTGCTCAGTCAGATGATCAGATAAGTCAAAAGCAGTCAATGCAGTTAAAAAGTCAAACTGAGGTCAACTGTGGTCAAACCAAAGTCAAACTTCATGATTTTTTTTTTGCCAACATCAAAGAGAGGTTGGGTGAGAAATATTATCATAATAACTGTAATACCCCAAATTTTGCCCTAAGATTTGTCGTCGCATTTCATTGCATTTAATCAATTACTAACAAATTTGTGTAGTCGTTTGACTTTTTGCAGGTAAATATCATATGGCATGCATTTTTTTTCTAAAAAGTAAAAATGGCACAATTGGCAGGAGGACATGTGTAAGGAGTTATGAGTGTGAGAGGTTGAGAGTTCGAATCTCACCTTTGTCACTTTTTTTTGTTTTTTATTATTTTTACTCTAAATTTTTCTGTCTTTCATTAAAAAAATAACAAAAATAGTTTTTTATTATTATTTAATTATTATTTTCGTATTTTAATTAAATCATTTTTTAAAATATTATTTTTTTCACTTTTTTCTAAATTATTCATAAAAATATCCAAAAAATCATAAAATAAAAAATATTGAAAAAAATTTTGTTCTTTTTATAATATTTTTTATTTTAGGAATCAATAGGATTATTAGTTTTTATTTTAAGTTTATTTTAATTATTTTAAATTATTTAAATTTTATTTTTTCTTAACTAATTATTTAGTTTGGGCTTTAAAATGGGCTTTAGGGACATTATTGACAATTTGGTGTTAACCCTAATTTGTTCCCTATATATACATGTGTTGCCTTGTTGGAAAAGAGAGGAGGATGAAAAAAAACCTAAGAGGAGTGAGTGCCGTTTGCCGTTATTTAGTTTTCTTCTTCATCCATTACTATTGTTTCTTTTTCTTCATCGTTTACCGTTATTTCTTTTCCTTCATCTATTACTGTTGTTTCTTTTTCTTCATCTTTTACCGTTATTTCTTTTTCTTCATCTATTACCGTTATTTCTTTTTCTTTATCTATTACTGTTACGTTTATATATATATAATTTTTAAATTGTTAGAGTTTATATATATAAGATTTTTGATCGAATTATGTCGATACGATGTTTGCACATTTGTGTGCATGACGCGTGACATTTGTGTTAGTTCGATCTGGTTGCGATGATCGCATTTTTGTGTGAGCAATAATACTATTTTTTGCTTAATTTCTTTTTCTTTGCGATAAATTTTGTTTCGTCCGATTTAGATCTGGTTGCGATGAGCGCATTTCTGCGTTAGCAACATTGTTGGGTTATTTGGCACATTTAAAATTCATTATTGCTTTATTATTATTATTATTATTATTATTATTATTATTATTATTATTATTATTATTATTATTATTATTATTATTATCATTATTTATTATTATTATCATTATTATCATTATTATTACCATTATTACTATTATTGTTATCATTAATTTATTAAAATTTGTTATAATATAAAAATCTGTTTTTTAAAATAAATAACATTAATATCTTTTCCAAATTAATATGAAAACCTATTATTTTTAAGAAAAACTTTTTTTTAGATAAATTTAAAATAATAACTAAAATCTTTTTTTTAAAATAATAACTAGAACCGTTATTTATTTTATTTTATTATTGTTCAATTCAAATTTCATTATCATATTGTATCTGCTCCTCTCATGTAACCTCGCGAACTTAACAATCGCTCTTTAAATTCTGCCTTTAAATTTCTGCTTGCATGGTTTAAATTATGACATTATCTCTCTGTTTGCATGATTCAATTATCTCACGCGTTTACTATTATTTCTGTCACATTGCACACATCCGAAGGTTAGGTCTAACTGTTTGGCCGCCGCGCCAATAGTCCGTAAAACTTCACACATTCAATTTCAAATCCTCAAAACTACAAACTACAAACCCTAATTTTCACAAATGCCTCGCCGCAGGCAAAATTACAATTTTACCCTTAGCATTAGGTCAAAGAGCCGCCGCGCTCATTTTAGGGTTTCCCGCCGTGGAATCCCTAATTTAACCCTAATTACAACTTAACATTTCAACGTAGAGATTTGGAGTTTCTACACTCCACGTAAGCGTGTCCTTAAGATGCGTTTATTCCCCTTGAGACCTTGACCACAGTCAAGAAGTTTCTAACCTCCCTATTGAGGGGAACTACGATTACTCTGATTCCACTCCCGTAAGGATACGTAGGCACAAGATGCGATGTCTTGCCGAGTAAACTTAGAATTAACCCCCTTTATTATTTATTATTGCTTATTTATATTTTATTTATCTTTGCTATTTAATTATTTTGCTTATTATTTTGTAATTGTTTCTTGGATGTAAAGTTGTTTAATTATTTAATTATTATTATGGTTAGTAATTAGGGAGTGTAACAACATGTATGTAATATTAAAATAAATTTAGATCACTTTTAAATAAAGATAATTAAAATAAACACGTCACACACGTAAGTCGATTTTAATCGCCGTCTCACTTCCTAAGGATATCCCTCAAGTTGCCTACGAATAATGGTTAAGTGGGGTGTATAAAGCAAGTCCCTCAAATAAAAAAATCATCAAAGTCCCTTATGGTTGCCTTTACGAATCAAGTCCCTTTCGAAAAATGATGATGGTCCCTTATATGTGCTTATTACATCCCACAATGGCCTTCAAAGTCAAATTGTCCCTCACATACCCCTTAACATCCAAAGTAAGGACTACCTACTCCATTATAGTAGGGATAGTCTTACTAAAGGAAAGAATGAAGAATAAGAAAGACCTTTAAACATTAGGGTAGGTTACTCCTAGGTGCTTGCTCACTTCAAAATTATTTCGCACTTAAACAAATTTTCAACAAGTTTTCAAACAAGTTCTTAACACATCCTTACATGGATTATTTATTAACTATTCTGAAAATTTTCTATTCACACACTATAATTTCAAAACAATTCAAAAGTGAGCTTAAGTACCTAAGAGCCCATGGATAACCATGGATGAAAAGGGTGCTAATACCTTCCCTTTTCATAACCTACCCCCCGGACCCAAAATATTCTCTAAGGTCTTTCCTGTTCTTTTATAACCTTTCCTTATGGATAAAATAAAAGTCGGTGGCGACTCTTGCTATCCGCAACATTGTTTAAAGTCAGTTCTCCCACCGTGTTACAATCTGCTACCAGCTTCAAGCAAGCCTCAGTCTTTATCTCCACAGCCTTCAAACAAGGTCTTTGTCATCAGTCTTCCATCTGCAATGGCTTTTCTTCAAGTCTCAATCTCCAAGAGGAATATCAGTCAACAAGATGAACTGAATGAATGTTAAACAGTCAACTGCCTACCAAGGGTGGCTCATTAACTGTTAACATTATACAGATAATTTTCCCTCAAAAGTTCTATCTTTCAAATATATTCACTGGTCCTTCCAAAGGAAGGAGGTGGATATTTGAAAGAGACTTTGAATCATAGAGAAAGAATGGATGCAGACAAGGCATTCCATGTTTGTGAATCAAGTGTTCTACTCTAGAGCTCTGCCTAGCTCCTAAATCCTATACTCCTCAACAACTGCCAGCAAAGGATCTCTTCATCAACTCTGGAAGTTGGTCTTCAATCATCTGGATCTCCAATAGGCTTCATCATCACAAGTCTTCAGCTCTCCCAATCCCCAAGCAAACCCAATATCCACACAGACAAATAATAATCCCCAGAGAGGGCACACCACACCAGTCAAGCAAATATAGACAGTATACTAATAGCAGTAGGGGAATCCTAATAATTTCTAAGGGGTCCATTAACTACCCATAATCCCTATAGTCCCATACCCCAAAGATTCAATCTCTAACTCCTAAGGGAAATGAACTAATTCTCCTATGTTATCTCCTAAACCCTAGTTTTGATCATGTTATGCACACCTAAACAAATCACCTAAGATTAATTTCTAAAATTGTGAATTAAATTGTATATACAAGATAAAGGTCTAAACTAATCAACCTAAAAAGAATGGATTAAAAATGTAAAAGCATCTAACCAAACCAAAATTAACAATTTCATGTATCAAACAAAACCATTATTTACACTTATTTAAAAGAAAAATCTGCCAAAAATATGAAAATGAACTGAAATATTAATTTTTTTATATGATATTTTTCTTAACAAAATTATGAACATTATGCAAAAGCAACCAATTAAAATCATGCATTTTTCTTTTTTTTTAGGATTTTTGAAAGAATTAACATTTTTGAAAGAAATTAAATGAGAATTAAATGGATGAGGGTGTAACAAGTAATGAAAAGCAGTTAAAACAACCATATGGGCCCAGACTGGGGGCGCGCATAGCAAGCGCGTCTGGGCCCAATGACTCAGAAAATATAACAAAAAATTAAAAAAGCAGAAACGGTGCAGAAAGCAATATTTTCAGTTCATTATGGTTTGGGCCTGAGGATAGGGGGTACGAATAGCAAGCAATTCAAAGCCCATCAGAAATGTTTTAATGAAACGGTGCGTAGCACCCTTTGAATTTCCCTCCGTATTTCATTTAAATCGTGGCCCTTGGATTAACCTCTGAGTCAAGTCAAAACCCTCCATCGTGTGGCCATGGCTTCGTCTTCAACCTCTAGCAAACCCTAGATTCAGAAATTCTTTACCATGCATGCATTTTCAAGTTCTCTGTTCTCCCTTGTTCGTCCATGAAATCACACGATTCAAAGAGTAAAGATGCTCTATTTTCTTCCCTCTACCCAGCCATATCCTTAATTCCTTCTAAAACTCAGCCAAACTCCAAACCCGATAGGTGTAACAGCTTGGCTCCACCATGATCACCTGTCATCAACCACTTCCAATTCTTCCAATCTTTACCCTAAAATGATCTACAAGCCATGCTAATCAACCTGAGCTATTCATCTATGATTATCTTGCCATAACCTATGAGTTATCAATCCAAACAGATTTGGTGCACCATGATCAACCTTCATGAAACTTCTCCAAACTTACCAAAATCAGTCATCTAACTATGCTTAACCATTCTAACCTAATAACTATCTATGATTCTAGCTAATTCAGCCAATTCGAATGAGGGAACCAACCTGGTATGATGATGAAAACAGCTATGGAATTCTCTGAATCTGATGCTTGCAATGGTTGAAAACTGATCCACACACTCAAATCTTGATTCTGTATGCAAAGATTCTTGTTCAATCCTCTTGAATTCAGCAATCCCAAAGTTCTTGCACCTTGGATAATGGAACTTGTATGGCACGATCCCTCTTCAATTCAACCAAACTCTTGTGTGAATTCTGACCTATGAATGATATTGATGATGATCCAATCCAGAAATGTGAAAATTGAGAGAGATTTTGTGAAGTTTGAATTGATTTTGCAAAAATGGAAGAATTGTGTATAACTTGTGTTTTGAACAAAGTGATTCACCAACCATGGCATGGAGTCTCTTAATGCAATATATAGATGAGAATAGAAAGCCCTAGAAGTTTGTAGAACCTTCCCATGCACACTTTCCCTTGGATTTGGATTATGTAACTTCATTTGTAAGTAACCATGCATATCTTTCAAATCTTGAACCAAACTCAAAATTCTACTTTTGCCAATGTTCTTAAAACATTTTTTCCAATCAAAATGACCTATAATTTCATCCCATTTGGCCAAAATATGAAAAATCTCCATTTTAGGTCATTTTTTATTCATTAAATTCACCAATTTTGAAACCTTGAGCTATGAGTCTTTACAATCTTTCATGGTCACTTTTCTAGACTCAAAATGTCATTTGGAGCAAGTTTTATGTTGTGAAGTTTTTCATTTGAAGCATCCTTGTATGAGTTTTGGGCATAGGCTTGAAATGACCTGTAATTCTCAGATGACCAAAATACCCTTTGCTTGCCAAGACCATAAGTAGAGTTCCACAAATCATATGAAGGCATACCATACCATTATAGAAATCTAAGACAATGAGGAACAACTCTTATGTTGACCAGAAATTCATTTGAAATCTCCTTGAGGGGTAAAAGTTGCTTGGAAGACAAGTAACTTTCACAGACAAAATTTCAGATACCTCAGATGATCTGTAACTTGCAAGGACCATAACTTGAGTTCTATAAATCTCCTTGATGTCTTCCACCACTCAAATTAAATTTCTTGAGATCCTCTACAAGTTTCATGTTGGCCAAGGATCCATTTGTAGCTTGCATTTTGACTTATCTTGCTTGGAAATTTGACCTAAATTAGGGGATTTTACCCAGAAACCCTAATTTAGAAACTCCTCTTCTCCTTGATTTCTCTTGATTTCTTCTTGAAATATCACCATATCCTTCTCTACATGTCAAATGATGAACCCCACATCTCTCCAATAGCCCTTAATGCCTTTCAATCAGTCAATTGACCTAGAGTTGACCCAGGGTTGACCCAGATGAAACCCTAGTTGACTGCCTTCAATTGCAACTCTTGTGATCATATCAATGACTTGCCTCCTTCTCCAAATGACTTTCTAAGTCTCCCATGATGTCCACATACTCTCCATGCTCAGCTCAATTCACAGCTCACACCTTCTTGGATGATCTTCAGATACCCTCAGATAGGAGCTAGATGCACTGCTTGATCCATTGACTTCTCAGATTTCAAATTCTTTCTGATGACTTGAATGAGATTGAATTAGAATAATAACCTCTTGATAGGCTCATAGAGATGAGAATAAAGATTGGTCCCTGTTGGATGATTTGCTATGCTATGCTATGCAGATGATTAGACTATGTACATGACTCTATATGCAAATGCTAATGTAATTGAAACATAAACCAAGTGAAAAAGGTTGAGCAAATTTTAGGGTGCAACAATGTCATACGGCTATGAACCCTGCAACACCACAAACAAGACAAGACAAGTCTATGCAACCAAATTTATTCAGGTTAGTGTTAGTGACATTATTTTCAGTTAATTCAAAGTTTTAGCAACTATTGGCAAGGGCCAGCGACGCTATACACTTGCTAGTTTTATTAAACCTAGGCGTTTATCATGTACACAACAATAAAGAACCAGCATCAAATACTGAATAACATGTTTCATTGATTGGGCCCCTAAATGGGCGGAGTTTTGTACACGGGATGTAACTCCTGAAAAGAGGAAGCTACGCACAACAAATATATAAATATGCACAAGAAGCATAAATATAATGACAAATCAAATTTGGACACATGTCGGCAACGGGATGCAGACGATCATCGTGAGATGATCCTCCTATGACTCGCCCGACTCTAATGCTTTCCCGGTATTCCCACTTCCGAAGAGAGTGTATCTGATAATCGACCCCTCAGGTATATTCTCCCGCACCAATGCGCACCGCAGTATCAAATTCGGACCGCAGTCATTTGCTTTTCAAATCCCTAACTTTTGCGTGAACCGCCCTTTACGGGTTTTCAGTTCACCGGGATACCCTTTTTTGCCGAAGCCGCCCAGTGTAGGTTTTCAACTTCGCGGGTGTACATTTTTTCAATTTTATCCCTAACTTTTGCCCGAACTTTTTGTTCTGTTTTTGGTTCGCCAGGATGCCCCATTTTTGCCTGGACTCTCTTTTTTCTGTCCAGCGGGTCAATTTCAAGCAAAGTATTTTTTAACTGCGTCCGAATTTACAAGCGACGTAAAGTCTTCACCGTCCATGGTGGACAATAACAAAGCTCCTCCTGAAAAGACTTTTCTGACAACGTATGGCCCTTCGTAGTTGAGGGTCCACTTGCCTCTGTGATCTGCCTGTGGCGGGAGAATCCTCTTCAGCACAAGGTCGCCCGTCTGAAAGCTCCGAGGATGTATCTTCTTATCATATGCCTTCTTCATTCGGCTCTGGTACAAACGACCGTATGCTAGAGAAGCTAACGTCTTTTCATCCATTAAACTCAGCTGGTTCAACCTGTCTTTCACCCATTCTGCCTCGTCTAGTTGGACATCTCGTAAAACCCCTAGGGAAGGAATCTCGACTTCCAATGGTAACACTGCTTCCATTCCATATACCAACGAGAACGGGGTTGCCCCGGTTGATGTGCGTACCGTCGTACGATAACCGTGCAAAGAAAAAGGTAGCATCTCATGCCAATCCTTATAGGTCACCACCATCTTCTGGACAATCTTCTTTATATTCTTATTGGCCGCTTCAACAACGCCATTCATCTTGGGTCGATAAGGGGAGGAGTTGTGATGCTCGATCTTAAAACTCTGACACAACTCCTTCATCATTTTGTTATTCAGGTTTGAACCGTTGTCGGTGATTATTCGCTCGGGGATTCCATATCTGCAAATGATATCTCTCTTGATGAATCTGGCTACCACCTGCCTGGTCACATTTGCATAAGATGCCGCTTCCACCCACTTGGTGAAGTAATCGATTGCTACTAGAATGAACCGGTGTCCGTTAGAAGTCGTCGGCTCGATCTTTCCAATCATATCGATTCCCCACATCGAGAATGGCCATGGTGATGACATCACATTCAGAGGACTCGGAGGCACATGGATCTTATCTGCATAGATCTGGCACTTATGACACTTCCTCGCAAGCTTGAAACAATCAGTTTCTATAGTTAGCCAAAAATAGCCTGCCCGCAGCAGTTTCCTCGTCATAGCATGCCCACCAGCATGCGTACCAAATGTACCCTCATGTATTTCCTCCATGAGCAGCTTCTCCTCTTTCTCATCTACACAACGTAGTAGCACCAAGTCGTGATTTCGTCTGTATAAGACACCGTCCGGATTCAAATAGAAATTACCCGCCAATCTCCTGAGAGACTTTTGATCGTGACTGGATGCCCCAGCCGGATACTCTTTGTTTTTCAGGAAATTAAGGATATCAAAATACCACGGTTTATCATCAGATGCTTCGTCAATGGCAAATACGAAGGCGGGTCTGTCAAGCCGGGAGATAACAATTCTGGGAGCCTCGTTCCAGAAGTTGACTTTGTACATGGAAGACAAAGTGGCCAGGGCGTCCGCCATCTGATTCTCTGCTCGCGGTACATGATGCAATTCAACCTTGTCAAAGAAAGGCAACAATCTCCTCGTGTAATTCATGTACGGTATCAAATTAGGCTGACATGTCTCCCATTCCCCTTTTATTTGATTCACCACCAGAGCTGAGTCCCCGTATACATCCAGATTTTTGATTCGCAAATCAATGGATTCTTCAATCCCCATGATACAAGCTTCGTATTCGGCTTCATTATTGGTAACTGGAAAGGTCAATCGAGCAGTAAACGGGATGTGCGACCCGTGTGGAGTAGTGATGATTGCCCCTATTCCGCTGCCATAGGAGTTTACAGCTCCGTCAAAGATCAACTGCCACTTTGAACCCAATTCTGGTCCTTCGTCTGGCAACGGCTCTTCACAATCTTTCATCTTTAGGTACATGATATCCTCGTCAGGAAAATCAAACCTCATCGATTGGTATTCCTCAATAGGCTACTCTGCCAAGTACTCAGATAATACACTCCCCTTTATAGCCTTCTGCGAGACATACTGGATGTCGTATTCAGTCAAAGCCATCTGCCAACGGGCAATTCTCCCCGATAATGCCTGCTTTTCGAATACATATTTGATAGGATCCATCTTCGAGATGAGCATGGTTGTATGATTCAGCATGTATTGCCTCAAACGCTTGGCGGCCCAGGCTAGCGTGCAACAAGTTTTTTCGAGCATTGAATATCGAGATTCACATTCAGTAAACTTCTTACTCAAGTAGTATATTGCATGCTCTTTTCTTCCTGTCTCGTCGTGTTGACCGAGAACACAACCCATACTTCCCTCAAGAACTGTCAAATACATAATCAAGGGTCTCCCTGCCACTGGGGGTATCAAAATAGGAGGCTCCTGCAAATACTGCTTTATTTTATCGAACGCCTTTTGACAATTTTCATTCCATGTTACAGCCTGGTCTTTTTTCAACAGCTTGAATAGCGGCTCACACGTTGCCGTTAGGTGAGATATGAACCGAGCGATGTAGTTCAACCTCCCTAAAAACCCGCGCACCTCTTTCTCTGTTCTAGGCGTCGGCATCTCTTGTATCGCTTTTATTTTTGCAGGATCAACCTCTATTCCTTTTTCGCTCACGATAAACCCCAGCAGTTTACCCGATCTCACCCCGAAGGTGCACTTGTTAGGGTTCAGTCTCAGCCTGAACTTCCTAAGCCTTTTGAATAACTTCAGCGGATTCACCAAATGCTCCTCCTCCGTCTGGGATTTGGCAATCATATCATCGACATAAACCTCGATCTCCTTATGCATCATATCATGGAAAAGAGTCGTCATTGCACGCTGATACGTTGCCCTAGCATTCTTTAGTCCGAAGGGCATCACTTTGTAACAAAATGTTCCCCAAGGTGTTATGAAAGTAGTCTTCTCCATGTCTTCTGGTGCCATCTTAATCTGATTATAGCCCGAGAAGCCATCCATGAAGGAGAATACGGAGAATTGAGCAGTGTTGTCAACCAGCACATCGATGTGAGGAAGCGGAAAATCATCTTTCGGGCTCGCTTTATTCAAATCACGGTAATCTACGCACATTCTCACTTTACCGTCTTTCTTTGGTACCGGTACAATATTAGCGACCCATGAGGGATATTTTATAACAGTTAGGAAACCAACATCCCACTGCTTTTGAACCTCCTCTTTAATTTTTACTGCCATATCTGGTCTAGTTCTGCGAAGCTTCTGCTTGACCGGCGGGCATTCTTCTTTTAACGGCAGGCGGTGCACAACCATATCTGTATCAAGCCCAGGCATGTCTTCGTACGACCAAGCGAACACATCACTGTACTCTCTGAGCATTTCAACCAGTCTTCGCTTGACATCGCTCTGCAGCGCGGCTCCTATATGGATTATTCTTTTCAACCCCTTCCGACCCCAGGTTAATAATTTCAATGACCTCCTCATGAGGCAGAATGACACGTTCTTCTTGCTTTACTAACCAAGACAATTCTTCGGGAACGTCGCCATCTTCAATAATCTCTTCTTCAGCCTGAAGTACCGGGTGCTCAAAGTCGAGACGAGTCATAGGCGGTTCAATGATGTCATCTGAAAATGTTATCCTGCAAAAGGAATGGTTAAATGCTTCAAAATGCGTATAAAGTGAATAACCACGTTGCCATTTTATTGCAAAACACAAAACAGGAAAAACAGAGATCGCAATATTTGTACATGAAAAAACGCCTTTTATTTAATGATTAAACAACACAATGTACATAACAGCACGACCCTAAGCAAAATCATGATGCCTCGGGTAAGACACCAGATTGTTCAACAATTAAGAAAACAAAGTATTACTGTTTGAGAGTCACAGGAACAATCTCCTGAATAGACCAATTGCATAATCCTTGTCCTGGCACGCTCGGCTGAATCCAGGTGTCCATGTCGCAGTCACTGTCTCCTTCTTCAGAATCTGAAACAGCGTTGATGGCCTCGTGACACACTCCACTAGCGGTGATGGTTATCGGTCCTTTGAAACGGGGTGCCCCAGCAGCAGGCGTTGATGACGACGGTTGATATCCCAGCCCAAATCTGTCCATCTTCACGGGAATATCCAGAACCTTGCCCCAGCCTTTTGTCTCACCAGTCTCTACTAGAGCCTGAGCTTCCTTGTATGACGAGACGGCCACCTCTGACGCTTTACTCGGCCCGGGACTTTTGTCTCTGATGCGCAACCCTTCAAAGGCTTGACAGGGTGTTTCATGAATCTCGCTGTCGACTTCTACATACTTGAATGATGACAGATGGCTAACCAATATATCTTCTTCTCCACAGACTGTGACTACACTGTCCCCTACCATGTATTTCAGCTTTTGGTGCAAGGTAGACGTGACTGCCCCCGCACCATGGATCCAGGGTCGTCCGAGAAGGCAGCTGTATGCTGGCTGGATGTCCATAATATAAAATTCAGTCGCGAAAACCTCCGGCCCCACCTGTAGAGGTAACGTTATGGATCCAAAGACTGTTCTTCGTGTACCATCAAATGCCCTGACCACCAAGTCACTAGGCGTACACATGATTCCCCTAATGTCCAATTTCATCATTGCTTTCTTAGGCAGCACGTTTAAGGAAGATCCGGTATCTACCAGTACATGAGACATGACTGAGCCTCTACACTCAACTGAGACGTGCAACGCCATGTTATGCTCTCTCCCCTTCGGGGTCAAATCAAATTCTGTAAATCCCAAGCTATGGCCTGCATTCACATGCGCCAACACCCCCTCCAGCTGATTCACGGAAACATCTTGGGGTACGAAGGACGTATCCAGAACTTTCAACAATGCATTTCTGTGAGCTTCGGAACACAATAGCAACGACAATATGGATATCTTTGACGGCGTCTGTTGAAGGTGCTCAACAATCTTATAATCACTCTTGCAGATAAGGCGCATGAACTCTTCCACATCCTTCGACGACGTTTCTTTTTCGTTCCTCTGTACTGGGACATTCTCATTCATCTTTCCTTTTCCCTTCGCCAGTCGTTCAGCCTCTACCTCCGGCGATATGAAGATTCTCCCACTTCTTGTCATCCCTCCGGTACCGACGACGTTGTCTACGACCTCAACTGGCTGCTTACTAACATCAATTTTCACCCCATCACAATATGCTTCCAACCCATAGGTCCAGGGGACTGCCTTAGTGCTCTCATAAGGGATAGGTCCTACCTTGGTGATAGTGATCGGCGGTCGCCTGGCCGGCGCCGTTATAGTTATCGTTTTTCGGGGAATCGTCACAGTAGCTACATCACTTTGCTCGTCTGCGAATACCTCTGCAGGTTCTTCAATTGCCGTTCGGTCGAATTGTAATGTGCCTCCATCTATTAAAGTCTGAATACCTTTCTTCAATTCAGCACAACCCCCAGCTTGGGTCCAACACTCTAAACAATACTCGTCGCAACCTGGATACACACCTCCTTGCAATAACCTTCTCTTTATCTCGCACAACGGTGTCTTGAGGTCATCAACATTCATAATCAAGTTCAAACCCTCCTCAGTTAAAATAGCATTTGCCCCATGGTTGGGCATGGGCTTTTGCACTATGTTCGGACCTGCCTGTCCAAAATTGATAGCCTTACTATCCAATAGATCCTGTACCACATGCTTGAATGCATGGCAGCCCTCTATATCGTGGCCAGGAGCCCCGGAGTGGAATTCACAATGCTTGTTTGCGTCAAAGTTGTATAGAGGAGTGCCCGTTACTGGCGCCATAGTCCTCTTTTCCACCAAGTTCAAACCCAGTAACGTCTGTAGCAATTCTGCATACGTTGAAGGAGGCGTTTCAAACACCCTCCTTGGTTTGCCCCCTGGATTCTGCGCTGAGCAGGATGTACCCCCTGTTGTGGATGCCGCTGTTGTTGTTGCATTTGTTGTTGCTGAAATGGAATAGTAACGCTTGCCACCTGCTGCGGCTGATTGTACTGGTTTCGACCTCTACCCCGGCCTCGGCCTCGGCCCCTAAACACTGCGCTTGCATCACCTTGACGGCGCCCACCGAAATCCCTTCTATTACTGCCAGCTGAAGTGGATTCCTCATCTTGGAATCTTCCCTGTTTAATGTTGCTTTCAATCTTCTCTCCCATCAGGATTAAGTCTGAGAAACTGCCTAAGGACGTGTGGAACAACTTGTCATAAAACATGCCAGTAAATGTTCCTATGAACATATCATTCATTTCTTTGTCCTCCAAAGGGGGATGAACTCGAGCATCCATGTCGCGCCATCTTTGCGCATACTTTTTGAAGCTCTCGCCCTTCTTCTGGGACAATCCCTGCAATTGGACCCGGTTGGGTGCCAAGTCGCTGTTGTACTTATAGTGAGCCACAAACGCTTCAGCCAGCTGCTTCCATGTCTTTATCTGAGTTGGTTCCAATCCCATATACCACTCAAGGGAAGGACCAGACAAGCTATCTTGAAAGAAATGCATCAGCATCCTCTCATCGTTTGAATACGCCGACATCCTTCTGTAGTATGACCGCACGTGCACCTTTGGACAGGTATCCCCCTTATATTTGTCGAATGTGGGAGCTTTGAATTTTATTGGTACCCTCAGGCCAGGCACTAGACCCATGGTAGTCATATCTAAGCCAACAGCGCTTTGATTCACGACCCCCTTCATCTGCTCCTCGAGCATCTTGATTCTCTGAGAGTCATCCATAGGACCTTCGAAGCCTCCACCGGAGAAAGCATCCTCTTGCTGATCTTCTTGCCAATTACCGTTCCCAGTTCCGTATCCATCGTACCCGTTGTTACGGCCAACTCTAGTCTGATTCATTACAGGGCCTCGCCCCCTGTTACCATACCCCGGAGCGACTCCTGCAGGTCCAAAAGTCATTAACCTAGCGCCATTTCCATTTCCGAATCCGCCATAACCCTGATTAGTCATACCAAATCCGTCCTGTCCGAAGCCCTGAGCGTTGAAGCCGTACTTCCCAGCATGATCAAACCCCTGGTCATTGAAGCTGAATCCATTATTACCGAAGTCATTACCTCCCATATTATCACCCAGGTTGACATCTCTGAGCCCAACGTTGTTGACGACAGTCTCGTTACCGATTCCAACGTTACCGTTCCCGGCGGCAGCGCTGTTGTTCACATTGACAGCAGGTATGTTTACCACAGGTGGAGCTACCGGTGTGGGGGTACCATCCCCGTGAATAGTGTCGACTCGCACAACATTATGGTCTTCATTTCCGTGCCCAGCATTTCTTACCAACAAAGGCTGCACCAAAGCTTGCAAATTCTCCTGGCCTTTCGCAATGGTCTCCATTGTCTGCATGAATAGTGCCAGCTTCTCACGCATGTCCTGCATTTCATTCTGCATCTGATCCATAATTCTTCGACAGTTGGTACGAGTGGAGTATCGGTGCGGGTGCTGACTTTCAATCCTGAAAAGACCTGGTACAGTGCAGGAAATGAGATACAGTTCAATAATCACCTATAATGCAATATGAATGGGGATGCAATGCAATATGTGTCTGTGCATTAGGGCGTATCATTCCCCGATTCTAGTGCGAATGTGCCAGTGCAGTGACAGTGACAACAATACGAAGATCGGAGCCGAATCATAGAAAACACCTCATATATTGCAGAGAAATCCATTAAGCCAAGAATATAATATCAATGACCTCAACCAACAATCCTGGTGATGGTCAGCACAAATGCAAATAAAGCATACACATTAATACATGAAACGGTCAAGTACTCCCATATGCCTGGTACTCCTCTAGCAACTTCTTAGTCTCTGGATGACTTGGTCGGGTAAGCAGACCCTCAACAAGTAGATCTCTTCGCTTGAGAACACGTCGCAAATCACCAGCGGATTCCTCCCATGCCCCTTCTCCGAAGCGATCCTCTAGCTTCCGCTTCTGAGACACAGCTTCTTTCTTGCCCTTGATGTCCTTGTTCAATGCATTCTGGAAACTACATCTTGCCATCACCTCCTCTTCATACTTCTTAGTGCTAGCCTTCAACTGTTCTTCGAGTTCAGAAATTTGCTGCTTCAATTTATCTTCCCTCTTTTTGTTGTTGGTTAGCGTAGCATTCCACGTCTTGTTACAAGAAGAGATTTCCCGGTGGGCGGCATCGAGTGCTTTCTTTTTGGACTCCAACATGTCATGAGAGCTTCTGAACTCTTTCCCCAGGCGTTCACGCTTCTTTTTCTCTTCAGTCAATTCAACACCTAGCCGGTTTACTAATTTTATCTGCTGTTGGAAAGAATGCACAGCCTTGTTCTTCTCACTACGCATCTGAGACAGTTCCTTTTCTAACCCTTCATTGATCTTCATCAAGGCTTCTTTTTCTTTTACAACTCGCTCGTAGACCTCCATAGTAACTGTGGTTGGTTCCTCCACCGGAATATGAACAGGGACTGGTGCAGCTGGAAATGGCATCAGCAACTGTCTTGTTCTCTACTGGATCCAAACTTTGTATGGTACATAAGCCTGACAATCATTCTTCCCCAACAGTGGTTTCCCTCTTCTGTTGATACGCATCTAGGCGTGCTGAAGCTTGGCTAGTAACTCTCCCTTCAAATCACCGGTGAAGTACAGAGATTCCTGCACTTCTTCCTCCTTAGGTGGGTTCTTCAACGCGTATCCAAACTGGCGAACGAACAGAGATGGGTTGTAATTGATGCACCCTTTTCTTCCTATCAAAGGAACATTAGGATACCCCGAACAACTGAAAATAAGCTCAGACCCCAGCAAGTCTCGGTCAAACCACTCAATGTCTTCAGAGGATAGTCTCATCAGGCCCTCTTGCCAATCAGCTGTAGTTGCACTATCTATAAAAGGTCCATTCAGGGGGAGATGGCTCTTAAACCACATGTTCAACAAGGGCGCACAATAGTAAACAGTCTTTCCTCTTCTGTTTTCATTTTTGTAGTGCAACGAATGATAGAGATCTCCAATCAAAGTGGGTACCGGGTTGCCAGCAGCAAACAGATAAAAAGCGTCCAAGTCCACAAAATTGGGTAAGTTGGGAAACAACACTATTCCGTAGACGCACAGAGCCAAGATAGCATTAAAGACTATCCAGCACCCGCTCTTGGCGTATTCTTGAGCTTTGCCAACCAGAAAATCGAGGGAGAAACCTGGAACCCCGAGCCAAGAAGTCACTAATAGTTCAGAAGCGTTCATGTGCAAGGCCTTAGCTAGGTCCTCCAGCTGGGGCTTAGCGTCACGATGGATGAAAGGAACCTTATTTTGTACCGGCAGCTCGATAAACTCTGCGTATTCTTCCATGGTAGGCCCCAAAATAAAGTCAGCAAACGTGAAACATCTCAATGCAGGGTCATAGAATTGCATCAAGGTGTACAGCCCATTCATCTCAACAGCAGTTGGCTTGCAGACCAGTCTCAACAATCTTCCATGACTCATCCTGAAACTTCTCCTAACCTCCTCATCAGCAAGGGACATCAGCCCAAGTAGGAGAGTAATGTCAGGTGTAGGTAACTTGTACGCAACTGTCTTTCTCAAACCAGCCATGATCAATAAGCAGAAGTCTGGGCACTAGAATCAGGGAATACAAATGCACCTGCAGCACAGACACACGTTAATGAAATGCACATGATGATGGTTATGTGAGCAATGGAATGCAAATAGATGCAACAGGGACCAAATGCCATGGCTGAGAAGCCTGAACCACATCAAAAGTCTCAGATAGACCCTCCAGAATTCCTTAAACCCTGGTCTTGGACAGACCCAATACAAAGCTCCAACCCTGGTCTCTGATAGACCCCATAACATAACTCCAACTGGTCTCTGATAGACCTCATACCATAACTCTGACTGGTCTCTGATAGACCTCACAACTGTCCATAAATACCCAGAATCTCAGATCAAGAAACAAACCGGTATCTGAAGGTCTAGTTACCTGCATAACCCCAAACCCTCTCACAGGTAGGTATCCTAGTAACTGACAATGGTATGGCATCCTATGCGGTCGTCGGCGTCACAAACTTTCAGGGTTGATGATACGATTCCCAGAAGGAGTGGCATCATTAAATCCTGAAGAGGCCTCACTTAGCCAACTTCCAAATGATCGGTTCCCGGAGTCGACAATCCAACTAACCAACAACCCCTTCGACCCAAAGGGTAGAAAAAGAAGTCAACCAGAAGAACCTCGTCCGAGTGTAGATTTTGTGGGACACTAATGCAAGCAAAGCCGGCACGCGCCCACTACTTTCTACTCTAATTCTAAGTGCACTCAAGCCCAGGTCCGACTTATCTCTCAATCATAGAATCACCCATCACAGCCCCAATACAGCAATAATAACAATAATATAATGCTGAAAGTAAATGACGGAAAAAGTAAATCCATACAAAATCCTCGACGGGAAAACAAGCGCTAGGATTGACTCGCTTAAGGGACGTTGGATCCCAAATGCATAAGGAACTGTCGCAGTCCTTAGCAGCCAGGGGACGTTGAATCCCCAGCAGAGTCGCCAGCTGTCGCTACTGCGAAAATCGGCGCCGACTGAACAGAAGAGTCGCCACCGTGCGTTATTTATCCCAAAGGAGGGAAAGGAAACGCTCGAAGTAAACCTACCGCAAAGACGGGAAAGGAATGGTCATCGCAACCAAATCCTGGATTCGGGAGTCGGTTACGCAAGGGGAAGGTATTAGCACCCCTCACGTCCGTCGTACTCGACGGGATCCACACTTGTTTTCGGGTATGGATTGTTATTCTATCTACTCTACAGGTCAGGGGTTAAAAAGAAAAGAAAATGACTCGGCAAAGTATCGCACTTTATGCCTACGTATTCCCGTCTAGAACGAGAAATCAGAGTCAACGTAGTTCTCCTACCTACGGGAAAGGAGGGGAAGGTTGCTCGCTAGGATATCGCATCCTATGCCTACGTACTTTCATACAGCATGAAAGATCAGAGCAAACGTAGTTCGGGCCACGTATGACACAAGTCTGTTTTGATTGCTTTTACTCCTTCTAAAAAAAGGTTTTTCTGATTACTGGTCCAAGCGGACAAAAATGACGTTTTGATGAGTTCACATTCTTTTACGGAAGAAGTGTCTTTTATTGGATTTGAAATCTTTATTGTGTTTTTCTGTTTGTTTTGAGAAAGAAGAGACAAAACTCTAACCTATGGTTGACAAGGGAATCAAACTAACCTAATGTTATCATGCATGGGTTAAGACCTAATGTCTATCATGCTTCTCTCTTGCACAGAGAGAAACAGAGATCCTAAGGGAATAGACGGAAACAGAAACAATAGCATATATACAATAAAGCAGTAAGATGCATGGATGCAGCAATACAAGCGAGGCAAGGGAGTCCCACTCGACCTCAAACCTAGAAAACAACAGGCAAAAGCGAACAAAATTCGCTTTCAACCTAACAGGTTAATGGCAAACAATACAGTCAGGGAAATTCAAACAATACATCAAAAGTTATAAACAGCAAAAATAAACAGCAAAAAGCAATCTTCATCAACATCTGTCTTCAAGTCATCTTCAACTATTTACAGGCTTCAAGCAAGCATCAGTCTTCATCTTCAAGCCTTCAAGCAAGGTCTCTATCTTCAATCTTTCAATGGCTTTTCTTCAAGTCTCACTCTCCAAGATGAGGAACAGTTAACAAGATGAATAAGATGTTAAGCAGTCAGTTGCCTACCAAGGGTGGCCTACTGACTGTTAACATGATACAGACAGTTTTCTCTCAAAAGTTCTATCTTTTAAATACATTCATTAATCCTTCCAAAGGAAGGAGGTGGATATTTAAAAGAGACTTTGAATCATAGAGAAAGAATGGAGGCAAACAAGACCTTCCATGTTTGTGAATCAAGTTGCTATTTTAGAGCTCTACCTAGCTCCTAGACCCTATAACCTTCAACAGCTGCCAGCAAGAGATACTCTTCATCAACTCTGGAAATTGATCTTCATTCTTTTAGTCTTCAATGGGCTTCATCAGCAAAGTCTTCAGCTCAAACCCAAACCCCAAGCAGGCCCAATACCCCACACAGCCAAATAATAACCCTAGAGAAGGCACACCACACAATCAAGCAAATACAGGAAATATACTAGTAGTAATAGTAGAATAGGGGAAGTCTAATATTTTCTAAGGGATCTATTACTTACCCTCAATACCCCTATAGTCCCATCATTTAATTTTGTCCTAAAGAAAACCCAAAAGAGATTTGTTTTGTTAAACTTATGTTATATTCACAACCCTAAATGATTAGCATAATGTTTTCTAACTAAACTACCTAGAATAAATCCTAAAAAATTGGTATAAAAATCAAGGGGGGCACCTAATATATGTATCTAGTTATACAAAAAAAATTGGCCTAAAAAGATTATGAGAACCACCTAAAAGAAATTCTACAAAACTATATACAAATTAAATCTATTTAAAAACAATTAAAATGTAAAATATAAGCAAAAATAGAAAAAATAGCTAAACTATTATTTTTTAATCATTTTAATTTTCTTCAAGTCAATTCTAAACTATTGCAAAAAATCTCATGTCAAAATTCTTATTTTTTGATTTATTGTGGATTTTATAAAATTGTAAAACAAAATGAATTAAAAAAAATGAAATAGAAGCCAGGGGGTGCAAGCAGCAAGGGCGCCCAGTTCAAATGTCACATGGGCCCAGCATCCAGGGGTGCGCATAGCAAATGTCATTAAGCCCAGACCAACACAGAAATTAAGTCAGAAAATCAAGAAAAAACAAAACGCGCGCGGTGTAAATACCAGGACAAATCAGTGTAACAATGCAGTTGGGCCTTGTGTGAGGGTGTGGAAAGCAATTGTCCAATTAAGCCCATCAGACACTTTAAATGAAACAAAGCGTTTTGGCTTCAGACTCTTCCCTCGCGTTTCAACTTTAAACATGGGCCATTAGATCAAATTCTCAGTCAACCATTAAGACCTCATCCAACGCTGGCAGTGCTTCGTCTTCCTCTAGTCTAGGGTTTATGCCATGAAAGCCATGAACGCAGAAGCTTCATCCTCAACTTCTCCTCACTCATACGTGCTCGATTCTCCATCAAATTCCAACATGTAAAAAGCAAACTCACTCCAAATTCATCACTGAATCCATCTATAGTATTGGTTTCAATTGATATGCCTTAGAATTCAAAACCCGATGCCAACCTCCATCAATGGTGCATGAACAAATCTCAGTATTCTCCAGTTTCTTGATATCAAAACGATCACCTCCTATCACTGATCAACCTAAGCCAAAGAACTAATGCTAACACTCAATATTAAGAGAGTTCTATATCCAAACAGTTGGTGTGCTCCAATGTCAAACTCCATGAAATGCTCTCAAACTCACTGGAATTGATCATCTACTTATTCCTAACAGTTCTAACCTAATGATTCTACATCATGATATCTAAATCAAGCTAATTCGAAGAGATCACTAACCTGGTGCAAAACTGAAAACAGATGGTGAAATCCTTGGATTCAGAGCTAGCAATGCTCTAGACTTGATCAATGGAGGTGGATCTTGATACTGTATGCAGCAACTCTTGCTCAAATGCTTTGGATTCTTGTAACCACCTCTTTTTGCAATTTGAATGATGAACTTGTATCACACGATTATGGCTTCAATACACTCAGATCTTGCTTGGGATGTGATCAATGAGGAACATGGAGTATGATAGAATCAAGAACTTTAAAGAATGATGAGGAATTGAGAGAGTTTGGATGAATTTGCAAAAATGCAAGAGAGAATGAAACTATGTATTATGGATCAAAATGAAGTGCAACCCTGCATTGAAGGAGCTCTAGGGTTTATATAGATGCCCATGGAATCATCTAGAAATTGCTAGAAGCTTCTTGTACACAAATCCCTTGTGATTTGGCTTATGTTACTTTAATCATAAGCAAGCCATGATAACTCTCAAACTTTGAACTAAACTCAAAAATTCACTATTGCCAATGGTCTCAAAACACCATTTCCAATCAAAATGACCTATAATTTCATCCCATTTGGACATGTATTGCAAAATCTCATTTTTTGGGGTCACTTTTATTCATTAAATTCACCTTTAATTGACCAAATTTGCAACCTTGAGCTATGAGTATTTTCCAACTTCCATGACCACTTTTCTAGACTCAAAACATCATTTGGAATAACTTTTATGTTGTGAAGTTTTTCATTTGAAGCTTCCTTGTATGAGTTTTAGGCATATGCTTGAAATGACCCATAATTCCCAAATGACCAAAATACCCTTTGCTTGCCAAGGTCATAAGTAGAGTTCCACAAATCAGATGAAGGCATACCATACCTTTATAGAAAGCTAAGAGCATTAGGAACAACTTTCATGTTGACCAGAAATCCATTTGAAAGCTCCTTGAGGGGTAAAGGTTGCTTGGAAGTCAAGTAACTTTCACAGACAAAATTTCAGATGCCTCAGATGACCAGTAACTTGCAAGAACCATAACTTGAGTTCTATAAATCTCCTTGATGTCTTCCACCACTAAAATTAAAGGTATTGAGATCCTCTACAAGTTTCATGTTGGCCAAGGATCCATTTTAAGCTTGCATTTTGAATTATCATGCTTGGAAGTTTGATTTAAATCAGGGGATTTTACACAGAAACCCTAATTTAGAAACTCCTCTTCTTCTTAATTCCTCTTGATTTCTTCTTGGCACAACACCACATCCATATCTACATGTCAAATGATGAACCCCACATCTTCCAAATAGACCTTGATTCCTTTCAATCAAGCATTTGACCTAGGGTTGACCTAGGGTTGACCCAGATGAAACCCTAGTTGACTGTCTTCAACTGCAACTCTTGTGATCACATCAATGACTTGTCTCCCTTTCAAAATGACCCTCTAAGTCCCCCATGATGTCTGTATACCCTCCATGCTCAATTCACAGCTCACAACTTCTTTGATGATCTTCAAATATACTCAAGATAGGAGAGAGATCCACTGCTTGATCCACTGACTTCTTAGATTTTAATTTCTTTCTGATGACTTGGATAGGCTTGAATTTGAATAAGAACCTCTTGATATGCTCATAGAGATAAGAATAGTACTTGGTCCCTTGTTGGATGATTTGCTATGCTATGCTATGCAAATGATTAGACTATGTACATGACCTAATATGCAAATGCTAATGCAATTGAAACATAAACCAAGTGAGGTAAGTTGAGCAAATTTTAGGGTGCAACAATCCTAAAAAACAGTTCTTTCATAAAAAAACTCAAACAAACATTCAAACTCTGTTTTTGTCCTCTTGGACCTTTAATCAGGAAACCCTTTTCAGAAGGAGATAAAAAACTGTCAGACAAGCTTGTGTCTTCCGTAGCCCGAACTACGTTTGCTCTGATCTTTCATGCCGTATGAAAGTACGTAGGCACGAGATGCGACATCTCAGCGAGCAACCTTCCCCCCTTAACCCGTAGTTAGGCGAACTACGTTGACTCTGATTTCTCGTTCCAGACGGGAATACGTAGGCATACAGTGCGATACTTTGCCGAGTCATTTTATTTTCTTTTTAACCCAGACCTTCAGAGTAGATAGATAAACACACCCTTAGATACAAAACAAGCGTGGATCCCGTCGAGTACGATGGACGTGAGGGGTGCTAATACCTTCCCCTTGTGTAACCGACTCCCGAATCCAGGATTTGGTTGCAATGACCATTCCTTTCCCTCTTTGCGTTAGGTTTACTTTGAGCATTTCCTTTCCCTCTTGTGGGATAAATAACTCATGGTGGCGACTCTTCTGTCATAGCTGGCGCCGATTTTCGCAGTAGCGACAGCTGGCGACTCTGTTGGGGAATGTTCTGGTTCCCTATGCGAGTCAATCCTAGCGCTTGTTTTCCCGTCTGGGGTTTTGTATTTATTTTTCTGTCTTTACTTTCAGTACTGTATATTATTGTTGTTGTGTTGTGGGTAGAGGGTTAGTTTGAGAGATAAGTCATACATGGGCTTGAGTGCACATAGACTTAGAAGTAGAGAGCAGTGGTTAGCCTGCTTGCTTTGCTCGCACCAGCTAGCTACGAAATTTACACTCATACGAGATTCTCCTTGATGGCATCTTTCCAGGCCCTTTGGGCTCGATAGGTTGTTGGATTTGAGGGTTGTCGACTCTGAGGACCTATCATTTGGGATTCGGCTAAGTGAGGCCTCTTCAAGGGATGGTGATGCCACACCTTCTGGGTATCGTATCATCGCTCTTGAAAGTCTGTGACGCTGATGACCGCATAGGATGTCGTACCTCGTCTGCGAGTTAAGTACATACCTGTGAGGGGTAGGTGGGTCTTTTTACAGGAAAACTCTGGCCTCAGAACACCTAGTTTGTTTCTGTCCGTGAGAATTGGTTATGAGGGTTCTTTATGGTTGGTTTGGGTTGAGGAGAAGATCTGATTGGTTCTCAAGTGGCAGCACAGCACAGTTCTTCATCATTGCACTTGATCCCCTGTTTGCATATGCATCTGCATTTTCATGTTTGCATTTCATTAACGTGTATTTATGTTGCAGGTGTGTTTTTCCCCTCAGATTCTAGTGTTCTTCTTGCCAGATATGGAGTCCATGAAGAGAACAGTTGCTTACAGGTTGTCGTCTCCAGATATCAGTTCCTTATTGCAGTTGGTTGTTCTAGAAGATCAGAGAGTGAGGGCTGAGTTCAGAGAGTCTTATGGGAAACTGCTCAGTTTGTTGTGCAGACCTTCTGTGTTTGAAATGACTGGATTGTATACCTTGATGCAGTTTTACGAGCCTCAGTTGAGATACTTCTTGTTCCCTGATTTTATTTTGGCTCCTACTTTGGAGGAGTATTCTGATATGCTAGGAGTTCCTGTGTTAGATCAGATGCCTTTTGTTCATGAGGATATTGAGCCTGAGTTGGATAGGCTTGCTGAGATTGTCAATTTAGATGCTTCTGAGTTCCCCGGAGGTTTGGTCAAGTTGAATGGAGCTTATGGTTTTCATCTTTTTTGCTTGGTTGAAAAGGCTACGTAGTGTGCGAAGGATGGATGTTGGATTGCTTTCAGTGCTATTCTGGCTGTTTGCATTTATGGGATTGTATTGTTCCCGAACCTGCCTGATTTTGTTGATTCAGATGCTTTCTTTATTCTTGCCTCGAAGAATCCGGTGCCTACTCTCTTGGGTGACGTTTATCATTCTATTTACTATAAGAATGAGAAGCGTCCGAAAGAATGTTTCTTGTTGTGTACCTCTTATATTCAGGTGGTTTCAGGGACATCTTCCTAAGAAGGGACCTTTTGTTGATACTGCTGGTACTTTAGATTGGTCTTCCAGATTGATGGGATTGTATGCTGAGAATGTTGTTTGGTTTGATCGGAACCTGCTCGGAGTGGATATTATATATAGTTGCAGTGGCTTTTCGAACGTTCCTTTGATTGGACGAAAAGGTTGTATTAACTATAACCCTTCTCTTCTTGTGAGACAATTTGGCTACGCTTTGAGGGACTCTCCGGTTGAAGACGAGATACAGGAATCTCTATATCTCACGGGTTTATTAGACGGGGATGTTTTGGTCAGATTGAGGCGTGCTTGGGGTAATATTCATAGGAGAGGAAACACCTTGCTTGGCAAGAGTGACAGTCGAGCTTATGATCCTTATCGGCTTTGGATTCATGAGAGAGTTAGGACTTCTTTGATGTCGTATCCTGCTGTAGAGCCTTTGTATCTTCCGGTGGTTGAGGAACCTACTTTAGTAGAGATTGAGAAGTATAACAAGTTGCTGGCTGAGAAGGAAGAGTTGCAACGAGCGAATGAAGAGCTAGAGAAAGAGATTTTCCAGCTTCGGCATGAGAAGAATGAGGCAACTTTCACTTTGAAGAAGCAGACTGAGATGATTAATAGGTTGGGTTCAGATTTGACTGAAGAAACCAACAAGAGAGAGAAAGTAGGGGTAGCCCTGAATGGTGTTAGTAGTGTACTTGCTACTAAGAAAGAACTTCTGAACAAGGCTTATTCTCGACTTTCCAAATGGGAATCTTTGTGGAATACAACACTTACCAAACGGAAGGAGCATGAAGATGAGTTGAAGCTTCAGATTTCCCAATTAGAGGAGCAGATCAGTGCTAAGGATGCGAAGATTGCGGAAGAGGTATCTCTTAGACGTGACGCTGAGTCTAGAGTGAGTAGCATGGTCAAAGAGACTAGGAGTGGTGAATTGAAGGCTGGCTCCAAGAGATATAGGGTTGATGAGTGTTCTGGCAGAGGAACCTGTGAAGAGGACGCCAAAAAGCTGAGATCCACTGTTGAGCGGCATGCATTACTGATACAGGAGCTAATCTCCAGACTAGGTCATTCGGAGACATTGAGGATATTGGAAGATGTCAGAGCGCGTCATTTAGCCTGATTTATCTTTGTTTTTCTCTTGTTATTTATACTTGTATTTTGACCATCGCCAGGCTTGTTGGTCGAGGCCTGTTCAGTTGTATTCAGTTGTATCGTTGTACTTTGCCTCATGGCATTCGTTTATGTATGAGGTTTCTGTTTCTGCGTTTGCCTACTTGGGACTCCATTGTCGTTATGGCTTCTTCTCCGGAACTAGAATCAGGGTGGAAATTAACATGTTGCATATTTACACGTGTGCATTTGCATATTTATATTGCATGGAAGGTACCTTTTTTGAGCTCGAATCTTATCTCCTGCATCTTTCAGGTTGTTTCAATATTGACGAACAGAGAACTCACTGGTACGCTACAAGAAGCAACAGTAAGAAGATCGTGGATCAGGTACAGTTCGAGATGCAGGAGATCCGGGATAGGTTGGCCCAATTCATGAAGACCATGGAAGCTGTGGCTAAAGGCCAGGAACATCTTCAAACTCTGGTGCAACCGCTGCTGGCGTGAGCGACTGGTAATACTGAATACAACTCTGCTCACGTTGAGACTCCTCGCAGGGAGGAAGTGATACCAAATGCTGGTGAGACTGGTACTGGCAACAACAACGGCAACGCTGGTAACAGAAATGCTGATAATGTTAATGGGAACGTGGAGACTAACAGGAATGTTGGTATCAATACTGGGTTCAGTGACAACAATCAGGGTCTTGGCTTTGGCAATCGGGATGAAAATGATGGCTTCAATAACCAGGGCTTCGGCAACGGAGGGTTTGGTGATAACAATCAAGGTTTTGGTAATAATGGCTACGGCAACGCTGGTTTTGGCAATGTGAACACCAATGGTGCTGGGATGGGTCCTTTCAATACTGGTTTTGGGACAGTGGCTGCTAATCAAGAGCTGGGCAATCTGAGGTATGATCCCAGGTTCTTCCAAAGCAGTCATGGTCATGGTCGTAATGCTGCCTATGACGGATATGGTAATGAGGGGCCGTACTGGAATAGAGATCGTCAGGAAGATGCCTTTTCTAGGCAAGGCATGGGTTTTGAGGGTCCCACTGATAGTGATCGTAGGATTAAAATGCTGGAGGAACAGATGAGAGGTATAGCCAATCAAAATTCTGCAGGGTTGGACATGGCTACCATGGGGATGGTTCCTGGGTTGAGAGTACCATTGAAGTTCAAAGCTCCCACTTTTGATAAATATAAAGGGGATACATGCCCACGGGTTCATGTGCGTTCATACTACCGAAGGATGTCTGCGTACTCTGATGATGAGAAGATGCTTATGCATTTTTTCCAAGATAGTTTGTCAGGACCATCGCTGGAACGGTACATGGGACTAGAGCCTGCACAGATCGGAAGTTGGAGAGAATTGGCTGATGCTTTCGTCAAACACTACCAATACAATAGTGACCTTGCACCAAATAGGGTTCACCTTCAAAGTCTTTCATAGAAGAACAAGGAAAGTTTTAAGGAGTATGCTCAGCGCTGGCGGGATCTGGCGGCAAGAGTCCAACCACCTATGGTTGAAAGGGAATTGATTGATATTTTTGTTGGGACATTCTCTGGGATGTTCTATGATAAATTGCTCAATTGCTCGATGGGTAGTTTCTCTGACATGATACTCATGGGGGAACGAATTGAAAATGGCATCAAAATTGGTAAGATTCAAGCTGGTGAATCAACCTCAGCAGGAGGTGCAAAAAAGGTCTTTGGTGGTAAAAGGCAAGGAGACGCCAGTGCAGTGTATGGTGGTAGAGGACGAGGTAGAGGTCGGAATCAGTATCTTCAACAACAAGTTGCTAGTGTGACGATCCCTATACCGCAACAACGACAACAACCACAACAACAGCAGCAACAACAACAAAGGTATAATCCTGCTCAGAGAAGGATCCAGAATGGGAAGCCAAAAAGGGTATTTGATACACCTCTGTCAACGTATGCAGAGCTGTTTCAGACACTGTTGAGTTTAATCTGGTTGAGAAGAGAACGTTGGACCCACCCACAGGAGCGCTTCCTTACGGGTATGATACTAGTAAGCAGTGTGAATTTCACTCTGGGGCACCCGGACATGATATCGAGAGTTAACATGCTTTTAAACACAAAGTCCAAGATTTGATTGATAGTAAAGTCATCAACTTCAGTAATGATGGTCCCAACATTGTACAAAAACCAATGCCGAATCATGGAGCGAATGTTGTTTTGACAGAAGAGGATTTGGATTTGGTTATAGGCGTAAATGATCTGAAGACACCTTTAAGCTATGTTAAAAGCAGATTGTTGAAAGGAGGGGTCTTCCCCGGATGTGATGAGTACTGTTTGGATTGTTGGACCCGACCAGAGGGTTGTATTGATTTGAAGAGAGGTATTCAGGCCATGATTGATGAGGGAACTTTGCAGTTTGACCGCACTGCTATTGAGAAACCTGGTGAGGTAACATGTGAAAAGCAGGGGGAGGTCGCGACAATTACGATTCCACGAAAGACTATTACGATATCAGCGCCCGCCAAGCGGCCAACTATCACGATAATGAAAGTAGGACCCGTTCCTTATGAGAGTACGAAAGCCATTCCATGGAATTATGGGTTGGAAGCTTATTGCAACAGGGAAAAGATTAATGTGGATATCCAGCGGGCAGGGGCAGTGGGTAGTCTTGTTGAAGCGGGAGGTATGACCCGCAGTGGTAGAATCTTCACTTCACCTGAAATTGAGGCTGAAAGGACTGCTAGAGGCAAAGCCAAAGTGAATGAAGGAGGACCCTCCCAATCAAAAGAGAAAGAAACATCGGTCAAGGATGTAGAAGAGTTTATGAGGTTGATTCGCAAAAGTGACTATAAGATTGTGGAGCACTTGCAGCAGACGCCCTCCAAAATTTCATTACTATCCTTGTTGCTTTGTTCAGAGGCCCATCGGAATGCCTTATTAAAAATCTTGGACACGTCTTTTGTACCTCAGGAAGTAAATGTTAATCAACTTGAGGGGGTACTGGCGTATGTGATTGCTGGCCACAGCTTGGGATTTACTGACTTTGATTTGATGCCTAGAGGTCGGGACCATAATATGGCTTTGCACATTTCAGTGGAGTGTCGGGGCACTGTTATGTCGCACGTTCTTGTAGACACTGAATCATCTTTGAATGTCTTGTCGAAAAAGGCTATGATGAAGCTAGATGTCCGAGGAATCATATGCACACCAAGTGATTTGGTCATGAGGGCTTTTGATGGGACCAGGAGGTCGGTGTTTCGATCCATAATGTTGCCGCTCCAAGTCGGGCCGGAAGTGTTTGACACTGTGTTCTATATCATGGATATACATCCCGCTTACAACTGTTTACTTGGGCGACCATGGATACATTCTGTAGGGGTTGTGACGTCCATGCTGCATCAAAAACTTAAATACATGGTTGGGGACAGTGTTGTTACTATTTGCGGAGAGGAGGACATTCTGGTTAGTCATCTCTCGTCATTCAAGTACGTCGAAGTGGATGGAGAGATCCATGAGACGCCATGCCAAGCCTTCGAGGGGTTGCAGATCAAGGACAAGTCTCCTGTTCCTAGCAAAGGGCCAGAGGTGGCCATGTCTTCATACAAAGACGCTCAAGCAGTGGTTCAGGCTGGAGTAACCAAATGATGGGGCCAAGTCTTGGAAATTCTTGTCAAGATGGACAAGTTTGGGTTGGGGTATCGCCCGACATCGTAATCCTCCGCATCAGGCGTGCCAAAGTTCAAAGGACCAGTGGTGATCACTCAAGGTGGGGTCTGCTATGAAACGATCAATGTTGTTTCCAATGCTGAAGACGGAGATAGTGACTGTGATATGGACTCGTGGATCATGCCCGGCGTGCCAGGACAGAATCTATGCAACTGGTCTATCCAGGAACTTGTCCCAGTGTACAAAATAGTAATGATTTGTTTTCTCAATTATTGTATAATCATGTGTCCTACCCGGGGCATAGTGATTCTGTTTTTAGGGCTACCTGCTTATGTGTGTACTTTGTTTAATCATTAATAAAGGTGTTTTTCGCATACAAATTTTGTGATCCTTGTTTTTCCTGTTTTTGTTTAAACAATAAAATAGCAACGTGGTTATGTGCTTTGTTTGCATTATTTGAAACATTTAACCATTCTCATTGCAGGATTCATATTTCAGACGACACCGATCACGACATCGATCACGAACTTCCTATGACTCGCTTCGACTTCGAGCACCCGATATTTCAAGCAGAAGAAGAGATTGTTGAGGATAGTGACTTATCAGAAGAGCTGACTCGACTTTTGGAACAAGAAGAGAGAATCATTCTGCCTCATCAGGAGGAAATTGAAATTATCAACATGGGGTCCGAAGAGGTTGTCAGGAATATCCGGATAGGGGCTGCACTCCAAAGTGATATCAAGCAAAGGCTTATTGAGATGCTGCGGGAGTACAGTGATATCTTTGCTTGGTCTTACGAGGACATGCCTGGTTTGGATACTGATATGGTGGTTCACCGCTTGCCATTGCATGAGGAATGTCCACCGGTTAAGCAAAAACTCAGAAGAACTCGACCAGATATGGCTGTGAAAATTAAAGAGGAAGTTCAGAAACAGTGGGACGCCAGTTTCCTAGCTGTCACAACTTATCCCTCATGGGTCGCCAATATAGTACCTGTACCAAAGAAAGATGGTAAGGTGCGGATGTGCGTGGACTATCGAGATTTGAATAAGGCGAGCCCAAAGGACGACTTTCCGCTTCCTTATATTGATGTGCTGGTCGACAACACAGCTCAATTCTCCGTGTTTTCCTTCATGGACGGCTTTTTAGGCTATAATCAGATAAAGATGGCGCCGGAGGATATGGAGAAAACAACTTTTATTACCCCGTGGGGAACGTTCTGCTACAAAGTGATGCCCTTTGGTTTGAAGAACGCCGGGGCAACATATCAGCGAGCTATGACGACACTCTTTCATGACATGATGCATAAAGAGATCGAAGTCTACGTTGATGATATGATTGCCAAATCCCAGACGGAGGAAGAGCATCTGGTCAATCTTCTGAAATTGTTCAACAGGCTTAGGAAATTCAGGCTGAGGCTGAATCCTAACAAGTGCACCTTCGGGGTGAGATCTGGTAAGCTATTGGGGTTTATTGTGAGCGAAAAAGGAATTGAGGTTGATCCTGCTAAGATAAAAGCAATACAAGAAATGCCAACGCCGAAAACAGAAAAAGAAGTTCGTGGTTTTTTAGGGAGATTGAACTACATTGGCCGGTTCATCTCTCATCTAACGGCCACATGCGATCCATTATTCAAGTTATTGAAAAAAGATCAGGTTGTGACCTGGAATGAAGATTGTCAAAGGGAGTTTGAAAAAATAAAAGAATATTTACAGGAACCCCCAATATTGATACCCCCAGTAGCCGGGAGACCATTGATTATATATTTGACGGTTCTTGAGAAAAGTATGGGTTGTGTTCTCGGTCAACATGACGAGACTGGACGTAAAGAGCATGTGATTTACTACTTGAGTAAAAAGTTCACAGACTGTGAGTCCCGTTACTCAATGCTCCAAAAAACGTGTTGTGCGCTAGCCTGGGCTGCCAAACGTTTGAGGCAATACATGCTAAACCATACAACCATGCTAATTTCAAAGATGGGTCCGATCAAATACGTGTTTGAAAAGCAAGCACTTTCCGGAAGGATTTCCCGATGGCAGATGGTATTGACAGAATACAATATCCAATACGTTTCTCAAAAGGCTATTAAAGGTAGTGTTCAGTCAGAATACCTAGCTGAGCAGCCAATTGATGATTACCAGTCGATGAGTTTTGATTTTCCTGACGAGGATATCATGTACTTAAAAATGAAGGACTGTGAGGAGCCGTTGCCGGATGAAGGTCCAGAGTTGGGTTCCAAATGGCAATTGATATTTGACGGTGCCGTCAATTCATATGGAAGTGGAATAGGGGCAATCATTACTACTCCCCATGGGTCGCACATCCCATTCACTGCTAGATTGACCTTTCCAGTTACCAACAATGAGGCCGAATATGAAGCGTGTATTATGGGGCTCGAAGAAGCTATCGATCTGAGAATTAAAAATCTTGATGTGTACGAAGACTCTGCTCTAGTTGTGAATCAGATCAAGGGAGAGTGGGAGACTCGTCATCCCAATCTGATACCCTATATGAATTATGCAAGAAGGTGGTTGCCTTTCTTTGACAAGGTGGAATTGCATCATGTACCACGAGCAGAAAATCAGATGGCAGACGCTCTCGCGACTTTGTCTTCAATGTATAAGGTTAACTTCTGGAATGAGGCTCCCAGGATAGTTATCTCTCGCCTTGATAGGCCTGCTTCATATTCGCCATTGAGGAAGCTTCTGATGGAAAACCATGGTATTATGATATCCAGAATTTCCTGAAGAACCAAGAGTATCCGGCTGGGGCATCCAATCGTGATCATAAGACTCTTAGGAGATTGGCTGGCAACTTCTATCTGAATCCGGATGGGGTTTTGTACAAGAGAAACCACAACTTGGTGTTGTTGCGGTGTGTGGATGAGAAAGAGGCTAAGTTGCTCATGGAAGAAATCCACGAGGGTACATTTGGCACGCATGTCGGCGGACATGCGATGACGAGAAAGCTATTAAGAGCAGGGTATTACTGGCTAACAATGGAAACAAATTGTTTCAAATTTGCAAAGAAGTGTCATAAATGCCATATTTATGCGGACAAGATTCATGTGCCTCCGAGCCCACTGAACGTTATGTCGTCGTCTTGGCCTTTTTCCATGTGGGGAATTAATGTGATTGGGAAAATTGAGCCCACGACATCCAACGAACATCGTTTTATCTTGGTAGCTATTGATTACTTCACCAAATGGGTTGAAGCGGCGTCATATGCTAATGTTACCAAGCAGGTGGTAGCCAGATTTATCAAGAAAGATATTATCTGCAGATACAGAATCCCGGAGCGGATTATCACTGGCAACGGTTCGAATTTGAATAACAAGATGATGAAGGAATTGTGCCAGAATTTCAAAATTGAACATCACAACTCTTCTCCTTATCGGCCCAAGATGAATGGCGTTGTTGAAGAGGCTAATAAAAACATAAAGAAGATCGTTCAGAAGATGGTTGTGACCTACAAGGACTGGCATGAGATGTTTCCTTTTTCTCTGCACGGTTATCCATCAACTGGGGAAACTTCTTTTTCACTTGTGTATGGTGTGGAGGTTGTCCTACCATTGGAGGTTGAGATTCCTTCTCTGAGGGTTTTGCGTGATGTCCAATTAGATGAGGCAGAATGGGTGAAAGATAGATTGAATCAGCTCAGTTTAATGGATGAGAAGAGACTGGCTTCTCTAGCATATGGTCGGTTATATCAGAGCCGGATGAAGAAAGCTTATGATAAGAAGGTGTGCCCTCGAAGCTTTCAGACGGGTGATCTTGTGCTGAAAAAGATTCTCCCACCACAATCAGATCACAGGGGCAAGTGGACTCCCAATTATGAAGGTTCGTATGTCGTTAGAAAGGTTTTCTCTAGAGGAGCCTTATTGCTATCCACCATGGATGGTGAGGATTTTACATCCCCTGTGAACTCGGACGCAGTTAAAAAATACTTTGCTTAAAAGAGACCCGCTGGACAAAAAAAGAAAGTCCAGGCAAAAATTGGGCATCCCGGCGAATCATGAAAAAGGAATAAAAGGTTCGGGCAAAAGTTAGGGATAAAATTGAAAAAATGTACACCCGCGAAGTTGAAAACCTGAAAAGGGCAACTTCGGCAAAAAAGGGTATCCCGGTGAATTGAAAACCCGCAAAGGGAGGTTCACGCAAAAGTTAGGGATTCGAAAAAGCAAATGACTACGGTCCGAGTTTAATACTGCGTTGCTTAGTGGTTTGAGAGTACCTGAGGGTCGTATATCCAAAACAATCTCTTCTGAAGATCGAGTATCGGGAAAGCGTCAGAGTCAGGCGAGTCATAGGAGGATCAGCTCATGGTGTTCGTCTGTACCACGTTGCCGACATGTATACAAATTTTCTTTGTATTTCTGTAATATTTGTATTTTGTTTGTGCGTAACTTCCTCTTTTCAGGATTTGCATCCAGTGAACAAAATTTTGCCTATTTACAGGCCCGTTATCAATAAAGCATGTTATTCAGTACTTGACGCTTGTTCTTTACTGTTTTGTTTGTGAAAAACGTCGATGTTTTTGATGAACTTGCATGTGCATAAACTTGCTGGCCCTTGCCAATAATTGCTAAAACTTCGAATTGACTGAACGAACGTCACAGATACTAACCGGAATAGATCTTGTTGTATAGATTTGTTTTTGTCTCGTGTGTGTTTTGCAGGGTTCTCACCTTTAGAGCAAATAGGCAGGAAAGTTGTGTTCCCCAGCCGGAGTCCTGTGACATATTGATTGTATCATTCCTCAGCAGACGGAAGTCACATCTTATCTCAGAAGATTTGAGATGGCACTTACCCCTATTGGATGTGGGTGGTTCTCACCATAAAATTTTCCCCAGGGAAGTTTTCAAGAGAGTATCCTCAGTGGATTTTGATGTCCCCAACAGAAGGTGCATTCCCAGTAGTGAGTATGTCAACACTCAATACCTAACATGGGTAACTCCCGCAGAGTATAGTCAAGTCGTCTTTGGTTCAGAAAGATTATCCCCACGCAGGATTGTTTCTCCTTCTCCCCAGCAGTTTGTTTTTCCTCCGACAGGATGAACATCATTAACCGGGCTCGTAATTTCAAGCTTGTAAGCCATTCCCCAACATGATGGTTATCCCCAGCGGAGTTGGTTTCACATATCCAGCATTTATTTTGTTGGAGTACTTTGTGATACTTGGTTATCCCCAGCAGATTGGGTCTTGTCTTCGGCATTTATTTTGCTGAAGCGCCTCTTGGCATCTCTGCATTTTGTATATATCATCATATTTGCATATACCCAAATGTGTAGCATTTCCATGCCGTATGGAGCATTACACCATTGTCAAACATACACATTTTGAAACATAAGCCAGGGTGTTTACCTCTTTGTTTTCAGGTGTTATCCCCTTGCAGAGGAGTGGGATTCTTGCTCAGAAGGATCTCTAGATATTCAAGATTCTTAGCGTGAGATAGGTGATGATAACGTTCGTCCCCTAACAGAGTTGCTTGGTTAAGTTTCTCTCCTCAGGTTGTTGTTAGTAGTAGATTTCATGTCTTAAGCTTTTGGAGTTGCCACTAGTGATTTCCCCACAGAGTTGTTTGGTTAAGTTTCTCGTAGTCTCCAGCAAAGTATTCTTCAAATTTTTACCTGTGTTGACAGTGATGTTTACCCGTGATGACAGTGATTGTTATCCGTGTTGACGGAATTATTACCTGTAATGGACAGAGATTGCGCCTGTGTTGATAGAGATTGTTACCTGTGATGGATAGAGTTTGTTTTCCGTATTGACGGATTTGTTACCTGTGTTGACAGTGATGTTTACCCGTGCTGACGGTGATTGTTCTCCGTGTTGACGAAATTGTACCTGTGTTGACAGTGATGTTTACCCGTGCTGACGGTGATTGTTTTCCGTGTTGACAGAATTGTACCTGTGTTGACAGTGATGTTTACCCGTGCTGACGGTGATTGTTCTCCATATTGACGGAATTGCTCCCCTGTGTTGACAGTGATGTTTACCCGTGCTGACGGTGATTGTTCTCCGTATTAACGGAATTGCTCCCCTGTGTTGACAATGATGTTTACCCGTGCTGACGGTGATTGTTTGCCGTGTTAACGAAATTGTACCTGTGTTGACAGTGATGTTTACCCATGCTGACGGTGATTGTTCTCCGTATTGACGGAATTGCTCCCCTGTGTTGATAGTGATGTTTCCCCGTGCTGAAGGTGATTGTTATCCGTGTTGACGGAATTGTACCTGTGTTGACAGTGATGGTTACCTGTAATGGACAGAGATTGTTACCTGTGTTGACAGTGATGGTTACATATGGCTGACAGAGATCGTACTTGTGTTGACAGTGATTGTTATCCATGTTGACGGAGTCGCTACCCATGCTGACAATGATTATTATCTGTGGTGGACAGAGATCGTACCTGTGTTGATAGAGTTTGTTATCCGTGTTGACGGAATAGTACCCGTGCTGACGGTGATTGTTATCCGTGTCGACAGAACTGGTACCTGTGTTGATAGTGATTGTTGCCCGTGTTGACAGAAGTGTTCCCTGTGTTGACAGTGATTGTTACCCGTGTGGACGGAGTTATTATCCGTGATTGACAGAATTGTCCCCAGTAGAGTTGTTACCTGTGACCGACAAAGATCGTTATTCGAGTTATGGATGGATTTGTACCCAGGTTGATGGAGTCCTTCCTCGTGTTGACGAAGTTTAGTCCAGTTTCGATGGAGTTGTTTCTTGTAAAGTTAATTCGATACCTGTGGCGTCACATAGGGGGTTAATGTTGAAATCCCAAGTTTTATCAGATGATTGATCGGTTGTTGCCGTAACAACTGGGTTCAGCACAACAAATGTTGTTCCCCAAGCAGTTTTTGCTGTGTATTTCTGCGGTTGGAAAATTTCCGGGTTTCTTGGTATTTAACCGTCTTCTACCTCGATTGTTTGAAGGCCATTCGCTCTTCACCCAGTCGGGTCCAAGCCGTTTGAATAGGGGCAGCTGTTGCACCCCAAAATTTGCTCAACCTTTTCTTACCTGGTTTATGTTTCATTGCATTAGCATTTGCATAGTTATATCATTTTCATATCATGGTATCATTCATATATTAGGGGATCAAGTGTGATTCTTTTCAAGAGAAGCCTAGCAAGAGGTCTCATTCAAGATTGAGAAGTTGTCAAAGTCATCAGAAGGTGGTTTGAGTGCCTAAGGGTTTAGATGTTTGAGTGTGAATCTTCTCCTAACTTGAGGATCAACTGAAGAACGTCAGAGGGTTGTGAAGTGTTGAATGTGAGAAGAGGATGTGTATGGAGCTCATAGAATTCCTAGAGGGCCATGGGATAGTTTAATCAAGTCATTGTGTCAAATGCAAGAGCCACAATTGAGGTGCAAGCAATTAGGGTTTCATCTGGATCAATCCTAAGTTAAATGTGCAATTGAAGAGTATCAAAGCCTACTTTTAGGTTATGGAGTTCATGAAATGATGTGATAAGACATTTTTGGTGTTGTGCCAAGATCAAATCAAGAAGAATCAAGAGTGTGGGAAGTTGCTAAGTTAGGGTTTCAGTGTAAAATCCCTTGTTTAGTGCCTAACTTCAAGACCACATAAGTCAAGATACAAGTTTCAAATGGATCTTTAGCCAACATGAAACTTGTAGATCATCTCAATACCTTTAATTTGAGTACTAGAAGTCCACCATTGGATTTATAGAACTCAAGTTATGGCCTAGACAAGTTACAAGTCCTCAGATGCCACTGAAATTTGTCTGTGAAAATCATCTGACTTCAAAGCTTTTTTTAACCTAGAAGGAGGTTTCACTTGAACTTTTATCCAACATGAAAGTTGTTCCTCATGATCTTAGCTTTCTAAATTGTACTAGAAGTCTTCCATCTAATTTGTAGAACTCAAGTTATGAGGTTTACAAGTCAGGGGTATTTTGGGAAAGTGAGATTATAGGCCATTTTCAATCATAGGTCAAAATCTCCAACTTGTACTCTTCAAATGGAGATTTGTTCAACATGGAACTTGCTCAAAACATGATTTTAAGTGCAACCAAGTGATCATTTGGTATTGGTTTGGCTTGCAGCAAAAAGTCACTTAAAATGGCCTAAAAAAGGGAATTTTTCAAATGGATTAAGGAGGGAAAATTGACTTTTTGAGTTAGAGGACCAAAACATGTCATGTGAGTACATTTTTTGAATGGAAATCACATTCTAAACACATTGGCATTGGCATAATTTTGAGCATAGGCCAAGTTTTGGGAGTTGTCATTTAGATAACTTCACCATGAAGTTACATAATCAAAAATAGCCATTGGATCAAATACAAGGATCAAATCCCAGCCATTCACACTCCACATGCTGTTATTAGTTGAATTGAATCATTTTGGAGCCAAAACATTACCATTTTCGTATACCCTCAAGAGCAAAAAGTGGTGAAAATTTGAAAATTCATTTTGGGTCTAGAGGCAAGGATTGGGCTTTCTCTTGATCAATATCCATTATATATAACATTTCTAACCTTCACAAATCATCAGTTTTCGAAATTGGAGCAGAATTGATCAAGAACAAGCTTGAAAAAGTGAAGAAAACTCAAAAAGTGAATTCTAAGATCTAGATCATTTCAAGCCAAATTGTGAATTGAGAAAGCTTTATTGAAGATCATTGAACGATTCTTGAGAGTTTTGCGAAGCTTCATCAAGGATTAAAGGCTCAGTGGAAGTTCTCCACTAGGTACTTGAATTTCAACATATCTCTCTTAATACTTGATGATTCTTTGCCATTTTTGTTTCTTTGCACTCCTTGAAGCATGTAGATCATTTCTGGATGATAATTGTTGATGTTTATGACGTTCGAAATTTGGAGCTCCAAACTTGTGAGATTTTGTATAGACTGTTGTTGCGGTGGAAATAGGATCACAAACTATTAATTAGTTTGAATCGCAATTCAATTCACAACCGCTCTTTGATTTATCCGAAGGAAAAGGTCAAAAGAGGGAAAATCTATTTTTGCATCGTAAACACAATGCGGGGAAGATCTAGGGTTCGGGGGTTGATTAAGATTAGGGAAGGTATTAGCATCCCAAACTTCCGTAGTACTCTACGGGAACCTTTTGTTCAGATGTTTACTATTTGCTTTATTTATTTGCTTAAAGTATATGTACAAAAGATTAAAAGTGAGAAAAGAGACCTAAGGGGTTAATTCTAAGTTTACTCGGCAAGACATCGCATCTTGTGCCTACGTATCCTTACGGGAATGGAATCAGAGTAATCGTAGTTCCCCTCAAAAGGGAGGTTAGAGACTTCTTGATTGTGGTCAAGGTCTCAAGGGGAATAAACGCATCTTAAGGACACGCTTACGTGGAGTGTAGAAACTCCAAATCTCTACGTTGAGTTGTTAAGTTGTAATTAGGGTTAAATTAGGTTAGGGATTCCGCGGCGGGAAACCCTAAACTGAGCGCGACGGCTCTTTGACCTAATGCTAGGGGTAAAATGGTAATTTTGCCTGCGGCGAGGCATTTGTGAAAATTAGGGTTTGTAGTTTGTAAGGGTTTGAAGTTGAGGACTATTGGCGCGGAGACCAAAAGCTAGACCTAACCTTCGGATGTGTGTAATGTGACAGGAATAATTGATGAATGTGTGAGATAACTGAATTGCAAACAGAGAATAATGACAGAAATTAAAACCATACAAACAGAAATTTAAAGGCAGAAATTTAAAGCGCGATTATTAGATTCGCGGGGTTACATATGAGAAGCAGTTACAATAATATGATACAATTCAATTTTAAGAACGCAAACATAAAGGAACAGCGTGATAAGCTGCACAGTGAACGAACTAGGTTAGTAAACAAAATTATGAAAGCAGAAGCATGAAGCTGTGGGACATCCTTTTTTGTGGTTTTTATGTTATGATCCCTGAGAACTTTGATTTAAAAGTGAAATTATTATTTCAACTCAAACCCTAAAATTATTTAACTTAGTTATTATATTTTTAAAAAAAAATTTAATGCATTTATAAAAAATGGTTTTTATTTATTAAAAAATGTTTTTAATTTTATAAAAAAAAAAGGTTTTATTATTTTGAAAAAGATTTTTTTATCTATTTTTTTTTAAAAAAAGTTCTTTGTGTTATATTTAGAAAAGGGTTTTTGATTTTATAGTTTTAAAAAAAGAGTTTTAATTTTATTTATTTTAAATTTTTTTTTAAAAAAAAGATTTTAAGTTATTTTAAAAAAAGGTTTTTAATTTTACATTTTTTATTTTAAAAACAAATCAAGTTTTTTTTAGCTATATCTAAAAAACAAAAGAAGAAAAAAATACATAACAGTTGGGCCGGTAGTTGTATCGGTCCGACCCAACACCAATACTGCATGATTGTGCTAGGGTTTGTTAAGCCCTTGTTTTCGGCGGCGCCATTGTGTGGTTCTTGTCTCCTCTTGTACTCATTCATCTCCTTCGTATCTTTCGATTCGTTTTCTCCACGCTAAAAAAAAAAGAAAAAACCATGTCAATATGTTGATAATAGAATGGTGACTTACGGTTGGTTCTCGCTGGTGATTATCGATGAACAAGGGCGATGATGAGGTTGCAAATCTGAGCCTCGAAGTTATTTTGCTCGCCGATTGTAAATGAACGGCGCCGGCGAATGTACTTCCACAGGGTTCAGTTCGTGTCGATGGTCTTCGTCGCTGTTTCTTCTTGTTCGCCGCCTCTAGGGTTTCGCACTCTCCTTCGTTAGGTCTTTTCACAGGTTGTGTTGTTCTTCTTTATATGCTTCTCTAATTCTCTTTTTTTGGGCCTGAGTAACTTTAGATCCGCGTTTTGAGATTTGATTTCTTTTTCTCTTCTGATATGATTTGCTCGCGATTCGAATTTGTGGGATTGATTGGATTTCCTTTCCTTTTTCAGAACTCACTCGGATTTTTCTGATGTAATTCCAGATTTTCGATTTGGATTTCGTTTTGGATAATCTGCTTCTCTTACTTTGGATTTCGCTTTGATTTCTTGATGTGATTTAGATAATCTGAACTGATGTGGATTTCTGGTTTTCCATTCATTTTGGTCATGAACATCGCTTTGGGACATATACTCACTTTCCTCTTCTTTTTTTTCAGTGAATGGATGCTGATGCTTCGACTTAAGTCAAAGCGGCCGAGTGAAGGTTATTGGCGATGATGACCTTAGGGTCTGAGTCAGTTGATTTGGATGCCTTAGTGGTAACGACCTTCGGCTTGAACAACAATTACTGTATGTCACGTAGTTCGATGTTTGGTAGGGAATTAGTAACGGCTCCGGCCGTGGCTCTCCCAGCCACTCGAACGCTTATGCCCGATGATGATTAGCTGAGGGCTTATGTAACTTCGAATTTCTTCGTTGTTTCCATCGTTTTATGCAGTTTGAACCGATTGGATGGCCTGGTATCTCACGCGTGATTGTGGCGTGAATCCCTGCTTTTGTATTGTGATTAAACTTATGGATTCATTTCGATGCTCAGTTTAGTGTGGTCATTCCTGTCCCGCTGCTGATGATTCTTGGCCTCTTTGACATAGTTTGCAAATGTTTGTTTTTCTATGGTGCTTATGACCCATCTTGATGGCTTAGTTTAGATTTCCAGCAATTGGATCTTTCTGTGACATTTTAGCAGTAGTCCTGTTCTTGTGTTTTTCGTGATGCTTGATATTGAAACCTCTTGATGTTGCTTTGCAGATATTGATGTTGCTGGTGTACTTCCCTGATGGTTGATAGTTTGTGTTGAGACACCAGTTGCCTGATGCAGCTTAGCTCTGATTTGGTTTGATTGGCTTTTCCTGGATATTTGCAGATGCAGATTTGTTTTTGGATACTGTGGCCTATTACTTTGATTTCGGTTTTGCTAATGTGGATTCGGGCTACTGGTTCTTGATGGGGATATCCAGTTTTTTCTGATGCGGTTTGACCCTGTTACTGATACATATTGGTTTTGTTGATTTCCAGGATTTTGAGACGAGCCATATTAATTGTGATTTGGATTTATCATTTGATTCTGCTTATTTCTGGGATTTCTCTGATATAATCCTGGTCATTGCTGTGGATTTATTGGCTCGTTTCCAGACTCGGATAACCTGCTTTTTCCGATACGGTTTCGGACCCGCACATGTTCACCTACTAATTTCTTATGGTGATTCTTTGCAGATGTTGGCCTACGGTGATGCTTTTTATCGGTAATTCTGTTTGTGTTTTTCTCGACGGAATTAACGCTTAGATTCTTCTTTTGTCCTTCACTTTTATGCTTAACCAACTTCTGCTTCTTCTGAACTGAACTTGATTTCAATTATGAAACCTATGAGCTTTTATTTGGTACAGTTTGATTTCAGCGACATTCAGTTTGGTGCTGTTGGTGTGGTTCTTTTCCGGCGCGTAATCTCAGTCCTTTTGAACTAATATCTGCCCCTTTATATCGTTTCAGGGCTGGAGTATTTGGATTCACAAACAGTTTGGTGATTTAGGCGATGATGTTGCTAGACTGAGCCTACATGATGGCTGCCTCTGATTGTTTCTGTTGTGCACCTTTAATTTGTATTTCCAATTACTCTTGGCTGTGAAACCGCTTCGAGAAAAACCACATATTTACTTGATAGGCTGATGGTCCCTTCAGAATCCACATCTGCGCAAATCATTTTGGCTCGAAAAACTTCATTTATTTCTCTCTCTCTCGGCTGTCCCGTATGATAAGAACAATGTTACCCGATCTGACGCTAATGGCATGGATTGGTAACGGGGTAGGTCGCAGCTTCGGTTGTGCCACTCCCGGCACTCGATGATGACGATGTTCTGAGAGTGTCAAACAATTTCTAACATCTTTTTTTCTATTCTGTTTGTTTTGTTTTGATGTGCAGGTGAATCAGAGACTTTGCAGAGAAGCTCAAAGGACATCAAGAAGGATACTTAGAAATTTTAGGGCTTAGGACTTTTTTAGGATACACACTTCTTTTGTAACTTGTAATAAAAAAAAGCATTATGAAATAATTCAATAATACATTTTTTATCCAAATTATTTCCCTTTTGTAAATCGTGATGAAATATTATGAATAAAATTCAACTTTCTATCCAAATTCTCTTTACAAATTGTAATAATAATAAAATATTATGAATGAACTTCACATATTTATTAAGATCATCTTCCATTTCTTCTCCATGATTTAATTCACAAACATCTCAACATACGATTCATCAGTCGAATATCCTTGAATTAACCCGATCCAATCTTAATACCTTTGACATGAATAAGCTCCAATACTCAGTAGAAGTTTTCACTGTTGTCCCTCTAAAGATGAACTGGAAGATAGAAGAATGATCTCTTGTTAAACCCCGTTTCACAGATCAGACTTTCCAAACCAAATTGATATCAAACCCACGTAAATAAACGCCTCAAAAAAAAACATCATTATGTCCAACATTACGAATTATGCTTCAAAAATGACCAAAACGTCCCTGGGGTATTTCCTGCAAAACAAACACCTTCAGGACTTGTTAGTGGTTAGCAAATGCACAGATGATATGATATGCGAAATGACCGACTAAATATGAGGGTAAAATTTGGGGTATTACAGTTGCCCCTATTTAAATAGCTACACCGGACGATTTGAGTGACAGAGACTCGAGGAATCGTGGTGGAGAGATTTAAATATAGATAACCGAAAATTTTGCCCTTATATGCGACGATATGCAATGCTATGGACAAAGCGGGAAAAGCTTAATGCGGATGATGCCATGAATATGATATGATGCGTATGAATGCGAAAATGCTGACGAACATGACGACACCGGGACAGACGCCACGAGAAGAACTCACTGGGGAAAATGACGCGCTGAGACACAGTACAACACTGGGGAAATCTAAAAATGATAGTCAATTGGTGCGAATGACCAATTGTCACTTTTAGAAAAGGAACGAGATCCTCAAATGGAGATGGTACCTATGAGACGGCCTCCACTGGGGAATCTAAAAATAAAACTGGATCAGGTACGATTGTAAGATCGATTACAGAATACCGGAGCATTGAGCAAAGAATAACATCCAAGCTTCTGTAAACTATCTCTCGTGACAGGATCAAACGAACTTTTCGGAAATCCGTATCAAATATACAGGGTAAAGACCGACTGTATGCTAAAATAAATGGCCTTTAATGGGAAATGCCCTGATAAGCTTCTCGAGGGAGAGCTGTCACTTATCGTTGGAAGGGACTTATGTGCAAAAATGGATAAACACTCAAAAGAGGTTGCTGCTTATCTGATAAATAAATCTTCTCGTATTTAAGGTCGGCGCCTGGAATACGATTCTGATTCTTCTCTTACTGAAGGATAAATAAACTGCTTCAAGATCGTGCTCTCTTGAACATGAAAAGGGTAAACTGAACTTCCTCATACGTCAGAATCGTGCTCTCCTGAATATGAAACTGGATGACTGAATATACTCATACTTCAGAATCGTGCTCTCCTGAATATGAAACTGGATGACTGAATATACTCATACTTCAGAATCGTGCTCTCCTGAATATGAAACTGGATGACTGAATATACTCATACTTCAGAATCGTGCTCTCCTGAATATGAAAATGGATAATCGAACTTCCTCATAACTCAGAATCGTGCTCTCCTGAATATGATTCGGCTCTTGAAATTTCCTCATTTTTCAGAATCGTGCACTCCTGAAAAACGGCCAACTGAACTTCCTCATAACTCAGAATCGTGCTCTCCTGAATATGATTCCGCTCCTTCTTTTACTAAAGGATAAATGAACTTCTTCATAACTTCAGAATCGTGCTCTCCTGAATATGATTCCGCTCAAACCTCCCCGTATCTCAAGATCGTGCTCTCCTGAATACGATTTGGTTCATACCTCAAGACGGCAGGTAAATGGAAGCCCAACTGCTCCATGGAGATGGCCATTTGCTGCGAGTCATAACGAGGATAGGATCGACTTCTTAGGTGAGAAACGTCGTATGTTGATGCTGTAAGATGTAAAGTGTAAAGGGTTGTAACATGTAGGATTGTAAAGTGTTGTACTGATATATTTTCCAGGCTTGAACTGGCGTGTATCTGTAAAGGATTGTAGTTGATTTCTTGAAAGATAGTGCAAAATAAATGCACGTCCGGGTACAGTGATAAACTTCTCAGGCGAGATAGTCGCGTATCTGTCATGGTGTGGTGAAAACCTTTAGATGGTGCAAAATAAATGCACGTCCGGTTGGGATTGACGACCGACAAGACTGAGATTCAATCTAGGATCGAGCTAGAAAGAAAACTGGTAATCAAGACTCCATCGAGGGAATGATCTCGGAGGGTAAATATCTTATCCTGGTGAGGAAAGATAGTTGAAGTAACCGTCATCCACGAGGATCGAGCTCTGTGGGGAAGCTGGAAACAAGTAAGTATTTTATGCTTATGGCTGACAATCTATTTGGAGAGAATGGGCAAACCCCAGTTACTCGGCGGTAACGACCAATGATGGAGACACGATGAACCTGCGAATGCTAACGCATATGTTGATGCATATGTTAATGTGAATGTATGTTGATGTCTATGTATGTAAGATGTTATGAAATGAGTATGTAATGAATATGTAATGAATATGTAATGAATATGTAATGAATATGTAATGAAATAGGCATGTGATGCTTATGCCCCTGTGTATGCTGACAAAACTGACTAGAGACGGGACGAGAGATGAAATAAACATCTCGACTGAGATACCCTGCGTTCTCTGTAACTGATACGTCAATCATGGGAAGGAATGGTAGGATCACATCTGGTTTCAGAATTCTGACTTCTCTGGGGAGAGGGTGATCTGCTTGGGGTGCACAGTATCATGTCTTCACATGGGGAGAAGAAAACCTGAGGGACACTTTTGAGTTACCCAAGAAAAAGTTGTCAGCTTATAGTCTCTCTGGGGACTGTGCTAGGGCAATAGTTTGAAAGTGTTTCTGCAATAATGATATTTCCGGGGAATGAAGAGATCCTGTCGGAATTTCCACTAGTCAAAGTAATTTATTACATTTCAAATTTGTTGTTTTTTGAAAAACAGTTTTGAAAAATCTACAATGCACCTTTCATTTTCAAATTTTAAGAATAAACGCATTTTGCATAACAATAGAAAACAAAGAGCAATGCACCAAGGAATGTAAGTAACGAGATGGTTTCTTTTATTTAAAGGGCGGTAGCTCGCTGAAGGCATAGCTCCACAGATGATTATGTTTTGAAATTGGCAACATGGGAAAAAGTTACATCGAATCCAATGACACCTACTGACACTAATAACATAAGACTAATCCAGAATCCTGCTTTGGGCAAGGATGAAAGAACTGAAACATGGCTCTTATGCGGAAAGTGTGTTCGAGATAATCAGTGTCTTCTGATGCAATGAAATACCTTTGTCCCTAACTTTTTCCTGGACCGCCCTCTCGGGTTTTCAATCCACCGGGACGCTATTTTTTGTCTAAGCCGCCCTTTCGGGTTTTCAACTTAGCGAGCTTTTTATTATTATTTCTTTTTTTTCTCAACCCTTACTTTTGCCTAAGTCGCCTTTTGCAGGTTTTCGACTTAGCGGGTTTTTAGGCATAATATTTTCGGACTGCATCAGAATTCACGGGATGTGCTAGTTCTTCACCATCCATTGTCGTAAGTATCAGAGACCCTCCGGAGAAAACGGTCTTTACAACAAATGGGCCTTCATAATTGGGAATCCACTTTCCACGCATATCTTTATGTACTGGTAAGATCTTTTTGAGTACGAGCTCTCCTTGACGGAACTCGCGGATACGAATCTTCTTATCAAACGCTCTTTTCATCCGTTTCTGATATAATTGCCCATGGCACATGGCTGTCAAACGCTTCTCGTCAATGAGATTCAACTGATCCAGTCTGTCTTGAACCCACTCGGCTTCCTCAAGTTCAGCCTCCATTAACACTCTTAACGAAGGTATCTCTACTTCGATGGGGAGCACGGCGTCCATTCCATATACCAGTGAGAAAGGTGTTGCCCCTGTCGAAGTTCTCACTGAGGTTCTGTATCCATGCAAAGCAAACGGTAACATCTCATGCCAATCTTTGTAAGTCACAACCATCTTTTGCAGGATCTTCTTGATATTCTTATTTGCAGCTTCAACGGCCCCATTCATCTTAGGACGGTACGGAGAAGAATTGTGATGAGTGATCTTGAAGCTATCACACAGCTCTTTCATAGTCTTATTATTCAGATTGGTGCCATTGTCAGTTATTATCCGGCTTGGGACTCCATAACGGCAGATGATCTCTTTCTTGATGAATCGGGCAACCACTTGCTTGGTCACGTTGGTGTAGGAGGCAGCCTCTACCCACTTGGTGAAATAATCAATGGCAACAAGGATGAAACGATGTCCATTAGAAGCTTTCGGCTCGATTGCCCCAATCATGTCAATGCCCCACATAGAGAACGGCCATGGTGAAGACAAAACATTCAACGGTGACGGAGGTACATGCATTTTATCAGCATAAATTTGGCACTTATGGCATTTTCTAGCGTATTGGATGCAGTCGGCTTCCATGGTTAACCAGTAATACCCAGCCCTTAACATCTTCTTGGACATAGCATAGCCATTGGCGTGAGTTCCGAAGGTTCCCTCATGAATTTCCTGTAGTAACATGTCCGCTTCCCGTTTATCAACACATCTGAGCAGAACCATGTCGTGATTTCTCTTGTATAACACACCATTACTGATAAAGAATTTGGACGCCAGTCTTCTCAACGTCTTTTTGTCCAGACCAGTAGCACCATCGGGATACTCCTGCTTGACGAGATAGTTCTTGATATCATGAAACCAAGGCTTTTCATCCACCTCAACTTCTTCGACCATCTGACAATAAGCGGGCTCAACCTTGCGCTCAATATGGATAAGAGGTGCTTCATTAACGAATTTAACTTTCCACATGGATGCTAACATGGCTAAAGCATCAGCAACGTGATTCTCGGATCTAGGAACATGTTCGAACTCTATCTCGTCGAAATACTTGATCAGCTCAATAATATAGTCCTTATAGGGGATCAGCTTCTCATTCTTCGTTTCCCATTTGCCTTGTACCTGGTAAATAACCAAGGCTGAGTCACCACTTACCTTAAGAAGTTTGATTCGGAGGTGAATCGCTGCTTCGAGGCCAAGAATACATGCTTCATATTCTGCGACGTTGTTAGTACACTCAAAGTCCAATCTCGCTATAAATGGAGTGAATCTGCCCTTTGGGTTCATCAAAACGGCGCCTATACCATGCCCATTGAAATTCGAGGAGCCATCAAACATCATCTTCCACCAACGACCTGGTTCTGGACCTTCGCTTGGATCTGGCTCTTCACAATCTCTTTTAATCAACAAAATATCCTCATCAGGAAAATCGAGCTTAAGAGGTTCATAATCTTCAACTGGCTGGTATGCAAGATAATCAGATAAAATACTACCCTTAATCGCCTTCTGGGGTACATACTGGATGTCATATTCGGATAACAACATGTGCCAACGGGCTAGCCTCCCGGTTTGAGCAGGTTTTTCAAAAATGTACTTGATCGGATCCATTTTAGAAATCAATAACGTGGTGTGACAGACCATATATTGCCGAAGGCGCTTAGCGGCCCACGCCAATGCACAACAAGTTTTCTCCAATGGTGAGTATCTGTTTTCACAATCGGTGAACTTCTTGCTCAGGTAGTAAATCGCATGTTCCTTTTTCCCAGTCTCATCATGTTGCCCAAGCACACAACCCATGGACTTCTCAAGAACAGTAAGGTACATAAACAACGGTCTTCCAGGTACGGGCGGGATCAGAATAGGGGGATCTTGCAAATAACCCTTAATCTTCTCAAACGCTTTCTGACAATCAGGGTTCCACTCAACTGTCTGCCCCTTGCAAAGTAACTTGAATATCGGCTCACAAGTAGCGGTCATATTGAAGATAAACCTGGAAATATAATTCAAACGTCCCAGAAAACCTCTAACTTGCGTCTCGGTTCGCGGAGCCGGCATATCTTGAATGGCTCGGACTTTGTCAGGATCCACCTCAATCCCTCGCTGGCTAACAATGAAACCAAGCAATTTGCCAGATCTGACACCGAAGGTACATTTAGCAGGGTTCAACTTCAACTGATATTTCCTGAGTTGTTCAAACAATTTCACCAAATGGTCTAGATGTTCCTCTTCACTCTGAGATTTGGCTATCATATCGTCCACATACACCTCAATCTCTTTGTGCATCATATCATGAAAAAGAGTGGTCATAGCGCGTTGGTAAGTTGCCCCTGCATTCTTTAAACCGAAGGGCATGACTTTGTAGCAGAAGGTTCCCCAAGGAGTAATGAAAGTAGTCTTCTCTTGATCATTTGGATCCATCTTGATCTGATTATAACCAGAGAAACCATCCATAAATGAGAACAACGCAAAACTGGCTGTATTGTCTACCAGTGTGTCAATATGTGGCAGTGGGAAGTCGTCTTTCGGACTTGCTTTGTTCAGATCCCTGTAGTCTACACACATCCTAACTTTACCGTCCTTCTTAGGCACTGGAACGATGTTGGCAACCCAATCGGGATACTTTGCGACCGCCAAGAAACCTGCATCCAACTGCTTTTTAACCTCATCTCGAATCTTCAAAGCCATGTCGGGTCTCGTTCTTCGAAGTTTCTGCTTGATAGGCGGACAATCTGGCTTAAGCGGCAACTTGTGGACAACAATATCTGTGTTCAGGCCCGGCATATCTTGATACGACCACGCAAACACATCAATATACTCCTTTAACAACTCAATCAACCTCGGCCTAATCTCCGTCCCAAGCATTGCACCAATCTTGACCTCTTTCTTGCTCTCATCTGTACCGAGATTAATTAAGTCCACCTGCTCTTTATGCGGTTGAAGCTCTGTGTACTCGTACTCAATCAATCTTGTTAGTTTCGCGGGTACTTCAAAATCTTCTTCACCCTCATCCTCGGCTTGATTGATGGGTGCATCCCAGTCAGGAGTGTCAGTAAGGTCATTGGATCCAACAGGGTTCACGATATCTCTGCATGACGGAAGGCTTACTTAATTAAAATGCTCGAAGATATGTAAGAATGAAATGCTGTTTTTTATTATTATTTTTTTTGAAAAAGGTTGCCAATTTCATTTTTAAAGGTGAAAACGAAAAACGCAAATGAAACAAGGTGGAATTGAACAAAATGCTTTTATTAATATCTTTTTAGGAATGAAAGGTGGCCCAATAAAAGCGACCCTATAGCCTTGGGCAGAGCTACGGATTTTTATTTGAAAATGTAAATGAAACTTTTAAAAAACAATTACTTTGACACGGGAAAAATAACAGGGATCTCTACGGCCTCCCAGTTGTTCAAAACTGCATCACCCTTAAACACCAGGTTGCTCAGCTCTTCATTTTCCTCACAGTCGCTGATGGCATTGACTTGGAAACCTCTGCTGACAAATACCTCTTGGATAACCTTCGGACGCCCTTCGTCAATTGTGGCAGCTCTCTTCTGAGTTGGTTTGTAACCCAACCCAGAGCGATCAATCTTGGTCTTGACATCCATTACCTCTCCCCAACCTTCAGGAATTCCCCTGTCAATCGTTGCTTTGGTACTCTTCAGAGATGCAAAAGATGGATTACCCTGACCCACTGTCTCTTCGACTTCTAGCAGAACGGCATTGGCGATCTCAAGTGCTTGAAAGGAGATTTCTAAAGCATTCTCATCGGCCTCGATGTAACGGAAAGAAGACAGGTTACTGACCATCAGATCCTCCTCACCGTGAATAATAACCAACTTTCCATCAGTCACAAACTTCATCTTCTGATGTAAAGTTGAGGTTACTGCCCCAGCGACATGGATCCACGGCCTTCCAAGTAAACAACTGTAATTGGGATTAATATCCATGACTTGAAACGTGATATTAAAAACTTGCGGACCGATCAGGATAAGAAGCTCAACCTCCCCCATTACCGATCGACGAGAGCCATCGAAAGCCTTGACAACCAAAGGAGTAGGTTTCAACACAGTCTCTTTACAAGCCAACTTATCAAGAACCCTCTTGGGTAAAACATTCAGAGAAGACCCGGTGTCCACTAGCACTCTTGCTAAATTGTCCTCCTGACATCTTACCGATATATGTAAAGCACGATTATGGTTCGGACCCTCCTTCGGTAACTCTTCATTGCTGAAACTGAGGGTGTTACAGGCGGTCAGATTGGCAATCACACTATCAAACCGACTGGTGCTGATATCTTGATCCACATGTGCTTGAGTCAAAACCTTCTGCAAGGCCATCCTGTGGGCGGGCGAACTCATCAACAGTGATAGAATCGAAATCTTGGAGGGAGTCTGATGAAGTTGATCGATAACTTTATAGTCACTTTTCTTGATGATCCTCAAAAATTCGGCATCTTCATCATTCGTGACGGCTCCTTTACCTTTGTCTTTGGCAGGCCCTGGGGTACTAGTTATTTCCTTGGGTGGGACCTCATTGGAATGGGGAGTATACACACGGCCACTGCGAGTCATCCTGCTTACCTCTGCGATATTGGTCACCGTGCCCTTAACCTCTTCATTTGGAATAACCTTCCCAGACTCCTTGTCAATCATCGTCACGTCATATTTCCAAGGCACAGCTTTAGGATCACTGAAAGGAAACGGACTTGGTCTTCGAATAACTATAGGCTTAGGCTGATCCACTTCAGGGATATACGACTTCGGTATATCGAACACGAGATTGGCAGAACTTGCCCCTGATAGATTAAACACTGGTACCTTACCCTTTGATTCAGGCTGATGGAAGACAGGCTCAACCACAACGACCTCATCTTTCTTGTATTGGCTTGTCACTTGTAAAACAACCTCATTAATTAACCTCTGAACATCATTCTGAACCAACACACAACCCTTAGCACTGGCTTCACAACTTACGCATGCAACGTGGGAAGTATCTACCAACCCAGCTTCAAACAGTTTCGAATGGAACATCTTGAGAGGAGTCTTAATCCGTCCAACGTCAAGGGCATAACCTTCCCCCGAATCAACACTAATGGCATTGACACTCTCGTGGTTAGGAAAAGGGTTCTTCTTAACATTCGGTTGAGGATCTTCAAATGACAAAATCTTCTTTTCCAATAAATCTCTGACAATATTTTTGAGGGCATAACAATTCTCCAGATCATGACCAGGCGCACCCTCATGAAATAAACAATGAGCGGCGGCGTTGTAATTGGCGGGTAGAGGATTAGGAGGCGGACCCAAAGCCCGAGTGGTGATTAGACCCTGCTTGACCAAAGAAGGATACAACTCGGTAAAAGTCATCGGAATCGGCGGACAAGGCTTATACGTTCTTCTATTCGGAACATTCTGGCGAGGAGTCGGACTCTTGGGCTGTTCAGGAGCAGGAGTATTGGGCGCCTGTAGGTAGTTGACAGGAGGCGGATAAACAGGAGGTTGTTGCATAGGTTGATACATGGGAACCTGTTGATTGAAAGAAGGTGTAATAGCCGCCACATAGGGTTGTTGAGCATATTGGACCGGGTACCCTTGAGGTTGAGCATAACCTTGCGGATGTCGATAAAAGCGTTCTCTGGGTCTACCAGAGGATATAGCATTAGTCTCACCCTCCTTCTTTTTCTGGGAGCTATACGGAGGTTTCTTCGGCTGATCCTTAGAAGCACCATGATTATTTGTCATTTTACCACTTTTCATACCCAATTCAATCTTGACACCCACAGCCACGATGTCAGAGAAATTTGAAGTCACACTACCTACCATTCTTTCGTAAAATTCTGGACGGACCGTGTCGACAAACCAATCAGCTAACTCTTTCTCGGTCAAAGGAGGTTCTACCTGCGAAGCAGTCTCTCTCCACCTTTGGGCATATTCTTTGAATGACTCAGAATTCTTTTGTGACATACTCAGCAACTGTCTTCTGTCAGGAGCCAGATCCATGTTGTACTTGTAGTGTTTGATGAAAGCGTCAGATAGATCTTGAAAGTTCTTAATGCGAGACTGGTCTAAAGTTAAATACCACTTGGAGGAAGCACCCTTCAAACTATCTTGGAAACAATGGATCATCAGTTTATCATTCTCAACATGGGCAGCCATTTTGCGATAATACATGATCAGATGACTCTTAGGGCAGGTGGCACCTTCATAACAATCGAAGTTCGGAGTTTTGAACTTCGGGGGAATAACCAAACCCGAGACCAAACAAACATCCCTTGCAGCAGTCCCAAAAATTTGATCACCCTCTACCTTTTTCAATCTCTGGACGATGGTGTTTACTTCCTCACGAAGCTTATCATGTTTCTCATAACCCTCAACATTCTCATCAAGATTATCAAAAACTGTCTCATTGAAGTACGGTTGCGCACGAGTGTGTACAACAGGTGGTGCAAAGATAGGAGCCCCCCTAGAAACTTTAGAAAATAAAGGCACGGCTTGCTGAACAGGCTGATTAATCGGAACAGTGGCTTGAGGAGGCACAAAACCTGGAGCAAGACCATAAGGTGGGTCCCTTGCTACGGTCACACTTGGTGGAGGGTCCACAGTAACGCCGGTAATCTCAGAAACAACAGTGGGCTGGGTATCCATCTTAGCATTCATGACATGTAACAATTCCATCATACGCCCCATACCCCCTCGAAGGTCTTCAAGTTCATTGCTAAGGCGATCAATCTCTTTTGCCTGATCCTCCATTCTTTTCCGGGTTTGAGCTCTGGTGTTGTACTGGTGCCGAGAACTCAGGGTGACGAAACTGGAAGGCGAGAGAACCGAACATGAGAAAACGGAAGACACATGCAATGCAGAAAATGATGCTGTGATGAAGATTTCATGGAATTCAAACATTTACGAATGTCGTGGGGTACCAAGGAAATCTTTTTCTTGTTTTTTCATTTTATTTTTTTATTCATGGTATCCCGCGATATCTGTAAATGGTATTTGAACTCCATGAAATACAATGAGATGCTTTATGGATGCAATGCATGAAAACACACAAAGTCCTAGGTTAAAGGAACGTGAGTGGAGTCAAGGTCTACCCATCCCAAAAGGAGTGTGCTATAGGTTAGTTGTACCTGCCGAACAAGGTTCTACAAAGTGCCCAAAGTCATCAGCCCGTCTTTCGGATATTATCAACCTTCCGACTGACTCAGGGGTTAATAATATTCTCAAGAGAACCTCTTTTGAGTGTAGTATCGCGTAGCAGCCATTGTAAGATTACTCCCACATAGCTCCCGCACTACGTCCTAGATAAGGCCAAGGTGGTGTTAAGGTACTACGGTCCTCAATATCACAGACTCCAATCGACCATGGAAAAAGTTTTCGCGATTACTCGTTCAACCGAACCATTTTCGAAAGGGTCTCAACTGAGCGGTGATTCTCGAATCAGCTTGGTCGGGATTCACTCCCTATAAGCCTCATCGAATATATCCCCATCCTATAATAATGTCACTAGTCCAGGCGTAGGACTTATCTCACAGCACAAGGAACAGTCCCACAATCAAAGCACAAATATATACATGCAAATGAGTAATAACACAGATGGTAATAAATATGAACAAGTTAGGGATAACCCTCAAAAATTAAAACAGTCCCCAGTGAAGTCGCCATTTTCTGTTGCGGTGGAAATAGGATCACAAACTATTAATTAGTTTGAATCGCAATTCAATTCACAACCGCTCTTTGATTTATCCGAAGGAAAAGGTCAAAAGAGGGAAAACCTATTTTTGCATCGTAAACACAATGCGGGGAAGATCTAGGGTTCGGGGGTTGATTAAGATTAGGGAAGGTATTAGCATCCTAAACTTCCGTAGTACTCTACGGGAACCTTTTGTTCAGATGTTTACTATTTGCTTTATTTATTTGCTTAAAGTATATGTACAAAAGATTAAAAGTGAGAAAAGAGACCTAAGGGGTTAATTCTAAGTTTACTCGGCAAGACATCGCATCTTGTGCCTACGTATCCTTACGGGAATGGAATCAGAGTAATCGTAGTTCCCCTCAAAAGGGAGGTTAGAGACTTCTTGATTGTGGTCAAGGTCTCAAGGGGAATAAACGCATCTTAAGGACACGCTTACGTGGAGTGTAGAAACTCCAAATCTCTACGTTGAGTTGTTAAGTTGTAATTAGGGTTAAATTAGGTTAGGGATTCCGCGGCGGGAAACCCTAAACTGAGCGCGGCGGCTCTTTGACCTAATGCTAGGGGTAAAATGGTAATTTTGCCTGCGGCGAGGCATTTGTGAAAATTAGGGTTTGTAGTTTGTAAGGGTTTGAAGTTGAGGACTATTGGCGCGGCGACCAAAAGCTAGACCTAACCTTCGGATGTGTGTAATGTGACAGGAATAATTGATGAATGTGTGAGATAACTGAATTGCAAACAGAGAATAATGACAGAAATTAAAACCATACAAACAGAAATTTAAAGGCAGAAATTTAAAGCGCGATTATTAGATTCGCGGGGTTACATATGAGAAGCAGTTACAATAATATGATACAATTCAATTTTAAGAACGCAAACATAAAGGAACAGCGTGATAAGCTGCACAGTGAACGAACTAGGTTAGTAAACAAAATTATGAAAGCAAAAGCATGAAGCTGTGGGACATCCTTTTTTGTGGTTTTTATGTTATGATCCCTGAGAACTTTGATTTAAAAGTGAAATTATTATTTCAACTCAAACCCTAAAATTATTTAACTTAGTTATTATATTTTTAAAAAAAAATTTAATGCATTTATAAAAAATGGTTTTTATTTATTAAAAAATGTTTTTAATTTTATAAAAAAAAAAGGTTTTATTATTTTGAAAAAGATTTTTTTATCTATTTTTTTTTTAAAAAAAGTTCTTTGTGTTATATTTAGAAAAGGGTTTTTGATTTTATAGTTTTAAAAAAAGAGTTTTAATTTTATTTATTTTAAATTTTTTTTTTAAAAAAAGATTTTAAGTTATTTTAAAAAAAGGTTTTTAATTTTACATTTTTTATTTTAAAAACAAATCAAGTTTTTTTTAGCTATATCTAAAAAACAAAAGAAGAAAAAAATACATAACAGTTGGGCCGGTAGTTGTATCGGTCCGACCCAACACCAATACTGCATGATTGTGCTAGGGTTTGTTAAGCCCTTGTTTTCGGCGGCGCCATTGTGTGGTTCTTGTCTCCTCTTGTACTCATTCATCTCCTTCGTATCTTTCGATTCGTTTTCTCCACGCTAAAAAAAAAAGAAAAAACCATGTCAATATGTTGATAATAGAATGGTGACTTACGGTTGGTTCTCGCTGGTGATTATCGATGAACAAGGGCGATGATGAGGTTGCAAATCTGAGCCTCGAAGTTATTTTGCTCGCCGATTGTAAATGAACGGCGCCGGCGAATGTACTTCCACAGGGTTCAGTTCGTGTCGATGGTCTTCGTCGCTGTTTCTTCTTGTTCGCCGCCTCTAGGGTTTCGCACTCTCCTTCGTTAGGTCTTTTCACAGGTTGTGTTGTTCTTCTTTATATGCTTCTCTAATTCTCTTTTTTTGGGCCTGAGTAACTTTAGATCCGCGTTTTGAGATTTGATTTCTTTTTCTCTTCTGATATGATTTGCTCGCGATTCGAATTTGTGGGATTGATTGGATTTCCTTTCCTTTTTCAGAACTCACTCGGATTTTTCTGATGTAATTCCAGATTTTCGATTTGGATTTCGTTTTGGATAATCTGCTTCTCTTACTTTGGATTTCGCTTTGATTTCTTGATGTGATTTAGATAATCTGAACTGATGTGGATTTCTGGTTTTCCATTCATTTTGGTCATGAACATCGCTTTGGGACATATACTCACTTTCCTCTTCTTTTTTTTCAGTGAATGGATGCTGATGCTTCGACTTAAGTCAAAGCGGCCGAGTGAAGGTTATTGGCGATGATGACCTTAGGGTCTGAGTCAGTTGATTTGGATGCCTTAGTGGTAATGACCTTCGGCTTGAACAACAATTACTGTATGTCACGTAGTTCGATGTTTGGTAGGGAATTAGTAACGGCTCCGGCCGTGGCTCTCCCAGCCACTCGAACGCTTATGCCCGATGATGATTAGCTGAGGGCTGATGTAACTTCGAATTTCTTCGTTGTTTCCATCGTTTTATGCAGTTTGAACCGATTGGATGGCCTGGTATCTCACGCGTGATTGTGGCGTGAATCCCTGCTTTTGTATTGTGATTAAACTTATGGATTCATTTCGATGCTCAGTTTAGTGTGGTCATTCCTGTCCCGCTGCTGATGATTCTTGGCCTCTTTGACATAGTTTGCAAATGTTTGTTTTTCTATGGTGCTTATGACCCATCTTGATGGCTTAGTTTAGATTTCCAGCAATTGGATCTTTCTGTGACATTTTAGCAGTAGTCCTGTTCTTGTGTTTTTCGTGATGCTTGATATTGAAACCTCTTGATGTTGCTTTGCAGATATTGATGTTGCTGGTGTACTTCCCTGATGGTTGATAGTTTGTGTTGAGACACCAGTTGCCTGATGCAGCTTAGCTCTGATTTGGTTTGATTGGCTTTTCCTGGATATTTGCAGATGCAGATTTGTTTTTGGATACTGTGGCCTATTACTTTGATTTCGGTTTTGCTAATGTGGATTCGGGCTACTGGTTCTTGATGGGGATATCCAGTTTTTTCTGATGCGGTTTGACCCTGTTACTGATACATATTGGTTTTGTTGATTTCCAGGATTTTGAGACGAGCCATATTCAATGTGATTTGGATTTATCATTTGATTCTGCTTATTTCTGGGATTTCTCTGATATAATCCTGGTCATTGCTGTGGATTTATTGGCTCGTTTCCAGACTCGGATAACCTGCTTTTTCCGATACGGTTTCGGACCCGCACATGTTCACCTACTAATTTCTTATGGTGATTCTTTGCAGATGTTGGCCTACGGTGATGCTTTTTATCGGTAATTCTGTTTGTGTTTTTCTCGACGGAATTAACGCTTAGATTCTTCTTTTGTCCTTCACTTTTATGCTTAACCAACTTCTGCTTCTTCTGAACTGAACTTGATTTCAATTATGAAACCTATGAGCTTTTATTTGGTACAGTTTGATTTCAGCGACATTCAGTTTGGTGCTGTTGGTGTGGTTCTTTTCCGGCGCGTAATCTCAGTCCTTTTGAACTAATATCTGCCCCTTTATATCGTTTCAGGGCTGGAGTATTTGGATTCACAAACAGTTTGGTGATTTAGGCGATGATGTTGCTAGACTGAGCCTACATGATGGCTGCCTCTGATTGTTTCTGTTGTGCACCTTTAATTTGTATTTCCAATTACTCTTGGCTGTGAAACCGCTTCGAGAAAAACCACATATTTACTTGATAGGCTGATGGTCCCTTCAGAATCCACATCTGCGCAAATCATTTCGGCTCGAAAAACTTCATTTATTTCTCTCTCTCTCGGCTGTCCCGTATGATAAGAACAATGTTACCCGATCTGACGCTAATGGCATGGATTGGTAACGGGGTAGGTCGCAGCTTCGGTTGTGCCACTCCCGGCACTCGATGATGACGATGTTCTGAGAGTGTCAAACAATTTCTAACATCTTTTTTTCTATTCTGTTTGTTTTGTTTTGATGTGCAGGTGAATCAGAGACTTTGCAGAGAAGCTCAAAGGACATCAAGAAGGATACTTAGAAATTTTAGGGCTTAGGACTTTTTTAGGATACACACTTCTTTTGTAACTTGTAATAAAAAAAAGCATTATGAAATAATTCAATAATACATTTTTTATCCAAATTATTTCCCTTTTGTAAATCGTGATGAAATATTATGAATAAAATTCAACTTTCTATCCAAATTCTCTTTACAAATTGTAATAATAATAAAATATTATGAATGAACTTCACATATTTATTAAGATCATCTTCCATTTCTTCTCCATGATTTAATTCACAAACATCTCAACATACGATTCATCAGTCGAATATCCTTGAATTAACCCGATCCAATCTTAATACCTTTGACATGAATAAGCTCCAATACTCAGTAGAAGTTTTCACTGTTGTCCCTCTAAAGATGAACTGGAAGATAGAAGAATGATCTCTTGTTAAACCCCGTTTCACAGATCAGACTTTCCAAACCAAATTGATATCAAACCCACGTAAATAAACGCCTCAAAAAAAACATCATTATGTCCAACATTACGAATTATGCTTCAAAAATGACCAAAACGCCCCTGGGGTATTTCCTGCAAAACAAACACCTTCAGGACTTGTTAGTGGTTAGCAAATGCACAGATGATATGATATGCGAAATGACCGACTAAATATGAGGGTAAAATTTGGGGTATTACAACTGTTTTGGCATGATTTTGCTTAGTTTTTGCTTGATCTATAACCTCCATGACATAAGGTTGAGTTTAAAATTAATTTGGAGAGGTTTTGATGAATTTGAGTTTTTGGTACCAAACTTTGTTTGCTTCGTTTCTCTTTGATCTTGCATTATTAATGATTTTGGTTGATATATTTGGAATCCTCGCGAGAAGTAGATGAATTTTGATATAAAAAACTCTAAAAACGGTTGAGTTTTGCATTTTATGTGTGTTGTTTCATACTACAATGGTGGCCGGATTTTTACGGAAGATGACCGGAGCTGTTCCGGTGGTGGTGGTGAGGCTTTTCAACAGCCGTTGGATGAGAAGGGGAGGGAGACAAAGTCTCCCGATCGGAGGATCTAGAGGGCGCCACGCGTTCTAGCCAAAACGGCGTCGTTTTGGGAGTGGGAGGAGATTACGCGTGCGCGGGTTCGATCCCGCTGGTGTGCGTTTTGTTCTTTTTTCTTTTCATTTTTGTTTGTTGTGTTTTATTTTTGTTTTGTGGGCCTAGCGTTTTACTGTTTGCACCTCCTGGGAGGCCCAGTCTGCCGTTTGCACTGCATTTAGTTGCTGTTTACACCATTTATTTTCTATTTTAATTTTAGTAGGTTTTATTTTCTGTTTTGTTGCTGTTCCAATTTAAATCATTTAAAATAGTTCCAGTAGTCATAAAAATACACAAAAATAATTTTCAGAAACCTTAAGATGTCTAGTTTTTTCTGGATATTTTATTTTATTTTTTTCGTTTCATTTTCTATTTTAAAACAAATTAAATGTTGGAGCTGTTTTATTTGATTTAAATTGCAGTTCTGTTCTTTCTTGATTTTATTTCCATGTTTAAACTTCTTATTTTTGCATGAGTTTTTTTTAGCATTGTATTAACATGTTAATTGATCTTTGTATATTTTTTTCATAATTTTTAAGTGTTTTTTTCTTGATATTTGAATTGCCTTTTGTTCCCTCTCCATTGCTGCCTTTGTTTGGGACACTCTTGGTGTTTTCCCTATGTTGGGGCACTTACCTTTTGATTCTTAATCTCCCCTTTTTACCCCTGGTCCCTGATACCTTAGGGGTCCTTTGAGATGTTATTTGTCATTTTTAGATGCATTTTCATATTTTTCATGTATTTTGCAAGTTGCTTGTGTTTGTGTTGTTCTCTCTTGAGTGCCTTTGCTTGTTTGGCTTGGTTGGTGACTTTGGAGCTTGCTTGGCTTGGAATCCTTTTTGGGAGGCTTCTGGACTTGATATAGATGCTATGGCTTGAAGATTGGATCTTGGAGTTGGAGTTTCCTTTTTCTTTTAGGAGTTGTTTTAGGAGCTTAGGAAATTAGGGTTTTAGAAAGAGCCATTAGAGCTAGTTTTGATTTCTTCATCAAACATAGAATGCATTGTGTACTTCTATTCCATCCAATGACATGAAGTCCTCCTAGGGAAACTCCATATCTCCTTTGGAGGGATGTGTGGTATGCCCATAGTTGAGTAGAACTTTGAGGATACCTTTCCATTTCAATGTTGGTACTTGATGATTTCCTTTGGTTTTCATTAAGTTTTCAACATTTCAACCTTGATATTGGTGATTGTTCCTCTGCTTGAAGTGTGCTTGCTAGAGCTTGAAGATGAAGTTCGATAGAGCTTGAAGATAGATGCTAGCTTGAAGATGAAGTCTTGTTGACAACTTTGTTGTCATTTCATCTGTGCTTTCTAGAGCTTGTTGTTGCTGTCTGCTATAGGAGTTTGTTGCTGCTGCTTGGGCTGCCTCCTCTGTATCTCTGGTTCTTTCTCTGTATTGTCTTTTTGCTTGTGTTGATTGTCCTTAGGTTTGAGGTGGAGCTTGTTTACTCTTGCCTATTGTTTTCTACCTACTGTTGCATAGCATGCATTCTACTATTTACTATTTACTGCTTGCTTTCTTTTGCTGTTTCCCCTAGGATCTCTGATTTCCTCTATGCAAGAGGGAATTATGACAGACATTAGGTTTTGACCCATGCATGATAACTGTAGGTAGATTCCCCTTTCAACCATAGTTTTAGGGTGTCTCTCTTTTCTCCTCTCAAAACAAATTCAAAACCACAGTAATAAGGTTAATTGAAGTCGTGCGTTACGAGCCTTAAGCTATATGAGAAAAGGTTGGTAGAGGGTCTCTCTCCAGTAATCTGGATGTTAGTGTGGTACCCTTTGGGTGACATACGAAGCGTTCACTCCCGGGTCATAGTCTCTAGTGCGACTGAGATTGCAAACATCCTAAAAAACAGTTTTTTCGTAAAAAACTCAAACAAACATTCAAACTCTGTTTTTGTCCTCTTGGACCTTTAATCAGGAAACCCTTTTCAGAAGGAGATAAAAAACTGTCAGACAAGCTTGTGTCTTCCGTAGCCCGAACTACGTTTGCTCTGATCTTTCATGCCGTATGAAAGTATGTAGGCACGAGATGTGACATCTCAGCGAGCAACCTCCCCCCCTTAACCCGTAGTTAGGCGAACTACGTTAACTCTGATTTCTCGTTCCAGACGGGAATACGTAGGCATAAAGTGCGATACTTTGCCGAGTCATTTTATTTTATTTTTAACCCAGACCTTTAGAGTAGATAGATAAACACACTCTTAGATAGAAAACAAGCATGGATCCCGTCGAGTACGACGGACGTGAGGGGTGCTAATACCTTCCCCTTGCATAACCGACTCGCGAATCCAGGATTTGGTTGCGATGACCATTACTTTCCCTCTTTGCGTTAGGTTTACTTTGAGCGTTTCCTTTCTCTCTTGTGGGATAAATAACGCACGGTGGCGACTCTTCTGTCATAGCCGGCGCCGATTTTCGCAGTAGTGACACATGACATACCATTGACTCTGATTGCAATCTGATCATGTAATAAATAATGTTTTAGAGTCCTTTAGTAGTTGGTTGGTGATGATAGAATAAAGACAATTTTGTTAATGATTGAGCTAATGGCTTGTAGGTTGATGGCTAAATTTCAAAGAATTGGATAAGGATTTGGTTTTGAGAAAATTATCACACCTAAGATTAGAAATGTGTTTGACTACAATGCAAGATGAAAGAATGTGTAAACTTGCATATGCAGATAATGATGAGTTTCAAGTAAAAGATGGATATACCATGCAAACATGCACGTGCCTACATTACATACAAGAGAGAAAATGTAGAAATATTTGATGATAATGTGTAGACTACAAAAGTATATTGTTTGTGTTATAATGAGACTTCTAGGTCGACCAAGAACTAATTGAAAGAGAAGTGTCATCGAAGGTCTAGGTGGTCGTCGAGATGCAAGAAGACCAAACACAATTAGATGTGAAAAATGTAAGGAATTTGGATATAGTATATTATCTTGTCAAAGAGATAAAACAAAGAAACATGTATGAATGTAAAACCTATAAATTTTGGAGGAATTATCTTCACATGAATATTGACATGTTTGTTTTATACGCAGAAAAAATTGTGTGCGACCTAAAAAAATAGTAGTGGTGCTTATGCAAATATGGAAAGTCATCATAGAACTGCAAGTCAAGATCACTCGATTAGCCAAGTCGCTCATGAAAATGCTCAGTCACACTTGTGAAGACTTGATGTAGATGATTTTGAAAATATATTTTGATTTTAGAGATATGCATATGATTTTAGGGATAGTTTAATTGTCATTGTCATTTAATTGTTACAGTTATGATATATGTTTATGACATATTTTATTTTAAGACAAATTTGATATTTACTTTTCTGTTAGTGCCATAACAATTCCAAGAAATTATAATAGTTAATTACAACAACAAATGCAAGGATGTCTTTAAATATTTAATTATAGAGCAACCATCATAAATAATAACAATATTAAGTTGATGGGTGGATCACGTGAAAAAGAGAGTACTAACTTTACATCTCTTATTTTTATCCATTTAAAGAGAATTTGGGGAGGTTATTGACTAATGTAAAACTAAATGAGTATTTAACGGATTAATTAACGGTATAAAATTGATATGAGGGGTTTTTATCTATTTTAAAAGAGTTCGATAGAGGTTAGTGTCTAATATAAAATTAGAGGGAATGTTTGTGTCATTTAAAGAGATCTCACATGATATTAGTGTATATTTCCTAGAAAAAATCAAATATAGGGTGAAATCGTACACAATGGCTTTTCGTTTCCATGGCCTTTCTCTTTTATGTATTTTAAGTGTTGCTATGGTTTTGCTTTCAACGGGTAATGAAATAATGTTAGCTTTAAATTTTTATATTTTTTAACCATATGGATTAATGAACTTTCATTTGATTGCAGCCTCTGCAAATTTTCAAGAACCTCCCGGACGTACATGCATACATAAATGCAAAGAAGGAGGTGATGGAGTTTGCTATAAATTTTGCTATGAAATGGGTTTCAAATCTGGTGGCGATTGTTATAATGAAAATCCAGATAGTTCGGTTTGTTGTTGTATCAAAAATAAATAGTTAATGTTGTTTTGATTTTCAGCAACTTGACATATTTGTTTAAATAGAAATGCTCTCTTTTTAAAGGAGATCATTTGGTTGAGAAGGATATTGTGAACTTTGTTAAAATTTATTATTACTACTATTATTATTTTTGTTATCATCAAGATGACAACCTTGGATTTATGTATACTAAAATATAACCCGTGTGTTGCGCGGTTGATTTATAATAAGTTAATTTCATTGTATATGAAATTTTCAGTTTTATTAAAATTTTATATTGTTGTTTTGTTTGTTGTGTATTTTTTAAATAATTATATTTGAGTAATTATTATATGTAGTTTTGTAAACACATATTAAAAAAATAGTTGAATTTTAGGAGTAATAAAGAGAATCAATATATTATGTTTAAATATTATTTTTAGTGAGTTTATTTGAATAGTTATCGTATATGTGTTTATTAGAATATTTAAAAATATATTAAATTTTAAGCAGTAACAAAAACTTATTGTAAATAATATAAAAATTATTATTAATTAATTTGTATCTTAAAAACTTAATGATTAAAAACTTAATGCTTTTAATGAATGAATAATATCTAAATTCTAAAGCAACAATTTCATGAAACAATTTATTATTTAGCTTAATTTATTTTGAATTAAAAGAATAACGATTGGTTGTCATTTACAATTCATTAATCATTGTACTAAAATATAATATAAAAAGAGTTTCAAATTTTTAATATCACATTAATTGTTGAGTTAAAATTGGAATGGTAGATATTATTATTAATAATAAGTAAGAAATATAATTTCAAAATTTCAAATAGTCATGGATTATAGTTTAAGATTTGGATTGATAGAAATTATTAAATAGTGAGAATTTGGGAATCAATTTGATTTTTTTTTTTTAATATGATACTAATTGCAAAGTTATAACTTTGATTGGTAGATAATGTTATTAATATTGTAAAATGGAGTTTTGATTTTTTCTAGATATACGACTTGGATTGATAAATAATCATAAATAGTAAGATATGAATTTTTGTTAGGAATAATAGTAAATAAATGTGAATGTTCATTTACTCAACTTTCTATATTTCTTAATTGTTATGAGTTAATTTTGTAACCTTTGTATTTTTGAAGTTAATGGTTGTTTATTGGTCATGTATTATAAATATAGTACATGTTGCAATGCTAAGAGAACTTGAGTGAATAATATAATATCACTTTTCTTCTTCTCTTTGTCTTCTTTATCTCTATATATTTTTGGTTAATTTCATAATACGTTATCAACACAAAACTCTACGGTGCAAATGATGATATAGTCAGGTTCTACATTATTTTTTTAATCTCAATATATTTAAACTGGTATAATATAATTCATGATCCTGTTACTATTTTTTTCATATAAAATATAATATAATTCATGACCTTGTTACTATTTTTTCATATAAATATGTTATTTTTTATTATATATTTTGTAGAGAAATTTATTTACCTTGTACAATAATATTACATTTTATTTGATCATTCTTGTTAAATTCGGGAAGAATTTAATGTTAACACATTTGTATATGATTGTATAAAATTGAATTTTAACCTGTCAAAGTGTTAATTAAACATTCAAGCATTCGGAAGAGTTGCACGAAAAAATAATATTTCTAGATCATTGTTTATGGAAATAGTTAGTGACATGGTTTTCGTATAACTAAAATTTAATATTAAACTATCTCTAAAGTATTGCTCAAAGACTTGATTTAACCGATTATTGTGTTTATCAATAATTGATAAATTCCAGGAAAATTCAACATTTAAGCCTTATCAATTATTGAATCCTAGACGGACTGTATCTATAATATTAATGATTCTTAGAAGGATTACATCAATTATGTTTAAAAAGTTAGCAAAATGATTGTATCAATAATATTATCGAATTCTAGTAGGATTGAATAAAGAAATTTGACAAAGAAATTTCACAAAGAAATTTGACAAAGAAATTTGATTTTTGTTTTTCTTTTTATTGATGTAAAGTGTTGTAACATAAATTTTTTAAAAATAAAATTGAATATAAGTGATTCAATTTTTTTTATAAATAATTTGATGGTATGCATCCCGGAAGGATGACAAACATTATAATTTTTCTTTAGTAAAAACAATCCATGAAGAATTGCAAATATTGTAATTTTTTTTGGTAAAACGAAGTTCTCAAATATATTTTTTTGGTTTTTGTTTCTTAAAATATAGTAGTTACTCTACCTATTATATCTTAATTAACAAAGAAAATATTAATTGTGATTTTTATGCATCCTTGAAGGATTTCATGAATAACAAGCATCCTTTAAGGATTGCATGAATAACATGCATCCCAGAAGCAATATATGAATTATGTTAAAATGTTTTCGAAGGAATTGACATAAATTTTTGTGTTTAGATGTAAAAATTTGTAATATACTCATAAAATGATTATTATTCTATAAGAATGGCATGGATGATTCTAACGTATTCTAGAAGGATAACTATATTTTTATATTATTGTGATCTTTTTCTAGCATTTGACAAATTTGTTAGAGTATTATTAGTTGCATAATTGGAATTATTAATCTATATATTTTATCTTATTGATAATGTCTTACATTTATTTTTTAATTATTGTTTAGGTTTTTATGTGTCATGATTTAATATTTTTGATACCATTGATTACAAGAAAACTTGTGTTACAATGTGAAATCACAAATGTTATGTCCCTTATGTTATTTAGAGCTTCTTTTTGCTTCCAATAGAAAATTCTTGCGGTCAAAAATATCATGGTTGAAGATTTTGATGCCACCAACTAAGGAAAACTATTTTACTTTTGAATTACAAATGTAATGGATCCTAATGTAATATTGAGCTTTCATCAAATTTGGCTTAAAATATTTTGGTATATATATTGATCTCTCTATTAAAGGCTCTAAAATATCCATTGTATTGTTATATGGAGGAGCACTATTACACATTGATAATGTACTATATTCCTCTAAGTTTCATAAGAATTTATTATGTTTCAAAGATATCTGCCTAAATAGATACCATATTGAAACAAGAGATGATGGAGGTATTAAATATCTTTGAATTACAAAACAAAATTCAAACACAAAATGTATAATTCAAAAGCTATCAACTTTCTCCTCTGCCTTATACTACACTTATATTAGTACCATTGAAGCACATACAACAGTAAACTAGAAGTTTACAAATAATGATAAACTTTTAATTTGGCATGACCGATTGGGCTAGCCCAATTATATAATGATGCGAAAGATAATTGAAAATTCATTTTTTCATCCATTAATGAGTATGGAAATTATTCAATCAAATATGTTCTCATGCAGCTCTTGCTCGCAACGGAAGCTGATAATTCGTTCATCACCAACAAAAACTAGAAATGAATCTATCAGTTTTTTAAAGCGTATACATGGTGATATTTGTGGTCCAACACACCCATCATGTGAACCACTTAGATATTTTATGGTTTTAGTTTATGCATCAACTAGATGGTCACAAGTTTGTTTGTTCTCAACTTGCAACCTGACGTTTGCGAGATTGTTAGCTCAATTAATTCGAATAAGAGCTTATTTCCTCGATTATCTTGTTAAAATAATACGTCTTGATAATGCTGTAGAATTTTCATCTTAAGCGTTTAATGAGCATTGTATTTTTATTGGAGTTGACATTAAACATCCAGTAGCACATGTTCATACACAAAATGGACTTTCAAAATCATTTATTAAACGTATAAAATTAATTGGAAGACCACTTATTATGAGATGCAAACTCTCAATTTCTACTTAGGGACATGAAATTTTGCATGGCGCCACATTAATTTGCATCAGGCCAACGAGTTACCACACCTCTTCCCCTTTACAATTATTTTTTGGTAAAGAACCTAATATTTTTCATCTATGAAATTTTGGATGTGCGGTGTATGTTCCAATTTCTCTACCACAATGAAATAAGATGGATCCTCAAAGGAAGATGAGAATATATGTTGGATATGACTCTTCATCTATTATAGAGTTAAATAAGATAAGTGACAAAGAGGACCAGGAACCAATGTAACACTCTAATCTACCCCACAAAATAAAAAGCAAAATATTCACATTTATCAGAGTAAAATATTAAACTCAATAAAAATCACCTCAAATGACGTACATTTCTCAATAAATAAAATATAAGTCAAAGCTCCGTAAACAACGGGTTTTCCCAAAAGATATCAAAAATTGCAGCGGAACTCAAAATGCATAATCCAAAGTTTTCCTTATGCGGGAACATAATCAAAATAACCAAATCAAATAAATCATGGTTTAACTCAAAGACCACACCCCGATGTTACACTATCAGAGAAAGACCCTCTAAGTCAACCACAATGGTCAACGACCCAAAAACTTCAAAAGTCCTCGATGACATCCACGGCTAAACCTGGTCATCTGCACGTTACCCACGTGGAGGCAACATTCAAACAGGCAGGGTGAGTAAAACGATTCATAATAATCAATGTAGGAAATTAATATATAAAATGGCGTCATTCTCATATTCAACATCATCATATTCATCAATGGACATCAACGGTCACAACATCATAAATTACTCAAGATCATCTCATAAATGCAAATGCAACAAGATTCAATGCATGTGGTACCTATCATCACAGCTCAATGGACACTAGGCCATCAACTCTCAATAGATCTCCATCAATAGGATCGATTCTACTCAAGAATTAGAGCACATCAAGATACCTCACATCCGCACAATGGGACTGAAGTCAAAGAAATCAAGGTCCTGAACCGAAGTACGGATGGACATGAATGCATGATGCGCACGTCAATATCATCCTCATAATAATCTCATTAGGTGCATCATCACTCATCAAAATAATCATAAGAATCACGTCATCATAGAATCATCAAAACTCACGGAATCAACATCACAAATCATCATAGTTCCTCATGGGAATTCATCATACAATCATTTATTAATCACATATAAATCACAGTTATACTCATGGTAATTCATTGTACATTCATTTAATCACATAATAATCACAATCATACTCATGGTAATTCATCATACATTCATTTGATAACATAGGAATCATAGTTAGACTCATGGTAATTCACCCAAAAAATCACAGCATCAAAGCATCAAGACATCACTGAACTAGAACATAATTGACTTCTCAAACATATTAGATATAAAAATATTGGGAAACCAAATCTATTATCTATACCATGTTATATCCCTGTTCATTAGCTTTCTAAAGCTTCAAACAGGGACCAAAACGGACTTACGGATCAAAAGTTACGTCCAAAACGATTTCAACCGAAAACATGAACAGTCGTGACGGACAACATGTAGAATTTTCTGCGTTTTTCACCGTTGGAGGCCTCCCGGACCTCCAATTTCGAATCTGTAAAAACTCAAACTCTCAGAAAATTACAACCTATTCAACATTGTAATTATCTCAAGTAAATTTATAGTTTTAACACAATTAAGCCATCTAATCATTGTTTTAAGATTATGCTTAAAACCTTTAAAATTAAGGGATATAGGTTCAATCCCGTATCATATTTATGCCTCTAATTCCCACAATTTCCTTAAACTACACCATAATCATCAGAGGTATCACAAATCACTTATCTTAAAGGTTACACAATCTCAACAATAAATTTTGGCCACGAAGGCCTACTTTCCCTCAAACCCAATTGACCTCAAACCTATCGGACCATAGTTCAAATCCATACGGTTAAAATATCAATAATAGAATTTGGCCACAAAGGTTTTATTCCCTTTTTCCCCAAATCATCCTCAAACCCTTTAAGCCCTTAAATCGGCCTTAAATACATTAAAATTATACATTGAAAACAATGAAGGTAATACTCCCCATACCTTAATTGCTGACTCTAAGCTTTCTCCTTGACTTTCAAAAAACCTTTCGAAGCTCTTGCCTCAAACCTCCTCCTCGGAGCTCTGGCCTCAAATCTTCTCTTTTCAAGGTCTAACAAGAATGAATCCTAATCCCATCAAAATTCTTTTTTGTTAAACCTAACCTTGGACCTATAAATTGGGCTTTTCCACTATTACCCTCACTAACTCCTCCTTAATTGTCTAATTTGCCCTTAGTTAACTTATATTTATTTAAATTAATAATAATACTAATATATTCATATTATATACTATTATTTAAATAAATAACCAAAAATCCATAATTCTCAATATTTCACACCAACCACCGAAAATTACCAAAATGCGAATATTCTTATTTAAATAAATTAAATAAATATTTCAATAAAATTTAGGGTGTTACAACTCTCCCCCACTTAAAAGAATTTTTCCCTCGAAAATTACCTCAAGAAAACAGAGTCAGATACGACTCCCTCACCTCATCTTCACGCTCCCAAATCTAACTTTCTCTAGCTGGTCCTCCCCACAATACCCTTTACCAAGGCAATCTCTTTACCTCAGAGTTGCTTTACTTCTTGTTCATCAATCCGACTGGAAACACTTCAACAATCAAGTCATCTCTCACTTGTACATCATCCATTTGAATCACATGCGAAGGATCTGGAATGTACTTCCTCAACTGAGACTCATGAAACACATCATGCAAATTCGCAAGCGACAGCGGTAAAGTAGTCTGACAAGCTACTTCTCCCACGCTTCCGCAACGCCACTCTGATACGGACCAACAAAATATGGTGTGAGCTTTCGAGACTTCAAAGCTCGACCAACATCAGTTACCAACGTGACTCTCAGAAACACGTGATCTCCCTCTTGGAATTCAAGTGCTCTTATCCTCTTATCATGGTAACTCTTTTGACGACTCTGAGAGACATTCATCTTTTATTGGATCCTCGTGATCTTCTCAGACGTCTCTTGCGCAATCTCAGGTCTGAGTACAACACTCTCGCCCGACTCATACCAACACAAAGGGGTCATACACCTCCTACCATATAAAGCCTCATACGATGCCATTCCAATACTAGAATGGCAATTATTATTGTAGGTAAACTCAATCAACAGCAAATGACTATCCCAATATCCACCTTGATCCAACACATAAGCTCTCAGCAAATCCTCTAAAGACTGGATAGTTCTCTCTGTCTGTCCACCCGTCTGCGGATGATAGGAAGAACTCAATCTCAACATGGTACCCAAAGCATCTGCAAACTCTCCCAAAATCTCGATGAAGATCTCAGATCTCTATCATACACAATACTCGACGGTATCTCATACAACTTCACAACTTCCTCAATATACCTCTCAGCTAGCTTCAACATAGAATGATTAATCCTTATTGGAAAGAAATGAGCTGATCAAGTCAATCTATCCACCATCACCCAAATCGAATCATATCCCTTCAAAGTCTTCAGTAAACCTGTTAAAAAAACCATAAAAATGATATCCCATTTCCACTCTGGACTATTCCACGGTTGCATCAGACCCAATGGTCTTTGATGTTCAACCTTCGACTTTTGACAAGTCTAACTAGCATACACAAACTCAGCCACTCCTTTCTTCATCCCTGGCCCCCAAAACAATTTCCTCAAATCCTGGTACCTCTTCGTAGCACCGGGATGGATACTCAATCTGCTTCGGTGTCCTTCCTCAAGAATACTCTTTTTCAACTCAACACTATCTGGAACACAAACTCTATCATGACATCTCATGATACCATTTCCATTAATCCGAAAATCATCTCTTTGACTTTGATTCATCAAATTCAACCGATCTACCAACTCAAATCATATTTCTCACCTTCTCGAATCTCGTCAAGAATTTCACTAGTAGGCTTCAACATACCAAGCTCAACTCCATAAGAAGTCTCTTCACAACCAAACTCATATCACGAAATTGCTCAATCAGTTCTAACTCTTTTACCATCATCGTCGGTATCTGTGAAGATTTCCTACTCAATGCATCAGCTACCATACTTGCTTTATCTGAATGGTAATTCAAACCAAAACCATAATCCTTCAAAAGTCCCAATCATCTCCTCTGCCTCGCATTCGATTCTTTTTAATCAAGGAAATACTTCAAACTCTTATGATCACTAAACATCTCAAATCTCAAACCAAATAAATAATGCCTCCAAGGCTTCGTCACAACCACAACAACAACCAACTCTAAATCATGCGTCAGATAACTCCTCTTATGCACTTTAAGTTGCCTTGAAGCATATGCTAACACTTGTTGATGTTGCATTAACACACCTCCCTATCCCATTAATGAAGCATCACAATATACAACAATGGTTCTGCCGGATTTGACAAAATCAAAACATGAGCTGTTGACAGCCTTCTCAAAAGCTCTTGAAACTTTCTTCCCACTTTGCATCCAAACAAAAGCTTGAACCTTCCTAGTCTACCACATCAATGGAAAAGATAACTTGGAAAAATCCTTCAACGAATTTTCGATAATAATCTGCCAGCCCAAAAAAACTTCTAATCTCAAAAAAAGATTCTTGAGCTTCCCATTGTGATACAGCTTCAACCTTCGACCTATCAACTGCAATACCCCTACTCGAGATCACATGACCAAAGAAACTTATGTCCTTCAACCAAAAATCACACTTTGATAATTTTGCATACAACTGCTTCTCTTTCAATGCTGATAACACAATTTTCAGATGCTCATCATGATCCTCCTCACTCTTCGAATATATCAAAGTATCATCAATGAACACAACCACAAACCTGTCCAAATAAGGATGAAAAATCCTGTTCATATACTCCGTAAATACACATGGTGCATTAGTCACACCAAATGGCATCACGAAATACTGATCATGTTCGTACCTTGTTTTAAAAGCAGTCTTCTGAATATCTTCAACCTTCACACGAATCTGATGATACCCAGATCTCAAATCTATCTTACTGAACACACTTGTAACAACCAACTGATCCATCAAATCATCAATACTTGGAATTGAACACTTATTCTTGATAGTCACCTTGTTTAATTGTCTATAATCCATACAAAGCCTCGCAAAACCTTCTTTCTTCTTAACTAACAAAATCGGTGCACCCCACGGTGACACACTCAGACAAAAGAACCTCTCCTCAAACAGATCTTCAAGTTGATTCTTAAACTTCTTCGATTTCGGTGTGGACATACGATATGGAGCCATCTCTACCAAACTAGTTCCAGGAACTAGGTCGATCGTAAATCCACTTGCCGTTCCGGCAATAAATCACTTATCTCATTAGGAAAAACTTTCGGATAATCATAACTAATTGGCACACCACCAACTTCCCCATTTTATTAACACTCAAAGTTTCCATCAAAATAAACATCTCAGCACCATCCTCCACCGACTCATCAAAATAATTTGTAAGCACTTAGCTTAACTCAAAACAATTTATTGCACATGCCATCTAAGCTTGCAAGACATATCTATCCCCTCAAACATGACTCCGTCCACTATCAACAAGAGATTAAGGGTGATCAGTTCCTCAACTTGTCAATAGACAGCCGAAAATCATGGTGGGGCATAAACCATCTTTACCAAACTATAAGAGCGTTCATCGACACACTGAGCCACCAGTCCACACTTGAAGCATCCTAGAGAAGCACAAGCTTCTCCCCCACTTGTTTCATTCCCACTTCTGCAGATAAAGGTTAGAAAACAAACATGTATCGACAAGCAGGTATATTTTAAACCTTTGGTCCACACCTTTTGGGATGGGTAGACCATAGCTCCACGCTCGTGATTTTCAAACATAGCCCTTTGTTTGTTTGAGTGTCTATATGTGTGTGTGTGTGTGTGTGTGTGTATGTGAATCTGTGTATACCTGTGTTTGAGCATACATGTAATCATAAACATCATGTTCATGAAAGTTTCATGGAATTCAAAGCTTTTGTTTACAAACTTCATAGGTTTTACCATTGGATTTTGAAATTATACTCTATTTTCAATAAAATGAGATTTTCAGTTATCAAAAGTATTGTTCACTTTGTGGTGTTTGCAAATATGACCTTTGAGTTCCTTGAAACCCATATGCATTGGTGCATTTTTATTCGTCATTAGCATTGTATTCTTTGCATCTCAAGTTCTCACTCTTGCTTTTTCCCTCAAAGAGGAGGCAAGCTAATTCATCAGTACAATAATCGAGCCAATCAAAGAAAGAAAATGAAGAACATTGAGTAAGAAAACCATCAACTTCGTAAGGAGGTGACTACTTTGAGGGTTGGTATGGAAAATCTCTTTGCTTTGGTTGAAACTCTGGTTGCTATTCAAAATCAACCTTTTCCTCATATTTCTCAAACTCCGCCTCAAAAGACTGTGATATCTAAAATCATGTCAATGCCCATTCCTATGACTCCCATTAGCACTTCTAACAACTCTAAGAAGCCTGTGGAAGGTTTACCCAAGGAGAACGAACAAGTTGCTAATGCTATTTTGCGAAAGAAACATGAAGGATCTCGTAACAAAAGTAAACAACACATGGATCAGTTTGACCTGATCCCAATGGCTTATTTTGAATTATATCCTGCTTTAGTACAAAAGAATATGGTGCAAACAAATATTCCATCGGCCATCCCAAAGAATCTACCATGGTGGTTTAAGTATGATCGTTTTTTTTTCCATTTCATCAAGGGGCGCTCGGTCATGATATTGAACATTGTTTTGCCTTGAAGGCCGAAATACAAAAGTTAGTGCAAAGCGGTATTTTTTCTTGTGAAGATTCTGGACCATTATCTCAACAAGTATATTACCCAAGTATGGAAACATTGTGGAAGGATGCCTCGGAGACTACTGTATTTCTGATGTGAATTCAATGAGAGGGTCTTTAGTGGATATGCACATTGATTTATGTAAGCTTACCCACTATGAGCATAATCACACTTCCTACAAAATTTGTTCAAAGAATTCTCATGGATGTTCTGCTGTGAAGAGGGGGCTCTAGGATATGTTGGATCAGAAACTTCTCCATATCACTAGAGAAAGGGTGAACGTCATAGTTCCGCATTTTAATATGCCATAACCAATGGTAATTATGTGCAACAGTAAGAAATCCTCTCTCGTGCCTTGTAGATACGATGCTACCATGCTGGAGGATGATAAGAGAGCTCTTGTTGATGTTCCTCCTGCCGTTCAGATAATTTAAAATTTTTCAATCACAGTTTCATTAGAGGACACATCAGAGTCATCCAATCCCAATGACTTACAGTCAATTGTGGTCCTATTTTACTTGAAGCTCGATAATGACACCTTGAAATGCCAGATCCATGAAATCTCTCCCTCTTTGGTTCAATCCAGATACCAGTTGTGAATTTCATGATGGAGCAATGGGGCATTCGGTTGAAGAGTGCAAAGTTTTCCAAGAAAAGTCCAAGAGATGATCGAAGATGAGGTGATGACCTTCAAAGAAGAAAGCCTAGTTTTAAATGGAACACCTTTGTGTCGAATTCGACAAGAATCAACACACGAGCTATTGACATCCCTACTAAAACTCTCTGAACTTTCTTCACACAGTGGCATATCTTCACCTCTCTTCCAACACTAATAACACAATTTCCCGATGCTCAACATGATCCTCTATATTCTTCGAATTTATCAAACACATTCCATCAATAAATTAATTAATTTCCATGCCACTACTTCACCATCATATAGAGCATTAAAATAGCGTCCAACGCTTCGAATTGTGAGTCAAAATACGAAAATAACATTTTCACACTCCGAAGGCCACTCAACACATTTTCAACTCTTGAAATTTTCAAAGGCCTAATTATACCAATATTGTTTTCTACATCTTACTTTCTTTAATAATCACCGAAAGTCATTATCCACCTTTATACTCGACTCCACAACCTGTTGTCGTAGCATACACACCAGAGACAAGTCTCAAAATTACTCACTCAATTTTAATTCCTTGGCCACCCAAACAGACATACCATATGGAGCTCTCAATATATGACTAGTTTCCGCAACTAAGTCGATCACAACTTCACCTCACGTCTTGTCTGTATAACACATATCTTGTCAGGATAACTCTCAGACAACCACAATCAAGCGGCAAACCGCCAACTTCCCACTTTCATTAATGCTCAAAATTCCCATCAAAATTAAACATCTCATCACTGTCCTGCGCCGACTCATCAAAACAATTCTTAAGCGCTCGGCTTCACTCAAAACAATTCACTGCACCACGCCATCTAAGCTTGCAAGACACATCTATCCCATCCAACACAATCCCAACTACTATCAACAAGAGATTAAGGGTGATCAGTTCCTCAAATTGTCAATAGACAGTCAAAAATCATGATGGGGTATAAACTATCTTTACCAAACTATAAGAGCATTCAACCATACTGAGCTACAACTCCACACTTGCAGCAACCTGGAGAAGCACAAGTTTCTCCCCCACTTTAATCGTTCCCACTCCTTGCAGACAAAGGTTAGACAACCAACACGTACCGACAGTGTTTTCGCACACATGTCGCATACAAGGGAACAACCAACATTAGACAACTTAGCCGGATGGACCGACCAGCTCTGATACCATTAATGTAACACCCTTCTAACCCCACATAAAAATACATAATTAATCAGAGTAAATTAACATGCTTTCACAAAAGGGCGTCACACACTTTACAAATCTCAACATTCACCTGTCATACTCATGTAACATTGAAATAAATAGTCATGCTATTAAATTTTCATCTTGCATGTAGCAGCGGATTCAGTGTATTTACATAAATCTCTTCACAGAACAATCATGTTCATCACATAATCATCAACACTTAGGCACAGAGGCCATTATCATAATATTTCAAATACATTTAAAACACAACTTAGAATACATAATATATCTCTATGGCATAAACCCAACGATCCCAGTGTTACATAACCAGAGCATGACTCGACCCAACATAATTAAAATATTAAACGACTGCACCAGGAGAGACCTCGCAACTACTAGCAGTACAACTCTAAGATACCTGCACGATGTCATAAAGGACATCATTCCAGCAGAAGAATGAGAAATATTACCATAATAATCAAAGCACATAATCATATATAAATGCACAAGTACATAATACATATATTCCACATTTTCTCACCCCAATGCATTTTAACACAATAACAATGCACATAAAGATTTCCATAGCATCAAATACACATATTATACTTCTCACCACAATACCTCACAACCCACTAACATACATCGCAATGTATATATGTATAAAACCAAGCATTCTATCATGCATACATTCATGTTTCCTCAATCAATTCACATGAGCATACACCTCATGTTTAATTTTCTACAACTCGTATAAACATATTCAATCTTGTTTTCTCATCAATTCATTAGTCATTATCTTTCACAATTACTCATTCGCAATCCACAATTCAACAATTCATACACACATGCATATTTCATATAACACTCGTAACCATGCCATGTGACTCATATAAAATTCATCCAATATCGCCAATCCCCTTTCAGGATTATGGGCACGTCAATCATACCCTACCAGGAACAACATTTCAGTTATTCTACCCTGGGAATTATCCCACTAGGAACGACATCTCAGTCATTCTACCCCAGTGTATACGACTACGACATTATACCTCACTGAGAATAACATCTTATTATTCTACCCCAGCGATTACTCCACTAGGAACGACACATAGCCATTCTACCCCTGTGAGTACGAACCTATCACATATACCTATTATCTACATCATTCTGACATTTACTAATCAGTGCATATATATGTACTATTATTCTCAGGCATTATTCACAATTCATCATATACATCACAATGCATATATATACACCCAACTAAGCATATTCATCAATTATGCTTCTATAATTCACATCATTTTCACATAAACATTTACAATTATGTTTATTCACACATCTCAATCATACAGATGATAAATGCAACTCATAGAGACCGACACACGACTCTATGCAGATGCACATGCGGTACCGACTCAATTCAGCAGGTTCAATTGAAGAACCAAATGGAACCATCGCTCGTTACCAAAGTAACTCCCCATCGGGCCTACGATGTTCACCCATTGCTCACACCCCACATGGGCACACAATGTTTATGGATTTCTCACACCCCACATGGGGACACAATGTTTATGGGTTGCTCACCCGTCACATGGGCACACAACCCAATTACTCACACCCCACAAGGGCACATAATTGTTCTGCAGATTCTACGCGGAATCAATTATAACCATCGCATCATACGAGGTTATGCAGATCCTATACGGGATCAATATAACCATCACTCACACGAGGTTCTGCAGATCCTACACGGGATCAAATATAACCATTGCTCACACGAGGTTCTGCAGATCCTACACGGGATCAAATATAACCATCGCTCACACGAGGTTCTGCAGATCCTACACGGGATCAATATAACCATCCCTCACACGAGGTTCTGCAGATCCTACACGGGATCAAATAACACAAATGCATATCATGATGCTTCACATGCAAATACGACTCAATCAACTCTAAACCATCGCTCACACCCCACATGGGCACACGATGTTTCTGCAGATCCTACGTGGGATCAATCAACACAAAATGCATACATATTCGCAAATACATTATTCATGCATTCTTCATATTCATCACATACAATAATCATACACTCACAATGTATATTGTATTCATCATTTATCACAATTGCCATGCATTTTTATTCAGTTCTAAAGAATGCATAATTTGCCCGAAGGCCACGGTTCATAATCGATTCATACACTAGGATTCACGCCTTACGGCTACCCACAACACAACAATTAATAACACACAAGTTATCCTTATGAGACGAGACCGATCGCAACCGGACGCTCTAGCTAAATAAGTTCCTCTCCCTCAAAATCGTTAATTCCAATTAATTGGTAAAATCGGCTAAAAGTTGGCTTAAAATAGTATTTCTTTTCACCAAGTTATAGAACATATTATTAGCTTCAGTTTGATATAAAGAACGTCAAAATCCGATAAACGGTGAAAAAGTTATGAATTTTCGAAATTTTGAAAAATAATATTTTCTCACACTTACAGTGTTAATCGGTTAACGCATATGGTTAACCGATTAACCACTCCAAAAACTCAGTTTTTAGGCCAAAAACTCAGTTTTTATGCCCCTAACACTGTGTTAATCGGTTAACGTATATGGTTAACCGATTAACACCTGAAAAACTCAGAAAAATAGCTACGGGTTCGGGTTTAAAAGCCCCAAAAACCCGACCGATTAAATGGTTTTCACCCGATTAAATGCCTATCCATCCTTACCACTCATATAGGGACATTTTAGGGTCATAAAACTCAAACTCCACGACATCCGATTTCCACTCAAAATCTTAACCTCAATTTAACCGAAAATGGTGAAACTCACAATATCACCCGGTTTTCGCTAAACTAGTTCCAATAATCTTAGTCTAACATATTCCGACTAAACTACGAAAGTTATGCTCGATTCTAACCGTTCGAACATCGGTTTCTATCGATTTCTATCATTTCGACCTAAATGGAAACAAGTTGGAAAACAACCAAACTAATCCACACATATACATACACAATCATACACATTGATTAAGATAGTAAGATTTCACACCCTTACCTTAGATTAATCGAAGCCAGAGGATGTTCTTGATGATTCTCCAAGTTTCCTCTTTTTCTCCTCTTTTCTCTTCTTCCTCTTTCTTTCCTTTTTCTTTCCACTTCCTCATATATATATATATATATATATATATATATATATATATATATATATATATATATATATATATATATATATATATATATATATATATATATATATATATATATATATATATATATATATATATATATATATATATATATGTATATATATATATATATACATATATATATATATATATATATATATATATATATATATATATATATATATATATATATATATATATATATATATATATATATATATATATATATATATATATATATATATATATATATATATATATATATATATATATATATATATATATATATATATATATATATATATATATATATATATATATATATATGTGTGTGTGTGTGTATATATATATATATATATATATGTGTGTATATATATATATATATATATATATATATATATATATATATATATATATATATATATATATATATATATATATATATATATATATATATATATATATATATATATATATATATATATATATATATATATATATATATATATCTTTCCGTTTATTTATTTCCACTATATTTCCTTTCTCAAAACATCTATCAATCCATTTAAACAATCATCTAATTATTCAAATAATTAGAATAATCCAAATTAATTAATTAATTAATACAATTGATTAATTATTACAAATTGGGTTGTTACAACTCTCCCCCACTTTAGGAATTTTCGTCCTCGAAAATGTTACCTCAAAGAACAGAGTTGGATACGACTCCCTCATCTCAATCTCTCAAATCCCACTTTCTCTAGTTGGTTCCCCCAACTGTCTTTACCGAAGAAATCTTCATTATCTCGAAGTTACCTCTTGCTCATCAATCCGAACTAGCAATGTCTCAACAGTCGAATCCTTCCTCGCTTGTACACCATCTAACTGAATGAATGCACTTGCACTTCCTCGATTAGGCACATACCACATCATGTAAATTCACAAGCGACAACGGTAAGACAATCTAACATGATACTTCTCTCACGCTTCCGCTGCGCCACTCTGATACTAAGCAACAAAATACGGTGTGTGCTTCTGGGACTTCAAAGCTCGATGAACACCCGTCACCACGGAAACTCTCAGAACACGTCCTTTCTTAGATCTTCTTGATCTTTTCAGTCGTCTCTTACATAATCCTCAGGTCCAAGCACAACACTCTCTCCTGAATCATACCAATACAAAGGAGTCTTACACCTCCTACCATACAACGCTTCAGATCCCTATCTGACACAATATTCGACGACACCTCATACAACTTCATCACCTCAGTGATATCCATCTCAACCAGCTCCAACATAGAATGATTAATCCTCATTGGTAGGAAAAGGGCCAATCTAGCCATTCCATCCAAAATCACTCTATTAAAATCATATTCCTCAAATTCTCCGGAAAACCCAATGCAAAATCCATGGGAATACTATCCGATTTCAACTCTGGAATATACAACGGTTACATCAGACCCAACAGTCTCAGACGTTCATTCTTCGACTTCCGACAAGTCTAACCAGCACATACAACTAAACCACTTTTCTCTTCATTTATGGCCATCAAAATATTTTCCTCAAATTCGGTTACATCTTTATAGCACTAGGATGGATACTCCATCTACCACTTAATAATCTATAGAACACAACTCTATCACGACATCTCATGATACCATTCCATTAATACGAAAATCAACCCTTCGACTTAATTCATCAAATTCAACCATCATCATCAGCATATACCAAATCTTCAAATCGATGCATCAGCTACCGCATTGCTCTACCCAAATGGTAATTCAATCTAAAACCATAATCCCTCAGGAGTTCCAATTGTTTTCCTCTGCCTCATATTCAATTCTCCCAATTCCAACCAATACCTTAAGCTCTTGAGATCACCAACTATTTCAAATCTCACACTAACCAATTGGAGCCTCCAACTCCGGCACAAACACAATAACAACCCACTCTAAGTCACTTGTCAAATAATCCCTCTTATATGCTTTAAACTACCTTCAAGCAACTAAACTCGCTGATGTTGCACTTAACATATCTCTCAATCATACCCACAAGGCATCACAAAACACAACGAACGGTTCTGTCGAATTCGGCAAGAATTAACACACGAGTTGTTGACAGCCCTACTAAAACTCTCTGAACTTTCTTCACAGTGGCATATCTTCACTTCTCTTCCAACACTGATAACACAAGTTCCCGGTGCTCAACATGATCCTCTATATTCTTCGAATTTATCAAACACATTCCATCAATAAATTAATTAATTTCCATGGCACTACTTCACCATCACATAGAGCATTAAAATAGCATCCAACGCTTCGAATTGTGCGTCAAAAAATGAAAACAACATTTTCACACTCCGAAGGCCACTCAACACATTTTCAACTCTTGAAATTTTCAAAGGCCTAATTATACCAATATTGTATTCTACATCTTACTTTCTTTGATAATCACCGAAAGTCATTATCCACCTTTATACTCGACTCTACAACCTGTTGTCATAGCATACACACCAGACACAAGTCTCAAAACTACTCACTCAATTTTAATTCCTTGGCCACCCAAACAAACATACCATATGGAGCTCTCAATATATGACTAGTTTCCGCAACTAAGTCGATCACAACTTCACCTCACGTCTTGTCTGTATAACACTTATCTTGTCAGGATAACTCTCAGACAACCACAATCAAGCGGAAAACCGCCAACTTCCCACTTTCATTAATGCTCAAAATTCCCATCAAAATTAAACATCTCATCACTGTCCTACGCCGACTCATCAAAACAATTCTTAAGCGCTCGGCTTCACTCAAAACAATTCACTGCACCACGCCATCTAAGCTTGCAAGACACATCTATCCCATCCAACACAATCCCAACTACTATCAACAAGAGATTAAGGGTGACCAGTTCCTCAATTTGTCAATAGACAGTCAAAAATCATGATGGGGTATAAACTACCTTTACCAAACTATAAGAGCATTCAACCATACTGAGCTACAACTCCACACTTGTAGCAACCTGGAGAAGCACAAGTTTCTTCCCCACTTTAATCATTCCCACTCCTTGCAGACAAAGGTTTGACAACCAACACGTACTGACAGTGTTTTCGCACACATGTCGCATACAAGGGAATAACCAACATTAGACAACTTGGCCGGATGGACCGACCTGCTCTGATACCATTAATGTAACACCCTTCTAACCCCACATAAAAATACATAATTAATTAGAGTAAATTAACATGCTTTCACAAAAGGGCGTCACACAATTTGCAAATCCCAACATTCACCTGTCATACTCATGTAACATTGAAATAAATAGTCATGCTATTAAATTTTCATCTTGCATGTAGCAGCGGATTCAGTTTATTTACATAAATCTCTTCACAGAACATTCATGTTCATCACATAATCATCAACACTTAGGCACAGAGGCCATTATCATAATATTTCAAATACATTTAAAACACAACTTAGAATACATAATATTTCTCTAAGGCACAAACCCAACGATCCCAGTGTTACATAACCAAAGCATGACTCGACCCAACATAATTAAAATATTAAACGACTGCACCAGCAGAGACCTCGCAACTACTAGCAGTACAACTCCAAGATACCTGCACGATGTCATAAAGGACATCATTCCAGCAGAAGGGTGAGAAATATTACCATAATAATCAAAGCACATAATCATATATAAATACACAAGTACAGAATACATATATTCCACATTTTCTCACCACAATGCATATTAACACAATAACAATGCACATAAAGATTTCCATAGCATCAAATACACATATTATACTTCTCACCCTAATACCTCACAACCCACTAACATACATCGCAATGTATATATGTATAAAACCAAGCATTTTATCATGCATATATTCATGTTTCCTCAATCAATTCACATGAGCATACACCTCATGTTTAATTTTCTACAATTCGTATAAACATATTCAATCATGTTTTCTCATCAATTCATTAGTCAATATCTTTCACAATTACTCATTCGCAATCCACAATTCAACAATTCATACACACATGCATATTTCATATAACACTCGTAACCATGTCATGTGACTCATATAAAATTCATCCAATATCGCCAATCCCCTTTCAGGATTATGGGTACGTCACTCATACCCTACCAGGAACAACATCTCAGTTATTCTACCCTGGGAATTATCCCACTAGGAACGACATCTCAGTCATTCTACCCCAGTTTATACGACTACGACATTATACCTCACTGAGAATAACATCTTGTTATTCTACCCCAGCGATTACTCCACTAGGAACGACACATAGCCATTCTACCCCTGTGAGTACGAACCTATCACATATACCTATTATCTACATCATTCTGACATTTACTAATCAGTGCATATATATGTACTATTATTCTCAGGCATTATTCACAATTCATCATATACATCACAATGCATATATATACACCAAACTAAGCATATTCATCAATCATGCTGCTATAATTCACATCGTTTTCACATAAACATTTACAATTATGTTTATTCACACATCTCAATCATACAGATGATAAATGAACTCATAGAGACCGACTCACGACTCTATGCAGATGCAAATGCGGTACTGACTCAATTCAGTAGGTTCAATTGAAGAACCAAATGGAACCATCGCTCATTACCGAAGTAACTCCCCGTCGGGCCTACGATGTTCACCCATTGCTCACACCCCACATGGGCACACAATGTTTATGGATTGCTCACACCCCACATGGGCACACAATGTTTAAGGATTGCTCACACCCCACATGGGCACACAATCATTCTGCAGATTCTACGCGGAATCAATTATAACCATCGCATCATACGAGGTTCTGCAGATCCTACACGGGATCAATATAACCATCACTCACACGAGGTTCTGCAGATCATACACGGGATCAAATATAACCATCGCTCACACGAGGTTCTGCAGATCCTACACGGGATCAATATAACCATCGCTCACACGAGGTTCTACAGATCCTACACGGGATCAAATAACACAAATGCATATCATGATGCTTCACATGCAAACATGACTCAATCAACTATAAACCATCGCTCACATCCCACATGGGCACACGATGTTTCTGCATATCCTACGTGGGATCAATCAACACAAAATGCATACATATTCACAAATATATTATTCATGCATTCTTCACATTCATCACATACAATAATCATACACTCACAATGTATATTGTATTCATCATTTATCACAATTGCCATGCATTTTTATTCAATTCTAAAGAATGCATAATTTGCCCAAAGGCCACGGTTCACAATCGACTCATACACTAGGATTCACGCCTTACAGCTACCCACAGCACAACAATTAATAACACACAAGTTATCCTTACGAGACGAGACCAATCACAACTGGACGCTCTAGCTAAATAAGTTCCTCTCCCTCAAAATCGTTAATTCCGATTAATCGGTAAAATTGGCTAAAAGTTGGCTGAAAATAGTATTTCTTTCCACCAAGTTATAGAACATATTATTAGCTTCAGTTTGATATAAAGAACGTCAAAATCCGATAAACGGTGAAAAAGTTATGAATTTTCGAAATTTTGAAAAATAATATTTTCTCACACTTACAATGTTAATCGGTTAACGCATATGGTTAACCGATTAACCACTCCAAAAACTCAGTTTTTAGGCCAAAAACTCAGTTTTTAGGCCCCTAACACTGTGTTAATCGGTTAACGTATATGGTTAACCGATTAACACCTGAAAAACTCAGAAAAACAGCTACTGGTTCGGGTTTAAAAGCCCTAAAAACCTGACCGATTAAATGGCTTTCACCCGATTAAATGCCTATCCATCCTTACCACTCATATAGGGACATTTTAGGGTCATAAAACTCGAATTCCACGACATCCGATTTCCACTCAAAATCTTAACCTCAATTTAACCGAAAATGGTGAAACTCACAATATCACCCGATTTTCGCTAAACTAGTTCCAATAATCTTAGTCTAACATATTCCGACTAAACTACAAAAGTCATTCTCGATTCTAATCGTTCGAACATCAGTTTCTATCGATTTCTATCATTTCGACCTAAATGGAAACAAGTTGGAAAATAACCAAACTAATCCACACATATACATACACAATCATACACATTAATTAAGATAGTAAGATTTCACACCCTTACCTTAGATTAATCGAAGCCAGAGGATGTTCTTGATGATTCTCCAAGTTTCCTCTTTTTCTCCTCTTTTCTCTTCTTCCTCTTTCTTTCCTTTTTCTTTCCACTTCCTCATATATATATATATATATATATATATATATATATATATATATATATATATATATATATATATATATATATATATATATATATATATATATATATATATATATATATATATATATATATATATATATATATATATATATATATATATATATATATATATATATATATATATATATATATATATATATATATATATATATATATATATATATATATATATATATATATATATATATATATATATATATATATATATATATATATATATATATATATATATATATATATATATATATATATATATATATATATATATATATATATATATATATATATATATATATATATATATATATATATATATATATATATATATATATATATATATATATATATATATATATATATATATATATATATATATATATATATATATATATATATATATATATATATATATATATATATATATATATATATATATATATATATATATATATATATATATATATATATATATATATATATATATATATATATATATATATATATATATATATATATATATATATATATATATCTTTCCCTTTATTTCTTTCCACTATATTTCCTTTCTCAAAACATCTATCAATCCATTTAAACAATCATCTAAATATTCAAATAATTAGAATAATCCAAATAAATCAATTAATTAATACAATTGACTAATTATTGAAAATTGGGCTGTTACAATGACGAAATCAAAAACGCAAAATCTCTAGTCGTATGCTTTTGAATAAGACCCTGCTGATGATATAAGGCATTGTTTCAAATCCCCCAAACACCGAAGATATAAGGGAGATAAAACCTCGTTAATCCCTTTAAGCCTTGAAGTAGGAGTTTCTTTTCTAAATAAAAAAGCTTCAATTTTAACCTGGGGTAGAGTAGTTTTCAGTTAAGCTGGTCGAGCGCCCAGACTTCTCAAAAAGGAGGAGTGAACATTTGAGAATCTATTTTATCTATTCCTCACATATTAGGAGGCTGAAAGTCAAAAAAACCACAATGATTATCCGTCGACTATCTAAAGAGTGAGGCAGTCACAATCCTTTCAAAAGGATAAAAATAACTTAGAGTCACACGACTTGTTCATAAATAAATAAATAAACTGAAAAAATGAAAAAAGTCCGCTATGTCAAAACCTATGAAGGAGACTTAGGTAAAATTGAGGCATCCCGCTGGACTTCAAAGTCAAATCCAAAGACTTCGTCCAAGAAAAAGTTAGAGAATAAAAACAAAATATTAATATAAGGAAACACGAAAAGAAAAAACAAAAGATCACCAAGAAAAATCCTCAATAAATAACAAAGTCGTGTGATCAAACACCAAAAGCAAAAATGTGAGTGACTGCCATGTCCAAAGCCTCTGTGGTTTCTCAATCATATCAAAACTCCTCTTGAAAGATGAGTGCCCGTGTTAGGTTAACTGAAGGTAGGATTGGAGAACATCACAAAGAATGGGTTGGCACAAATAAACTTTGAGCTTTATATCCTTTGTTTCTTAAGCCGTGAACCAAGCCACGATACAACCCTCAAAAGACCTAATTGAAGCAGGGTTTATTTTGAAAGCGTACTCGACGAGATAACATTTCTTGACTCCTATGAGATAAGCTCAAAAGTTGTGTTAGCTTTGTAAAATTAATTAATTTACTATCCTAACTAGTGATTTGGTCACAAGTTATTGTGATATGTTTTCAATAAATAAATAAAAATTCAAGACAAGCATGTGTGTTGCATTAGCAGTTTCAGAATTATCATTTTTTTGCTCGCTAACATTGCTTGACATCATAGAAGCTTGCATACGAACAACAATGATGAGCTTAATCTTTTGAGACTTGAAACTCTAATAAAAAAAGAGCGAAATATTCCAAGAATGATCATATCTAGCGGCATGTTGCCTGATGACTCTGCTGACCAGAGGCAAGTTTGTTTCCCAGTTGTTGCTTTCACAGACTAACCATCCCTAAGGGGGCAAGTTTAAAGTTTCAACAATACAGAATGCAGTCAATCTGGGACAGTTACGTTAAGATTCAACAAATCTCTCCAAGAGTTGGAAGATATTGGAATATATTGGATTACAAGTTTTCTGTAAAATCCTCTTGGAATGACTTTCTTCTCATAAACTATGTGATCTTGGGGCATTTGAGAATTGAATATCATTTTATCCATTCACAACAAATGTTGTTCGAAATGGCAACCACCATACAGTTCATCAATGCAGAACTACTTTGTGCTCATAGCATTCTTCACCCATACCCCAAAGAGCTCATGTCTCAAGTGGTGTGATGATTCCTCATTAAGTCTCTACCACAGGTACTCATGACAATTCCCCGGTGAATTTCCACTTCAAACAGTTATGGCATGTTTGGTGCAAGATTTCCCCTATTGGTAACCTAAGCATCCACCAGTGAATTTCCTTGGCTTCAACCTTCCCAGTGAAGTGTATGTTATTTCACTCCTTAACAGACTTCTTACAACTTCAATCTTCCCTGGAAAAATGGATGTTTATTTCATCCATATAGAGTCTCAACTCTGATATCTATAACTACGACTTTAATCCAAGTTCCCCTAATGAAGTGGATATTTATTTTATCCTCTATGAGGCCTCAACTCTGGAATCTCCGATAATGACTTCCTTTCAGTCTACTTCAGTTCATAATGGATATTTATTTTATCCCCTATGAAGTTTTTTTGATCATGAGTTTGATCCTTTCCTAGTGAATCTTTCTCATCCCAACAGAGCAGTAGTATTCATCTTGACAATCCCTTAAGTGAAGTCATGATATAATATCCCCAAGTGGAGTGCTCTCTTTTCCCAAGAGAAGTTTGAAACCTTGAAGCAAGATTGTGATTCTATGTGTGGCTTTCCGTTCACCCCAGTGATGCTTCTATCTTGCGAAGATTGGCCGAGTATCCGTGTCAAGATGTTTATTTCATCTCATACTTCTCCTTGTTTGTTTTGTCATGATAAGCATAACATAACATACATTCATTCCTATAGATACATTGTGCATTTTACATTTTTGTGTTTTTTTGTTTGTTTACTTTGGTCGTGTTTATCCCTAAGCGACTGGGTTTGGCTTCTCCCTCCAAGTAGAGTCATCAGCCCTAAGCAGAAAGAGCACATCCTTTCTAATTCCCCATTGAGTTCTATTTTTGTGGAATATGGTTACTTTGGTTTTCTTTTTCCATTTTTGGATAAAGATAAACCCCAATTGAGTGCATTCCTCAATGGGTAGAGTTTTGTTTGATCATTTCTCTTCAGTTATTTCCTGAATTGAACTTTGGTCCCTGGCAATCAAAATTTTGAGTCTCTCTAGGCTTTTCAACCTGTATTGAGCGTGCATTTATTTTAAACTTTTTCCCCATGAAGAATCTATTTGAGGATCACCATTGAAGACAACATATTTCCTCCACGGCAGTGTTACAACATTTTCTCAGCAATTTATACCCAGACAACAAGTGGCAGCTTTTTATTTGAGCAGCTTATTTCGGTCTCATGTTTTCTATTTGGATGACAAATGGCAGTCTCCTCAAGACAGTTTGTCTATCCCTAATGAGTTTATCAACATTATCAACTTATCCTCCATCAAATGGCATATCTCCGAAAATCCATTAGAGAAGTTTGGTGAAATCTTTACAAGTGTTTCTCTTTATTTGAGAATTCCTTATATAAGAACTTTATTTGCTTCAATGGAACTTCAAACTACAACAATGCTGCTCTTCAGTGATGTTTTCCCTAGCGAGTCCACTATTCAATTTGCTTCCATCAAATGGCATCTCTCCGAGAAGTTTGGTGAAGATTCAGATGATCTTTCTTTTTATTTTAGAAGACATATTTTGAAAATCAACCGACTTGCATCTCTTTTAGATCCTTGACGATGTTTTCTAATCACCAATAAATTATGGATCCCCTCTAAAGTCATAAATCTCCAGTAAAATTCCAATCCCCTGTGAGGATACTCTCCCATAAGTATTCACCTTTAAAAGAAGAAATTGATACCTATTCATGGCATACAACCTTGAAGCGAGGGGAGGTTTATTTTACCATTTTCAAAGAAGAAACCGAGACCCATTCATGGAATACAACCTTGAAATGAGGGGAGGTTTATTATACCCTTTTCAAAGAAGAAATTGATACTCGTTCATGGCATACAACCTTGAAGCGAGGGGAGGTTTATTTTATAATTTTAAAGTGGAATACTTGATCAAAGAAGAAATTGAGACCCGTTCATGGCATACAACTGTCGCATTGCTGCGAAGAGGGGCCAGCAAGTACAGAAGATTCGCCACCGTTCAGTATTTATCCCAAAAGAGGGAAAGGAAACCATCAGAGAAAACCTACGAAAAAGGGAAAAGACAGGTCTTCGTAACCAAATCTTGGGTTCGGGAGTCGGTTACGTAAGGGGAAGGTATTAACACCCCTCACGTCCGTCGTACTCGACAAGATCAACGCTTTGTTGTCTATCTAAAAGGGTGTTTACTATCTAAGCTACGACTCAAGGACAAAAGAAAAGAAAAGGGACTCGATAGAGCATCACCGCTCTATGCCTACGTATTCCCTCGTGCAATGGGAAAGTCAGAGTCAACGTAGTTCGGCTAACTACGGGTGAAAGTGGGGAACGGTTGCTCGCCAAGACATCGCCGTCTTGTGCCTACGTATTCTCGTCTGGTACGAGAAATCAGAACAAACATAGTTCGGTCTAACAAGAACACCGGTTGGTTTAAATGTTTTTAGGCCCGAGTAGGGTTAAAACTTAGTTCTAGCAATTAGGTGTATGCAGCTCGACTATTGGAGACTTAGGCGTTACCTATTTGCGGTAGAACCAAGAGTTAAAAAAACTCTCCTTATGAAAAATATTTTCCAAATTAAGATCCTGAAGGATAAAAAGGTTTGAAGTTTGTTTTTGTGTTTTTTAGAGAAGAAGTGCATTGATTATTGTTTGTAATTCATGTTCCACTAAAGATTATGACTTAGGAGCGAATGCGTCGCATATCGTCCTAAGGACGTACACTAAACACTCTAAGCAATTTAGATGAAGCCCCTCAATCACCATTCCCCAAGTACTTAAGGCTCGTAACGTACAACATTTAGTAACCTTTATTAAGTGTTTTAAGAGAATTTGAAGGTGAGAAGAGAGAGACACCCTAAAGGGAGACTAAGACTCAACTTAATGTTCTCATGCAAAGTGTACCTATGATTGGGATGAATGGGAATGCTACCTAACATTATCAAGCATGGGTTCAATCCTAAGGTCTATCATAATCAACCTTGAATGAGGAAGATTAGAGGTCCTAAGGGATCATGGCAAAGAAGAGAGAAGAAGAAGAAAGCAAAAGATAAGAACAATGCGGGTATGCAACATGTAATGCACAATTAGAATGAAAGTGAGGGAGGGAAAAAGTGTGGGGCAATAGCCTCCACAAGCACATCTCAACCTCAAGCATACATATGAGAGATGCAAAGAAGAAGGAAGAAAGAATACACACAAAATAGATCAAACAAGTGCACAAAAATGGGATGAAATGGGAGAATGAATCCTACAACCATTTGCCATCAACCACAATGCCCAAAGGAAAAACAAAAGAAAGGTAAGAAGCCATGATCAAATGAGAGAACGGGAGGCAATGTGAGGACAACAAGGAACTCAAATGTGCAACTCAACCATAGACAAACTTAATGATCATGCAAGAACACACAAGATAAGTCCTCAAAGAATCACCATTCATGATATGTTTCAAGTACCTCCTAAGGAGAGACCAAACCATCTCAAATGGGAATCAAATGTCATTTTACAGAGGCAAAGATGAGAGGATAAGGTACATAAACCAAAGAAGGAAAAGCATATAAAAGAATGCAAGAATAGGCATGGAGAAATACCTAACTCTTAAGCACATTCAACACTTGAACTTCAAGTGGAAAGCCTAAAAGATATGAAAATATCAACAAGCAATGAACACGTTTATGGCCTAAAAATGAGCATTCAAATACTTCAACATGTTAGAAGTATGAATAAACAAGAATTGAGAGCTCAAGGGATCCATAGAAGTCATTTCCCATTCAAACTAGGTCAAGTGTTTGTATGAACCTCCCTTAGAACTAACTTGACTTGCAAGTTACCTCAAAAATAGGAAAAAGGCTCAAAATAATCCAAATAAAATCTCAAATAAACATAAAAGAGTTAGAAACCAGAGGCTAAAAGAATACAATCAAAGTCACTTCAAAGCATCACCAAAGAATTTGATTCACAAGGATGCTCCACTTTGAAGGACGATTGTCGAGGGTCAACAAAAATGACTTAAAAGTCAAACCAAAAGTTGTCAAACCAGGGGCAAAAGTGTCCTCAAAAACCATTCACCTCATTATTGAAATGAGGAATGATTCTCATTCATTAGATCAAAAGAAAAGATCAAGAACAAAGCATGAACAAGGAAGATCAATTAAAATTCAATTAAAAAACAACTCCAAATGATAAATCTCATTTTAATTGAAAAATAAACCAAAAAATAAAATAAAAATTTCCTAAAATTAAAGGACATCTCAAAATGTCCTAAAAGTATTTTTGTGGGATTTTATAACATTGGAATTATTTTTAATGAATTAAAATCAAAACAGAATAAAAAATAAAAATAAAATAAAAGAAAATAAACCAGCGGTGTAAATAGCAAGGTTTTTAGGAAAAACCAATGGGCTGGGCTAACAAGGAGGTGCAATTAGCACTCAGAGCCCATCTAAAATCACAACATGAAACACACCATTTCATTTAACTGACGTGGCAGTCAGCTATCCACGCGTGCTGGTCAGCCATCATCCAAACCGTTGATCCAACAAGTCAACAAGTCAACAACACAAGTGGAAAGCCAAGTAAGCAAAACGGAAAATAAAACCAGATGACAGAGCTACATTCTCCGGTCATCTTCTTCGGTCACACGGCCGGAGTTGCAGACTCAAATCATCACCAAATCACATCAAATCTTATATCAAATTGAAGGGGAGCTTACGTAGATCACAGATCCACAGTCCAAAATCATTTATCATGCGTAAATTAAGAGAATCGAAGCATCAAATATTTGAGCACATAAATGAAATCATCACAAACACAACAAATAATGATCCAGAATTTGCCTACACATGTAGGTCTTCAGTTTGCAACGACAATGGAGTGAAACAGATGCATATTATGAGAGAAATCTTGATTTGAGGATAAACTAATAGAGCCTCTCCGTTGGAGCTTCAATTATGCTCAAGCTTGATCTAAATTGCGCAGAAAAACTCAAGGAAGTTCAAGGAAGAGAATGCTAGCTTTGATTTGAGTTGAAAATGCTTGAATCTCAATTCACGATTTCACTTTTACTCTTCAATTCTCCAATTGTAATCTGCTCAATTCTCCATCAAATGCACGAATGAAGCTTCAAAGTTCATTTGAAGCTTTTATGTGTTGGATCCAGAAGCAATTGGAGGCCCAATTTGGCCTGATTAGAGTGCAATTCAAAAATTCCCTAATTGGAAATCCAAGCTTCATGCACACGTAAATTGGCTCCAATTTCCTTTGAAAATGATTCAAACCAGTTGATGGGAGTGTGTAGTGATCGTGTGGATGAGAATTACTCCTTAATTTGATCCAATGGTGGAGATTGGATGTGAGACTTCTTTTTGAAGTAATATGAATTTTCCCGTGTTCTAGCTTGCATAACTCAAATCCAATTTGTGCATTCTCCTCGTTGTGATATTGTGACTCAAAATATGCACAAACATGACATGAAAATGAATTAAAACCATTTCAATTTAATTCATGACTTTAAGTTCAAATTTCCTTTGAATTTCTTCACTAGTCTTCATATTCATGCCAAATCCATGATAATTTGATGTTTCTTGATGGAATTGAGATCATTTGAAGCAACTTTCATGTTGGGAAAAGTTTCATTTAAATTGCACAAGATCATGAACAAGACCTATAATCATAATGACCTATAATCTCACTTTCCCAAAATACCCCTGCCTTGCAAGCTTCATAACTTGAGTTCCACAAATGAGATGAAGGACTTCTAGTACTTTTTGGAAAGCTAAGATCATGAGGAATAACTTTAATGTTCATCAAAACCAACTCAACTGGGGATCGCCCAATGAGGGAACAACATCGACCTCTGCTTGGGGATGAGTCAATAACTTGAACTCTGAGGGGGTACACAGTTATACATTCAAGATCTGTGGGGAGAAATCCCATCTCGACTCGCTGGGGAGTATAGGCACACCTGCAAGGGAACAAAGGTACATGGCTGACCTGCGAGGGGGATATCAATTGGCCGGAGACCTCGGTATAAAATGTTGAGGAATGAGTGCATACAGACTTAACCTGATCTGCATGAGGGATATAAAACTCAACCCTCTAGGGATAAACTTACTATGCCGGAGACTTCGGTCTCGAACTGTGAAGAGTTAAATGTGCACCGATCAACGGAGATACACCTCTAACGAATTGCCCCAAGGATAACGACCCTGCAAAAATGAACAAATAGACAAGAAATCCTGTACAAAGGAACTATCACAGTGGTAATCCGTGACGTTGTTCGAATAACTCAAAGTTTTAACGATTATTAACAAAGCCTTCAAGTTTATGTATGCACAGTTTATCAAAAACATTGGGCGTTTTTCGCAAACAAACAGTAAGGCTAAAGCAAAACAAAACAATTACTGAATAGTATATGTTTTATTGACAGATGGGCCTGTAAATAGGAAATATTTTACAACAGATGCAACCCCTTAAAAGAGGAAGCTGCGCAAAAATCTACAGAAATGCACAAAAAATATACAGAATGTCGGCAATGTGGCACAGACGAACACCATAAGTTGATCCATCTATGACTCGCATGACTTCGATGCTTCACCGACGCTTCGTCTTCAGAAGAGATTGATTCAGATAAACGGCCCTCAGGTCCTCCCTCAATCCACTAAGCTCTGAAGATCACACGCAGACCGCACTCATTTGCCTTTTTTTTTAAAATCCCTAACTTTTGCGTGAATCGCCCTTTCTGGTTTTCAATTCATCGGGATACCCATTTTTGCCAAATCCGCCTTTTCAGGTTTTCAACTTTGCGGGTTTACATCTTTTTTCTTTTTATATCCCTAACGTTTGCCCAAACCCATTCTTTTTACGATTCGCCGGGATGCCCCATTTTTGCCTGGATATTCTTTTCTTTCCAGCGGGTCTCTTTAAGCAAAGTATTTTTTAACTGTGTCTGCGTTCACAGGGGATGTAAAATCCTCCCCATCGATGGTGGATAACAGCAAGGCTCCTCCGGAGAAGACCTTTATCACGATGTATGGACCTTCATAGTTGGGAGTCCATTTGCCCCTATGATCTGTTTGTGGAGGGAGAATCTTTTTTAGCACAAGATCGCCCATCTGAAAGCATCGAGGGCGCACCTTCTTGTCGAAAGCTTTCTTCATCCGACTCTGATACAACCGACCGTATGCAATAGACGCTAGCCTTTTCTCATACATCAGGCTAAGCTGATTCAATATGTTTCTTACCCATTCTGCCTTATCGAGCTAGACATCGACCAAAACTCTCAAAGAAGGAATCTCGACCTCTAATGGTAGGACAACCTCCATACCATACACCAGCGAGAAAGGAGTTGCCCCAGTTGAAGTGCGTATTGTAGTATGATATCCATGCAAAGAAAAGGGCAACATCTCATCCCAATCTTTATAGGTTACAACCATCTTTTGCACTATCTTCTTGATATTTTTGTTGGCTGCTTCAACAATGTCGTTCATCTTCGGACGATAGGGCGGTGAGTTGTGATGCTCGATTTTGAAACTCTGGCATAGTTCCTTCATAATCTTGTTTTTCAAGTTCGAACCATTATCAGTAATGATTCTTTCGGGCACTCTGTATCTACAGATGATACCCTTCTTGATAAATCTGGTTACGACTTTCCTCGTGACATTTGCATAGGAGGTTGCTTCCATCCACTTGATAAAGTAGTCAATGGAACCCAAAATGAAACGATGTCCATTGGATGCGGTGAGCTCAATCTTGCCAATCATGTCAATGCCCCACATGGAAAAGGGCCAAGGAGATGCCATGACGTTTAGAGGACACAGAAGCACATGAATCTTGTCTGCATAAATCTAGCATTTATGGCATTTCTTGGCATATTTGAAACAGTCAGACTCCATTGTCAGCCAATAATATCCTGCTCGTAATAGCTTTCGAGACATGGCGTGCCCGCCAGCATGCGTACCAAAGGGTCCTTCGTGGACCTCTTCCATAAGCAAGCTTGCTTCTTTCTCATCCACGCATCTTAATAACACCAAATCATAATTCCTCTTGTAGAGTACACCATCCTGATTCAGATAAAAGTTGCCAGACAACCTTCTCAGAGTCTTCTTATCCCGGGTCGACGGCCCCGGCGGATACTCTTGCTTCTTAAGAAAGTTCTGGATGTCATAAAACCATGGCTTTCCATCAGAGGCTTCCTCAATGGCGAACACAACCAGCCGCCTATCAAGGCGCGAGATGACTATTCTTGGAGCATCATTCCAATAGTTCACCTTGTACATTAAGGATAACGTTGCTAGAGCTTCTTCCATCTAGTTCTCCGCTCTTGGCACGTGATGGAACTCTACACGATCAAAGAATGGCAATAGCCTCCTGACATAGTTCATGTAAGGAATCAGATTGGGTTGCCTGGTCTCCCATTCTCCTTTGATTTGATTTACAACTAGCGCTGAGTCGCCGTACAAATCTAGGTTCTTGATCCTCAGATCAATAGCTTCTTCCAACCCCATGATACACGCTTCATATTCTGCTTCGTTGTTGGTGCAAGCAAAAGTCAACCTGCCAATGAATGGTATATGAGAACCATGGGGAGTCGTGATGATTTCCCCAATTCCACTACCGTACGAGTTAACAACACCATCAAATATCATCTGCCATTGGGAGCCACGCTCATCACAATCTTTCGTCTTCAGATACATGATGTCTTCGTCAGGAAATTCAAATTTCATCGGTTGATAGTCTTTGATCGGCTGTTCGGCGAGATACTTTGACAGAACACTCCCCTTGATAGCCTTCTGAGAAACGTATTGGATATCATACTCCGTCGGTACCATCTGCCACCTGGCAATTCTTCCGGAAAGTGCTTTCTTTTTGAAGACGTATTTAATCGGATCCATCTTCGAAATCAGCATGGTTGTATGATTAAGCATATACTGTCTCAAACGTTTGGCAGCCCACGTGAGTGCACAACACGTTTTCTCCAACATCGAGTACCGAGAGTCACAATTTATGAACTTTTTACTCAGATAGTATATTGCATGCTCTTTTCTTCCAGTCTCGTCGTGTTGACCGAGAACACAACCCATACTATATATTCTCATGAACCGTTAGATACATTATCAAAGGTCTTCCAGCAACTGGGGGTATCAGTATTGGAGGTTCATGCAAATATTCTTTTATCTTATCAAATGCCTTTTGGCAATTTTCGTTTCAGACAACCGCCTGATCTTTGTTTAGCAATTTGAACATTGGTTCGCACGTGGCTGTGAGATGAGATATGAACCGAGCAATGTAGTTCAATCTCGCCAAAAAACCACGAACCTCTTTTTATGTTTTCGGCGCTGACATATCTTGAATAGTTTTTATTTTTGCAGGATCGACCTTAATTCCTTTTTCACTGACAATGAACCTCAGCAACTTTCCTGATCTTACCCCGAAAGTACACTTGTTAGGGTTCAACCTCAATCTGAATTTCCCGAGCCTCTCAAACAGCTTCAACAGGTTGACCAGATATTCTTCCTCCGATTGCGACTTTTCTATCATATCATCAACATAGACCTCGATCTCATGATGAATCATATCATGAAACAAAGTGACCATAGCCCGCTGATAGGTTGCCCCTGCGTTTTTCAAACCAAAAGGCATTACCTTATAACAGAAAGTCCCCCATGGCGTGATAAACATTGTTTTCTCCATATCCTCCGGTGCCATCTTGATCTGGTTATAACCGGAAAAAACGTCCATGAAGGAAAACACGGATTATTGAGCAGTATTATGAACCAATACGTCAATGTGGGGGAGCGGGAAATCGCCTTTCGGGCTCACTTTATTCAAATCTCTGTAATCGACGCACATCTGTACCTTGCCATCCTTCTTAGGAACGGGTACGATATTAGCGACCCATGGAGGGTAAGTTGTAACGAATAAAAATCCCGCGTCCAACTACTTCTGGACTTCTTCCTTGACTTTCACAGCCATATCTGGTCTCATACGCCTGAGCTTCTGCTTCACTGGCGGACACTCTTCACGCAACGGCAAGCGATGAACCATGATGTCTGTGTCAAGCCCGGGCATGTCTTCGTATGACCAAGCAAAGACATCACTATACTCAGGGAGCATTTCAACCAATCTTTGCTTGATGTCACTCTGCAGTACATCCCTTATCCTGACATTCCTCACCACTTCCTCAGAACCCAAATTAATAACCTCGATTTCCTCCTGATGAGGCAGAATAACATTTTCTTCCTGTCTCAAAAGTCTAGCTAGCTCTTCTGGAAAATCTTCATCTTCATCAATCTCTTCTTCGGCTTGAAATATCGGATTGTCGAAGTCGAAGCGAGTCATAGATGTCTCTGGCGCGGTGTCATCTGCAATGTGAATCCTGCAATGATAATGGTTAAATGCTTAAAATGATATTCAAAACAAGCACAAAGCTACATTGCCATTTTATTGTTACACATAAAACATGAAAAAAAAGGATCACAATATTTAAATGCAGAAAAAATGCCCTTTGATTAATTGAAAAAGATTGTGCAAGCATAAACAATAAGGCCCTGAAGATAAGAACCACTATGCTCCGGATAGAACATAGGGTTGTACAATAATTAGAAAAACAAAGTATTACTCTTCCATTGTCACTTAAAAGAATTCCTCGATAGAACAATTGTTGAGGCTTTGTCCTGGAATGCACGGCCTAATCCACGAGTCCATATCGCAATCGCTATCCCCATCTTCGTCTGAAACAACGTTGATCCGCTCGAAGATAACCCCGCCTTTGGTAAACTGTACCAGCCCTTTGTAGCGCGGGGCGCTCTATGATGATGACGAAGAAGATGGGCGGTATCCCAGACCAAACTTATCCTACTTATGGGGTATATCTAGAACTTGACCCCAACCCGGTGCTGCCCCAGCCTGCACTCCTGCTTGGGCCTCCTTGAATGATTACATGGCCACTTCGGGCGTTTTGCTCACAGCAGACACTTTATCTTTAATCTGTACCGTCTCAAAGGCTTGACAAAGAGTCTCATGGATTTCACCATCCACCTCAACATACTTAAACAAAGACAAATGAATGATCATTATATCTTCCTCTCCGCATACAGTGACAATGCTTCTGCCCACCATGTACTTGAGCTTCTGGTGCAGCGTGGAAGTCACAGCTCCCGCCGAGTGAATCCATGGGCGGCCCAACAAATAGCTATAGGCAGTATGAATGTCCATAATATAGAATACCACATCAAATACTTCGGGACCCGCCTGAATAGGCAACGTCAACTCTCCAAATATAGATCTTCTGGTACCATCAAAAGCCCGTACTACCAAGTCACTTGGCGTACACGTAATGTCCCGAGTATCTAATTTCACCAGTGCCTTTTTCAGAAGCACATTCAAAGACGATCCTGTATCTACCAGCACATGAGACAAGATGGCTCCACGACATTCAATTGAAATGTGTAATGCACAATTATGATTCCTGCCCTTCGGGGTCAAGTCCAAATCCGTGAAACCTAGACCATTTCCTGCATTGACGTGCGCTACAACCCCTTCAAGTTGGTTAACCGATATCTCTTGTGGAACGTAAGCAATATTCAATATCCTCAACAACGCCTTCCGGTGCGCTTCTGAACATACAAACAACGATAGAATAGAAATTTTGGAGGGAGTCTGTTACAAATGATCAACTATCTTGTAGTCACTTTTTCTTATCAATCTCATGAACTCCTCTGCTTCCTTCTCGAAAGAACTCTTCTCATCAGCTTGAGAAGTTTCTTCACCCACTACTTTCTTCCCCTTATTAACTCTGTCAGGAACCACTTCAGGTGATGAGAACACTCTTCCGCTTCAAGTGATTCCCTCAGCTCAACTAGATTATCCACAAAATCAGTCGGCAAGCTCTTCAATTCCTGTTTCTACCCATTACAATATACCTCCGCTACGTAGTTTCACGAAATTGCTTTGGCACTCTCATACGACACAGGACCAGCTTTGGTGATGATAATGGTTGGCGGCCTCGGTGTAATACCCCGATTCTGATTTCCCGTTTTTGTTGAGTCTTTTATTTTAATTGGGTGAATATTATTATTCTATTTGTGGATTTGGAATTTTAATATGTTATATGTGCATATTGTTGTATTTTATCATTTGGAGAGTTTTGAGAAATTAAGTTAGAAAGTATTTTAGATATTTCTTATTTAATGATAAGATTAGATATTTTGTGAGAAAATGAATTGGTAGATATTTTGAGAGAAGAAAATATAATAGAGAGAAATAGAATAGAAAGTATATAAGATAAGTGGAAAGAAAAGAGAAAAAGAAAAGAGGAAGAAGAGAAAAGAGAAGGAAAAGAGTGGAAACCTTGGAATCATCAAGATCAACCCCTAGAAATTGATTTAATCGGGTAAGGGTGTGAAATCTTATTATCTTATTAATGTATATTGTTATGCATGTGTTGGTTTGGATTGTTTGGTGGTTTTTCCACATTTTCCATTTTTAGGTCAAAATGGTTTAATCGATAGAAATCGATGTTTTAACGGTTATAATCTGGAATGAATGGCGTAGTTTAGTCGAGGATTGTCAGGCTAAGACTATTGGAACTTGTAGGTTTAGAATCGGGTGATTTTATGATCTTCTGATGATTTTGGAAAATTTAGGATTTGAACAACGCAGACGCTCCCTAGCACCTTCGCTAGGCGAGCAGGGTGGCGAGTTGTTCGCCTGGCGAGCCAGCAGCAAGCTCCTAGCGTACACTCCCAGACTTGGACAGAATCAGAAAGACCCTCTTCGCTGATAGCGAGTGAGGTAGCGAGGGGTTCTCTAGGCGAAGCCCCAGCGAGTAGGTAGCGAGCAATTCCAGTAGCTCAGGACCAGGCTTCGCTAGCATGTTTGCTAGGCGAGCCTGTAGTGAATGTTTGCCATGACCTCGCTAGGCGAGCAGGCTAGCGAGCGTGACAACACAACTTTTCTCTTGTTCTATCCTGTATCGGTTCTTTGGCTCGGTTGTGATCGACCTTGTCCCGAATGAGTAGCTTGTGTGCTGTTGTATGAGATGTTGTGGGTAGCCGTATGGTGTGAATCATAGATTGTGGAATTGATTGAGAATGTGGCCTTTTGGTAAATATATGCGTTGTTTAAATTGATTAAAAATGCATGATGATTGTGATGGAGTTTGTTGCCGTTTGGCATAATATTGTGAATGCATATTGAATTGTATGCGATAGAATGTGATGAATGATGAATATATTATGGAATATACATTGTGAATGTATGATGATTGTATGTGATTAGATGAGATGAAAATGCATGAAAACATTGTGAATATGTATGCATTTCAAGAGTGTATGAAGTCATTTTGCATGTGAAGCATAATGATGTGCATTCTTGTGTTGTGTGATTCCAAAGGGAATCTGTGGTAACATCGTGTGCCCACGAGAGGTGTGAGCGATGGTTACAAATGGTTGTGTGCCATGTGGGGTGTGAGCCACCGGATTGTGTGCCTAGGTGGGGTGAGAGCAATCGGATTGTGTGCCAGGTGAGGTGTGAGCAATCCATAAACATTGTGTGCCCATGTGGGGGTGTGAGCAATGGGTGAACATCGTGTGCCCATGTGGGGGTGTGAGCGATGGTTCCAAATAGTTCCTGAGTGAACTTGAGATGATTGAGTCGGTACCGCATTGCATCTGCATAGAGTTGTGAGTCGGTCTCTATGATTTGCATTTGTCATCTGTATAATGATGCATTGGTGAATAAATATAAATGTAAATGTTTATGTGAAATAATGAGAATTATGGATGTATACATGATAAATATGCTTAGTGTTTTATCTATATATATATATATATATATATATATATATATATATATATATATATATATATATATATATATATATATATATATATATATATATATATATATATATATATATATATATATATATATATATATATATATATATATATATATATATATATATATATATATATATATATATATATATATTGCGATGTATAGGAGTGAATTGAGTTGAATGTGGTGAGTATGTGAAATATGTGTATTTTATGCTATATATATATATATATATATATATATATATATATATATATATATATATATATATATATATATATATATATATATATATATATATATATATATATATATATATATATATATATATATATATATATATATATATATATATATATATATATATATATATATATATATATATATATGCATTGTTATTATGATAATATTTCTCACCCTTCTGCTGTTTTATGATGCTCTATGAGGCATCGCAGAGTAGGTTTGCTGGATTTCTTTTGTGAAGTGTGTCTTCATCCTTTTTGGTTGGTTGGCTCTGATATGTAGCACCGGGTAGGTAGGATTGTATATGATTCTTTTGTGATACATTGTATATGTATCTGGATGTTGAATGTTTATGTAAACATGTTTTGTGATGTTGAATCATGACGGATGACATATAAATGTATATATGTTTGATGATTATTCAATGTTTAGATTTTTCGCTTTTATTCTAAATGTTGAGATGTGGGTGTAAGGATTAAGTTTCTCTGTGGTTAAGCTACCCCACTGTAGCATATCTTTTGAGCAGGTGTTGTATGTTTTAATTTCAAGTATAATGTGACGTGCTCCTTTTATACCATGTTTTAATTATACTCTGATGAAAATTTTAATACGTGCCTAAACGATTATGTGATTAATTGGGGGTATAGAAATAGGGTGTTACATTAAGTGGTATCAGAGCCAGTGTTGAGTCAGTTGAGTCTGTCTTGTTGTTATGATGGTTGAATGGTTGTTTAACCTTGTTATTATTTTTGGGAATGGTCAGAATATGAATGCTAATGGCTAGGGCGGTGCAGGGTGCGCCGAATGTGAATGCTAATGATGAGTTCAGGAAGAATCAACCACCGATCTTCAAAGGTAGATTTGATCTCGATGGTGCTCAAATTTGGTTGAAAGAGATTGAAAGGATCTTCAGAGTCATGAACTGTGCGGAAGTGGATAAGGTGAGAATGGTTTACGTCCTGAGATTAAGAAAGTTGTTGGATATCAGAGGATAAGAAGGTTTTCGGAGTTGACGGAATATTGTAGAATCTTCGAGGAAGATAGCAAGGCTCGTTCTACTCATTACAAGAGTTTGAATGAGAGGAAAGGAAAGCAGCAAGCTAGAAGTGGACCTTATGTGACACTCGTTGGTAAGGGCGAGCATAGGGGAAAATTTGATAAGAGGTCTAGAGGAGGAAGTTCCGGTTCCATTATGTGTTACAAGTGTGATGAAATGGGTCATAAGTCATTTGAGTGTGGGAAGCCCGTAGTGAAATGTTCTAACTGTGGAGGCACTAGGCATGCTACTACTGATTGTAAGAGGAATACGATGAAGTGAGAAGTGGGTCACATTAGTACTAAGTGTACTAAACCAAAACAAGCTCAAGCGGGCGGAAAGGTGTTTGCATTGGCTGGGTCAGACACTACTAGTGCAGATCGTTTGATTAAAGGCACATGCTTTCTTAATAATACGCCTTTAGTTGCTATTATTGATACTGGAGCGACTCATTCGTTCATTTTTCTTGTGTGTGCTAAGCGTTTTGATTTGTGCATGTCTTCTTGGGGTGGTGACATGGTTATTGCGACTCCCGCTTCGGGGTCGGTAACTACATCTTTGGTGTGTGTGAGTTCTTCTTTGACCATGTTTGGTAAAGACTTCATTATGGATTTAGTGTGTTTGCCGTTGGATGGATTGGATGTGATCTTGGGTATGAACTGGTTGTAATTTAATAGAGTTCATATAGATTGTTATCACAAGTTGGTGAGGTTTCCTTCTTTGGAAGATGATGAAGATGAGAGTTTTCTATCCACTAAAGAGTTGAAGAAACATTTAGCGGACAAAGCTCAGATGTTCAGTTTGTTTGCATCGTTGTCGGTGGGGAGTAAAGTTGAACTCGATATGTTCCCAGTGGTGTGTGATTTTCCAGAAGTGTTTCCGGAAGATACTAAGGATGTACCGCCGGAAAGAGAAGTTGAGTTTTCTATTGATCTAGTTCTGGGTACTAGACCAATTTCGATGGCACCGTATCGTATGTCAACATCGGAGTTGGTAGAATTGAAGAAGCAATTGAATGACTTGTTGGGCAAGAGATTTGTGAGACCAAGTGTTTCTCCTTGGGGTGCACCGGTATTGTTGGTAAAGAAGAAGGATGGAAGTATGCGGTTATGCATTGATTATCGACAATTGAATAAGGTGACAATTAAGAACAAGTATCTGCTTCCAAGGATCGATGATTTGATGGACCAATTGGTTGGTGCGCGTGTTTTTAGCAAGATTGATTTGAGGTCAGGATATCACCAGATTCATGTGAAAGAGGAGGATATTCAAAAGACAGCCTTTAGGACACGGTATGGTCATTACGAATTTTCCGTGATGCCATTCAGGGTGTCTAATGTGTCAGGTGTGTTTATGGAATACATGAATCGTATTTTTCATGATCAGTTGGATCGTTTTGTGGTGGTGTTCATCGACGATATTTTGATTTACTCTAAGTCTCAAGAAGAGCATGAAGAGCATTTTAGGATTGTGTTGCAAAATTTGAAAGAGAAACAAGTTTATGCTAAGTTGTCGAAATGTGAATTTTGGTTGTCGGAAGTGAGTTTTCTTGGACATGTTATTTCTGGTAGTGGTATTAGTGTTGATCCATCCAATATTAATGCGGTGATGCAATGGGAGGCTCCTATATCAGTTACGAGATTCAAAGTTTTTTGGGCTTAGCGAGTTATTATCGGAGGTTTATTGAAGGATTTTCAAAGTTGGCACTTCCGTTAACGCAATTGACTTGTAAAGGAAAGGCTTTCATTTGGGATATTGATTGCGAAAAGAGTTTCATTGAGCTGAAAAGAAGGTTGACAACGACGCCGATCTTGATTTTGCCGAATCCGACGGAACCATTTGTGGTTTATTGTGATGCTTCTTTCACAGGTTTAGGTGGTGTTTTGATGCAAGGTAGAAAAGTTGTGGCGTATGCTTCGAGACAATTGAGAGTGCATGAAAAGAATTATCCTACGCATGACTTAGAGTTAGCAGCCATAGTGTTTGTTTTGAAAATCTGGAGGCACTATCTTTATGGTGCAAGATTTGAAGTTTTTAGTGATCACAAGAGTTTGAAGTATTTATTTGATCAGAAAGAATTGAACATGAGACAAAGAAGGTGGTTAGAGTTTTTGAAGGATTGTGATTTTGGTTTGAATTACCATCCGGTTAAGGCTAATGTGGTGGTCGATGCTTTGAGTCGGAAGCTGTTACATATGTCCACATTGATGATAAGAGAATGGGAACTTTTGGAGAATTTTAGAGACTTTAGTTTGGTTTGTGAAATGATGTCGAGAAGTGTGAGACTTGGTATGCTTCATGTTATGAATGATTTTCTTACAACTGTATGTGAAAATAAAAAGTTGGATTTGAAGTTCGTTGATTTGATGATGAATGAGAATGCGGATTTCAAGGTTGATAATTTTGGAGTTTTGAGATTTCGTGGTTGCATTTGTATTCCCGATGATGTGGAGTTGAAAAAGATGATATTGGAAGAAGGACACCGAAGTAACTTACGTATTCATCCGGGAGCGAATAAGATGTATCAAGATTTGAAGAAAATCTTTTGGTGGTCTGGATTGAAGAGGGATGTAGCTCAATTTGTGTATTCTTACTTGACTTGTCAAAAGTCTAAGGTGGAACATCAGAGGCCTAGTGGATTGATGCAACCGTTGGACATTCCAGAGTGGAGATGGGAAAATATATCGATGGATTTTGTTACGGGGTTGCCAAATACGCAAAGAGGTCATAATGCTATTTGGGTAATCGTTGACAGGCTTACTAAATCTGTTCACTTCATTCCGATTGATATTAGTTATCCTTTGGAGAAGTTAGCCGAGATTTATGTTTTTGTGGTTGTGAAGTTGCATGGAGTTCCTAAGAGTATTGTATCAGATAGAGATCCTAGATTTACATTGAGGTTTTGGGAAAGTTTGCAAAAGGCTTTGGGTTCTAAGCTAAGATTGAGTTCGGCTTATCATCCGCAAACGGATGGTCAAACCGAGAGGACAGTTCAATCGTTGGAGGATTTATTGCGTGCTTGTGTGCTCGAGCAAGGTGGTGCTTGGGATAGTTATTTGGCGTTGATTGAGTTCACCTACAATAACAATTTTCATTCAAGTATAGGTATGGCACCATTTGAGGCTTTGTATGGTCGGAGATGTCGAACACCTTTGTGTTAGTATGAAACTGGTGAGAAGTTGCTAGTTGGACTGGAGATGGTACAACAAATGACAGAGAAAGTGAAGTTTATTCGGGAAAAGATGAAGGCTTCTCAAAGTAGACAGAAGAGCTATCATGACAAGAGAAGGAAAGATCTTGAGTTTCAAGAAGGCGACCATGTGTTTCTGAGAGTTACACCGGTTACGGGTGTGGGTCGTGCTTTGAAGTCAAAGAAGTTGACTTCTCGTTTCATTGGTCCATATCAGATTACTGCGCGAGTTGGTGTTGTGGCTTACCGTGTGGCGTTGCCTCCGAACCTTTTGAATTTGCATGATGTATTCCATGTTTCGCAACTTCGGAAGTATGTTCCGGATCCATCACATGTTATTCCTATGGACGAGGTTGAAGTAAGAGATAACCTTACGGTTAAAGTTTTACCGATTAGGATTTTGGACCGTGAAGTTAAGAAGCTAAGAGGCAAGGATATTGCGCTTGTGAAAGTAGCGTGGGGAGGCGCTTCAGAAGGCAATATGACTTGGGAACTAGAGAGTGGGATGCGAGAGTCGTATCCGGAGTTGTTTGGATCAGGTAATATTTTCGAGGACGAAACTTTCTAAAGTGGGGGAGAGTTGTACCGCCCCGATTCTGATTTCCCATTTTTGTTGAGTATTTTATTTTAATTGGGTGAATATTATTATTCTATTTATGGATTTGGAATTTTAATATGTTATGTGTGCATATTGTGGTATTTTATCATTTGGAGAGTTTTGGGAAATTAAGTTGGAAAGTATTTTAGATATTTCTTATTTAATGATAAGATTAGGTATTTTGTGAGAAAATGAAGCAAGTTGTTGGATATAAGAGAAAATGAACCGAGTCTGTAGCGAATGTTCGCCATGACCTCGCTAGGTGAGCAGGCTAGCGAGCGAGACAACACAACTTTTCTCTTGTTCTATCATGTATCGGTTCTTTGGCTCGATTGCGATCGACCTTGTCCCGAATGAGTAGCTTGTGTGCTGTTGTATGAGATGCTGTGGGCAGCCGTATAACGTGATTCCTAGATTATGGAATCGATTGTGAATGTGGACTTTTGGCAAATATATGCATTGTTTAAATTGATTAACAATGCATGATGATTGTGATGGAGTTTGTTGCCGTTTGGCATAATATTGTGAATGCATATTGAATTGTATGCGATAGAATGTGATGAATGATGAATATATTATGGAATATACATTGTGAATGTATGATGATTGTATGTGATTAGATGAGATGAAAATGCATGAAAACATTGTGAATATGTATGCATTTCAAGAGTGTATGAAGTCATTTTGCATGTGAAGCATAATGATGTGCATTCTTGTGTTGTGTGATTCCAAAGGGAATCTGTGGTAACATCGTGTGCCCACGGGAGGTGTGAGCGATGGTTACAAATGGTTGTGTGCCATGTGGGGTGTGAGCCACCGGATTGTGTGCCTAGGTGGGGTGAGAGCAATCGGATTGTGTGCCAGGTGAGGTGTGAGCAATCCATAAACATTGTGTGCCCATGTGGGGGTGTGAGCAATGGATGAACATTGTGTGCCCATGTGGGGGTGTGAGCGATGGTTCCAAATAGTTCCTGAGTGAACTTGAGATGATTGAGTCGGTACCGCATTGCATCTGCATAAAGTCGTGAGTCGGCCTCTTTGCATTTGTCATATATATAATGATGCATTGGTGAATAAACATAAATGTAAATATTTATGTGAAATGATGAGAATTGTGGATGTATGCATGATAAATATGCTTAGTGTTATATATATATATATATATATATATATATATATATATATATATATATATATATATATATATATATATATATATATATATATATATATGCATTGTTATTATGATAATATTTCTCACCCTTCTGCTGTTTTATGATGCTTTATGAGGCATTACAGAGTAGGTTTGTTGGAGTTCTTTTTATGAAGCGTGTCTTCATCCTTTTTGGTTGGTTGGCTCTGATATGTAGCACCGGGTAGCTAGGATTGTATATAATTCTTTTATGATACATTGTATATTTATCTAGATGTTGAATGTTTATGTAAACATGTTTTGTGATGTTGAATCATGACGGATGACATATAAATGTATATATGTTTGATAATTATTCAATGTTTAGATTTTCCACTTTTATTCTAAATGTTGAGATGTGGGTGTAAGGATTAAGTTCCTCTGTGGTTAAGCTACCCCACTGTTGCATATCTTTTGAGTAGGTATTGTATGTTTTAATTTCAAGTATAATGTGACGTGCTCCTTTTATACCATGTTTTAATTATACTCTGATGAAAATTTTAATATGTGCCTATACGATTATGTGATTCTTTGGGGGTATAGAAAGGGGGTGTTACACTCGGCGCAAAAATAGTTATAGTTTTTTATGGAATCGAGATTGTTGCAACCTCATTTCTTTCTTCAATCATTACCTCTTCAGACTTCTTCTTGGCAACCCAGTCAAATTGCAGCATTCCATCATTCATCATACCCTGAATACAACTCTTCAGTTTTGCACATCCCTCGGGATGACTCAAATATTCAGCACACGACTCATTACAGCCCGGGAATATCCCTCCCTTCAATAACTTTTCCTTCACGAAGCCCAACGGCTTCCTCAAATCCTTGACATCAGTTATCAGATCTAAACCCTCGTCTTCAATAATTTCACTGACTCTAGTTGTCCCATGGTTGGGCATGGGGTTCTACATGACATTGGGAGCGTCGCGAGAAAAGTTTATTGCCTTGCTATCCACCAAATCCTAAAATTTGTGTCTAAAGGCCTTGCAATTGTCGATATTGTGCCCAGGTGCCCCAGAATGGAACTCACAACGAGCATTCGCATCATAATCGGGTGGTTGTGGCCCTGTCAGAGGACCCATGGTCCTCGTATGGATTAACTGTAGCTGTAACAGATGTTAAAGCAACTGAGAGTACGACATCGGAGGCGCGTCAAATTGTCTATTCACCTGGCCTCGATCTTGAAATCTTCTATAACCCTGTTGATTCTGTTGTTGCTGTGGTTGTTGTTGGTGTTGAGGAACAGCTGGAATTGTGATACTAGCAACCTGTTGCTGGTGCTGACGATTTTGCACTGGTCGTTGATATCTATTCCTTCGGGAACTAGACACTGAATTAGTCTCGCCTTCACGCTTCTTATTACCGAACACCTTTTTACCCCCTCCTCCAGCTGAGGGCACCTCACCAGATTGGATCTTTCCCAACTTTATACCATTTTCTACTCTCTCCCCAGTGATGATCAAGTCGGAAAAGCTACCAAACATGCTACTGATAAGCTTCTCATAATAGACACCATGCAAAGTAGCTACGAACATATCAATCAATTCACGCTCCACCATCGGAGGCTGTATTCTTGCCGCTAGTTCGCGCCACCTCTGGGCGTATTCCTTAAAGCATTCCCTAGTCTTTTGAGACAAATTCTGGAGTTGGACCCTGTTAGGAGCAAGGTCACTATTATACTGATAGTGCTTCACGAAGGCTTCGGCTAAGTCTCTCCAAATGCGGATATTAACAGGCTTTAGTCCCATATACCACTCAAGCGAGGGTCCTGACAAGCTATCTTGAAAAAAGTGCATGAGCAATTTCTCGTCATCCGAGTAAGCAGACATTTTGCGGTAATAAGAACACAAGTGGACCCTCGGGCAATTAGTTCTCTTATACTTGTCAAAGCCAGGAACTTTGAACTTCAACGGAACTTACAGATCTGGGATCAGCCCCAGATTGGCCATGTCTAGTCCCATGGAATTCTGATTTTCAAAAGATCTCATCTTTTCTTCAATCAGCCTAAACTTTTAATCAGCCTCAGATGGTAGTCCAGCTCCGATATCTCGCATAGAAAATGTGTCTTCCTGATGGTCCTCATCCAATTGAGGAACATTGTTGCAATGCATAGCACACACCACTTCAAGGATTCCACCTACGTTGCCTCCGCCCGAAGGGATAACTGTTGTAGGAATAGCGTGAGCATGTGGTGTACCATCCCCACAAGGAGGATTAGAAACAGTTCCTCCATGAAGCACACCATTATTGTCAACACGAGCAATCAATGGCTGGACCAGAGTCCTCAGTTGCTCCTGACCATGTGCCACACCCTGCATCAGCTCCATAAACTGAGCCATCATGTCCCTCATCTCTTACATCTCAGCTTGCACTTGTTCCATAACTCTGCGATGATTCCCTCTTGTGGCGTACCGGTGAGTAGTCTGGCCGTCTATCCTGAAACTATCTAACAAACCAACAGGGGTAAGAAAAATGGTTCCGCTGCACCTACTATACAAAAATACTATGCAAAATGCAGACATGTATATATGCATTAGGGACGTTTACCCTTGATTCTAGTTCCTGCGCGAACAATGAGCTATAGGGAAACCAAAACTAAGCCAAACACCTCATACATACAAGAAAAGGCCAACAGGCAATGTACAATCATACAACTGAGTACAATGAATCCCCAAAAGGACCTCGGCCAACAGGTCTGGTGATGGTCACTACCAACAGGCTACAAAGGAAAAGAAAGACATCAGGTACGACAACGAGTACGAAACTCCTCCAACAGCTCCTGTGTCTCAGGATGGTCTGGTCTGACAAGTAATCCCTAAATGAGTGACTCTCGCTGTATGATAGTGGTCTGTAACCCCTCAGCATAGTATTCCCAGGATCCCTCACCAAAGACTTCTTATAGCTTGCACCTCTTCAAATCAGCCCTCAGCTTGTAATCCTACAAGGTTGCCAAAGCTTCATTCAGTCTGCAATCATTGTCCCGCGTGAGTGAGGCTTCATCTGCAATCCTCTCATCCTTCGCCCTGAGCTAAGTCTTTAGCTTGGCAATCTGCTCCTTCAACTTATCCTCACGCTCCTTATTGTTGGAAAGAGTAGCATTCCACTGCTCATTGAACTTGGGAATCTCCAGATAAGCCCTATCTAAGTCCTTATTCTTAGAGGCGAGAACATCACTGAAAAATTTCAGATCTAAACCCAAACATTCACAGGAACGAGTCTCCTTGGTCAAATCTGTACCCAATCTGTTCACAAGCTCAGTCTGCCTCTTGGAAGAGTACACATCTTCAATCTTCTCACTCTGGAGTTGAATGATCTCTTTCTCCAACTCTTCATTAGCCTTTCACAGCTCTTATTTTTCAAACTATAACTGGTTGTACTTCTGGATGTCAACAGTGGCAGGTTCCTCAATCATAAGAGGATACAATGGCTCTACATATGGGAAAGGCATCAGAAACTTGGTAGCTCTCTCACGAATCCAAGTCAGATAAGGGTCGTAGGCCCTACTGTTACTCTTCCCCAGAAAAGCCTTCCCTTTTCCTGTGAACACTACTCCAAGCTCTCTCCACTCTAGCCAAAGTATCACCCTCCAGCAATCCAGTGTGATACAGAGATTCCCGTATCTCCTCTTCCTTAGGAGGTCCTCTCAGCGCGTATCCAAACTGCCTAACTAACAAAGATGGGTTATAGTTGATGCACCCTTTCCTTTCGACCAACGGGACGTTAGGAAATCCACCACAACTATAAATAATCTTTGTACCAAGCAGGTCTCTGTCAAACCAGATAATGTTCTCTGCAAACAATCCTATCAACCTTTCTGACCATTCTGAAGTACCAGCAATAGCAACAAATGGACCTGTCTTAGGAAGATGACTAGCAAACCACCTGTACAACAAAGGAATCAATCAAGATACGTTCTTTCCCCTCCAATTCTCATTCTTGTGGTGAATAGAATGATAGACGTCGCCCAAAAGCGTAGGTACCGGGTTCCCTGAAGCAAAAATATAGAAAGCATCTATGTCTATAAAATCCAAAAGGTTAGGAAACAATATGATACCATAGATACAAAGAGCTAAGATGGCGCTAAACACGATCCAACAACCATCGTTGGCGAACTGCTGAGCCTTATCAATCAGAAAAGGTAAAGGAAAACCAGGAATCCCACTCCTCATGATCAACTTCCCTTCCAACTCTGAAACATCCAAATGCAGAGCAGCAACAAGCTTATCTAGATCAGGCTCAACATTAGTGTGATAGAATGGCATCCAGTCTAAGCTAGGAACACCCAACAGCTCAGAATACTCCTCTAAGGTAGGCGTCAGAACATAATCCGGAAAAACAAAACACCTCAGTTGTGCATCATAGAACTGCAGGAGAGTATAAAGACCACCTATCTCATGTACTGAAGTATTGCAGACACATCTCAACAGTTTCCCATAAGATTGCTTAAAGTCTTCCATCACTCTCTTGCCAGCCATGGCAATCAAACTCAGTAAAGAACCAATATCCGGACTTGGAAACCTGTATGCCACTATCTTCTTCAAGGGCTCCATATCAGAAGTAAGGGAACAAGATCACTAGAATTGAGGAGGAAATATGCACCTGCAACATAGATACATGTTAATAAAAATGCAGATGAAAATGCACATGAAAATGCAAACAGGGGATCAAGATTGATGTGTTGTTGATTGAGAAGGACCAACGCTCAACTTTAGCAAGAACATAGCACTGTCATTAGGACCCCTTGTATCAAGAATACAAAATCACACTGCAAAGAAAACTAGGTAGTCTGAAAGTCAAGGTTTCCTGCATAACCCAATCCCTCTCACAGGTATGGACCTATCCACTGATAAGGTTCAACATCCTATGCGTTCATCAGCGTCATAGACTTTCAAGAAACGATGATACGTTCACTATTTCTGGTTTGACATCATAATCTCTCGAAGAGGCCTCACTTAGATGAATCACAAATGATCGGTCCCTAGAGTCGACAATCCTCAGATCCAAGATCCCCTCAAGTCCTATGGACCGGAAAGGAACTCATCAAAGAGAATCTCGTCTGAGCGCAAATTTCATGAGAACTTGTGCATGCTAAGCATACAGGTTCACCACTATTTTCCGCTACTAATGATATGTTTGTACTCAAGCCCGGGTTCGGCTTATCTCTCAATGGAACATTTCCCCCCAACAGCACAACAAGACTGATATATACAATGCTGAAAGTAAATGCGGGAAAGTAAAGTACAACACATATATACATACACCCAAAGTAAACAACCAAGCACTAGGATTTACTCGCATAGGGGATGGTAAGGATCCCCAACAGAGTCGCCAGCTGTCGCATCGCTGCAAAGAGGGGCTGACAAAGACTGAATAGTCGCCACCTTTGTTATTTATCCCACAAGAGGGAAAGGAAACGATCAAAGGAAACCTACGAAAAAGGGAAAAGACAGGTCGTCGCAACCAAATCTTGGGTTCGGGAGTCAGTTACGTAAGGGGGAGGTATTAGCACCCCTCACGTCCGTCGTACTCGACGGGATCCACGCTTTGTTTTCTATCTAAAAGGGTGTTTACTATCTAAGCTACAACTCAAGGACAAAAGAAAAGAAAAGGGACTCGATAAAGCATCACCGCTCTATGCCTACGTATTCCCTCGTGCAATGGGAAGTCAGAGTCAATGTAGTTCGGCTAACTACGGGTAAAAGTGGGGAAGGGTTGCTCGCCAAGACATCGTTGTCTTGTGCCTACGTATTCTTGTCTGGTACGAGAAATCAGAGCATATGTAGTTCGGGCTAACAAGAACACCGGTTGGCTCAAATTTTTTGAGGCCCGAGTAGGGTTAAAACTTAGTTCCAGCAGTTAGGTGTATGCAGCTCACCTATTGGAGACTTAGGCGTTACCTGTTTGCGGTAGAACCAAGAGTTAACAAAACTCTCCTTATGAAAAAGATTTTCCAAATTAAGATCCTGAAGGATAAAAAGGTTTGAAGTTTGTTTTTGTGTTTTTTAGAGATGAAGTGCATTGATTATTGTTTGTAATTCATGTTACACTAAATACTATGACTTAGGAGCGAATGCGTCACATATCGCCCTAAGGACGTACACTAAACACTCTAAGCAATTGAGAGGAAGCCCCCCAATCACCATTCCCCAAGTACTTAAGGCTCGTAACGTACAACTCATTGCATCGACTCATCAAAATAATTTGTAAGCACTTAGCTTAACTCAAAACAATTCATTGCATACGCCATCTAAGCTGGCAAGACACATCAATCCCCTCAAACTTGACTCTGTCCACTATCAACAAGAGATTAAGGGTGATCAGTTCCTCAACTTGTCAATAGACAGCCAAAAATCATGGTGGGGCATAAACCATCTTTACCAAACTATAAGAGCGTTCATCGACACACTGAGCCACCAGTCCACACTTGAAGCATCCTGGAGAAGCACAAGCTTCTCCCCCACTTGTTTCATTCCCACTTCTGCAGATAAAGGTTAGAAAGCAAACATGTATCGACAATGTTCTGCAGGTATATTTTAAACCTTTGGTCCACACCTTTTCAAACATAGGACTTTGTTTGTTTGAGTGTCTATATGTGTATCTGTGTGTGTGTGTGTGTGTGTGTGTGTGTATGTGTGTGTGTGTGTACATGTGAATCTGTGTATACCTGTGTTTGAGCATACATGCACTCATAAACATCATGTTCATAAAAGTTTCATGGAATTCAAAGCTTTTGTTTACAAACTTCATAGGTTTTACCATTGGATTTTGAAATTATACTCTATTTTCAATAAAATGAGATTTTCAGTTATCAAAAGTATTGTTCACTTTGTGGTGTTTGCAAATATGACCTTTGAGTTCCTTGAAACCCATCTGCATTGGTGCATTTTCATTCGTCATTAGCATTGTATTCTTTGCATCTCAAGTTCTCACTCTTGCTTTTTCCCTCAAAGAGGAGGCAAGCTAATTCATCAGTACAATACTCGAGCCAGTCAAAGAAAGAAAATGAAGAACATTGAGTAAGAAAACCATGAACTTCGTAAGGAGGTGACTACTTTGAGGGCTGGTATGGAAAATCTCTCTGCTTTGGTTGAAACTCTGGTTGCTACTCAAAATCGACCTTTTCCTCATATTTCTCAAACTCCGCTTCAAAGGACCGTGATATCAGAAATCATGTCAATGCCCATTCCTGTGACTTCCATTAGCACTTCTAACAACTCTAAGAAGTTTGTGGAAGGTTTACCCAAGGAGAACGAACAAGATATGATACATAGATAATGTCATATTGACAATATTTATCATGCGATACAACTTTTAAACACGAGACATTAGAGAGAGAGAGAGAGAAAGAAGAGGAACAACATCACCTTAATACCAAGGATAGCTTGATGAACTATACAATTGTACTCATAACAACCTTGACTTGTTAGATGTACGAGAATATAATCATAAATGAATAAACTGATGAACAAGTAATATTATGACACATGATCCAAAATATCGAGAATGCCAAGTTCTCGTCGGATATGAAAGAAAGGTTCAGTGGCTAGTGGCTTTGTGAAAATGTCCACTAGTTGATTTTTAGTATCAACATGTTCAAAAATAATATCCCCTTTCTCTACATGATCCCTAAGAAAATGGTGTCGAATTTCGATGTGTTTGGTGCGTGAATGCAATACCGGATTTTTGGTTAGATTAATGGCACTTGTGTTGTCAAAAAAAATAGGAATACGTTCAAGTTTGAGGTTAAAATCCACCAATTGTTGCTTAAGCCATAAGACTTGAGCGCAACAACTGCTGGCGGCAACATATTCTGCTTCAGCGGTTAACAAGGCAACAGAAACTTGTTTCTTGCTATGCCAACTGACCAAAGAATTTGAAAATAGGTGACAAGTACCACTAGTATGTTTCCTATCCGATTTGCACCCGAAAAAATCGGAATCGGAGAAGCCTAATAACGAAAAATCATTTCCTTTGGAATACCATAGCCCATACTTCGGAGTACCAGATAGGTAGCGAAGTATGCGCTTAACGACTTTCAAATGGGATTCCTTAGGAGCCGATTGATATCGAGCACACATGCACACACTAGACATAATATCGGGTCTAGAGGTGGTAAGATAAATAAGTGATCCAATCATACCCCGATATCTCTTTACCTCTACGTCCTTACCATTTTCATCTTTATCCAAGTTTGCGCATGTAGGCATAGGTGTGTCTATGGATTTGGAGTTTTCCATGTCAAATCTCTTGAGAAGTTCCAAACAATACTTAGTTTGACTCACGAACGTTCCATCCTCAAGCTATTTAATTTTCAATCCGAGAAAGTATGTGAGCTCCCCCATCATACTCATCTCGAATTCTCCCTGCATAAGGTTAGAAAACTCTCTCACGAGATTCATGTTAGTTGACCCAAATATAATATCATCAACATAAATTTGTACCAATATCAAGTGCTTTCCTTGACGCTTAATAAAGAGAGTTGTGTCCACTTTGCCTCTCGAGTACCCTTGATCAAGTAAGAACTTGCTTAGGCGCTCATACCAAGCCCTATGAGCTTGCTTGAGTCCATACAAGGCTCTTTTTAGTTTGTAAACATGATCGGGATATTCATGAGACTCAAAACCCGAAGGTTGTGCAACATAAACTTCTTCATTAATATAACCGTTAAGGAATGCAATCTTAACATCCATTTGAAATAGCTTAAAGTTTTTCGCACAAGCGAAGGCAAGCAAAAGGCGTATAGCGTCGAGTCGGGCAACCGGCGCATAAGTATCCTCATAGTCGATGCCTTCCTCTTGTTCATACCCTTGCGCGACTAAACGCGCCTTGTTTCAGGTTATTACCCCATTTTCGTCCAATTTGTTCCTAAACACCCATCGGGTGCCAATTACTCGATGTCCTCGCGGAGGAGAGACAAGGTCCCAAACCTCATTTATAGTGAACTGATTAAGTTCCTCTTGCATTGACAAAAACCAGTGTTCATCGAGTAAGGTGTCTGTAGGGTTTTTAGGTTCAGTTTGTGAAACGAAAGCGAAGTCATAACAAAAATTACTTATCTGAGAATGGGTTGTAACACCCTTTGATATATCCCCGAGAATGTTGTCAATTGGATGGTCTTTGGAAGACTTCCAAGCTGGAGGGAGATCATCTCTTGAGGGTGGATGAACTTCCTCGGTTTCCTCATGGTGGATATCTTTCTCCTCCTCAAGTTTGGCTTGGTCGGGCTGATCAATTCCCACCTCGGCACCTTTGAGTATGTCTCCCGTAGACGTACCTGCACCATGAACAACACTACCTTTTCCAATATTTCTCGGATAAGATTCATCAAATGTTACGTGTATCGATTCTTCAACAGTAAGTAATCTCTTATTGTAAATTCTATAAGCTTTACTTGACTGAGAGTATTCAAGGAAGATACCTTCGTCAGCCTTGGATTCAAACTTGCCTAAGTTTTCCTTTCCATTATTCAACACAAAACATTTGCAACCGAAAACATGTAGGTTAGATACATTTGGCTTGCGCCCTTTCAAAAGTTCATACGGTGTTTTGTTTAACATGCGGCGGATGAGCACCCTATTTAAAACATAACATGCCGTACTTATGGAGTCGGCCCAAAAATATTTCAGTAATCCACTTTCATTGATCATAGTTCTCCCCAATTCTTCTAAAATGCGATTTTTGCGTTCCACAGCCCCATTTTGTTGAGGAGTACGTGGAGCGGAGAAGTTGTGATAAATTCCATGATTACCGCAATATTCTTCAAATAAATGGTTTTCAAACTCACCTCCATGGTCACTTCTAATTGACACAATGTTTGTGTTTAATTTATTTTGGGAAAGCTTAGAAAATCTTTCAAAGGCGCCAAATGTATCGCTCTTGCTAGCAAAAAAGATAGTCCAACAGAATCTAGAGAAATCATCCACTATTACGAAACCGTAATAGTTTCCACCTAGGCTTTTAATTCTAGATGGCCCAAATAAGTCCATATGGAAAAGCTCGAGAGGTCTCGTAGTTGAAACAATATTTTTGGATTTAAAAGAGATCCTCGTTTGCTTTCCCATTTGACAAGCATCACAAAGATGATCCTTGGTAAACTTTATTTTGGGGAGACCTAGGACTAGATCTTTGGATACTACCTTGTTGAGCAAGTCAAAATTAACATGTGTTAAACGTCTATGCCATAACCATGAGTCTTCACTCATTGTCATGAGACATTTGTCACTTGTTAATGATACTTCATTCAAATCTAGCATATAGTCATTGTTCACTCTTAGGCCATTAAACATACTCTTCTTGTCATCATTATGCACAATTTTGCAACAATCTTTTGAAAATGATACATCGTATCCTTTGTCGCATAATTGGCTAATGCTAAGTAGATTATGTTTAAGACCCTCGACAAGCAACACATCGGAAATAGTAGTGGAAGAAGGGTTACCTACACTACCTTTACCAAGTATTGCACCGCGATTATTGTCACCATAGGTTACATATCCTTTCTGCTTTGCCATGAAGTCGATGAAGAGGGATATGTCTCCTGACATGTGTCTTGAGCATCCACTATCGAGAACCCATCTTCTCTCGGTGGTCTCGACACATTGTACCTATGAAAAACAATCAACAATAGGAGGTACCCAATGGCTTATTGGGTCCTAAGTTGTGAGTAACAAAATAGTCGCATTTGGGCAACCATTGATAAATGCCTTTAGGAACTAGAAATCTCCTAAAACGGAACTTAGAAATGGAATGGCCTTTCTTGCAACAATAGACACAAGAAAAATTAACTTTTGAATTGCCTTTGCTATCTTGATCCCTTATAACATATTTGTATTTTTGATATGGATTCACCATACTTTTTCTAAAATCAGATTTATCGATAGCAAAAGTAATTTTGGGCTCAAGAGCCTTGTTAAGTTTTGCATTTAGGGTTCTAACTTCATTTTGCCAAACGTAACACGTGTCACACCCATAGTTAATTATTATACTTCTAAGGTCCTCGCAACCTGATTTAGTACATTCCACTATGGAAGCTTTAAGTGCCTCGAGTTTTCTTTCGGACTCATGAATCTTTTGTTCTAAGTGACCAAAAATTTGTTTATTCGAGACAAGCCTTTTAAAGGCTTCTTTAGCTTCACAATGCAAAGTATTAAATGCAGCTTATAATTCGAAATGATACATGTTCGAAGAATTATCATATTTAGCATGTCGTACCTGTTTTTTCTTGTTCTTTTGGTGAGCGGAAAGACACAAATTCACGGATTCTTCTTCATCACTTGACCTTTCATCTTCGGAGCAGTAACTATCGCTTTCCCAAGCTATATATGCTCTTCTCGGCTTTGATAGCTTCTTATGTGATTTATTTGATTCCTTTTCTTTGCCCTTTTTGTTCAAAGGACAATTCGGTTTATAATGACCGGTCTTTCCACACGTGTAGCACGATCCTCTAGTTTTATTCCCTTTTGTGTCATCATTTCTCGAGTACCTGGATTGCTTTCGGAAGTTGACGAGGTTCTTCTTAGAGTGTTGGATGTCGTTCTTTCTCACATAGCGATTGTAGCGCTTTATGAACAGCCCCATGTCCTCACTCTTGTTATCTTCTTCATCGTCACTCGATGAATAATCACCATGCTCCTTATATTTAGACTTTGAGGAGGAAGTCTTAAGAGCAATAGATTTCTTTTCAACTATCTTTGTTTTGTCCTTCTTTTCTTTCTTTTCATGTTGCTCTAGGCTTAGGAGCACTTGTTCGTGCTCTTGCAGCTTTCCTAATAATGTTGTTAGGTCCAAAATTGTGAGGTCGTTAGCTTCTTTGATGGCGGTTACCTTCGGCTGCCATTCCCTGTTAAGACATCTCAAAATTTTGTTAGTAGCAACATCATTGGCCACTGGTGTACCACGTGAATGCAATCTATTGATGAGATGAGTGAAGCTCTTTTGCATGTCCGCAATGGTTTCCCCTTGCTCCATGTAAAAGAGATCAAACTCTTGTGTTAGTGTGTTGATTCTAGCTAGCTTAACATCATTAGTCCCCTCATGGGCGACTTGTAATGAGCCCCACACAGCTTTTGCCGTAAGACAATGAGAAACCCGATAATATTCATCAACTTCTAATGAGGAGATCAAAATATTCTTGGCTTTCCAATCATAGTTATATTTATTTTCATCATCATCAGTCCATTGTGCTTTGGGCTTAGGCACAATCTCATTATTTTCATTGGTCATAGTTATTTCCATTAGACCATTGAGAATAACATTCCACACTTTTCTATCTATGGAATTTATGTGCACCCGCATACAGTCCTTCCAATAACTGTAATTTTCTCCATTAAAAACGGGAGCTCTATTATAAGCCCCTTTTGGTTCGTTTGCCATTTTCTATCAAAGTTATATTTGAAGCACGAAGTGAACCGGTGCTCCTGATACCACTTGTTAGACGATGGCTCAGATCTAGAAAGGGGGTTGAATAGATCCCAATTAAAAATCAGTAGGCGCTTACCAATTAAAAATTGGTTTTAAAAATATTTGAATTGCGGAAGCGGCCGTGGAAAAATTACAGTCTAAAAAGAACCGTTATTAGAAGACCGAATATGCGTCTAGCCTTATGGAAATGATAATGAGCAAATAGATTCAACACACTAGTCACACTATCAGTTGATTATACCACTAATTAGTAGGACTAGTTCCAATGCTACACAAAGCCCACAAAATATGTAAACAACACAAGTGAATTTCGGTGTAGACAATTTATCAAACACTTGGTGTGCGAGGCACTCCAAGAGAGTTTTGACTTGAGTAAGTAACTCTAGATTCCTTGTACAATATACTATTGTACTAGAGTTCAAAATATTGATAAGCACTTACTCAATCCAATAACAATTTTGATAAAATTGCTTATACTAAAATTACTCAATTTTAAAGCAAAAATGAAAGTGCAGAAAAATAAAGGAGACAAAGATTTGTTGAGGCAGTTCCCCCGCCATCCTCGCTTCGGGGTACGTCTGTCCTTAATTCTAATAATAGAATTGAGCTCAATATAATAGATATCACCTGTAGAGTTGAAATGTTTATACAAGGATAGACAAGAAAAATATACAAACAAGCTCTCTTGATGTTGATGATGCTTTCTCTCCTTGTTCCTTGATTCGAGTCGAATCAAGTTCTTCGATCGTTGTGACTAGACCTCTGGTTCCAGCCCTTTGTTGAATAACCTTTTGTTCTTCAAACCCTCGGCCCGGATGATCTCAAGCACACACAAATCGAACCCGGAACTCTCTTGCACACTTCACTGATTCCCACTACTAGATTGATGAAACCTTCCGCTTCTCAATCACCTTCGCTCAGCTGAAAGTTGGTAGAGACGATCCGTACCAAAAACCCCCAAATTCTCTGAATCTTGGAGGACAAAACCTTCAAGGTTTTATTCAAGAAAAACCTGCCACAAGCTCAACCCGAACCGGATTCCCAATCGACGGCTTCAGACCTTATCACCTTGAACAAAACCGCAAAGCACAGCAAGAATTGTTGTGTGTAATTGTTGTGTTGTGAATTGTTGAGGATGAAGATGAAGGGAGTTGATGGCACCTATTTCACTTTTCTTGTTCTTGTACAATTGACCCAAAATTTCAATTGTTGTTGAGAAATAAACATAAAACATCTATATATAGTAACCAACAAGCCAACAAACATAACAGCTTTTCACCCAAAGTGGAAAGTCTTCAGCAACAACATAAACGAGCAAACGGTCGACCATAGCAGGACTATGCATCGACGCATAGCCTGTAGATTTAGGTAAATTGAAAAGTCTTCACAGTATTCGTCGACAATAGGTCGGCATGCGCCGACCCGTGGGTTTTCACACTGATCCATGCGCCGACCATGCGTCGACCTGTGGTCGACTCAAACCCTGCAAATCTGCAAAAATACATATTTTGTGGTTTTTATGCACCTAGTCATAATCACTGGTCTCCAATATATATTGAATTTAATATGAAAATTTAGATGGATATAAGAAGGATATGAGAGGTGAAATATTTCATTTGTTGTAGAGGTAGAGTCGAGAAAACTGATTCATTCATGATTGCGTTTTGTTATCATCGAAACCCAAGTATGTATGCTGTATGAGGGTTTGCCTTCACAACGGCTGCAGAAAAACGATGGAACAAATGGAGAAAGGTTGATCAGAAACAAAGAGAAAACCGATGGATATAAATGGGGAACGGCCGGAAGGAGAGTTTCAGAAGTTTTGGAAGTTTTAGGGTTTCATAAGTTTTGGAAATTTCTAAAGTTCTGGCTGGTACTATGAGTTTAGTATTTAGAAATTAATGACATAAGGCAGCGCTTTCTGAAGCACTTTCTTATGTACTGTCTTTAGTAGCGTTTTTTCATAAAAAAACGATTTATATTCTATGGCCTATAGCAGCACTTTTATGAAGCGCTTTCTAAAGAACGTCCTTTAGCAGGGCTTTCTAAAGTGTGGCCTCTAGCAACGTTTTTTAAAGCGCTCTCGCATGTATGGTCTAAAGAAACACTTTTCAGAAGTGCTTTCTAAAGTTAGGTTTTAGCAGCGCCTTTTCTCAATTTAGTATATTGTTTTAAATTGTTTTTTGAACTTATAGCAGCGCTTTGAGAAAAAAACGTTGTCTATGAAGTGCTACCTAAAATTAAATTTGGTCATCCCCAAATTTTCACATCCACGGCGTAGTGAATACTTTGAGGATTCAATCTGCCATCCCCAAAATTAAATCCCCCCCACCCACCCAATTTTTCATAATGTCAAAACTATATAGGAGAAAAACACATCATATTTCCGTTAGAAGTTTCTGGTAGTTATATCAAATTTTTTGATATAGTTTGAAATTTCTGGTAGTTCATTTGAAAATTTTGGTGAAGTGCAAATGGTTCTGGAAATATGAAACTTTTGTGTGTATACAAGAATTTTCACTTAAGGTGAAATTTTCGGTAGTTTCATTTTTAAGGTTTTTTGGATGGTCATGATTTTACCGACAGTATTGTGCGGCTGTGATTGCACCGACAGTTTTTATGGTCCAGAATTGATTCACAATTATATAAATTGGGGTCATCTCTTGTTGATAAACACATATTTAAAAAATGTCTCTTCCTCAATTTATGATTAAGGCAAAAGTTTACTTCAATGTAACTTCTTCTCTTGTAGAGTTCAAGCTTCCCGATGGCACCACCTCTTTTGCCGGACTGACGTCGAAGTTGAATGAATTGTTTCCTGATGACGGCAATAAAATGGTGAGAAAGATCGAGTTTCGTGAAGATTGGATCGATACAAACGGGAGGGTGAATACAACCTTATTGAGTTGAAAACCGACGAAGATGTGAAGGAAATGTGGAGATCATTTCTCTGTAGGATAACAAAGGGCCCGATCAAGTTAGATGCAAAGCTGTCAAGATCCGTTGATGACATAATGGAGATGCTGAAACATCCTGAATAGTCTAGTAGTGTTTAGGTTTTTCTTATTTATTAATCACATTATAATGTTAAGTGTTTTATGTTTAAGTTATGAAAATCATTGTCAGATGTAAGTTAACCTTCACACTGCAATTTAAGAAGATCACTAATATTAGCTAATAAAATATTTTGAGAAAGATGTCTGAATAATATACATATTATACAAATAATACAAAATATATCTAAGTATGCCCTCAACAGGCTATGTGTGCAATCCGAGCTAATCCAGAATAAACGTCACCATTTGGGTTTACCAAACCCATGAGCTCATTTGTAATTATTACAATCATCTAGAAGCGATATTGGTCATCCGTGTGATCTATTGGAGGAGGAGGCGGGAACGCAACATTAATAGGCATCTGGTCATCAGAAGACCCATCATCAGTTGGGGATGGGGTGATGTGAGGATGTGATACAGTGAGCTACCACTCTAAGTAACCATCCTTACACTACAAGGGTTGCTGAGCAGTGACCACTCGATCTCTGATGGCACGATCAGAGCTGATGAAGTAACTCTGAAACCACTAAGAAATACCTGAAGCTGGAATATATGGAGTTGGTTGTGGTATACTCTAAACATAGTCATATTGTCGCAGACACCTCTCAGGCAAGTGTCTCGCAACCATGGTCTCCTATCGCGTATAACCTGAATATAATAAGGACTCCTCGAACTCATGGTGGACTCTATGAGCATCGTAAGGTGTCCAGATGACATCATTTACAGTCATCGCATCCAGTATCCTCTTATACTCAGCTACACCACCATGATATGCCTACCTCGCCTTCCACGTCTTCGCCCGTGGGGCCCTCACCTCGCAATGATGCATCCTCATGTCACATATGGTAGGGAAATGCTCGTAGATCCAACACTGAAATCACAACAAATAATAATTTAGAAATGATATTCGTAAAAAAAAAATATGAAAGCAATAACATACAATAATTTAAAATATATTTAGAACACACTCAAATACCTAGCAAGTTGTATGGTCTCAAAGACCGTCACCACTCCAAGCGCTGTATAAAAATGGGTCAATGTTGCATACCCCTAAGCCCAATTGGTATCCTCGAGGTTACTGAAGAGACACAAATACATGGCATCAACATAAGTACCAGACTTGTCCGCAAAGAGAGTACATGTTACTATATGTAGCATGTATGCCCTAGAGGAAGCCTCATATCTCTCAGCAGCTACAAGCTCATCGTAAATCCTTCGAAGCCAATGCATACGAAGGTGCGCATCTCTGGTATCACCAAATTCCTTCACAACCTCCGGCTCGGGAAAACTCAAATCATGTGACAGAATATGACAAGCAGTGGTCACATTAAGAATCAGAGTCATCCATAATCTGCCTCTGATAGGGAGATGGAACAATGTGGGAACAACATCCAGAGTGACAATCATGTTCCTGAGCAAAAGATGAAATGATGATGTCTCCTTGAGCCACCTCTCAACAAAGGCACTAAGTAATGGAGCGTCCAGCATGGTGAGTAAGTAGTGGGTAAAATCAAACAGTTAGAAGTCCCTTATAATCCGACTGATTTTCTCATGCCTCGGAATCTTCGGGAAGCCATTCATCTTTGACTCATGAGATGCGATTCTCAGTGCAGGTCGCTCATGCGATAATAAAATACAAACAAATTATTTCATACTTAAACAAATTATACATATATAAACAAAATTTAAATTTAAATGTAAAAGACATATACCTCGTTCTGCCATAATCGTAAAGTCATATGCTCACCATACTCTGTAAGCACATACTGGTCGATGGATCCTCTTGGGAATCCTCCATTAGTATGCACGGAGGGCTCAGTCAACAGAACCATAACCTAGGTCTCAATAGTAGCTGATGGGCCCGACTCATCAAAAGTAGCATCTGGTTGTACCTCCTCAATAGCCTCCCGAGAAACCTCCTCGATAACCTCCCGAACAACCACTGGCTCAACTACCTGAGCAACCACTAGCTCAAATACTGGCTTAACCACCATCTCAACCATTGGCTTAACAATCGGATCAACTATAGGAACGTTATCCAATACCTCATCTGTATATTGCTCTGCTAATCAAACTCCAAGACGGCGAGTGGTATGAGGTGCCCAAAAATGCCCTCACTCCGTCATCTGCTTCGAGTGTGAATCAGTGAGGACCACTCGTCTTGTCCGTAAATGAGATGACTCAACATCAACACCACTGGAAGCTCTACCCTGATCTATTCATTGATCAGCAGCTTTCTTTGCAATAGTACCGTCTCTACCTCTGGTTTTCACTGAAAAAGAAGAAAAAAAACAAAGGCAACTACCAGATATTTTGAAATATCCGGTACAAAACTAAATTTTTATAACTACCGAAAATGTTTTAAATTTCTGATATAAAACTAAATTTTTATAACTATTGAAAATTTTGAAATTTTTGGTAGGTACAAAACTAGTTTTCTAAACTACCACAAAATTTGAAATTCCAATAAAAAAATATTGAGGTTTGCACTGGAAATTTTGAAATGCATATATGAACCATGACATCTATTTTGGAAATTTTGGAAATTTTGGAAATTTCTGGTAAACGAATTTTTGAATGCATATATGAACGATGACATCTATACCATAAATTTTTTGGAAATTTCTGTAAACGAATTTTTGAATGCATATATGAACCATGACATTTATTCATGTATTTTTACTCTTTTAGAGAGGTGTTAAGGCACTATATAAACCTTAGTTTTAAGAATTGAAACTCATCTCTCTTTCATATTAATTCAAAAAATATATTCTCTCATTTTTAAAATCAAGTGTTCTTCACATAACTTTTTGTTGAAACTTCTGCACACCAATTTCATTACATTTTCCAATAGTTTCAACTACATAAATCATTAAGTAATTGTACTACATATTAATAATTACCTACTTAATTTAGAAGTTCATTTCTAGGAATTGATATACATTGTTATTCAACTTCAAACACTTGTAAAAATTTAGATTGTTGTGATTTCCTTGCTGTCCAGGATTGTTGGAAGCAAGAGGTTGAATAAGAGAGGATTATTCTATTGTTGCATATTATAAAGATCATAAGGGGATTGTCCTTATTGATTGTGTTCCTTATGTTAGAAGATTTTAGGATATGTCTGAGTGGAAGACTTGTACAAAGATCTGACATAGTGGAAAATCTCTCAGGGAGTGAGGAGACTGGAGTACTCACGAGGAGTGAGGGGAACCAAGATATATTGTTGTGTCCTTTACTTTCTGTATTTATTTTTCAGCATATTTACTTTCATATCATTTTTCTAAAATAACAAAACCAGTTCTATCACTTCAAATTGAGAAAAGTTTAATAAATCTAATTCACCCCCTATTAGAGACCGAGCATAAACTAATAATTGGTATCAGAGCATGTTCAAGTAATTTGCTCTTGTGATATAGAATGACTTCCACAAACCCGATATTCAGAGATGGTGGAAGCAATAACAAGCCTCAATTGTTTTGTGGTGAATATTTTGATTTTTAGAAAATCCGTATGAAGGAACATCTAGAAGCACAAGGTGGAGATATTTTGGATGCTATACAAAATGATCTGTTTGTTCCTACTAGTGTTGTCGATGGCGTTGAGACAAAAAAGATTAAAAATCAATGGAATGAAGATGATAATAAGAAGGTACTCTATGATAAGAAAGATATCAACATACTTCAAAATGCACTTAGCATGGATGAATTCTTTCGTATTTCTCAATGCACAGCGGCGAAGGAAATATGGGATATTTAGTAGTAACTCATGAAGGAACCACTGAAGTAAAAAGATCAATATTGAATAATTTATGTCAAGAGTATGAATTATTTAGAATGCATCCTAGAGAATCAATCCTTTCTCTACAAAAGAGATTTGTTCCCTTAACTAATCAGCTGATTGTTTTCAGTAAGACTTTTACTAACGATGAAATAAATATTAATGTTTTTAGGTCTTTAACTATGGACTGACAATCAAAGGTGACAGCGATATCAGAAAAGAAGAGTATTTCTACCATGACGTTCGCTTCCTTGTTCAGAAAACTTCAAGAACATGAATTAGAACTTGAAAGATTAGAGCAATATGAAATACAAGTGAAAGATTCAAAAGATGTTTGTTAAAGATAAGATTCAAATTTCATGATAGCAATCAAGTGGAAGAAACCATTAATAATGATGATGTTCTTATTAAATAGTGTTAAAAGTTCTTGAGAAAAGAAAGGAAAAAGGAGATCATTCACAAAGAAGCACCAACAAGAAGAGTTACACGTTTTGAATATGGAAAAAGAGGACATGTCAAGAGATAATGTCCTATAATTGAAAAGAAAGAAAAATTCAAAAACAAGAATCACAAAAAGAAATCTTATGTAGCATGGGATGACAATGAAATAAGTTCATCTTCAGATGAAGATCATCCATGCAAGGAATTGACAGTCTCACATCATTCAAGTGATGAAGAACATGAAGTACTTGAAGGTTATATGCTAGCATTGTCAAATCAAGATTGGTCCTTAAAGATACAAGACCATATAATATGGTAGTTCTAAAAGTTTCATTGATTAAATATATGTTTTGAAGAAGCATCAATATTGATATCAATTTTAACATCGAATTCTTTTATAGGATATACGTGTCTAATTTTGTGCTATTAATTATCAGTTATATATATATTCTTCCTATGTTATCACCTTGTTTTGTACTTTATTCTACTTTATCTTCTTTTTTATGATAACAAAGGAGGGAGTGATCATCTGTCGCGCACGGATCAAAACCGAGTAATTTGAAAAAATATAGTAAAGCGACAGTAACTCGGATGTCGATTCACAAGGATTCTTGTTTATAAAATAGCCAATTGAAAATGATTATGGGGGGGGGGGGTTGTTTTGAATTATGATTCGATTAAGAAAATAAACAGTAAAATAAGTGATTTTTGAAATAAGTGATTAAAACAGGTTAATCTACCGGTTCGACTCCCAACTTATCATCGGTCATTACAATTCCAATTCCCCGAGCGGTTCCAATCTCTATTCGATTGCAATATTGACAAACAAGCATTGACAATACCACACAACTTATATTCCTAATTGTTGCACCCCAAATTTTGACCCCTTAGATCCTCATCATCATTTTAGGATCATATTCATTTATTTAACTAACCTTAACCCATTTCAAGTTTATCTTTGTCAAGATTCAGATGAATCAGGGCTCTGTACCGTCGAAATCGAGGCTTCGATGGTTTGATCAATCAATATTTTGGATTGATTCAACTATAAACAAGATCAAGGATGCTACATTGGGTCAAGTATGAATTCAATTTGAGGTGGTCACCCAAGAATTGAGAACAATGCAGTTCAAGATACCCGATTAGGGTTTTCGATTAGGAAAAGTCAACTGTAGTTTGACTTTTGATTTAAAGAATGTTTAAATGGTGGGATCAAGGTCCATTAAGTTCCTATGGCTTAGTAAAGTATATCCAAAAAGTTTCAAGTCCTCAGAATACCCGGAGCCCTAACACTTGACTCGGTAGTCACCGATTCATCGAACGGTTGACTGAAAAGTCAACTCTTTAACCATAAGGAATTTGACTTAAATATGTGACTACAAAATGTTTCTTATGTCATATTACACCTTCCCATAAAATTTCATGACCATTGGATAAAGGGTTAGGGAGTAATTGCAAAAATCGGGAATTAGGGTTATGAAAGGGGCAAGACCATAACTCCTCAACCACACATCCAAACGAAGTGGTTCAAAGCTAATTGGAAAGCTCTTGGCAAGTCCTACAAAAGTCTCAAATTGGTCCATGGTCAAAAAATGCATAGATTTGGAGTTATGAGAAAATTCATTTCAAGAAGGGAAATAACTTAAAAAAATTCTAAGTTATTTGGCTTTTTAAAGTGATTTTTTCAGCAACTTGGAAGGGTTTTTCAACCTAGTTCCATCTAGAATTTGGAAATCTCAAAAACTTGAAAGTTATAAAGCTACTTGATGGATTTCTAAATTGTGGTAGAACTCCTCAATAGGATGTGTGAGCAGAAAGTTATGGCTCATAAAAGTTAAGGCTACCACACTTGAGATTACCAATCCAACACTTTTCAAAATTCAGAATTCATCAACTTGGGCTACCCTCAGGCATTGGATCTTGTTCTTTTCTGATATTATGAAGTTTGGATGATGCAAACACCAGAAGAAATGAAGAATTGGAGGGTTTGTTCAACTTGGAGCAAGTGGACATTATAATATTCATTTAAAATTCATGAAAGAGAAACGTTTCAAAGCAAATTGGGCAGCTGCAGTCCCCTACCTTCCTAGCCTCTCTTCAGCCATCCCATCCTTCCTATCTCACTTGATTTTGGCTCAGCATTTGTCCATGGAGCTGATATGTAGAGCTGCCACAAAGATCTTGGCAAGATTCATTTAAGATTTCATAATCTCCCTCCAAAAGTGGCAAAATCCAAATCTGCCCTCACCTTCATTTTCACTATAAATAGAGGCATTCTCTATGATGTTATACACACCAAAGCTCTCTTGAAAACCAAGAGAAACAACAGCTCTCAACTCTCCACCATTTTCTCAAAAGTTTCATTTTTTAAAAACCTCAAGTTTTCACTAAAAAACCATCCAAAAACATCATTTTCCTAAAATTCAACCTTCATACCTTAGTGTCACTTCCGCGAAAATAAGGTGCCGGCAAAACAGAAGAGTCGCCACCTTTCATTATTTATCCCTCGGAACGGGAAAGGAAACGATCGGAAAAACCTGACGAAAAGGTATAAGACAAGGTCATCGCAACCGTTGTCTGGGTTCGGGAGTCGGTTATGCAAGGGGAAGGTATTAGCACCCCTCACGTCCATCGTACTCGATGGGATCCATGCTTGTTGTGTTTACTGGACGAGTTGGTTTATCTATCTACCTATCAAGGCTGGCTTGAAAAGAAAAGAAAATGACTCGACAAAGTGTCGCGCTTTATGCCTACGTATTCTCATCAGAGAATGAGAAATCAGAGTCAACGTAGTTCGACCTACGACGGGTTATGGGGAAGGTGGCTCGCCAATACATCAGTATTGTGCCTACGTACTCTCAACAGGTATGAGACATCAGAGCTTACGTAGTTCGGGATACTATGGGTTACGGGAATTCAGATTCATCTGTTTTATCGAGCGGGGTTAAATAGCAGTTCCAGCAGTTGGGGACAAAGCCTGTTTGCGGTAGCGCTAAAGTTTAACGACACTCTTTTCTTCAGAAAAGCTTCCTTTTGAATTATGGGCCCACGGGGCAAAAAGGTTTGAAGCTTGTTTTCTGTCTTTTACGAAAGAAGTGTTTTTTATTGTGTTTGCAATTTCAATCGCACTAAAGACTATGACCTGAGAGTGAATGCGTCGCATGTCACCCAAAGGGTGCCATACTAAACATCCAGACTGTTGAAAAGAAGCTCTCCAACAATCCTTTCTCAGATAGCTTAAGGCTCGTAACGTACGAAAGAAATCATTCATGATTACTGTATCTTAAGCTGTTTTGAGATGAGAAGAGAACAAGCTCAACTAAAGGGGAGACTATCAAGTCCTAATGTTGTCATGCCAAGGATTCATCCTATGGTTGAGGTTTGAAACAGGGAACTCCTAGAAATTATCATGCATAGGTTTTAACCTAAAGTTCTATCATCACTTCCTTATCAAAGGAAGTGAGATTCCTAGGGGATCATGTCAATGATAAACAGAACCAGATAAAGCATCAGCTTAAACAGTAAATAATAAATGACTGTAAAATGCATGCAATGCAAGTGAGGGAGGAAATGTGTGTGGGGCAGCAGCCTCCACAAGCTCATCTCAACCTCAAGCCAGAATGAATAACAGTAATCATACAGAAGAGATAAAACATGCTATCAAGCAAAATGGAAGAGACTGCAATCATACAGGAAGAATAAAATGCTATCAAGCAAACTAAACACATGGGCAAGAGAGCTGGGCTCTACCGAATACCCGCAAGCAAAGCCATACAGTAAAAATACAAGCAGAGGGAGCAACTCAACCTCTAGTGCAATCATGCTCCTTGATTAAAGTCAGTCTAATCATGGACTTATTCTAATGCATCAAACAAGTCAAACAAGGTACTTTAGCACAGAAAAGAAAACAAACAAGAAAGCATATCAACCCTTCTCTTACTACTCCAAGCTTCAGCTCTTCTAACATCAATCCAGTCATCAGACTTCAATCACCCTTCAAGGCTATCATCTCTCATGACAAATATCAATTTGCTTTTCCAGGTTTCAACCCTTCAACATAAGTTTCAACTTAATCTTCACTTCTCCAAGCTTCAGCTTTACAGTCAGCTCCACCCTCAGGCTTTTCTCTTAACCACAAGTATCAATTTGATTCCTTCAGGCTCTCAATGCAGTGTAAGTATCAACATATCTTTTATTCCTCAAGCTACAGCTCTACACTCAATCTCAATTGAATCCTCTTCATAAGTATCAACTTAGTCTTCAAGCTTCAGCTCTCTTTGCTTTACCAGTCTCAACTTGGTCTTCTTCTCCTACAAGCCTCAGCTTCCCAGAGTAGTCTTTAATCATCTGGAAATGTCAACTTCATCCTTCAATTCTATTTCAAGCCTCAGCTCCTCATTCAGTCTTTACTGGATCTTCAAGTATCAACCTGCTCTTCTTGCTCTTCAAGCTTCAGCTGTAATGGCCATGCTCAAGGAATCATCCTCTACCACACTCTTCATTGAAGTCTTCATCTTCAAACTCAAGTCCAACATCTCTCAAGATACTCAAACTAGAAGACAATTGATTTGACAGGATGAGAAGAAATGATAAACAGCTTACTGACAACTAAAGGAAGCCTGTAAGGGTTCATCATTGTAAGAGACTGGTTCCCTCAAAGTTCTACCTCCCAGATAAATCCATTCATCCTTCCAAAGGAGGGGTGTGAATATCTGAGAAGGACTTTTAGTCATTGGGAGGAAGGGAAGCACAAGATGCTTTCCATGTTTGTGAAAGAAATCATTCTAACTACAAGGCTCTCCCTATGTCCTATCTCATAGCCTTCATCAGACACCTTCAGGCACAAACAATCCAAAGCTCCAAGCAACTTCAAGCAACTTTAAGCATCCTCCTCTTGTCTTCAACTTGTCTTCAATCTCAACCAAAGGCAAACCAAGCACAAACCCTAATCTAAGGGAACTAGGGAAGTTAAACTAGTTGAATTAGTAAATTAGGATCACCTAAAACCTAGTACTAAAGTTAGTCCTAACTAAAATACTAAAATCAATTGTAAAATCCTACAAAAATGACTATGGGAACCTAGGTCAATCATGACTCTACCACATTAATTTCAAAGATCAAATCATCAAATTAGACCTAGAACTAGATCCTACATTACAAGGTATCAAACCTAAAACCCTAAAAAGGAGGCATCTAAACATCAATCTAGAAAGCACACCTATTTTCATCACAAAAATGTGATAAAAATTCTATGGGATCATACCTGTCTAACCTAATCACACAAAAACAATTAGGCTTAAAATCATCACCATGAGATCAAACAAAATTCTACAAAAATATGCATCAAACATGAACATTTTAATATCACTTAAAATGCAAAATTCCAATTAAATCAGAAACTACATGAAATGAAAATATTTTTTCTCTAAAAAATAATATACTCAATCATGAGTAACATGCAAAAAGAATGGGTTCAATTGGATTAATATTCAATTAATTATGATTTTTACAAAAATCATGAATTAAATGGAAATTAAATAAAAATCAAATAAAAATGAATAAGCGCGCGATGTGGATAGCAATCATTTACAGTTATAAATCTGGGTTGGGCTAGCTGGGGGGTGCGCATAGTGATTCATCACTTAAGCCCAAAACTGAAATTAAGTGATACGCAACGTTTCATGCTTCAGAATCCTTCACAACTCAATTTTAAAACACAGTCGTTGGATCCTCTCCCAGTCAAAGGTCAAGCTCTCATCCAATGGTGAAAACTTCATCTCCTACCTCTGGCCATGGAAATGGAGGGAAGAACCAGAGTTCAAACATGGTTCTTGCTCAGTTCGAACTTCATCATATCTCCATCAAAACACATGGTTTAAAGCACTAATACACTCCAAATTCCACACTGATCACAATCATGGTCTTAGATTCAATCGAAACATCCTCTAACCCTAAACACGATCGGGGATCAAAATTCTGACCGAGAATCAATTGTCTCCAATCTTGAAATTGCTTGGTCTAAAATGCTCATCACATTACACTGATCATTTTCCCCTATAGAATTCATATTATTGCTCACTATACACCAAGTTCTTGATCCAAACTGAAATGGTGTCATCACCTTGAACATAATCAAATGCTCTCAAACTCTCCAGAATCCATCCCCTAGTTGTCGCTAACCATTCTAACCTAACAATTTGACTTAACAATGCTTAAATTAAGGTGTATGGTGAAAGTTACAAACCTGGGATTTCTTGAATAACAGATGCACCAAATCTTCACTTCAACACTTCAATCCTTCCAGAATCGTTCCTTGTATCAAGATATAGCTTCTGTTTGCAAAAGAATTGATGGAAAATGCTTGCAACTCCAAACTCGATAGTGACTTGCAGCAGGTGAAACTCAAAAGCTCATGCACGATTCAACCATGTTCTTGCTCTCAATTTGCTATGGAATCACTCAGTAACTCATAAGGAAGAGATTGCAATAGAAAGAATCAATTGAAATGGTGTAGAAATGAAGAATGGATTTCAATTTGCAATGAACAAATTCTGAATCCCAACTCTCTCTCCTTCCTCAACTCTCACCAACCTCTTCCATGGACATCTTCTAAATCATATATAGAATGATTCTAAACCCTCTAGCACCTTCTGGAACCATCCAAGAAGATTTTGAAAATCTCATGTCATGGTTTCTCATTTCAAGTCATACTCACACCAGTCCATGTTTCCCTTGTTCTCAGCTTCAATTCTGAATTGAAAATCTCCTTAGATGAGATGTATGAGATGTTAGGATGCTTGGATAGCTTGTACATTGATCTCTCTTATGTTTTGCAAATGTAACTTAGATTACAAGTAACTTATGATAAGTCCCTTAATTTGACCTCAAATCAAAATTGTAATAATGCCATTGTTTCTAAAATGATTTTTCCATTCAATTTGGTAGGTCACTTGCATTGTTTTGGTTATGTATTGAAAATTCCCAAGAATAGGTCACTTTAATACATTAAATCCTCCTTTATTTTGACCATTTTGATAAGTATGAGCTACAAACATTTAAAACATCTCATGACCTCCTTAATAGCCTTAAAACATCATTTTGAACAAGTTTGATGTTGAAGATGTTTCCATTTGAAGCTTGGAAATAAGAGTTATGGCCTTATGCTTGAAATGACCTGTAATCTCCAAATGACCAAAATGCCATTGACTTGTCAAAGCCATAACTTGAGTTATACAAATCCTATCAAGGACTTCTAGTACTCTCTAGAAATCTAAGAAGATAAGGAACAACATTCATGTTAACCAAAAGTTCATAGGAATCATCCTTCTTGGGCAAACGTTTGATGCACGTTGGGTAACTTTCAAGGCCCCAGATTCACATACCTCAGATGACCTGCAACTTGTCAAAGTCATAACTTGAGCTCTAAAAATCCTATCAAGGACTTCTAGTACTTAAATTAAAGCTAAGAACAAGCTCTACAACATTCATGTTGGGGGAAAGATGAGATGACAACCACATCTTGAGCTAAACTATCTTGAAGATAGGGGTCAAACTAGGGGATTTTACACTGTCAAGCCTTAGAAACCCTAGCTTGAAACTTCTCAAAATCTTCAATTATGATGAGTTGACCTTGTAATAATCCTAATAGAATCTCAATGCATCAATCCATGATCACATGGCCTTTGAATTAGGTCTCAACCTTGTTCAAATCATCAGTTGCCCTAGGGTTGACTCAGTCAAACCCTAATTATACCATTCATGGCTAGGTCTCTTTAATCTTGTACCATGGCCTGTCTAGGCTTCATGATGGCTTTCAAGACATCTCATAAGCTCTCTAAAGGACTCAAGTCCACATTCTTGGCTTCAGAATCATCTGAGGAGCTCCCACAACTCTCAAGTTAGGAGGCACACAACCTTGGTTTCAACCACTCTCTCTGAGGATCCTTTGACTTCTCTGACAAGGATATCAACCCTTGAACACTTGAATAATCTTCTTGGCTAGCTTCATAGTCTTGTATAGCTCTTGATTGGTACTCATACCTCTTGATCTCCTGCATACATGTCAATGAAATGCAAATGATAATGCTAATGTGAATGAAATGAAACATAAGCTAGGTAAAGAAATGTTGGTCAAATTTTGGGGTGCAACACTTAGTATGTTGACTTTCATGCACTTTGGAAGCCAAATATTTACTTGAGGCATTTCCCACCATTCCAACACTCCCAACACCTCATATATATCATACCTCAACTGTCCAAAGTCTCAAAAACCAGCTGGGAGGTTCACAACTCTAACTGTCTTGAAAGATAGCTTGTTGCTTCAAGAGGAAGAAAGCTCCAGATCTTTGCCAAAGAAGAAGGTCTCTGGGTTTCTTAGCTTTTTAGCTTGCTCAAGATTTGTCTACAAGAGGTGTGTAATGTTCAATCTCTTTATATTCATACATTATCATGTTTTACAATTTTGAGGTGCTTGTTGTGAAAATATAGTCATGCTGCCCCCATTTTGCTTCTTTGTCAAGAACTCATGTTTTATGGCTATGGTACTGCTTTTGTCAAAGTATTTTATCTATGAATGATGTATTGTTGATATGTTACCAATATTGAACTTTGTTGTTGTGTACAACTTGTTTTGAAGTTTTTTTATCTAAGATTAGCATTAGGGATCCAAAACATGAAATGTTGATATGCTTGCCCTAGATTTGTCAATCTTTTTTTATTGGTCATGTTTGAATAACTTGTAAGTTGTTTCATGAGATTCCCCTACCCCCTAGATCATGTATGAATCTAGTTTAACTTAGTCCAAGTTGTGATTATTTGTCTTACATTTGATATGCCATTATCATAAGTTTTGTATTGGACTGCTTGTGCTAGCCATGTTGTGTCTCAAATGTGCTAAACTATTGGTTTATGTTTACATGATCTTGTTTGCCTAGTTGAACTTGTTGAAATATTGAAAACATGAGATTTGTTCATTGAGGCCTGCTGGGAGATTTTTTTGTTTTTGCTGTCAAAAGTTTGGATCAGCACCTCAGTTCTGGTTTGGAGTAGTTTGTGCTTGATTTTAAGTTGTAGAATCACTTGTTAGCATGATTAGAGGATGTATGTTGTACTTGTATGTTCAAACTCCCCTTACTTGTTCAAAACTGTTTTGTCATTCTTCACTTGCATTTTCAAGACCTCATAATACCAATAACATACCATATTCTGTTTCACCCTGTTTTTACTTGATCTATGTGCCTAGAATCAATGTTCTACATATTTTGAGCTTGTATGTGATGCCAAATCATCCCAATTGCCATGAACTTGTTTGTTGCCTGAATGAATTGTTGTTATTGTATTTCATGAGTTTCAATATGACATATTCTTTTTATTGTGGATCTGATTTGATTTTGAAGCATGATCTTATCTTTTAGCATGTATATGGTATGTGTATGTCATTTGTTTCATCATAGAACATCATTACTTGAAAAATGCCCTGCAATACCACTTTTCTGTCTTAAAACAGCTTTTTCATAGCCATCACCATACCATTTTCTGCTCCAGCTGCCATAGGCCTGATTTCTAAGCACAAACTCATCCATTTTCATGATTTTGATGTGTGTATATTGTTTGTTTGATCTATTCCTACTTGGTTCATCATCTCACTTTCAAATTGCATACTCAATACCAAACATGCCATGACTATACCAGATTTGGTTCCAAATGCAAAATGCTTGTTTTCTGAGTTGAAACTCATTCATTTCTATATTTATGATGTGTGTGTGCTATGTTTATGACATGAGACCACTTACTTTCTACTAGACCAGTTTGTATGATACAATTGCCACTTGATAGCCTTTTTTGTTATGTCCATTTCATGATCAACTTGAGGTATTAGACTCATTCATAATCATATTTGAGACTTGTGTGTGGTATCTTTTTGATCTCAACCTCTTCCAATCATGTTTGGTTTCAAATTGTGCATTTTCATGCTTAAGTGAGCAGTTGGTATGTGATTCTCATTTCTATGTTGTTTGTGGATAATTTTGAAGTGTAGACACATTTAATATCATGATTTAAGTTTGTGTGTGAAGCCTATTCAATCTGTTTATGCTTATTCCATGATTTAGGTTTCAATTTGCATCTTTCAATTTCATTTTACTTGGCATGACAGTTGTGCTTTGTGTGTGACTTTGGCATTGTGATTGTGATTCTTTTGTTTCTCGTTGCATTTTGGTTAAGATTCCATGTTTGTTTTGGCTTTGTTGTGATCAAAGTTTTGTCTCATTCATGTTTGGTATGTTGTTTAAGATCTAGGCAGCAGGGCCCTTTCATTGTGGCCTGTTGTTTGGCTGCTATTGCTAGCCAACCATTGATCCTCCCCTTTTCACATTTGGATTAGCCACACTTATACATGATATAACTATTTGTCTATTCTGTTTGTTAACAAACTTGGTTTGGATTTGGAAGTCATTTCATTCATTGTTGTTTGAAAGCAAGCTCACTTTTTTCACAAGTTTCATTCATAACTGATACAATGTCATACTATCTTCCCTCTGCCTGAGCATTGGTGTTTGATTTATAGAATTTTAGGGCATCATCATTGATATGTTTAGAACTGTTAGGCTATGTATGAACATTGAACCTTTCCATCTGTCCTTGACAGCTTGTTCTCATTTTCACACCATATTTGCAATTCATGAACCAATTCCTAGTCTATTGAGTTGTGCTTGAGCCCTAACTGATTAATACCTCTGTTGTGATATGTATGACTTGTGTGCATTGCCCTTTTGATGTGTATGAACTCAGAACTGGTGTTAGTTTCCATTAGGCAACTCATTTGATCAACTTGCATTTTCAATCGTGTTTTTCATTTAAGGAATCATTTCAAAATTTTGTTGATACCATCATATTCCTTATTAAAAAACAGTCATGTTTGACTAAAATTTCATGAAAAAAAGGTTGAGTTTTGACAAAGTTTGAATCCTTCACGTTTTGGTTTGGTGACTTGCCTTTGGCCCAGAATTCCATCATATTTAGCATTATCTATTTATGGAGGTGGCTAAATACTTGGATGTATAGCCACCCCAGTGGTAAGCAACTTGCGCGCCTTATACCTTTCACTTGCCAGTCCTAAGTTCGATCCTTGGTGATCAACTCTTTTGGGCATTTTTTCTTTCAATTGTCATTGATTTATTTTGTGATATTCGTTGTTTAGTGGCTTAGTGGTTAGAGTGTTGTGTTGGTAAATACAAGGGCGTGGGTTCAATCCTTACCCATGCCATTTATTTTTTATGTGCTTGTTTATTTTATTTTCATAAAAGCTTTGAAACTTCCATAATTCATAACTTATTCATTGTTTATTATTTCTAACCCGTTCTTTTTGCAACTTGCTCATGGTGATGTCTAGTTTCATTTAATGGATTGAAATTTAAAATTGTTTGTATTTACAATGCTTTTTGCCTAATTGTTAGTCGATTCATTCTTAGGTCGTTACCTCATGTCTTGATCGCATTTCTTTCATACTATACTTGACTTATCTTGTAAGATTTATTGATATTGGTTTTCTTTATGTTTGTTAACATGTTGAGACTTCATTTCTTGTTGGTGGTTACCATAATTTGTTGTTCTCTTCCTAAATCTTGAGTTTAACTGTTGTGATTAGTCCTTGCGTATTTGATTGTCATCAATGCCTAAATGTTGTCACATTTGATACACTTTGAATTTACAACATGATCATCTTAAAGTTGTGACTTACTTGCATGATTATTTGTTTCTATCTTTGTTAAGATATTTGATTCCCGGTTATAACGGTTTGAATTATTTGATCCTTCCCTATTGTAATATGCATGCTTGCTTGGTTGTAACCATATATCTTATTCATTCTGCTTAATTGTTTATTGCTTTGTTAAGTATTTCTTCCCCAGGTGATGGAACTTTTTAGTTCTCATCTAAGCCTCCTCTCTCTCTCCTTCCAAAGGAAAAGTCTCTCCATTGACCCTTGTGTCATGGATAGCTCATTATCTTCTCCCTCGACTTTCTGAAGTCATCTTGAACCGTAGTATAAGTTATTAGACTTTGCTTTAAGTCTAAAATACCCACCTTCACTAGGAGTGTTTCTTCAACTAGAACTCTAGGATAGAGTTTGTAAACTCTATGTAAGAATCATAGTAATGGTTACTTACTCCCCTTTTGAGTGTTATAACATAGATCTAGAGATTTTTGTTAAACTCTATACAAACATTGTTATGTTTGTTCCCCTTTGAGCCTTGATCATAATCAAGTGTTCTTCAACCCTAGTAAGGTGAACTATGATTGCTCTGATTCTATCCTAGTTGGGATACGTAGGCAGAGGACGCGATGTCTTTGCGAGCAAACTTAGAAACTATCTTTAGGTCTTAACCTACACCTTTTACCCAATCCCAAACCTTAGCAAACATTTACCAACTTAGCATGCAAACAAACAAAAGGTTCCTGTAGAGTACTACAGATGTTTAGGATGAGAAATACCTACCCTAGGCATAACCAACCCCCGATCCCGAATCTCTCAGCGTTATTGTTACATCGCGCAAAAGGTTCTTTCCTTCTTTAGACCTTTCCTTTGGATAAAATTAAAGTCCGGTTGTGAATTTAAGAATTAAGATTCAAGTTAATCAATAGCTTGGTATTACGATTCTCACCGTAACAGAAATGGCGACTTCACTGGGGATTAACTTACTTAACTTGAGGGTTTAGCCTATTTTGTTTAATTTCATGCTATATTTGTAAATATTTGCTTAACATGTATATTTGTCAATATATTTGTTTGGTTGTTGGATATTGGGTGCTTTGAGTGGTGAGACGGTCCTATACCCGGACTCGAGTGCACTTATGATAGGATGGTGGTATATTCAAGGAGGCTTATAGGGAGTTGATTCTCGACCAAGCTAACTTGAAAAACCACCGCTCAGTGTAGGCCCTCTTGAGAGTTTAGCATTGTTGATCGAGTATTCGGGAAAACAATGCTACTTTCAACGAAGGGGCCCATGACACTATGGACTTTTAGAATACATTCTACCCCTCTTTGGCCTTATTAGGACGTAGTGCGATGGCTATAAGGAAGTATTTCCGAAATAGTTGATACGTGATACTACACTCAGACGAGATTCTCTTGAGAATATTATCGATTACCAAGTGATTTGGGAAGTTGATAATATCCGAAAGATGGGTTGATGACTCTGGGAACTCTGTAGCACCCGTTCGGCAGGTACAAATCAATCCGTAGTACAAATCCTTGGGGAAGGGTAGACCTTGGATCCATGCCCGCCCTTTAAACCTAGGCTTGTGTTGAGTGCATATGTGTGGTCTTTGCATTTGCCTGTGTTTGTGGATTTTGCATTCATAACATCATATCATCATGTTTCATGGAACTCAGACTTTTTTGTTTGTAAACATCAGAGAGGTCGTTATGAACAGTGAAAGAAAGAAAACTTTGAAGTACACTTACAAGGGTTTTAACCTAGATAACCTAAGAAGGTTGAGTACCTTGGTGACAGATCCAGAGGGATTTCAAAGCAGGTATGAGAAGCTGTTGTTACTGCCAAAGATAAAGATGGATGGTGGACTTCTTTCTATGCTTCTTCAGTTTTATGATCCGCTCTACCACTGTTTCACTTTCCCTGATTATCAGCTAGTGCCCACACTAGAAGAGTATTCTCAGTTGGTTGGATTGCCCATTCTTGAAGAGTCTCCTTTTCCGATCATGGAGGAGGACCCTAAAGAACAAGATATTGCCAAGGCTACACGTTTGGGATTGGTTGATATTAAAAAGAATCTGATTACAAAAGGAGGAGTATTTAGGTTAAAAGCAGAGTTATTGGTCGAGAAAGCTCAGTATTATGCGGATCATTTAAGCATGGATGCATTCGAGGCTATCTTTGCCTTGCTCATTTATGGCATCTTTCTGTTCCCTAGCTTCGAGAATTTTATGGACCTCAATGCCATTAAAATTTTCCTGAAGAAGAATCATGTGCCTACCTTGCTAGCAGAGGCATACCATTCTGTTCATCTGAGGAACTTTCACAATGGAGGGATGATTACTTGTTGCGCTCCTTTGTTATACAAATGGTTCACTTCACACTTGCCCAAAGCCAACGCTTTTTGGGATCCGAAGAAAGGATGGTGGTCACAAAAGATCATGGCTCTCACCCACTCCGATATTGATTGGTATAGTCATGACTATAATGGGACAACGATCATTGACAATTGTGGGGATTTTGGCAATGTACCTCTTCTCAGTGCTAACGGAGGAATCAGTTATAATCCAGTCCTCACCCGCCGACAATTGGGATACCCTTTGAAAGACAAGCCCAATGGTGTTCAGGTAGAAAACATTTTCTTCAAAGAAGAAAAAGATAGTCAAGTGCTAAAAGAAAAGATTCTAGAGGCTTGGAAGCATCTCCACAAGAAAGAGAAAAAGGATCTTGGAAGACTCAACTGTGTCTCTTTGGAACCTTACCTCCAATGGGTTTGAAAGAGAACTATCACACTAAGGATGCCTTATCCTAAGCAAGAGCCTATGGCTTTGAAGGAAGAACGCCCTTTGGTCTTCATGTCTGAAGAAGAGAAGTTGAAAATCGCTTTAGTCAAAGCACAACAAACTGAAGAAGCTTGGAAGCACAAGTATCAAGTGGTCGTCGAAGAAAATACAGAGCTCCAAAAACAGCTCCAGTTGAAAGACGAAGAAGTAATCTCTTGTAAGAAGAGGAAGGCACAAGAAGAACCTTATAACCCTAGTCTACTCTGTGGAAGTTAATTGTGGACAAGCTCATTCTTGAGAAAGCCCAGATGGAAAAAGAAATCAAGAAGCTAAACATAAGGCTGCTAGGGGAACCTTCTTAGGATTCATTAGTTGTTGTTTATGTTTAAAACTCTTGTAAGAAGAAACAATATTTTGTAATCCTATTTTGTTGATCAATGAAATGGCGACTTTTGATGTTCGTAAATGTCTGAGTTCCATGACACCATGCGCATTTGCATTTGCATTTTTTCTAACCATTCAAGGAAATTCAAACTTTTCTTTTTGCAGACAACAACATGGTGAGAAGAGACATGCTTCCTTTCCCGGATTTGAGGTTGGGCCGTCTTAGGATGTTGGCAAGACTTGTCAGAAACCCCTCCGCTTTCATTGCCAAATATGGAGATCTCCTACCACTGATAAGTGCTCAAGTCAACGAGCCCATGCTGCAGGCTTTGGTTGAGTTTTATTCTCCAACCTACCACTGTTTCGTCTTTCCAGACTTTCAGCTACTCCCGACCATAGAGGAGTACACTGACTATTTGAAGATTCCATGGACTTTCACACTTCCTTATGGAAAACCGAATAGAAGAGATTTGGCTAAGGCCCTACATCTCAAGCAAGAAGATTTACCACCAATGAGAGAAAAAGGAGGATGGTACGGAATGGAAGCAGGACCTCTAATGGAGATGGCCGAATATCATTATGAAAATAGAAATCTGGGCATCTTTGAAGCAATTTTGGCATTTCTAATATATGGGCTATATCTCTTCCCAAGTCGTTATGACTTCATCAGTGAGGAGGCAATTCGTCTCTTCATCATCAAAAATACGGTAAACGAGATATTGGCAGATACCTATGTGGTCATCCACCGCTTCATCCTATACGATCTCGGGCAATTTTCATGCTGCCTCGCACTGCTTGACAGGTGGTTTACCTCTCATCTACCCAGGACTCATATCCTTTGGAGACTTCCCAGCAAAAGCGCATGGATTTCTAAGCTCATCACTCTCAGGCACTATGACATCACATGGTATGACATCAGCCTTGGTAATCTAGTCATGATTCCCAGTTATGGAGAATTCCCCAATGTGCCTCTCATTGGAACGAAGGGGGTTATCACCTACAATCCTGTTCTTGCCCAGCGTCAATATGGGTATTTAACCGGGTCGGAGCCCAAACCGGAACTGCTGAGACCTTGCTTTTGCGAAACTGGTCGCAACCCTAAACTGGAAGCCCATGCTCACTACGCTCAGAGAGATCCTTACCTCTTGGGTGTAACTCCAATGGAGAATGTAAGTTGTTTAACTACCAGAGGGTACTTGTTGTGGTCGAAAGAAATAGCTTTGACCATGTTCTATACTCATGATTATGAGATAACTATGGAACCAGAGGTCCCCACGACTAGGGAAGAACTGAAGTATGCTTTGATCAAAGCACAACGAGAGAATGAAGACCTGTGGGAGATCATCCGCCAGGACCAAGCTCATGTTGAAGACCAAGAAGGAGAAGGATCATCTTGTTAGAATGATCATTATTTCACCATTTCCTATTTTCCCTAAAAAGGATTGTAATCCTAATGTTGCATTTACTTTCACTTCTTGTAAGAAAGGTCTTGAATACTCACAAATACAACACTCGATCTAGAGCTCAGAAGAAGATGGCTGATAATGAACAGAGGTTCGACCAGATGGACAACGACATTGAAGGAATCAAGGGTGATGTCAGCCAGATTATGGAAGTTCTCAATATAATCAAGGCAAAGATGGACACACAGTCTACAGTAATCTCCGAAGTCACCACGGAAACGACCAACGTCATGGTAGCTCCGGTTACCACTGCAGAATTTCCCTATGGCATGTCTCAGGATTTCGTGCCACCATTCAGCAATATACAATCTTCAAGTCTTAATCCACTGTTTGATTCAACAATCAGGAATCCCATTTTCACTCAGGCGGGTGGACCCACTATAGTGCGACCTGTCTTCAACAATCAACAACCGATCTTTGACATACCTGACGGTTCTGAAGACGAGGATGAAAAGCACAAAAAATTAAGGGTAGAGATGGACATTATGGCTAAAAGAATGAGAGCCATCGAAGGAAGCAATGTTTTTGGGTCTGACGCCAAAGACCTGTGTCTGGTGTCCGGCTTGGTGTTTCCCGAGAAATTCAAGATGCCAGTGTTTGACAAATATGAGGGGACTACTTTCCCCAAGGTACACCTGATCATGTACTGCAGGCGGATGGCTCCGCATATTGAAAACGACAAACTGTTGGTGCATTGTTCTCAAGACAGACTTAAAGGAGCATCAACTAAGTGGTATCTCAGCCTGGATCAAGCAAAGATCCATGGTTTCCAAGATCTTTCAGATGCCTTCATTCAACAATATAAATACAACATGGACTTGGCTCCCGACCGCCGCCAGCTTCTCAGCATGACACAAAAGAGCACTGAAACCATTAAGGAATACATGCAAAGATGGCGCGGAACTACAGCTCAAGTGGAGCCACCCCTTACTAAAAAGGAATTGGCAGACTGGTTTGTAGATACGGTCGGGCCAGAATTTTATGAGCGACTAATCAGCAGGGTCACGACCAATTTCTCTGATATCGTGGCAGTGGGGGTCAAAGTTGAAGTCGGTTTAAAAAGTGGGAAAGTGGCTACTCCAAATACTAATTCAAGCACCAGTATTGCGAAGAAGCCGACCAATAGTTTTCACAAAAAGAAAGAGGGGGATGTAAGTATGGTAACATACGGAAAGAAGGCGCAAAGCTCCAGGAACCATCGCCAGCAGTACCATCCATCATCATATATAGCAGTTGTGACTCCAGTTCTTCAACATTCATCGCAGCAGGGTCCTCAGCATGGGGCATCCAGCAATCAGCAACAATATCATTCTAACAATTAACAACAATATCATCAGCCGCAGGGTCAACAACCTCAAAAAAGGGCTCCAAGGGCGAATTACCAGGCGAATCGACCAAAAATACAACCTATTATGATGAGCTACACTGATCTGTTCCCCATGTTGATAGAAAGAGGTTTGGTCAAGACAAGGAAATTGGGTGCTCCACCTAATCCACTCCCATTCTACTACAACACCAATGCTCGCTGTTTATTTCATGAGAATGCGCCAGGCCACGATCTTGAAGGGTGCTTCGCACTTCAGCACCTCGTCCGAGAATTAATTGAAAAAAGAATTCTGTCCTTTGAAGACAATCACCTGAACGTAAAGAACAACCCTCTATCAAATCATGGTGGAGTAAATTCTATTACTGAAGAAGGGGAAGGATCTGAAGATAAGACAGTTACTACTATTGATGAGATCAAGGTACCATTGGCGGACCTACACAAACGTCTTGCTCAGGAATGGGTGCTCAAGACATCTCATGAAGACTGCGAACAATGCATGCTGAACCCAGAAGGTTGTGACATTGTGAAAAAAGACATTCGAGCAATGATCGAACAAGGGATGATAGAGATTGCTCGCAGGAAGAAGGGGGAAGATGTGGCAGTCATCGAACCCGTGTTTAATATGCCTGAAGAGCCCAGCAAAAGAGCTATGTTCAGAAATAATAACAACAACAACTACAAAAATGTCCGGCCAGTGTTCCGCAACGATGCACCCCCGAAATTTGGAAGAGGGCAAGCCAGATTTGAACCAAGGGAAGGATCCAAACCTCACCCAAGGGCCGTGACACCAAAACAGGACCATTCATGGTGTGAAGGGATCTTCAAAGAAAGGAAGCCAGCAAATGTAGCTAACATTGTCGGTGGGAGAAAGATGACCCGGAGTGGTCGCATATACCAACCGCGGACAAATAATGTGGCTCCTCCGCCAGCAATTTCCGTTTCAAAAGCTGTTGTTCCTCCAAAACCCATTCTAGAGGTAGTTGTCACTAAAGAGCCTTTGGTCAAAGGAAAAGAAAGCCTCAAAAATGATGAAGAAGAGTTCCTAAGAATCATCAGACGAAGTGACTACCAGGTGGTAGACCAACTGAATCAGACACCATCTAAGATCTCGGCCATGGCATTACTCTTAAGCTCTCTGGCGCATCGCCAAGCTTTGGTCAAAATCTTAACACAAGCCCATGTTACCAAAGATATTACAGTGGGGCAATTCGACTCCATTGTAGCAAACATCACAACCTACAATACGCTAAGCTTTGATGACAATGATCTGACAGCTGAGAAACGCAAGCACAATCATGCTCTGCATGTGTCGATCAAATGCGAAGAAGATACATTGTCCAGGGTTCTTGTTGACACAGGGTCCGTGCTCAATGTAATGCCGAAGAGGACACTAGCCAAGCTGGCTTACCAAGGTGCTAACATGAGGCCCACTTCTCTCATAGTCAAGGAATTTGATGGGTCTAGAAGAGCTGTGATAGGGGAGGTTGATCTTCCTATCATGATCGGACCGCAAATCTTTGAGGTCACCTTTCAGGTGATGGATATCAATCCGGTCTACAGTTGTTTACTGGGAAGACCATGGATCCATGCCGCTGGCGCTGTTACTTCTACTCTCCACCAGAAGATGAAGTTTGTTGTGGATTACCAGTTGGTCATTGTTAATGGGGAAGAGGATTTAATGGTGAGCAACCTATCCTCATTTCGGTACATCGAGGCTGACGGAGATTCCCTTGAGACAGCCTTTCAAGCGCTAGAAATAGCCCACGCTGTTCTAGTCGACGAATCTGACATAACTCGCGGTCCATCATTCACCACTGTTCAGAGTATCAAGGCGGCACTAAAAGCTGGAGTCCTGTTGGGATGGGGGGAGATCATTGAAGTCAACGCTCTGGCCAAGAACGATCGACAAGGGTTGGGTTACAAACCAACTCTAGGAGATGAGCCAGAGGAAAGTACGATGAAGAAGAAGTCTTTGAAAGAAATATTCACCAGTGGCGAAATACAAGTCAATGCCATCATTGCTGAGGATGAGGATTGCAATCTAGATCATCTGATAACTCGGGGAAGAGCAGTTTTGCACAACTGGGAGGCTGTGGAAATTCCTGTCTTTTTACCTTTAGAGTAAATCATTTTGCTTGTTAACTTTGTGTTTTCTTTAAAATTCCTGGTCTTGCCCAAGGCCTGCGAATTATTTTGTATTGGGCCACTTTGCAATTTGAAAATCTATGAATGAAAAAGTGTTTTTGTTAAAACTCTTGTTTATTTTCTGCTCATCATTTTCACTCTTTTTGTTAAAAGGGAAAATGTCAATCCTTTTGAAAAAATAAAAATAACCCTTCATCTGCATGTCTGTGTGTGTGTGTGTCTAATTGTTCCCAAAAATAAAACATGCAGAATACCTCCATCCACCACAGAATCCTATGATCCTTCGGTTCCTTCTACTAGTGGTTCATCTGTCTTTCAAGCTGAAGAAGAGAATGATGAAGATTTAGAAGTCCCAAAAGAGTTGAAGAGGATGGCTGAGTATGAAGATGTGTATCTCCAGCCGTACAAAGAGAAGACTGAGGTCATCAACTTGGGATCAGAAGAAGAAAAAAGAGAAGTCAAGATTGGGGCATCGTTGGGATCCGAGATCAAAAGCGGGCTGATAGCGCTCCTCATAGATTATGTCGACATATTCGCTTGGTCTTATCAAGACATGCCAGAGTTGGATACTGACATTGTTATGCACAAGCTCCCCCTGAAGCCAGAGTGTCCTCTGGTCAAACAAAAACTTCGCAGGTTAATACCAGACATGGCTCTTAAAATCCGAGACGAAGTCAAGAAACAAATTGATGCAGGCTTTCTAGCAGTATCCAAATATCCAGAATGGGTGGCAAACATCGTACTAGTACCAAAGAAGGATGGAAAGGTCAGAATGTACGTCGATTATAGGGATTTAAACAAAGCAAGTCCGAAGGACGATTTCCCTCTACCACATATTGACACTTTGGTGGATAATACAGCCAGCTTCGCAGTATTCTCATTCATGGACGGATTTTCTGGTTATAATCAGATAAAAATGGATCCAGCCGACATGGAGAAGACAACCTTCATCACGCCCTGGGGCACCTATTGTTATAAGGTCATGCCTTTCGGTTTGAAGAATGCAGGGGCAACGTATCAGAGAGCCATGGTCACACTCTTCCACGATATGATGCACAAAGAAATTGAAGTATATGTGGATGATGTGATCGCAAAATCCCAAAGCGAAGAAGACCACTTGGATCATCTGTTGAAGTTATTCGAGAGACTCTTAAAGTATCAACTAAGGTTAAATCCAGCAATATGCACCTTCGGGGTTCGCTCAGGCAAATTACTAGGCTTCATCGTTAGTCAACGAGGAATTGAAGTAGACCCCGACAAAGTTAAAGCAATCCAAGAGATGCCCACTCCTAAAACAGAGAAACAAGTCAGAGGTTTCCTCGGACGTTTGAATTACATCTCCAGATTCATCTCTAATCTAACTCCTACTTGCACGCCGATCTTCAAGTTGTTACGAAAAGATCAGACGGTGGTGTGGAACGAAAACTGCCAGGCCACATTTGAGAAAATCAAGCAGTATTTACAAGAACCTCCGGTGTTGATTCCTCCTGTACCCGGAAGACCTTTGTTCATGTATATGACAGTACTAGAAGACTCAATGGGCTGTGTCTTGGTCCAGACTGATGAGTCAGGAAAGAAGGAACACGCAATCTACTATCTGAGCAAGAAGTTCACCGATTGCGAGAGTCGTTACTCTCCCCTTGAAAAATCCTGTTGTGCCTTAGCATGGGCTGCCAAGCGTCTAAGACAGTACATGATTTGCCACACCACAATGCTGATTTCTAAGATGGACCCCATCAAGTACATCTTTGAAAAGCCATCTCAAACCGGAAGATTGGCCAGATGGCATATGCTCTAATCAGAGTACGATATTCAGTATGTTGCTCAAAAGTCTGTCAAAGGAAGTGTCTTGTCAGAACACCTCGCAGAGCACCCCATGGAGGATTATCAACCACTCAAGTTTGAGATTCCTGATGAAGATGTGATGTACAGTCAACACACAAAACCAGAGCCTGGTCCAGAAGAAGGTCCCGAGCCTGGATCCCGCTGGGAAATGATGTTCGATGGAGCATTAAACAAAAATGGACATGGCGTTGGAGCTGTTTTGAAAACCCAACCGGAGGGTACACTTTCGTCACAACCCGAATTTGTTTCTCGTGTACGAACAACATAGCCGAGTATGAAGCCTGCATCTTAGGGTTGGAAGCTGTTATCGATCTTCGCATCAAAATCTTAGAAGTGATCGGTGATTCTGCTTTGGTAATCTACCAACTCAAAGGAGAATGGGAAACCAGGGATGAAAAATTGATCCCTTACAAAACTCATATATTGGGGATGGCTGAATATTTTGATGAAATTACCTTCAAGCATGTACCGAGAATGGAAAATCACATCGCCGATGTGTTGGCCATGATGGCATCAATGTGGAAGGTCCAGTTTGTTAACGAGGCGCCTCTGATCCGCATTGAAAGAAGGACAGTACCCGTGTATGTTATGACAATAGACGAAGAAACTGATGAGAAACCGTTGTTCCACTACATTAAAAACTTTCTTCAAAATCAAGAATATCCAGCTGACGCATCTAGAATTGAAAAAAGAGCCATACGAAGATTATCGGCTAAATTCTTCATCAGCAATGGTACCTTGTACAAAAGAAACCACGACATGGTTTTACTCCGATGTGTCGATGAAAAAGAGGCAAATATCATAATGACCGAAGTACACGAAGGAACATTCGGTACCCATGCCACGACTAAGAAAATCTTAAGGGCAGGCTACTTTTGGTTAACTCTGGAGACGGACTGCATACTCTTCACTTGAAAATGCCATAAATGCCAAGTCTATGCCGACAAAGTGCATGTCCCTCCACATCCTCTCAATGTGATGACGTCACCATGGCCTTTTGCAATGTGGGGCATAGATATGATCGGGGCAATAGAGCCAAAAGCTTCCAACGGCCATCGCTTCGTCCTGGTTGCAATTGATTACTTCACCAAATGGGTGGAAGCAGCATCATATACAAACGTGACAAAACAAGTGGTTGCTCGCTTCATCAAAAAGGAAATCATCTGTCGATATGGTCTTCCTAACCAGATCATTACTGATAATGGGTCGAATCTAAACAACAAAACGATGAAGGAACTCTGTGACGATTTCAAGATCAAACATCACAATTCGTCTCCTTACAGACCCAAGATGAATGGCGCAGTTGAAGCTGCAAACAAAAATATCAAGAAGATAGTACAGAAGATGGTCATAACCTACAAGGATTGACACGAGACGTTATCATTTGCTCTACATGGATACCGAACATCAGTGTGAACTTCAACAGGGGCAACTCCCTTTTTCTTAGTATATGGGATGGACGTTGTGCTGCCCATTAAGTCAAAATACCTTCTCTTAAGATCTTGAGGGAGGCCGAGCTTGAGGAAGACGAATGGATAAAAGAAAGGTTCGACTCATTGAACCTCATTGATGAGAAAAGAATGACGACCATGTGTCATAGTCAGATCTATCAACAAAGAATGATAAGAGCGTTCAACAAGAATGTTCATCCCAAAGAGTATAGGGAAGGAGAGCTTGTGCTTAGAAAAATCCTACCAACTCAAAAGGATATGCGCGGAAAGTGGATGCCCAACTACGATGGCCCCTTTGTTGTAAAAATTGTCTTCTCCGGAGGATCTCTAATTCTTGAGACCATGGATGGCGAACAACTTAAGTATCCCATCAACTCAGATGCAGTAAGAAAGTACTATGCCTAAAAGCAGAAAACCTAGAAAGGGGATTCCAGTGCTTTAGCAAGACGGAAGTCCAGGAATCGAAAGCTGACAAACGCCGAGGGAAAAGTCTTGCACAAGGTGTTAGAAGAAAGATCGACGTCTGTCATTCTCGTCAAAAGCAGCGAAGCAAGTGAACTGACAATTAAAAGGACCGGATTATTATGGGATTCTGTAACCCTTTCTGTTTGCCATTTTTTTCAATGTATAAAGATCCCGAGGCTTTGCCCTTTGTAAAGTTCTTATCTATCAATGAAATCAGATTTTGGCCAATCATTGTTATGATCTTCTGTTTTTGTTATGCAATTTCACTTATTTGTTAATAAAGATTTTCTTGAAAGCAAAGTGTTTGAAAATTTTAAATTTTGTTTTAAAAAGAAAACACAATTTGACAAAACGATTGAGGAACTCTAGAGGTAATCTAATAACACTACGCAGTTCTCAAAATCATGGAAGTTTGCTGTCACCTTTAGCCAAACTAGATGCGTCTGACAGCAATTCCGACTCTTAAGCCAAGACTTCTCCTCTACAGGATTACGAAGATTCTATCTGGAAAGATTGTTATCTACGACAAAAGAAAGTGTCGCCTGACTTGAAGCAATTGGGACTCAGCGTGACGAGTTCTCTCTATGTTTTCCTTGTTTTGCTTTCCTTTGTTCCTGCGGGTCGGTCTACATTTTACATACAGCATCATACCAGCATAAGCATTTGTTTGCATTTAGTTTTGGTCTTTGTTTGTGTGGCTGTGGCCTTTGAGATCCTTTGGTCGTTACCTTTATCTTTGATCTGTTGCAGCAAATTTTACTTCGAAGTTGAAATCCTAGGATTACTTACCTTCTCCGAGAAGCTGGTGGTGACTGGCAGTATCCGAGTTACACAAATGGGTGGTTGTTACCAATATTCATCTTTGATTTGGTCGTCACCAATAATCTTTGAAAGACTAGTAGTCACTAGCATTTTTGTTCAAGACCAATTATGTTTGATGTCTTGATTTGGTCGTCACCAACAATTTTCCAAACCCAATTGTCACTGATTCTGTTATAAAGCCTGTCGCTACTGCGAAAATCGGCGTCGGCTATGACAGAAGAGTCGCCACCGTGCGTTATTTATTCCAACGGAGGGAAAGGAAATGCTCAGAGTAAACCTAACGCAAAACGGGAAAGGAATGGTTGTAGCAACCAAATTCCTGGATTCGGGAGTCGATTACGCAAGGGGAAGGTATTAGCACCCCTCACGTCCTCCGTACTCGACGGGATCCATGCTTGTTTTCTGGTACGGATTGTTATTCTATCTACTCTACAGGTCTGGGTTAAAAAGAAAAGAAAATGACTCGGCAAAGTATCGCACTTTATGCCTACGTATTCCCGTCTGAAACGAGAAATCAGAGTCAACGTAGTTCGCCTACCTACGAAAAAAGGAGGGGAAGGTTGCTCGCTAGGATACATCATCCTATGCCTACGTACTTTCATACAACATGGAAGATCAGAGCAAACGTAGTTCGGGCTACGGAAGACACAAGATTGTCTGACTGTTTTTTATTACCTCCAAAAAGGGTTTTTCTTGATTAAAAGTCCAAGCGGACAAAAATGACACTTTGATGTTTGTTTTGAATCTTTTAAAAAAGAAGTGTTTTTTAGTTTGTTTGCAATCTCTGACGCACTAGAGACTATGATTTGAGAGTGATTACGTCGCGTGTCACCCAAAGGGTACCACACTAAGCAGCCAGACTACTGGAAAGAAGCTCCCCATCAACCCTTTCTTAAATAGCTTAAGGCTCGTAACGTACGACATCGATTAACCTTATTATTGTGTTTTTGAGTTGTTTTGAGATGAGAAAGAAAGAATCCCTAAAAAGCCTAGGGTTGAAAATGGAATAAAAACTAACCTAATGTTGTCATGCATGGATAAGAATCCTAATGTCTGTCATAATTCCCTCCTGCACAGAGGAAATCAGAGATCCTAGGGGATAAACAGAAAAGAAAGCAAGCAAATACAGTAAAATGCATGTAATGCAGCAATACAAGCGAGGCAAGGGAGTCCCACTCAACCTCGAACCTGAGAAAACAATAGGCAAAGTGAATCAACATTCACCTCAAACCTAGGGGGCAAGCTACACAAGCCAACACACAAAACCCAAAGCAGAGGAGGCAGCCCAAGCAGCAACACCAAACTCCTACAGCAAACAGCACAAGCGGCAGCTCTGACAGCAACAAGTTGATTAAACAGCAAAAAGTTGACAGCAACAACCTTCATCTTCATGAATCTTCGATCTTCAAGTTTCAACAAACTTTCAATCTTCACCAAGCTTCAACTAGCTCCAGACTTCATCTAGCAAACAGCAAAACCCTAGCTTCAACAAGTAACCAGCTTCAACAAGCAGCAAAACCCTAGCTTCAACAAGCAACCAACTTCAACAACCTTCTAGCCTCAACCAGCACAACCTCCATTCCCAAAAAGCTTCAACAAGCACAAAACTTTCTCTTTACCAAGCTTCAACAAGCACCAAGCTTCCCTCTTTAACAAGCAACAAACTTCAGCAGCAAACAGCTTCACCAAGCAGACAATCTCAACAAGCAGACAGCTTCAACAAGCAAGCAGCTTAAACAAGCAACACTTCCTAGCTTCAACAAGCTCCCAGCTTCAACAAGCACAAACCACAGCTTCAATAAGCACCTCCAAGGGATAATCATTCAACAGGATTAAGTTGAAGTGTTAAGAAACTCAGTGACAACCAAGGGAAGCCATTAAGATCTTAACACTGTAATAGGAAGGCATCCTCAAAGTTCTACTCTTAAGGCATGCCATTCATCCCTCCAAAGGAGAGATGTGACTTCTTTAAGATGACTTTATGTCATTGGATTGAATGGAGATAAACAATATACTCCATGTTTGAAGAAAGAAACAAAGCTAATCTAATGCTCTCCCTAAACCCTAGTTTTCCTAAGCTCCTGACAAGCACTCCAACAGATGAGAAAATCTTCACATCCAAGCCCCTTCAAGCTCTCCAAAGAATATTCAATTGGTCTTCATGATCATCCAAGCACAAGAGCACCACCACCCTAATCTAAGAGGAACTATTGAATTAAACTAGTCAAGTTAGTTCATTAGAAACACCTAGAAGTTAGTCCTAAAACTAATTCTAATTAAAATACCAAAAGTGATTGTAAAATCCTACAAAAATTACTAAGGGTTCATAAACCTTTTAAGAATATTCCATACAAAAACCAAGGGGTTAACCATTCATTTGGACCTAAAACTATGCCCTAAACCTAAGGGTACCATCCTAAAACCCTAAATCTACAACACCTAATGTTCAATACTCAAACTAGCCTAAAATTCTCTCACAAAAATATGATAAAATTACTAGGGGTACATGCATATCTAAGCTATCTATCCCAAAAAGAATCAACTCAAGAATCAACACCAATTAGTCATACCAAAATCAGCAAGATCAATCATCAAACAAATTCAAAATAAAACCAAATAAAATGCAAAAAATGCAAATAAAATATAAAATACATGAATTAATGAAATTTTAAACCTATTAAATTCTACACTTTCTAAGGAGTTCAGGAAAAAAATCTAGATTAAAAATACTAATTTTCCTATTTATTGTGAATTAATTTCTAAATATATGAAAATGATAAAAATAAAAGAAAAAACAATGAAAAATGAGAAACCTGCGTGCTGAATAGCAATTAAAGCATGTTGTAAACCAAACCTGGGCCCAAGAGGGGGTGTTGGTAGCAAGCGAGTACTAAGCCCATCCAACTCAGTTTTTAACTGGAAAATAGTATGGAAATTGGGAAACTTGTGTGTCAAATAGCAACTAATTCACGTTATAAATCCAACTTGGGCCTGAATGGAGGTGTGAAAAGCAAGCAAGTACTAAGCCCACCCAAAATCGATTAATGAAACGCAGAGTTTTGAGGGAAACTCAAAACTCTCTTCAGAATTCGTCATGCAATCGTGGCCATTGGATTTGGTTTGAGTCAAGGGTCAAAGCATCATCTGAGGGCCCTCAGTCATCTTCTCTAAAACATTCAAACTTGGGAGGGAAAGCTCAGACGGTGGTCTGAGCTTTGCGCCACCGTCTTCTCCGGCGTGGAACATCTAAAAATGCATCAATCAGGCCAACTGAATACCCTATCTCACTTGAAATTTCATCCTGAGTCCAAAAAAGACCTCCATTTCCATTGATTCTAACCCTAAAGCCAAACCCGATCCAAGTTGCAAAGATTCATCCAATTCTTGATCACCACCAAACTTAAAATTAAAGCTCCTAAACTCATCTACACGCATCAGGCTTCAATTCTATCTATTCAAACATGCTTGAAACCTCAAGAATCATGGGATATTCCTCTCAACAGAATTCTGATCACAACCTAAAGTATCTCTAATCATCCCAAATTTGTGACTAAATCCAACCTAGCAACATCTATAACCTAACCACATATCAAATGCTAATCAATTTCCCCTAATCTATGCTAAAAAATGAAAGTTACAAACCTGGAAAAACTGGATGAACAGAAGGTGCAAATGCTCGATTCAACCTCCAATCCTTTGCAGAATCACTCAAGAACCACTTCTAAAGCTTTTCCAATCACCAATATGCCTTGAATCCCCTTCAATCTCCAAAACCGATTCTGAGATGCAGTTGAGAAAATTCAGTTGCTCTCTCTGATTCCTTGCTCAATCCTTGCCAAAAAACTATCTGAATCAGTTGCATACAATATATAGAGTGTGTTGGAAACCTCTAGAACTTTCTGTAACAACCACAATGAGATTTTGAATTTCTCATATCCCTTGAAAATCTCATATGTGGAAATCATGCCTTGCTCTGTTTCATCCTTCAATCTTGCTTGAATTTCTCCACTTGTGTTATTTAGAATTGAAGTGGATGTGTAATTGCCTTACTTTTGATCTTATGGAGTGTGATGGTTATGTTACTTCAACCTTAAGTAACAAAGTGGAAACCATGTGTAACTGACCTCAAATCAAAAATGTAGTAATTTCATCATCTTTAAAATTTCTTTTCTGATCAATTTGGTATATAACATGGACTTGTTTGACCATAAAACCAAGAAATCACATTTTTGGCCTTTTAATCACTTTAATTTCTTCATTTCAAAGCCATTTCAAACCAACTTCTCCTATGAGCCAATTCAAAGCCTCTTTGATGCATGGTCAAGGTTAAAACCCTATTTTGAGCAACTTTCTAGTTGAACAATTTTCCATTTGAGGCCTCTAAGTTGGAGATTTTGACCCATGCTTGAGAATGACCTATAATCACCAATACCCAAAATACCCTTGGCTTGCAAAGATCATAACTTGAGTTCTACAAATCCTCTTGAGGACTTCTAATACTAAATGGAAATCTAAGATCAAGATATACAACTCTTATGTTGTCCAAGAATCCATTTGAAACCTCCTTGAAGGGAAAAAATTGCTTGGAAGTCAAGTGACTTTCACAGATAAATTTCAGTGTCCTCTGATGACCTGTAATTTATAAGGACCATAACTTGAGTTCTATAAATCTCCTTGAGGACTTCTAGTACTAAAATTAAAGGTATTGAGATGCTCTACAAGTTTCATGTTGGCCAGGAATCCATTTGAAACTTGTATTTTGACTTATGTGGCTTTGAAGTTAGGCACTAAACAAGGGATTTTACACTGAAACCCTAATTTAGCAACTTCCCACATTCTTGATCTTTCTTTGCTTAACCTTGGCACAACACCACACATGTATAAACATACCCATCCATGAATCCCATGACCTCAAGGTAGGCTTTGATGCTCTCCAACTATTCAATTGAATTAGGGTTGACCCAGATGAAACCCTAGTTGACTGCACCTCAATTGTGGCTCTCATACTTGAATCAATGACTTGTCTCAACTTCAATATGGCCCTCTAGGCACCCCATGAGATCCATACACACCTAACATTCCCATTCCATGTTTCATATCCCACTGATGATTCTCAATATCCCCCAAAATAGGAGCAAAACCCACATGTAGACACTCAAACTTCTCAAGATTTCAAATCACTTCTTGATGGCTTGGATGATCTCCCAAACTTGGATAACACCTCTTGCTAGGCTCTTCTCTTGATAGACACCCTTGATCCCTTGTTGGATGGGTGATTATGCTATGATATGCTAATGATTAGACTATATACATGATGTAACTATGCAAATGAAATGCAATGAAACATAAATCAGGCAAGAAAAGGTTGAGCAAATTTTGGGGTGCAACAAAGCCAACCAATCGTTATTGGAGTCTGTTTGATTCGGTTTTTACCAATTTTTGCTAAAATCTAGTGGTCACTAGTATTTGCCTCTTAAAACCAATGGTCATTTGTACTTGAGTTGGTTGTTACCTAAATTTCCCTAAAAGTCCAATAATTATTGGTATCGCCTAGAACCAGTTGTTGTTGGTACCTTTTTTTTTATTTGGTTATTACCAATTTTTCTGAGTCTAGTAGTAACTAGTATCGCCTCCAAATCCAATGGTTATTGGTACCTTTTGATTCAGTAATTACCAATCTTCCTAAACCTAGTAGTTACTAGTATTTCCTTCAGATCCAATTGTCATTGGTACCTCTTGATTCGGTTATTACCAATCTTTCTAAGTCTAGTGGTCACTAGCATTGTTTGGAAAGTATGGTGTTTACTAGCATTATCCAGAACCAGTTGTTATTGGTGTACTCTCGATTTGGTCGTCACCAGTTGGCCTAAGTTCAATAGTTATTGGCATCGCTTAAATCAGATTGTTATCATCACTTTGGTCTTTTCGTTACCAAACTCTTTGAAAATCCAATGGTCATTGGTCTTCTTGGACTCATTCGTTACCAATTTCTCCAGTTAAGTCTAGTGGTTACTAGCATTATCCAGAATCAATTGTTATTGGTACATCCCGATTTGGTCATCACCAGTCCCCTCTAAGTCCAGTAGTTATTGGCATTGCTTGAAAACTAATCGTTGTTAGCCGGTTGTTACCAATTCCACTAGCCAAAGTCCTGTTTGTTTTATCAATATTGTTTGGAATTTCCCAATTGTAATTGGAACTTTGATTGGTCGTCACCATATCCCCAGGAAGTCTAGTGGTATTTAGCACTTTTTGGAAACCGCTGGATGGATTAGTCATCACCATCCTCCCCAGTAAGTCTAGTGAAAACTAACCTCATTGAAGCTTTTATTTTCCCAGTCGAGTCTCGGAGAACTAGTGGATACTAGCTTCTCCGGCGCGTCCAGTCCTATTTCTAACCTTTTCCTGAAGATCCCGTTTGAACTCTTCGTTATAGAAAATTTCTCTTCTGGTTATCCCTAGTGAGGTTCGTATCTCCATCTCGTCTTTTCCCCCGGTGAAGTTTGTGCTTCCCCAGTGGATTTGTTCCCCAACAAAGTTCTCCTTAGTGGGTCCCTTCCCCATTAAGGTTTGCGTTTCTTTTCTTTCGTTTCCCCAGTGAAGAATTGCCTTCTTCTCCGGTGGGCTTCCTCATCTAATTATCCTCAGTGAGGTTTGTGTCTTCTTTCCCTAGCGAAGATGTGTCTTCCTTGGTGGAACTTGTGTCCCCTGTGTAAGGATATCCTTGAACGGCATCTTTAGTCATGTTTGAACTATCTTGCTTACTTCACTTTGAATCTTTCCCCAGTGTGTTGGGTTCCCGTGAGTGGTTACTCGTTGTATTGCCGTTTTTTATATTTGCTCGTGTGTCTGCATATGTCTTGCATCCAAGCATCATATAACATCATTTAGAAAAAATCATTACATTCAGCATTTGTCCTCTTGCATACCATCAGATCTAAGGGACAAAGTTTCTGGTTTGCTATATTTAAATACCTTTCACTATGATTCTATGAGGATTGTCATCTCTCATTGTCATCTAGTGAAGATATTTAAATAGGGGCATCTGTTGCACCCAAAATTTTGACCCCTTAGATCCTCATCATCATTTTAGGATCATATTCATTTATTTAACTAACCTTAATCCATTTTAAGTTTATCTTTGTCAAGATGCAGATGAATCAGGGCTTCGTACCATCAAAATCGAGGCTTCGATGGTTTGATCAATCAATGTTTTGGATTGATTCAACTATAAACAAGATCAAGGATGCTACATTGGGTCAAGTATGAATTCAATTTGAGGTGGTCACCCAAGAATTGAGAACAGTGCAGTTCAAGATACCCGATTAGGGTTTTCGATCAGGAAAAGTCAACTGTAGTTTGACTTTTGATTTAAAGAATGTTTCAATGGTGGGATCAAGGTCCATTAAGTTCCTATGGCTTAGTAAAGTCTATCCAAAGAGTTTCAAGATGTGAATAAAAAATGTTCCTTATGTCATATTACACCTTCCCATAAAATTTCATGACCATTGGATCAAGGGTTAGGGAGTAATTGCAAAAATCGGGAATTAGGGTTTTGAAAGGGGCAAGACCATAACTCCTCAACCAAACATCCAAATGAAGTGGTTCAAAGCTCATTGAAAAGCTCTTGGCATGTCCTACAAAAGTCTCAAAGTGGTCCATGATAAAAAAATGCATAGATTATAAAAGTCTCAAAAACATGAAAGTTATAGAGCTACTTGAGGGCTTTCTAAATTATGGTAGAACTCCTCAATAGCATGCGTGAGCAGAAAGTTATGGATCATAAAAGTTAGGGCTGCCACACTTGAGATTACCAATCCAACACTTTTCAAAATTCAGAATTCATCAACTTGGGCTACCCTTAGCCATTGGATCTTGTTCTTTTCTAATATTATGAAGTTTGGATGATGCAAACACCATAAGAAATGAAGAATTGGAGGGTTTGTTCAACTTGGAGCAAGTGGACATTATAATATTCATTTAAAAGTCATGAAAGAGAAACTTTTCAAAGCAAATTGGGCAGCTGCAACCCCCTACCTTCCTAGCCTCTCTTCAACCATCCCATCCTTCCCATCTCACTTGATTTTGGCTCAGCATTTATCCATGGAGCTGATATGTAGAGCTGCCACAAAGATCTTGGCAAGATTCATTCAAGATTTCATAATCTCCCTCCAAAAGTGGCAAAATCCAAATCTGCCCTCACCTTCATTTTCACTATAAATAGAGGAATTCTCTATGATGTTAGACACACCAGAGCACTCTTAAAAACCAAGAGAAACAACAACTCTCAACTCTCCACCATTTTCTCAAAAGCTTCATTTTTCAAAAACCTCAAGTTTTCACTAAAAAACTGTCTTGAGCAAAACTCTGCTCAAACTCAGTTCCACCACTTCCAAGCCACCCAAAACCATTTACACATTCCATAAACATTGTGTAGAAGGTTTCCATACACTCAAACCACCCAAAAACATCATTTTCCTAAAAGTCAACCTTCATACCTTAGTATGTTGACTTTCATGCACTTTGGAAGCCAAATCTTTACTTCAGGCATTTCCCAGCATTCCAACATTACCAACACCTCATATATATCATACCTCAACTTTCCAAAGTCTTAAAAACTAGCTGGGAGGTTCACAACTCTAACTGTCTTGAAAGATAGCTTGTTGCTTCAAGAGGAAGAAAGCTCCAGATCTTTGCCAAAGAGGAAGGTCTCTGGGTTTCTTAGCTTTTTAGCTTGCTCAAGATTTGTCTAGAAGAGGTGTGTAATGTTCAATCTCTTTATTCTTCATACATTATCATGTTTTACAATTTTGAGGTGCTTGTTGTGAAAATATAGTCATGCTGCCCCATTTTGCTTCTTTGTCAAGAACTCGTGTTTTATGGCTATGGTATTGCTTTTGTCAAAGTATTTTATTTATGAATGATGTATTGTTGATATGTTACCAATATTGAGCTTCGTTGTTGTGTACGACTTGTTTTGAAGTTTTTTATCTAAGATTAGCCTTAGGGATCCAAAACATGAAATGTTGATATGCTTGCCCTAGATTTGTCAATCTTTGTTTATTGGTCATGTTTGAATAACTTGTAAGTTGTTTCATGAGATTCCCCTACCCCCTAGATCATGTATGAATCTAGTTTAACTTTGTTCAAGTTGTGATTATTTGCCTTACATTTGATATGCCATTATCATAAGTTTTGTATTGGACTGCTTGTGCTAGCCATGTTGCGTCTCAAATGTGCTAAACTATTGGTTTGTGTTTACATGATCTTGTTTGCCTAGTTGAACTTGTTAAAATATTGAAAACATGAGATTTGTTCATTGAGGCCTGCTGTGAGATTTTGTTATTTTTGCTGTCAAAAGTTTGGATCAGCACCTCAGTTCTGGTTTGGAGTAGTTTGTGCTTGATTTTAAGTTGTAGAATCACTTGTTAGCATGATTAGAGGATGTATGTTGTACTTGTATGTTCAAACTCCCCATACTTGTTCAAAATTGTTTTGTCATTCTTCACTTGCATTTTCAAGACCTCATGATACCAATAGCATACCATATTCTGTTTCAACAAGTTTTTACTTGATCTATGTGTCTAGAATCAATGTTCTACATATTTTGAGCTTGTATGTGGTGCCAAATCATCCCAACTTGCATGAACTTGTTTGCTGCCTGAATGAATTGTTGTTCTTGTATTTCATGAGTTTCAATATGCCATATTCTTTTTAGTGTGGATCTAATTTGATTTTGAAGTATGATCTTATCTTTTAGCATGTATATGGTATGTGTGTGTCATTTGTTTCATCATAGAACATCATTACTTGAAAAATGCCCTGCAATACCACTTTTCTGTCTCAAAACAGCTTTTTTATAGCCATCACCATACCATTTTCTGCTCCAGCTGCCATAGGCCTGATTTCTAAGCACAAACTCATCCATTTTCATGATTTTGATGTGTGTATATTGTTTGTTTGATCTATTCCTACTTGGTTCATCATCTCACTTTCAAATTGCATACTCAATACCAAACATGCCATGACTATACCAGATTTGGTTCCAAATGCAAAATGCTTGTTTTCTGAGTTGAAACTCATCCATTTCTATATTTATGATGTGTGTGTGCTATGTTTATGACATGAGACCACCTACTTTCTACTAGACCAGTTTGTAACCACATTGCTGCCAAACTGTTTTGAAAACCACAACAGCTGCACGCACTTCACTCTTTCTGTTTGTGTAGCTTTGAATTTATTCCATAAGCATAGATAACATGTTTTGGTTTGTATGTGTGTGAACTAGGCCCCTTTTATGTTTGCCTTGCCATTTTCCTCCTGCCTGTCATGACAGCCCCACTCATCATGTATGATACAATTGCCACTTGATAGCCTTTTTTGTTATGTCCATTTCATGATCAAATTGAGGTATTAGACTCATTCATAATCATATTTGAGACTTGTGTGTGGTATCTTTTTTATCTCAACCTCTTCCAATCATGTTTGGTTTTAAATTGTGCATTTTCATGCTTAAGTGAGCAGTTGGTATATGATTTTCATTTCTATGTTATTTGTGGATAATTTTGAAGTGTAGACACATTTAATATCATGATTTAAGTTTGTGTGTGAAGCCTATTCAATCTGTTTATGCTTATTCCATGATTTAGCTTTCAATTTGCATCTTTCAATTTCATTTTACTTGGCATGACAGTTGTGCTTTGTGTGTGACTTTGAGATTGTGATTGTGATCCTTTTGTTTCTCATTGTATTTTGGTTGAGATTCCATGTTTGTTTTGGCTCTATTGTGATCAAAGTTTTGTCTCATTCATGTTTGGTATGTTGTTTAAGATCTAGGCAGCAGGGCCCTTTCATTGTGGCCTGCTGTTTGGCTGCTATTGCTAGCCAACCATTGATCCTCCCCTTTTCACATTTGGATTAGCCACACTTATACATGATATAACTATTTGCCTGTGCTATTTGTTAACAAACTTGGTTTGGATTTGGAAGTCATTTCATTCATTGTTGTTTGAAAGCAAGCTCACTCTTTTCACAAGTTTCATTCATAACTGATATGATGTCATACTATCTTCCCTCTACCTGAGCATTGGTGTTTGATTTATAGCATTTGAGGGCATCCTCATTGATATGTTTAGAACTGTTAGGCTATGTATGAACATTGAACCTTTCCATCTGTCCTTGACAGCTTGTTCTCATTTTCACACCACATTTGCAATTCATGAACCAATTCCTATTCTATTGAGTTGTGCTTGAGCCCTAAGTGATTAATACCTTTGTTATGATATCTATGACTTGTGTGCATTGCCCTTTTGATGTGTATGAACTCAGAACTGGTGTTAGTTTCCATTAGGCAACTCATGTGATCAACTTGCATTTTCAATCGTGTTTTTCATTTAAGGCATCATTTCAAAAGTTTGTTGATACCATCATATTCCTTATTAAAAAACAGTCATGTTTGACTAAAATTTCATGAAAAAAGGTTGAGTTTTGACAAAGTTTGAATCCTTCACGTTTTGGTTTGGTAACTTGCCTTTGGCCCAGAATTCCATCATATTTAGCATTATCTATTTATGGGGGTGGCTAAATACTTGGATGTATAGCCACCCCAGTGGTAAGCAACTTGCGCGCCTTATACCTTTCACTTGCCAGTCCTGAGTTCGATCCTTGGTGATCAACTCTTTTGGGAATTTTTTCTTTCAATTGTCATTGATTTATTTTGTGATATTCTTTCCATTTCCTTACCAACGCGCGTTTAGTGGCTTAGTGGTTAGAGTGTTGTGTTGGTAAATACAAGGGCGTGGGTTCAATCCATACCCATGCCATTTATTTTTTATGTGCTTGTTTATTTTATTTTCATAAAAACTTTGAAACTTCCATAATTCATAACTTATTCATTGTTTATTATTTCTAACCCGTTCTTTTTGCAACATGCTCATGGTGATGTCTGGTTTCATTTAATGGATTGAAATTTCAAATTTTTTGTATTTACAAATCTTTTTTCCTACTTGTTAGTCGGTTCATTCTTAGGTCGTTACCTCACGTCTTGATCACATTTCTTTCGTACTATACTTGACTTATCTTGTGAGATTTATTGATATTGGTTTTCTTTATCTTTGTTAACATGTTGAGACTTCATTTCTTGTTGGTGGTTACCATAATTTGTTGTTCTCTTCCTAAATCTTGAGTTTAACTATTGTGATTAGTCCTTGCGTATTTGATTGTCATCAATGCCTAAATGTTGTCACATTTGATACACTTTGAATTTACAACATGATCATCTTAAAGTTGTGACTTACTTGCATGATTATTTGTTTCTATCTTTGTTAAGATATTTGATTCCCGATTGTAACCATTTAAATTATTTGATCCTTGCCTATTGTAATATGCATGCTTGCTTGGTTGTAACCATATATCTTATTCATCCTGCTTAATTGTTTATTGCTTTGTTAAGTATTTCTTCCCCATGTGATGGAACTTTTTAGTTCTCATCTAAGCCTCCTCTCTCTCTCCTTACAAAAGAAAAGTCTCTCCATTGACCCTTGTGTCATGGATAGCTCATTATCCTCTCCCTCGACTTTGTGAAGTTATCTTGAATCGTAGTATAAGCCATTAGACTTTGCTTTAAGTCTAAAATACCCACCTTCACTAGGAGTGTTTCTTCAACTAGAACTCTAGGATAGAGTTTGTAAATTCTATGTAAGAATCATAGTAATGGTTACTTACTCCCCTTTTGAGTGTTATAACATAGATCTAGAGAGTTTTGTTAAACTCTACACAAACATTGTTTTGTTTGTTCCCCTTTGAGCCTTGATCATAATCAAGTGTTCTTCAACCCTAGTGAGGTGAACTACGATTGCTCTGATTCTATCCTAGTTAGGATACGTAGGCAGAGGACGCGATGTCTTTGCGAGCAAACTTAGAAACTATCTTTAGGTCTTAACCTACACCTTTTACCCAATCCCAAACCTTAGCAAACATTTACCAACTTAGCATGCAAACAAACAAAAGGTTCCTATAGAGTACTACAGATGTTTAAGATGTGAAATACCTACCCTAGGCATAACCAACCCCCGATCCCTGAATCTCTCAGCGTTGTTGTTACATCGCGCAAAAGGTTCTTTCCTTCTTTAGACCTTTCCTTTGGATAAAATTAAATTATGGTTGTGAATTTAAGAATTAAGATTCAAGTTAATCAATAGCTTGGTATCACGATTCTCACTGCAACACTGATTACCGAATTAAGCAGACGGTTAAAGATGGCGCAAATTAACGAAAAAGCTAAGTTAACCCGCGATTAAGGTACGGAATATCGATCAATCGAATTAAATCCAATTTATTTTATAAGAACGAATTAAGAAAACGAAAGTTATAAAACAAATTGGAACGAAATTAAATTAAATTGGAATTATAATAAACCTCAAAGGATTACAGAATTCGAAACCGGCAGATTTTCCCTCAAGATTAGTTCGCCATAGAAAACATGAAAGCCAAAGAAACATTCGTGAAAATCTAGGGTAGTCGTCACTGTAGCACGGTAGCAACCTTATAAATAGAATAAGGTTTGCATTACACACTCAACTGGGTTGAAAATATAAACCAGGCCCAATAGGGAAAAACAACTAAATTATCAAAGTCAGAAACTTCAACGAATTATTCGAGACTCAAGCAACCCGAATCAGCTTATTCGCCCAACATGAAAGTTGTATATCTTTTCCTTATCTTTCCAACGTCTGGTAGAATGCCTCGATCCGATTCCTGTAGCTCTAGTTATGAATTTTTTATTAAAAGCTGCCAATGCTGAAAATAACAAACGAAAATCAAATAAGGCTGAAAATAAATTGAATTGTAAAAACATTACAAAATAGTAAATTAAATAAACTAAACTATAGAAATTCTTAAGTCTAGACATAGAGGAAGGTGCATCAAAATGCACTGATCAAATTCCCCCGCACTTGAACCTTTGCACTCTGAGCAAAGTATTATCAAAACTCATGAAACACAAAAACATTTAGATACTCATTCTAGGTTGTAAACTCTTCTTCGGTCAAGATTGCATCGATAGGTACTAATTTTGGACATTAAGGATATCGTAAGAACACAAATCCACAATTGTGCGGTCATAAAGCTCCCTCCTATATAAACCAATCTAAATCATGTCATTATGCCTAAGTCTAACTTACTCATCCTCCTTTTTGCTCTCTTTCATTCTAGTGCAATCACATTAAGCCCTTTATCTATTCACACATATGGTAAATAAGCTTGTTAGTGACTATGATCCATATATTTTTAACAATTCAAAATAGACGCTTTTTTGTCTTTTTTTTTCTCTTTTTTTTTGAAGGTTTCACAACCGTTAGCCTAAATGACCGGGTGAGGGTCACCTAACTTAAAAGGCGGATTCCTATTTTGACTTCTTATTAAGCACGGGATCATTCACTTATTTGCATCAGCTTAATTAGTTAGCGTGTGATTTCTAGATGGTGCTGACTGCTGGATAAACTACTTAAGAGCTATTAAAGGACGAGAACTCAAGACTATGTCATAACAAGTATTTAAATCGATTTTCATATTCAGGAGACTTAAGGTGTTAAAATGATAATGATCTTATGAATTGTTCCCAAGTCTCCACAATCTAACCTCAAATTGATCTATAGCCTAAAACTTTCAAAAAAATGAATTGTGTTCCTAAGTAAAAAAAAATTATTTTTTATTTTTTAAAATAAAACAAAACCAACAGAAATAAAGAAAACAAAAAAAACTAAACTTAACAAAGGCTCCCTACCCCACACTTAAAATAGACATTTTCCTCAATGAAAGGGACTCAATTATAAAGTAAGAGTGAGAGAAAGGAAAGCGTGCTCCCTGGTCAGGTTGCAGTGTAGTTGGGTGCTTCCAAAGAAAACTCTATGATAGCACCTTCAGGTGCTGAACTCTCATGGAATAGCTTCAGCCGATGTCCATTGACCTTGAAAACCTTGTTAGTACCTGCACTTTTAATTTCTACTGCACCATGGGGGAAATCATTAGTAACAGTAAAAGGGCCAATTCATTTGAATCGAAGTTTCCAAGCCATAAGCTTAAGGCAGGAGTTAAACAGTAAAACCTGTTGGCCCACAGAGAATTCCTTCCTAGAAATCATTTTATCGTGGAAGTGTTTGGTTTTCTCTTTATAGATTCTAGAGCTTTCATAAGCTTCTAGCCTAAGCTATTCAAGCTGTTGTAATTGGAGTTTCCTTTCAATACCTGCTTGTTGCATCTCCAGATTACAACTCTTTACCGCCCAATAAGCACGATGTTCTATCTCAACAGGAAGATGACATGCCTTACCTAAAACAAGTCGATAGGGAGACATCCTTATTGGTGTCTTGAAAGCTGTTCTTTGAGCCCAGAGTGCGTCTTCTAGACGACGACTCCAATCCTTCCTGTTTGGTTGCACCATTTCCTCTAGAATCTGTTTGATCTCCCTGTTAGAGACCTCAGCTTGCCCATTGGTTTGTGGGTGATACGCAGTAGAGACTCTATGCACAAATCTATACTTCTAAAGCAAAACTTCCATGATGCGGTTACAGAAATGAGTGCCTTGGTCACTTATGATAGCTCATGGAATTCCAAACCTGCAAAAGATATTAGACTTGACAAAATCCACAACAACTCTAGAATCTTTAGTCCTAGTGGGGATAGCTTCCACCCACTTTGAAACATAATCGACAGCAAGTAAAATATATAGAAACCCAAATGATATAGGGAAGGAACCCATGTAGTAGATTCCCCATACATCAAACACCTCACAGAAAAGCATAGATTGTTGAGGCATCTCACTCTTACGAGTGATGGTTATACTTGTTATCTGGAATTCTTTACAAGTGCGGTAAGTCTAATAAGCATCCTTAAAAATAGTGGGCCAATAGAAACTTAAGTCAAGGGCTTTTCTTGCAGTCCTTTGTGAGCCAAAGTGTCCTCCTACTTGAGTGGCATGAGAAAAATTAAAAATGTATTCAATCTCATAGTCGGGGACACACCTCCTAATAAGCTGATCACTACCAAATTTCCAAAGATAAGGATCATCCCACACATAGTATTTGGCTCAATGAATATTTTAAAAATTATTGGAGGTTGTTTTTCAATTTGAAATGTTCAGAATTTATATGAGCAAAACACCATTTCAAAAAGGTATTATTGAGTATGAATCAAAACATGAAAAGGTATCATATTCAAACAACATTTGAATTTTAACAGCAACAATTTTTCAAAATTCGTTCAGTGTTAATCGGTTAACCATATAGGTTAATCTTTTACCACTTGAATGTTGGCCCAGAGAATTCAAAATTTAAGGCCGTTAACCGATTAACCCCTATGGTTAATTGGTTAACAATGTTAAAACTCAGAAAAATGCTTGAGTTAAAAAGTGTTATACCAATTCAAATGATTTTAAAACCATGCAAATGCAATATGTTTTCATGTTAAAATATTTGAACACTTGTATATCAATTAAAGGAGTGAAAATTGATATACCGAAGCTTGAGTCCAAATCTTGAAAGTTGAATGAACATTTGCACATGATGCTTCTGGTTTTATCTTCAGTGTATATACCCCCACGAGTATATAGTGTAAGTAGCTTCTTAGTGCATATACCCCCACGGGTATATAGTGTAAGCATCTTGATCAAATTTGAAAGCTTTGACTTTTTGCTTGCAATTATGGAACGAGCTTGAGCCTTTGTTGACATCATCAAAACCTTGAGATTGAAATGTGCTTCTACAGCTGATTGGTCAGAGAGGATTATGGGGTTAACTTCTGAGGACAATGTATGGTTTAACCAAGACTTCTTAGGTATAGAGATAATCTTTAGTTGTGGTGGTTTCCCTAACATCCCTTTGATTAGAAGAAAGGGTAGTATTAACTACAACCTAGCTCTTGCAGTGAAGCAATTTGGTTATGTTCTAAGGGAACCTCTGAAGGAAGAAGAAATACAGGAACCTCTGTATTTCACCAGCTTGATTGACATTGAGACCCTGATCAGATTAGAGAAGGCTTGGAGTAAAATTCACCGGAGGGGGAATTCTTCTTTGGGAAAGAGCAATAGCAGAGCTTATGAGCCTTATATGGTTTGGATTCAGGAAAGAGTTGAGAGATTGTCGTTACCATTTCCAGCTCGAGAACCTTTATATCCCCGAATGATTGAAGAACCAGCAATAGTTGATATTCCAAAATACAATCAACTGTGGGCCGAGAAGGAGTGTTGTACCCTAAAATTTGCTCAACCTATTTCACTTGGTTTATGTTTCAATTGCATCAGCATTTGCATATAGAGTCATGTACATAGTCTAATCATCTGCATAGCATAGCATAGCAAGTCATCCAACAAGGGACCAAGCACTATTCTCATCTCTATGAGCCTATCAAGAGGTTATTATTCAAATTCAAGCATATCCAAGTCATCAGAAAGAAATTGAAGTCTAGGAAGTCATTGGACCAAGCAGTGGATCTCTCTCCTATCTTGAGTATATTTGAAGATCATCAAAGAAACTGTGAGCTGTGAGCTGAGCATGGAGTGTATATAGACATCATGGAGGACTTAGAAAGTCATTGTGAAAGGGAGACAAGTCATTGATGTGATCACAAGAGTTGCAGTGGAAGACAGTCAACTAGGGTTTCATCTGGGTCAACCCTGGGTCAACCCTAGGTCAAATGTTTGATTGAAAGGTATTAAGGTCTATTGGAGAGATGTGGGGTTCATCATTTGGCATATAGAGAAGGATGTGGTGTTGTGCCCAGAAGAAATCAAGAGAAATCAAGGAGAAGAGGGGTTTCTAAATTAGGGTTTCTGTGTAAAATCCCCTAGTTTAGGTCAAACTTCCAAGCCAGATAAGTCAAAATTCAAGCTTCAAATGGATCCTTGGCCAACATTAAACTTGTATAGGATCTCAAGACCTTTAATTTGAGTGGTGGAAGACATCAAGGAGATTTATAGAACTCAAGTTATGGTCCTTGCAAGTTACAGGTCATCTGAGGTATCTGAAATTTTGTCTGTGAAAGTTACTTGTCTTCCAAGCAACTTTTACCCCTCAAGGAGATTTAAAATGAATTTCTGGTCAACATAAGAGTTGTTACTTATTGTCATAGCTTTCTAGAAAGGTATGGTATGACTTCACATGATTTGTGGAACTCTACTTATGGTCTTGGCAAGCAAAGGGTATTTTGGTCATCTGAGAATTACAGGTCATTTCAAGCCTATGCCCAAAACTCATACAAGGAAGCTTCAAATGGAAAACTTCACAACATCAAACTTGCTCCAAATGACATTTTGAGTCTAGAAAAGTGATCATGAAAGTTTGGAAATGTCCATAGCTCAAGATTTCAAGTTTGGTCAATTAAAAGGGAATTTAATGAATAAAAGTGACCTAAAAGTGAGATTTTTCATAGTTTGGCCAAATGGGATGAAATTATAGGTCATTTTGATTGGAAAAAATGTTTTAAGAACATTGGCAAAAGTGTATTTTTGAGTTTGGTTCAAAATTTGGAAGTTATGCTTGGTTACTTACAAAAGAAGTTACATAATCAAAATTCAAGGAAAGTGTGCATGGGAAGTTTCTACAAAGTTCTAGAAAGGTTCATGATCATCTATATATTGGATTGAGTAACTTCATGCATGGGTTGGTAATTCATTTTGTTCATAACACATAGTTACACTTCTTTCTTCCATTTTGCAAATTCATCTCAAACTTCATCAAATCTTCATCAATTCCCAAAGTTCTTGATCCTATCCTCATCTAGATCATTCAAGGATCAAAATTCACATCAAAATCTGTTTGAATTAAGGGGGAAATCGTGCTATCCATCTTCATCATCCAAGGTGCAATAAGGTGGTGATTGCAAGATTCAAGAGGTTTGAACAAGATCCATTGCATACAGAAGCAAGGATCAAGTGTGTGGATCAAATCCAGATCATTGCAAGCTTTGGATCTCAAGAGTTCTCCATCTATTTTCATCATCAAACCAGGTTGGTGTTTCCCTTCGAATTGGCTAAATTAGTTAGCATGTTAGAGAATTTTAGAGTTAGAACTGTTAGGTTAGGTTAGATGATGGAATTCAGAAAGTTTGAGAAGGTTTCATGGAGGTTACCAATGGTGCATCAAATCTGTTAGGGCTTAGAACTCTTAGATTAAAGCACGATAATCTTAGGTTTATAGTTCAGAATGATCAGTGCAATGTGTAGATCATGTTAGGGTAATAGTTGGCAAGAATTGGCAAGATGGATATCAGTGAACAATGGTGGAACCTATGGCTTCTACCTATCGGGTTTGACATTTGAGTGAGTTTTAGAGAAAGATATTGCTATGGCTGTTTAGAGGGAGGAGAATAGATTGTTTTTGGTTTTTACAGCGTGAGATTTCATCAAGGTATGAGGGAGCACGATAGACTGGAAAGTTCATGCATGAATATGGAATTTCTGAAACCCTAGCAGCTATTTGGAGAAGACGATCTCCTGGCCATTGGATTAGTCTAATTTCATTGACTCTGAAGTTGATCGTAGGGCTGTCATTTAAACTTGAGAAACGGAGGGAAATTCCAAGGGTGAAACGATGCGTTTCACTTAAAACTCAACCCTGGGCTCAGCAATCCAATGCTATGCACACCCCCAAATGAAGGCCCAAAACCATTATAACTGATTTTCTTACTCTTTGCACCTCTTTTCTTTTTTATTTTTATTTTTTGTTGAGTTTTCTGAGTTGCTGGGCCCAGACGCGCCTTGCTAGGCGCACCCCCCAGTCTGGGCCCATTGTTTTTTCCAATGCTTTTAAATACTCATTGCACCCCTCATCCCATTTAGTTCAATTTAATTTCCTCCATTTTATTTTAATTCTTTAAAAATTCACAACAAATTGAAAAATGCTTATTTTTTATTGGTTGTTTTTGCATATTGTTCATAATTCTGTTAAGAAAATTAAGAAATAATAAACTTACAATTTTATTTTGTTTTAGCATTTTTAGCATATTTTTCTTTTAAATAGGTTGTAAATGATGTTTAGGTTAATTCATGATATTGATGATTTTGGTTTGGTTAGATGCTTTAATATTTTTGACCCATTCTTTTTAGGTTGATTAGCTTAGACCTTTAGCTTGTATATAAAATTTAATTCATGATTTTAGGATTTAATTTTAGATGATTTGTATAGATGTGATTAGAAGAACCAAAACTAGGGTTTAGGAGATAACATAGGTGTAGTGAATCATTTCTTTTAGGAGTTGTAGATTGAATTTTTGGGGTATGGGACTATAGAGGCTATGGGTAGATAATAGATCCCTTAGAAATTACTAGGTTTCCCCTATTCTACTATTACTATTAGTATACAACTTGTATTTGCTTGACTGTGTGGTGTGCCCTCTCTAGGGTTATTTCATTTGTCTGTGTGGGGTATAAGGTTTGTTTGGGGCTTGAGCTGAAGACTGTGCTGATGATGAAGGCCATTGGAGATCAAAGAGATTGAAGGCCAACTTCCAGAGTTGATGAGGAGTATCCCTTGCTGGCAGCTTTTGAGGAGAGTAGGGTTTAGGAGCTAGGCAGAGCTCTAGAGTAGAAAACTTGATTCATAAACATGGAAGGTCTTGTTTGCCTCCATTCTTTCTCTATGATTCAAAGTCTCTTTTAAATATCCACCTCCTTCCTTTGGAAGGATTAGTGAATGTATTTGAAAGATAGAACTTTTGAGGGAAAATTGTCTGTATAATGTTAACAGTTAATGAGCCACCCTTGGTAGGCAATTGACTGTTTAACATCCATTTCATCTTGTTGACTGCTATTCATCTTGGAGATTGAGACTGGAAGAAAAGCCATTGCAGATTAAAGAATGATGATAAAGACCCTGCTTGAGGTTTGTGAAGATCAAGATTGATGCATGCTTGAAGCTTGTAGCTGTTTGGAGATGACTTGAAGACAGATGCTGATGAAGATTGTTGTTTGCTGTTTATTTTTGCTGTTTAATTCCTGATGTATTGATTGGTTTTCCCTGACTGTATTGCTTATTGTTTACCCTGTAGGTTGAAAGTGAATTCTGTTCACTTTTGCCTATTGTTTTCTAGGTTCGAGGTTGAGTGGGACTCCCTTGCCTCGCTTGTGTTGCTGCATCCATGCATTTTTACTGCTTTATTGTATATTTGCTATTGTTTCTGTTTCCGTCTATTCCCTTAGGATCTCTGTTTCTCTCTGCGCAAGAGAGGAGCATGATAGACATTAGGTCTTAACCCATGCATGATAACATTAGGTTAGTCTAATTCCCTTCGCAACCATAGGTTAGAGTTCTGTCTCTCCTTTCTCAAAACAAACAGAAAAACACAATAAGATTTCAAACACAATAAAAGACACTTCTTCCGTAAAAGAATGTGAACTCATCAAAACGTCATTTTTGTCCGCTTGGACTGCTAACCAGAAAAACCCTTTTTCAGAAGGAATAAAAACAATCAAAACAAGCTTGTGTCGTACGTGGCCCGAACTACGTTTTCTCTGATCTTTCATGCTGTATGAAAGTACGTAGGCATAGGATACGATATCCTAGCGAGCAACCTTCCCCTCCTTTCCCGTAGGTAGGCGAACTACATTGACTCTGATTTCTCGTTCCAGACGGGAATACGTAGGCATAAAGTGCGATACTTTGCCGAGTCATTTTCTTTTCTTTTAACCCCAGACCTGTAGCGTAGATAGAATAACAATCCGTACCAGAAAACAAGCGTGGATCCCGTCGAGTACGACGGACGTGACGGGTGCTAATACCTTCCCCTTGCGTAACCGACTCCCGAATCTAGGTTTTGGTTGCGATGATCATACCTTTTCCCGTTTTTTGCGAGGTTTACTTCGAGCGTTTCCTTTCCCTCCGTTGGGATAAATAACGCACGGTGGCGACTCTTCTGTCAGCCGGCGCCGATTTTCGCAGTAGCGACAAGGAGGAATTACGCAAGGCAAACGAGGAGTTGGAAAAGGAAATTATACAGCTCAGAAGTGAAAAGAATCAAGCTACCTACTCATCTAAGAAGCAGAAGAAATGGTGAACAAGATGGGTAGAGAACTAACAGAGGAGATTTGTGCCCGAGAGCGAGTGGGTCGAGACTTGAAGAGTGCTAGTGATATCCTCAAGGATAAGAGGAAAGAGCTAGAAAGAGCACATATAGAGATATCTAAATTCATTTCCCAATGGAACGATATTCTGACTAACAACAAAGAACGATAAGATGGATTGCGGCAACAAATTATCCGGTTGAAAGCTCAACTCCAGGTGAAGGAAGAGAGAGATATAGTTGAATCCTCACGCCGATGCGAAAGTGACCGCAAGTTGAATGAAGCTCTTGCAACATTGGAAGAGTATAAGTTACAAGCGGATCTGAAGAGGCCTAAGCTTGAAGAAGCATTTGGGGAAGGCGCTTGGGAAGATTACACTCAGGGCTTGCAGGCTACCATTGGTCGGAGGGAATTGCTCATCAAAGGATTGATTGCTAGGCCACACCATTCGGATATGAAGGAGTTATTAGAGGAGTTCCATACCCGCTGTCATAATTTTCTCCTTTAGTTTTGTTGTTATGTTGTATCTTAACCATCACCAAAATTGTTGGATGGGGTCATGTTTGATTCTGTTGTAGTGACATGATGTATATTAACTCTAGTTCTCATATTATTTATGAGAAAATTGTGTGACCTTATCTGTTGGTTCTCCATTGTCTTATTGTTCTCGTGAAATTAGAATCAAGGGGAAATTTTCCCTAAAGCATATTTGCATGTCTGCATACTGCATCATTTCTCATTTGCATCGCAGGTGTTCCAGGTTCCGTTAACCTTATCTCCTTTCTGTGGTTTGTTAGCTTGTTTCAGGATCGAAAATCAAGTGATTCATTTCTACTCTACCAAGGGAAATCAACACAAAGCTATGGACCAGATTCAGCTCGAGTTATAGGAGTTCCGTGACCGTATGGCCCAGTTTATGGATATGATGCAAGGGGTCACCAATGGCCAGGAGCAACTGAGAACACTGGTGCAACCTTTGATTGCAAGGGTTGACGGGAGTGGGGTTCTTCATGGAGGAACTGCTGCTATACCCCCTACAGCTGACAATGTCACCCCTCATACCACTGCCATTCCAACAGTCATTATCCCTTCGGAAGGAGGAAATCAGACTGAGGTTCACATTCCAGGAGCGACGTGTGTTGTACATGGGAATACTGGCCCTCAGTGGGATGAGGATGACCAAGATGATGTTTTCTCTATGAGAGAGTTTGGTGATGGTCTGCAGTCTGACGCAGACAGAAAGCTGATAGAGGAAAAAATGAAGAATTTTGAAAATCAAAACTCGCTGGGTCTAGATATGTCAAATCTGGGGCTGATCCCAAACCTAAAGATTCCTCCGAAATTTAAGGTTCCAGACTTCGATAAGTATAAGGGGACGACTTGTCCTAAGGTGCATCTCCGTTCTTATTACCAAAAGATGTCTGCATACTCCGATGATGAGAAGCTGCTCATGCATTTCTTCCAGGATAGTCTTTCTGGTCCATCCCTGGAATGGTATATGGGTCTAGAGTCGGTTAACATCAGAAGTTGGAGAGATTTGGCGGAAGCTTTTGTCAGACATTATCAGTATAACAGTGATTTGGCACCAAACAGGGTGCAGTTGCAGAACCTGTCACAGAGAAGTAATGAAGGTTTCAAGGAATACTCCCAGAGATGACGCGAGCTGGCAGTAAGAGTTCAACCTCCTATGGTGGAGAGGGAGTTGATTCACATGTTTGTTTCTACATTGCCGGGAGCGTATTATGAGAAATTGAGAGGAAATATGTCGGGTAGTTTTTTAGACTTGATCATTACAGGTGAGCGGGTTGAAAATGGAATCAAACTAGGGAAGATACAAGTCGGAGAAGGATCCTCAGCTGGAGGAGGTAGGAAAAGTTTTGGCAATAAGAAGAGAGAGGGGGAAACAAATGCAGTATCAGGTTTTCGGAGCAGAAATAAGAACAGAAATCAGTAATATCGTCAACAGCAACCTCAGGTTGCAAGCATTACAATTCCAGCTGCACCACCATAACAACAGCAACAACGTCCATAACAGCAACAACAAAATTATGCTCTGCGACAATTCCAAGATCGGGGGAGAGCAGTGAACAGACAATTTGATGCACCGCCAATGCCTTACTCATAGTTACTCCAACATTTGATGCAATTACAGTTGATCCAGAAAAGGACGTTGGCTCCTTTAACTGGCGCACCACCTCTAGGGTATGATGTCAATGCCATGTGCGATTTTCATTCCGGTGCTCCCGGCCATAACATTGATAAAGCCTTCAAGCATAAGGTGCAAGACCTTATCGATAGTAAAGTTATCAACTTTTCTCATGACGCGCCTAATGTTGTGCAAAATCCCACGCCAAATCATGGAGCGGCTAGGGTAAACACCATTGTTGAGGAGGAAGGTTTTAATCTGGTGACTGATGTTGAAGAACTGAAAACTCCGTTGAGTTTTATGAAGGATAAGTTGTTGAGCGGAGGAGTATTTCCTGGTTGTGACAGATACTGCACAAGTTGTTTAACCCATCCTGAGGGATGTGAGAAATTGAAGAGTCATGTCCAAAGGTTGACGGATGACGGTGTTTTGCAGTTGAACAGAGTTTCGGAAGAGAAAAGAGAAAAAGTAATTGCTGAAGAAAAGGATGAAGTGGCTACAATTTCCATTCCTTATAAGACAATCACTCGCCGGAACTTCATACTGTTCATCAATGTTCACTAGATCTTCATATGATCTTCATCAACATTCATACAGTTTTTCCAGATTTGCTTCATAAACCTTCATCCATATTCATCCACCTTCAAGCTTTTTTCCAGAAACTCATACGATGTTCATCAACCTTCAAGAAATTCCCAGATTTATCCATGAACACTCATCTTGTTCATCAAGATCTTCAATCGCATTCATCATTAAATTTCCAGATTTCCTAACACCTTCATCAGATCTTCAAACATTCATCAACACCAATTCAACGAACCACCAAACCTCTTATTTCCACCCTCATCGTCTCTTCTGAGCATCAACCAACATTAAACTTCCATCGGAGAAACCCAGATCTGAACCTAGATCTTCATCACCCATGGATTTCAAACTCATATATCTACAGGAAAAACATCCAATCGAACCATCCTCACCCAGCAGATTCTCCATAATCATCAACATGTAACTCCAGATCTCCCACAGATTCAACAACAATCTCAAATCTTATCACCATCAACTCAACGAAGTTCATCCAAACTTCCGGATCCAAAACTTTAACCACAACTTATCAACAACCTCAACAAAGATCACCTCAAGCTTCAATCAACTTCAATCCAGAACCAATTTCGTCTTCACTTCATCGCCTTCGTATTGTCTTCGTACCTTCAACGATTTTTCCAAATCCTCAGATCTCCAGATCTTCATGAGCTTGTTTTAGAAGTTCGTCATGAACGAAGCTTCAATCTCCTCCAACATCTCAAACGGAGCTCACATATATTCTCACGGTACTCGACAGAAAATGGAGGGATAATCATCTGGATTTTATTTGTTCATTTTCATGTTGCAGGTAATGATGATGCTTGAATGAAATGAAGTTAAGCTGAGAGTAAGATAGGTTTTGGTTGGAAGGGATTTTGGAGGAAGAAGCGGAGGAATTGAATGGAGAGAAGCTGAGGATGAAAACGGAGGCTTGGGTTTGTTGTTGACTGAAGTGAGGAAGAGGGAAGAGGTTCGTGGACCTCCTCAATTGGTTAGTGGGCCTTGGGCCCAACTTTCATTATCTAGATGCATTCCCCGTTTTCATTATGCACCCCTACTGTTTATTGTGTTGTTTGTGATGTTAGGCTCAAGGCCCAACCAGATTCCCTAATGCACCCTTATCCATTCGTGCACACCCTCTATGTTTACTGTTGTGCTGTTTGTTTTATTTTGGAGTTGGGCCAAGCCCAATCATGTGGATTCCTTGTTGTACCCTCTTGTTCTCTGCTGTACCCCCCCCCCCCCCCCCCCACATGTATATTATTTTTCTTTTAGTTTGTAATATACTTTAATACATGTATATATTTTTTACTATTTTCTTTTAGAAAGGTTTATGTATTATATTTTTCTTTTAGATATTATATATATATATATATATATATATATATATATATATATATATATATATATATATATATATATATATATATATATATATATATATATATATATATATATATATATATATATATATATATATATATATATATATATATATATATATATATATATATATATATATATATATATATATATATATATATATATATATATATATATATATATATATATATATATATATATATATATATATATATATATATATATATATATATATATATATATATATATATATATATATATATATATATATATATATATATATATATATATATATATATATATATATATATATATATATATATATATATATATATATATATATATATATATATATATATATATATATATATATATATATATATATATATATATATATATATATATATATATATATATATATATATATATTATATAGCATTTTTCTATGCTTATATTATTTTAAATTTCTTTTAGAGCTTTTATTTTCTATTAGAGATTTTATTGTCATTTTATAAATTGATTTCTTATTCCCATTTGTTATTGGGCTTTTCATCTCATTTTCATTTTGTAGGTCGATGATGAGACCTCCGTAATTCGTTATTAATCAAAGTGTTGATGGATAATGTAGGATATGAGACCATTTCTTTCTCTCCTCTTTTCTCTTCTTCTTCTGATTTTATTTTGACTTTCTTCTAGTTTGGTCCGTGTGACATGATTCAATTGGAGAATTATTCTCAATATCATTTCTCTATCTTGTCTTTGACACGGATATCAATACACTACCTCTTGGGGTTTGACTTCATTTATAAGTCGAATTATGACGGTTCAGCGTCACATTGGTTCTGATTCGAAACGTCTTCATTAAGGATCAAAAGAGAAAAAGCTTGGAATGGAGCTTGCACGCAAAAGTCAAGGGTCAACGGAACCACTCCGTTCGGTAACATTGTTTTTATTTCATTTCTTTTATTCAACTGCCGAGTGTTGTGAGTATTCGTTTAGATACGTGGGAAATGATAAGTGGGGGCTTCCTCTCACTCGTCTAGAGTGTTTAGTGTACACCCTTTGGGTGATATGCAACGCATTCGCTACTACGTCTTAGGACTTAGCGTGTGCATCCCGTTCCGAACCTTTTCTCTCGCATCCTGGCGATTGAGACCTTTTCTTTTCTCTCGCATCCTGGCGATTGAGCTATTTTCTCTTGCCCCCGTGCAATCGAGACCGTTTTTCTGTAGTTGGCTGAACTACGGCTGCTCTGATCTCTCATACCTGTTGAGAGTACGTAGGCATAGGATTGTGATAATCCTAGCAAGCACACTGAAAACTAATTTCTCTTTTCTCTCACTTCTGTGCGATCGAGACTTTCCCGCCGACGACTAATTTTTCCCTTTCTCTTGCCCTAGCGCAATTGAGACCAGACTGTAGTTCTAGAACCTGTAGGTTCCCGTACCTTTAAACCAATGACATGTTACGTCTGTTCTACCGCAAACAGGTAACGCCTAAGTCTCCAATGGTCGAGCAGCAATACACCTAACTGCTAGAATACGTACGCTAGTATCGTCAACCCTTTCTCTCACCCCCATGTGATCGAGAACACCCTTTCGTCCTATAGTTAGACTGAACTAAGTTTTGCTCTAATTTCTCATGCCAGATGAGAATACGTAGGCACAAGACGCGGCGTCTTGGCGAGCAATTCCCCCCGTAGTTTCCCGAACTACGTTGACTCTGACTTTCCCATTGCATGAGGGAATATGTAGGCATATAGCGGCGATGCTCTATCGAGTCAGTTCCTTCCGTTTAGCTTTAGCAGTCGTAGATAGTTTGTTTTTACCCATAGACTAGATAACCCAAGTGTGGATCCCGTCGAGTACGACGGACGTGAGGGGTGCTCATACCTTCCCCTTGCGTAACCGACTCCCGAATCCAAGACTTGGTTGCGATGACCTTGTCTTTTCCCTATTCTTCAGGTTTTTCCGATCGTTTCCTTTCCCTCTCTTTGGTATAAATAACGAAAGGTGGCGACTCTTCTGTTTTCCGCCAGGTGTTTTTCGCAGTTGCGACAGCTGGAGACTCTGCTGGGGACGGGAACATCCCCTATGCCAGTCAATCCTAGCGCTTGTCTGTTGGTCTTTGGGTGTGTATATTTATGTGTTGTATATTGTTGTATTTACATTTTCCGCACTATATTACTATTTGTTGTTGTTGTGCTGTTGGGTGGTTGTTCCTTTGAGAGATAAGCCAAAACCCAGGCTTGAGTACAAACCTAGCATTAGTAGTGGAGAGTAGTGGTGGATGTGCTTGCTTTGCTCGTACTAGTTCACCATGAAATTCGCGCTCAGATGAGATTCTATTTGATGACTTCTTTTCTGTCCCTTTGGGCTTGAAGGGATTTTGGATCTGAGAGTTGTCGACTCTTGGAACCAATCATCTGTGATTCAGCTAAGTGAGGCCTCTTCAGAAGATGATGATGCCAAACCAGAAATGGTGAACGTATCATCATTTCTTGAAAGTCTGTGACACTGATGAACGCATAGGATGCTGAACCTTGTCAGTTTAGGTCTGTAACGCTGTTTTATTTCGATTAAATTTAATTATGACTTTGTCGTGTCTCGTTGTGTCGTAGTCGTATGTGAGTATGTGTTTGTCTCGAAGAAAGGAATCGAATCGGTCAAATTTTTGGGCAAAAGTGCAAAATCCTGTAGCAATTTTAGGGAAAACTTCGAAAATTCATATCTCTTGATCCGTAAGTCGGTTTTAGTCCCCGTTCGAAGCGTTGGAAAGCTAAAGAGATGTTCTATCTAGGAAAAATGGAATTCTGCTGATGTGATGCTCGTCATGAGCTTGTTACGGTCGTCACGATCGTGACGCTCGTCATGAGCTTGTTACGACCGTCATGGCCTTCAAGGTCGTGACGCTTGTTACGATCGTCATAGTAATAAAATCCAATTAGGCAGAATTAGAACGTGGCCACGAAAATGCTGAAAGTTTAGTAACGTATTCTCGTATTCCCTTACGCTCAATTTAGTTGGTGAAATTTGCAAAAGAAAAATCGTAAAGGAAGAAAGAGAGTGGCTGAGAGAAGTTGATAACAAAAGTAGATTATCCATCGGAGAATTTGCAAGGTTGTGACAGAAGAGTCACCGCGGAGATAAACCAGAACTAGAAGTCTAGGATTGACCTTAATTCCAAGGTAAGGGTGGGGTTCAATTCTATAACCAAGGGTATGATGGATTTCATGAAAGGTATGGAATAATGGGTTTAGTTTCGTAGATTGATAAATATTAGAGATAAGAATTGTATGTGTCGGAAGTAGTATTGTTTGTCATTGGTCTATGTGATACCATGTCAATTACCGGTCTAAGATTAATGAAACTTACCGTGAACAGCTAGATAATTAAGTGTGTAATAGTTGTAATGCCGTTCTGCGGAAATGTCTTGAGTTCTTATTTGTTGATAATGATATTGTTACTGTTCCCTTACATGAACAGATTGAGATGATGAATACTTGATGCATATGAAGTTGTTATGTCATTGTTGAGAAAATGCTATTATAATATTCTCATTTGATTATGTTGATAAGTTATAGTTATATGATGATGGGTATGTCTCTTTTATGGACGAATTGGTTGTAGGCTTAAATGCGTTGTTGAATTAGTTGTTGCGGTTATGTTGTAGTCCATAATAGTTGTATTTCATGGCATATCATCTTGGTTGGCCTGTATTGGCGATTGGATGGCCTGTATTGGCGGCCCTTAGTGGCAAATTGTTGGCCTGTATTGGAGGCCCTTAGTGGCAAAATTATTGGTTGTGCCTGTATTGGTGGCCTTAATGGCAAATTGGTAGCACGTGCATATGCACAGTTGAGTTGCATTCGTTGAGTTGCATTGTTGAGTTGCATTATTGAGTTGTTGAATTGTTAATGCTAATTGTCATGGATTTTGAATACCGAATTATTGCGGTCTATTATGGATAATATTTTGCGATCTGTTGGAAGAATAATGTTGTGATAATATTCAGACATGACTTTTATCATGCCTTATGTCATATTGTCGATATCTCACCCTTTATGTTGTATGTTACCTCCGTTGGTGGTAACTTGCAGGTAACCCAGAATAAAGTGTAGCTTTCCGTTTAAGGTTGTTGGTCGCTCTGATACGTAGCACTCTTGGGGGGATGAACGATTGATGTTATTGCTTTTATTTAATTTCCTTGTTGATGAATTTTATCGAGTACTTTTCATTAAATTGGTGGCTGCTGTTAAGTGCCAAATGTTGGTTGGATGCACTATACCGATGAATTAGTAGTGCTGATTTTTATGGTTGAAACTCGTTGTTTATGTTGAATTGATGCAAGATAATTACTTGCCGAATTTTAATGGAATTTTGTTGCAAGTTTCATGGTCTTGCTTTAATCATTCTAAATGTTGGAATGTTTTATATTCCGCTGCAAATTAATAAGATGCCTTGTAATTGAGATGTTAGGCAAGCTGTTGTTTGTTCATCCAGGATTTTGTGCTATGTATATTTACTAAATGCATGTTGTCTGATCAAATTGTAAAATGTATGTTCTCTGTAAGTTGAAAATGTGACGCCCAAATTTAGGTGAGTGTGACGACCGTCACCGTTCATTACGATCGTCATGCATCCAATTTTAGTGCACTCTGATTGTATTTTGTTGTTTATTTGTTGGGTTAGAAATAGGGTGTTACATTAGTGGTATCAGAGTCCGGTTGGTCCGTCCGGCCAAGTTGTCTAGTGTCATCGAGTCAGTCGTCGTACCTAGCACTAGAGTCTCGTTATTTGTGAATCTGACTGTTGGTTGTTGCAGTTTAAGTGAAATGGCTGGAAGGAATGATGCTGCAATTGGTGCTGCTCTGCAAGCTCTAACTAATGCTATGGAACACCAGTCAAATCCTGCTAGAGATGCTGGGTCTCACAGTTTGGCAACATTTCAACGGGAGAATCCACCTACCTTCAAGGGTAAGCATCATCCTGATGGTGCGTTGGAGTGGTTGAAGGAAATGGAGCGAATCTTTCATGTGATGGATTGTACTCCAACACAGAAGGTTCGTTATGGAACTCATATGCTAGCAGTCGAAGCTGATGACTGGTGGCTAGAGACCCGTCCGGTGTTGGAAGCTGCATGTGAGGAGATTACTTGGACTGTATTCTGTAGGGAATTTCTGAAGAAGTATTACCCGGAAGATGTCCGTGGTAAGAAAGAGATTGAATTTCTTGAACTGAAACAAGGAGACAAATCTGTTACTGAATATGCGGCGAAGTTCAAGGAGTTGGCTAATTTTTATTCTCACTACAGCGCTGAAGCCGCTGAGTTCTCTAGATGTATTAAGTTTGAGAACGGATTGAAGTTTGAAATTAAGAAGGCAATCGGGTATCAGAAGATCCGTGTTTTTGATTCATTGGTTGAAAGCTGTAGGATTTATGAAGAAGATAGAAATGCTCATTACAAGCTGTTGAGTGGGAGGAGAAGTAAGTCGCATCAGACTCGCGGTAAACCTTTTGATCCTCCAGCTGGCAAAGGGAAACAAAAAGAAACTGATGGCAAGAAAACTAGTAGGGGAGACGCTCTTGCTGGCATTGTTTGCTATAAGTGTAGGAAACCTGGTCACAAGAGTAATGTGTGTAATTCTGGACCAATGAGATGTTACCGTTGCGGAAAGTTGGGACACGTTGTTGCTGAATGCAAACGCAAAGGAACGGTTTGTTTCAACTGTGGTGAAGAGGGACACATAAGTGACAAGTGTTAGAAGCCTAAGAAAGAGAAGACTGGTGGAAGAGTGTTCGCTCTATTGGGGACTCAGACGTCCAGCGGCGACCGACTCATTGAAGGTACTTGTTTCATTAATAGTACTCCTTTACTTGCTATTATTGACACTGGTGCTTCTCATTGTTTTATTGCTGCTGATTGTGTTGAACGTTTGGGTCTTGTGTTATCTCACATGAATGGGGAGATGGTAGTTGAGACTCCAGCTAAGGGATCAGTGACTACATCTCTGGTATGTTTGAAATGTCCTCTGTCAATGTTTGATAGAGATTTCCTGGTTGACTTAGTCTATTTTCCACTAAGTGGGGTAGACGTAATTTTAGGCATGAACTAGTTAGAGTATAACTGCGTTCATATTAATTGCTTTGATAAGTCGGCGAGGTTTTCTACTCCTGAGGAGGAGGGAGCCCGTTTGATAACTACGAAACAGATGAAGCAGATATTGCTAGGAGATGCTCATGTGTTTATGTTGGTGGCATCATTATCCGTTGAGAATCAAGCGATAATTGATGAGTTAGAAGTTGTTAGTGATTTTCCGGAAGTGTTTCCAGATGAAGTTCCTCCGGAACGGGAAATTGAATTTTCTATTGATCTTGTACCTGGTACCAGACCTGTGTCTATGGCGCCGTACAGGATGTCTGCATCTGAATTGGCAGAGTTGAAGAAACAATTGGAAGACTTACTTGAGAAGAAGTTCGTTAGACCAAGTGTATCGCCATGGGGAGCTCTGGTATTATTAGTAAAGAAGAAGGATGACAATATGAGGTTGTGTATTGATTACCGACAACTAAATAAAGTGACAATTAAGAATAAATATCTGCTTCCAAGAACTGATGACTTGATGGATCCGTTGGTTGGGGTGCAGGTGTTTAGTAAAATTGATTTGAGGTCAGGGTATCACCAGATTAAGGTAAAAGATGATGATGTTCAGAAGACGGCGTTCAGAACTAGATATGGACACTATGAGTTTACAGTAATGCCTTTTGGTGTTACTAATGCGTCGGGAGTTTTTATGGAATACATGAACTGTATCTTTCACGAGTATTTGGGTCAGTTTGTGGTAGTATTCATTGATGATATCCTAATTTATTCTAAGTCGAAAGAGGAGCATGTTGGGCACTTGAGGTTAGTACTACAAGTGTTGAAAGAAAGGAAGTTGTTTACGAAATTTTCGAAGTGCGACTTCTGGTTGGAAGAAGTTAGCTTTCTGGGTCATGTTATATTAGGTAGTGGAATTGTTGTAGATCCATCTAAGGTTGATGCTGTGCTGCAATGGGAAACTCCGAAGTCGGCAACGGAAATTAGAAGCTTTTTGGGACTTGCTGGTTATTACAGAAGGTTTATTGATGGTTTTTCTAAGTTGGCCCTTCCGTTAACTAAGTTGACTTGTAAAGGAAAAACCTTTGTGTGGTATGCTCAATGCGAAGCAGGTTATATAGAGTTAAAGAAGAGGTTGACGTCTACTCCGGTGTTGACCTTGCCTAATGCAGAAGAACCGTTTATGGTATACTACGATGCTTCTAAGTTTGGTTTAGGAGGTCTGCTCATGTAGAATAATAAAGTAGTTGCTTATGCTTCAAGACAGTTGAGAATCCACGAGAAGAATTATCCTACGCACGATTTAGAACTTGTTGCTGTTGTGTTTGTGCTGAAGATTTGGAGGCATTATCTTTATGGTTCAAGATTCGAAGTGTTCAGTGACCATAAGAGTTTGAAGTACTTGTTTGATCAAAAGGAACTGAACATGAGACAACGAAGGTAGTTGGAACTGTTAAAAGATTAGGATTTTGGTTTACATTACCATCTGGGAAAAGCTAATGTTGTAGCTGATGCCTTAAGCCGCAAGACTTTGCATATGTCAGCAATGATGGCTAAAGAGTTGGAATTGATTGAGCAATTCAGAGATCTGAGTTTAGCTTGCGAAGTAACACCGAAGAGTGTAAAGTTGGGCATGTTAAAGATTAATAATGATTTTCTGGACAGCATCAGAGAGGCTCAGAAATTAGATGTGAAGTTAGTAGATTTAATTCCTAGAGTAGATCATTCGGAAAATAGTGATTATTAGTTGGATGCACAGGGCGTGTTGAGGTTTCGTGGTCGTATTTGTATCCCTGATAGTGCAGATATGAAGAAAGCGATTTTGGAAGAGAGTCACAGAAGTAAGTTGAGTATTCATCCAGGAGCGACGAAAATGTATAGTGATTTGAAGAAGCTGTTTTGGTGGCCCGGTATGAAGCATGATGTAGCACGATTTGTGTATGCATGTTTGACTTGTCAGAAGTCGAAAGTTGAGCATCAGAAACCTGCTGGGTTGATGCAACCGTTAGAGATTCCAGAATGGAAATGGGTCAGCATTTCAATGGATTTTGTAACGGGTTTACCGAATACCTTGAGAGGATGTGATTCTATTTGGGTGATTGTTGATAGGCTTACAAAGTCAGCTCACTTTATTCCTATTAACATCACTTTTCCGGTATCGAAGTTGGCAGAGATTTATGTCAGAGTGGTTGTTAAGTTGCATGGTGTTCCTTTGTGTATTATGCCGGATAGAGATCTGATGTTTACTTCTGAGTTTTGGAAGAGTCTGCAAGAGGCATTGGGTTCTAAGTTGAGGTTGAGTTCAGCATACCACCCTCAAACAGATGGTCAGAATGAATGGACTATTCATTCTTTAGAAGATTTGTTGAGAGCCTGTGTTCTGGAGGAAGGTGGTTAGTGGGATACTTACCTTCCGTTGATAGAGTTCACTTATAATAACAGTTATCACTCTAGTATCGGAATGGCACCGTTCGAAGCTTTGTATGGTCTGCGGTGTAGGACTCCGTTGTGTTGGTACGAATCGGGGGAGAGTGTAGTACTCAGACCGGAGATTGTTCAGGAGACTACTGAGATTGTGAAGTTAATTCGAGAAAAGATGAAAGCTTCACAGAGTAGACAGAAAAGTTATCATGATAAGCGCAAGAAGGATTTAGAATTTGAAGCTGGAGATCATGTGTTTTTTAGAGTCACGCCTGTGACTGGAGTTGGTAGAGCTTTGAAATCTAAGAAGCTTACTCCTCGTTTCATTAGTCCGTACCAGATATCGAACAGAGTGGGAAAGGTTACATATCGAGTGGCGCTGCCGCCTAATTTTTTGAATCTGCACGATGTATTTCATGTGTCGCAACTCCGCAAGTATATTTCAGATCCGCCGCATGTCATTCCTATGGACGATGTGCAGGTACGTGATAATCTTATTGTAGAGACAAGGCCTATGAGGATTGATGATCGTGAGGTGAAGACGTTAAGAGGAAAAGAGATTGCCTTGGTGAAAGTGGTTTGGCTGGGAGCTGCTGGCGAAAGCTTGACGTGGGAACTGGAGAGCAAGATACAGGAGTCTTATCCCGAGCTGTTTGATTGAGGTAATTTCGAGAACGAAATTCTTTTAGTAGGGGAGAGTTGTAACGCCGTTTTATTTCGATTAAATTTAATTATGACTTTTCCGTGTCTTGTTGTGTCGTAGTCGTATGTGAGTATGTTTTTGTCTCGAAGAAAGGAATCGAATCAGTCGAATTTTCGGGCAAAAGTGCAAAATCCCGTAGCAGTTTTAGGGAAAACTTCGAAAATTCATATCTCTTGATCCGTAAGTCGGTTTTAGTCCCCGTTCAAAGCATTGGAAAGCTAAAGAGATGTTCTGTCTAGGAAAAATGGAATTATGCTGATGTGGCGCTCATCATAATTTTGTTACGGTCGTCATGATCGTGACGCTCGTCATGAGCTTGTTACGACCATCATGGCCTTCACGGTCGTGACGCTTGTTATGAACGTCATAGTAATAAAATCCAATTAGGCAGAATTGGAACGTGGCCACGAAAATGCTGAAAGTTTAGTAACGTATTCTCGTATTCCCTTACGCTCAATTCAGTTGGTGAATTTTGCAAAAGAAAAATCGTAAAGGAAGAAAGAGAGTGGCTGAGAGAAGTTGATAACAGAAGTAGATTATCCATCGGAGAATTTGCAAGGTTGTGACAGAAGAGCCACCGCGGAGATAAACCAGAACCAGAAGTGTAGGATTGACCTCAATTCCAAGGTAAGGATGGGGTTCAATTCTATAACCAAGGGTATGATGGATTTCATGAAGGGTATGGAATCATGGGTTTAGTTCCGTAGATTGATAAATATTAGAGATAAGAATTGTCTGTGTCGGAAGTAGTATTGTTTGTCATTGGTCTATGTGATACCATGTCAATTACCGGTCTAAGATTAACGAAAATTACCGTGAACAGCTAGATAATTAAGTGTGTAATAGTTGTGATGCCGTTCTGCGGAAATATCTTGAGTTCTTATTTATTGATAATGATATTGTTATTGTTCCCTTACATGAACAGATTGAGATGATGAATATTTGATGCATATGAAGTTGTTATGTCATTGTTGAGAAAATGTTATTATAATATTCTCATTTGATTATGTTGATAAGTTATAGTTATATGATGATGGGTATGCCTCTGTTATGGACGAATTGGTTGTAGGCTTAAATGCCTTGTTGAATTAGTTGTTGCGGTTATGTTATAGTCCATAATAGTTGCATTTCATGGCATATCATCTTGGTCGGCCTGTATTAGGGATTGGATGGCCTGTATTGGCGGCCCTTAGTGGCAAATTCTTGGCCTGTATTGGTGGCCCTTAGTGGCAAAATTATTGGTTGTGCCTGTATTGGTGGCCTTAATGGCAAATTGGTACCACATGCATATGCACAGTTGAGTCGCATTTGTTGAGTTGCATTGTTGAGTTGCATTGTTGAGTTATTGAACTGTTAATGCTAATTGTCATGGATTTTGAATACCGAATTATTGCGGTCTATTATGGATAATATTTTGCGATCTGTTGGAAGAATAATGTTGTGATAATATTCTGACATGACTTTTATCATGCCTTATGTCATATTGTCGATATATCACCCTTTATGTTGTATGTTACCTCCGTTGGTGGTAAGTTGCAGGTAACACAGAATAAAGTGTAACTTTCCGTTTAAGGTTGTTGGTCGCTCTGATACGTAGCACTCTTGGGGGGATGAACGATTGATGTTATTGCTTTTATTTAATTTCCTTGTTGTTAAATTTATTGAGTACTTTTCATTAAATTGGTGGTTGTTGTTAAGTGCCAAATGCTGGTTGGATGCACTTTACCGATGAATTAGTAGTGCTGATTTTTATGGTTGAAACTCGTTGTTTATGTTGAATTGATGCAAGATAATTACTTGTCGAATTTTAATGGAGTTTTATTGCAAGTTTCATGGTCTTGCTTTAATCATTCTAAATGTTGGAAATGTTTTATATTCCTCTGCAAGTTAATAAGATGCCTTGTAATCGAGATGTTAGGCAAGTTGTTGTTTGTTAATCCAGGATTCTGTGCTATGTATATTTACTAAATGCATGCTGTCTGATCAAATTGTAAAATGTATGTTCTCTGTAAGTTGAAAATGTGACGCCCAAATTTAGGTGAGTGTGATGACCATCACCGTTCATTACGACGTCATGCATCCAATTTTAGTGCACTCTGATTGTATTTTGTTGTTTATCTGTTGGGTTAGAAATGGGGTGTTACAAGGTCCATACCTGTGAGTGGGAGGTTTTTTGCAGGAAACTTGACTTCCAGCCAACCCGGTATTTTGGTTTCTCTCTTCAGAGCAAACTTACTCAGTCAGCAGCGCAGCAGTATTCAGAGCTTTGTTGGGGCTATGATCCCGTGTTTGCTGCATCCTGCATTGCATTTGCATAAGCATCTTTGCATCATTTTTGCATGTCATTCCTCAGCTGGCTAGAGCTCTTATCCATCCTTTGTTTTGATTCAGAAGGTGATTCCCCGGTGTCCATTCTAAGCAAGTTGTAATTGTTGGAAGACGACCAAGTGGTTGAATCAGAATCAAGCAGAATCAAGCAGTGAAGTTGAAAGTTGTTGGTAGCTATGCCAGGGAATGACTTTCCAGAATGTTGATACCTTGTCAGGTTTTACTGTGATGTCTAATCCTCTGTATGGTTCTCTTCCTGATGAAGACTTTACGCAAGTGAACAACCTGACTGAAGCTCAGCCTGTGCAGCCTTCTGTTGAAGACAAGGGTCTACATGAACAGTTTGTTGTCCGAAGTGAATGTTCTTTCTCTCTTGATACCACAGAGTATCAGGATGTTGTTTTCTCTGTGCCGAAGTCCAGAAGAGAGGTTCCAATAACAAAGACTGAGGACCCATTAGCTCTCGTGTATGCTAAAAGGTTTCATGTGTTGGAGGAAAAACTCAAAGCCTTGGAAGTTAAAGATGTTGTTGGTCTCAATGCTTCAGACATGTGTCTGGTTTCCGGCCTAATGTTACCTTCAAATTCCAGAGCACCGAGGTTCGAGAAGTACAAAGGGGATACTTGCCCGAGGCAACATTTTGTGATGTTCTGCAGAAGAATAACTTCGTTTGTGCATAATGACAAGTTGATGATTCACATTTTTCAGGACAGTCTGATTGGAGCATCTCTGAGTTTGTATATGCAGTTAGAGAGTAATCAGATCTGATCATGGATGGATTTAGCCAAGGCTTTCCTGAAGCAGTATGAGTATAATCTTGACATGGCTCCCAGTCGCATGCAGTTGCAAGAATTGTCTCAGAAGAACAATGAACCCTTTAGAAGGAATGCTCAAAGATGGGGAGAATTTGCTTCCATAGTGCAACCGCCGCTTATAGACCAAGAGTTGGCAGACATGTTTGTAAACTCCTTACAGAACCCGTACTTTGAAAAGATGCTTGCGATTGCACCAAATTTCTCTGAATTGGTAATGGCAGGAGAATGCATTGAAAATGGTGTAAAGACTGGAAGAATTCAGAATGTCTCGAGCAGTCCGGCTAGTGAAACTGAATCTCTCTGTAGCTCCCAAGAAGAAGAAGATGTGATCAACACAGTCATGACAGATGTTGGTTATTCTCAAGGTGAATCGATGAAATATTTTGGTTCTTCATCTTCTCAGCGGTCAGTATCTTCTGTGTCTCGTTATTCTGGACAGACAATTATGCCTAGGGCACCACATCAGAAAAGTTGGGTCGCTCCTTATGCAAATCAGCGAGCCCGTGGTCGAGGTCATCAGAATCAGTGCCAGAATCAGAGTAGGCCTCGTAACAACTTGGAAAGAAGGACTGCTCCTTTTCATCCAGTTCCTATGTCGTACAACCAACTTCTGCCACATCTGATTCAGAACTCTTTGGTGGAGCCTAATACTCTTAAGCATGTGCCAGAACCTTACCCGCCTGGGTACAATCCCCATGCTCAGTGTGGATATCATGGCGGATCCATGGGGCATTCAACCGAAGATTGAAAAGCTTTCCAGGCCAAAGTGCAGCAGCTGACTGACAAAGGGTGCATTTCCTTTCCAGAAGGAGTTTTTGTTGTTTATGCCAACCTCTCAGTTGTCTAAGCTCGCAGATTCAAAGGGTCATTTCCAGAAGCCAGTGGTCCAGACAGGCAGACGTCCTCAACATTGGCAGTCCTCAGACTTTTTGTCATTTGCATTTGTAGTTTCTTTTCTGTTAGTTACTACTTACTGTTAAACATTGTGTTTTGAATGGTAATATTAATGAAGTGACTATGCATTTTTCTGAATTAATCATGTCGCTTCCGCTCATTTTTGCACAGCACAGACACATGCACTTTTATCCACTCCACTTTATCAATATTGATTAGCAAGGAGGGAGGATGACGAAAACTGAATACTCATAACTGATGATCGTATGATTTCGGATAAAACCCTGTTGATGATGTACACGCATTGTTTCGAATCCCCTAAACACCGGAGAAATAAGGAGTTAGTCCCTAATTAACCACTTCGAGCCTAGAAGTAGGAGTTTCTTTCGGACTTTCAAACCCTCACATCTTAACCAGAGGCAGGGTAGTTGTCAGTTAATTTGACCGAGCGTTCAAATGTTATAGAGGAGTGTCCCTATTCAAGGACCAATCACAGTTTATACCTCTCAAGAGGTCGTCTCTCACCAACCACAATGGTTAAACCTCGCCAATCAGGAGTGAGACAGTTACAACCCTTTCGGAGGAATCAAGACAGTCAGTGTCACACGACTTGTTCCAAAAGAAAAAAGAGGAAAAAAAGAAAGAAAAAAAAAATAAAGCCCGCTAAGTAAAAAGAAAAGAAAAGTTGGAAAGCAAATACTTAGGCGAAAATCAGGGCATCCCGCTGGACTTCAAAATCAAAAGAACTCAAAAGAGTCAGTCCAGGCAAAAATTAGGGAATAAAAGAATAAAAAGAGAGCATCTCAAAAGAAAAATCCTCAAACAAGGACGAAGTTGTGTGGCTATAGGCACCAAAGACGAAAAGCGAGTGATTGTCACTCCGAAAAACCTTGTGAGTTCCTTAACCAACGCTCCTACCATTCAATAAACCTTTTGAAGGTGAGCGCTTGTGCCAAGTTAACTGAATAGTAGGATTGGAGATCATCACGGAGAAGGGGTGGGTACAAATCAAACTTTGATCCTAATATCTTTTGTTTCAGTAACCGTGAACCCGACCACGATACAACCCTTAAAAGACCTAATTGAGGCGGGGTTTATTCTGAAGGCGTACTTCAATGAGGTTGAGTAACCAGACTCCTCACATGATTTGCTAATCATATCCTTGTTGTATTTTTCACTAATCAAATCAGCACTACGTTTGGAATTTTGGTTCAATCGTCATTCATGACACTTAATAAGTGACATGTCTTTCAAAATCTGCATGAACACCACATTAAAATTACCAGTCGTGGACAAAAAATTTTAATTGCAGGTCAGTAGTTGACATGGAGGAAATTCCAACACGGAATAGTGTCGCTACCGTGAAAATAAGGTGCCGGCAAAACAGAAGAGTCGCCACCTTTCGTTATTTATCCCTCAGAACGGGAAAGGAAACGATCGGAAAAACCTGACGAAAAGGTATAAGACAAGGTCATCGCAACCATTGTCTAGGTTCGGGAGTCGGTTACACAAGGGGAAGGTATTAGCACCCCTCACGTCCATCGTACTCGATAGGATCCACGTTTGTTGTGTTTATCTGACGGGTTTATGTACTATCTACCTATCAAGGCTGGTCTGAAAAGAAAAGAAAATGACTCGGCAAAGCGTCGCGCTTTATGCCTACGTATTCCCATCAGAGAATGAGAAATCAGAGTCAACGTAGTTCGCCTAACTACGGGTGATGGGGAAGGTGGCTCGCCAATACATCAGTATTGTGCCTACATACTCTCAATAGGTATGAGAGATCAGAGCTTACGTAGTTCGGGATAATACGGATTACGAGGGTTCAGATTCATCTGTTTTATCGAGCAGGGTTAACAAACAGTTCCAGCAGTTTGATGTATGCAGCTCGACCCTTGGAGACTTAGGCGTTACCGTTTGCGGTAGAACTGAGAGTTAACGACACTCTTTTCTTCAGAAAAGCTTCCTTTGAATTACGGGCCCACTGGGCAAAATGGTTTGAAGTTCGTTTTCTGTCTTTTACGGAAGAACTGTTTTTTATGTTTGTCTGTAGTTCGTACAGCACTAGAGACTATGACCTGGGAACGAATGCGTCGCATATCGTCCAAAGGAAGTATACTAAACATTCTAGACGATTGAGAGGAGGCCGCTCAATCATCATTACCCAAGTAGCTTAAGGCTCGTAACGCGCTTACACTAACTTGCCTTTATTACGTTTTTTTACTGTTGTTTCAAGATGAGAAGAGAACGACTTCTACGGGGAGACTATCAAGTCCTAATGTTGTCATGCCAAGGATTCATCCTATGGTTGAGGTTTGAAACAGGGAACTCCTAGAAGTTATCATGCATAGGTTTCAACCTAAAGTTCTAATCATCACTTCCTTATCAAAGGAAGTGAGATTCCTAGGGGATCATGTCAATGATAAATAGAAACAGATAAAGCATCAGCTTAAACAGTAAACAGTAAACGACTGTAAAATGCATGCAATGCGAGTGAGGGAGGAAATGTGTGTGGGGCATCAGCCTCCACAAGCTCGTCTCGACCTCAAGCCAGATATAAATAACTGCAATCATGAAGGAAAATAAAATCCATCAAGCAAATCACAAACCACACAGGCAAGGGAGCAGGGCTCTACCGAATACCCGCAAGCAAAGCCATATAGTAACAATACAAGCAGAGGGAGCAACTCAACCTCTAATGCAATCATGCTCCTAGCTTAAAACAATTTAAACATGAATTTATTCTAATGCATCAAGCAAATCACACAAGTCACATCAATACATTTGCACAGAAAGCAAACAGACAGGAAAGAAAGCAAATCAACAGCTTCCACAGCCTCACAGCAAAGAAATCTTCTGACACCAGTTCAGTCCTCAGTCTGTAACTGTTCTTCAGGTCTATCCTCTTCAAGAGAATGAAAGGTACTCCATCTTCAAGCTTAAATATTCAATAGGCTCCACCAAGAATGAAGAGAATCAATAAGATGATTGTTTGATAATGGGAAGCAGACAGTAAACCAAAGGAATTCTGTCTGACACTCAACCAGTTATCAGAGAAAGGCATCCTCAAAAGTTCTACTCATTATTAATGTCACACATCCTTCCTAAGGAGAGATGAGACTTTAACATGAGGACTTTGAATCATAGGATGGAAATAGAATGGGAACAAAACCAACCATTACTTGAAGAAATATCTATTTTTAAAGCTCTCTCCTAAAGCCCTAATTTCCTAAGCTACACAAAGCTAACAAAAAGGAAGGGAAAACTCCAATCCAAGCTCCACCAGCCACTTCACACAAGCTTCATCAAGTCCATGATATATTCTAATGAGATCCAGAAGCCCACTATGCAAGGAAGCCCAGCTTTGAGTCCATTCCACATCAATCATCAACATTGAAACACCAAACGAACAATCAACTTGAATATTCTATCTAAAATACCAAAACACATTCTAAAAACCTAATTATTTTTCTATGGGAACATGCATTTGCTAATGATCTACAATTAAAAAATCAGGACCTAATTCAATCTCTAAGTCCTCCAATAAAATCCTAAGTTGAAAGGTATCACTAAAGAGATCCACTAAACATCACTCCTAAACAACTATACTAAAAGCATATTTAAAATCATTTAAAAATCATGATAAAAATCACAAGGCAACCTCAATATGTATATAACAACAATCAAAAGGAATGAAAAGTTTATCCCATGCTAAAAGTCATCAATGAAATCAATCAAAAGGAAAGGCTATGTTATGAACATGTTAAGACTAGCCTAAGTATTAATTCAATATAGAAAACCAAAACTAATTCTAAAATCCTAAGAAAATTTCTAGGGGAACCTAAGAATGTTAGGTATCTATAGTAGAAAAACCAGAGCCTAAAACTATGCTTAAAGGCACTAAAGAAATCACACACCAAAAATGGTCAAAAGGGAAATCAAGTAGGGAAGCCTCTAAAGATCTAGTTCAAAACAGAACCTAAAGCTACCTGAAAATTAACCTAAAAATTTATGGGAGTTCCTTAATACATCTATAACAAACTAGGAAAGAATTAAGTCGAAATTCTATGCCAAACTCCAGAACATAAATCGGCAAGAAACTATGCAGTTTTTGACATTTTATTATCCAACTAAAGGAGAAAAACGAAATCAAATTGAAAATTAAACGAAACTAAAATCCAATTGCGCGCAAAGATCATAGACATGATAAGGATCATCCCAGAATTTTCTCATATTTTTCTAAGCTTTTTTTCTATTTTATATGAATTAAAATCAAACAGCACACAAAACAGAATTTTAATGCCATTAAAAAACAACAATCAAATGGTTAAATTAAATCGGAAAACCAACCTACGGATTGGAGATTTGATCCGGTGATCGTTGATCAAGTGAATTTGCAAAGATCCAAACAAGATTATATGGAAAACTTCAAGATCCACAATAATTCTTGCAAGAAGATGAAGATCGAACACTTCAAATCCGAATTGCTCCGAATAAGTGCTTCTAACTTACACTCCAATATCCAACTTCAATTTGCACGAAAATTGATTATGAAACTTGATCCGATAACGATGATGAATGGAGGTTTATGCTCAAGATTCCATTGATTTCAATGAAAAATCAATGGATTCGATGACAAGGAGCTATGGGTGAGGGTTTGGAGAATGAAGAAAATTGAGAGAATTGAGAGAGTGAGAGAATTCTTGAAAATGAAAAATGAAAATTGTGAGGAATTTTTTTCTTTTGGTTTGGAGTAGATCACTTAAGTACTCCTTAGGCTTGGATCTCAAGGTAAGGTTTGAACTTTGGCTTGTGAAAGTTGGTTTGGAGCTTAATGGTATGATTTTGGGATATGTAGCTTATTCATGAAGTCACAAATTGGAACACCATGAACCAAGCCCCAAATGAAAATTCTAATAATGCAAAAGTGTTTAGAATATCATTTCCAATCAAAATGAGTACAAATTTGGCTTGAAATCATTCAATTACCAATTGTTTTGAATTTTCACCTTTTAATTCTTTAAAATGGCCTTTATGTGAATTTTCTTCAACCAATGCTTGATATAATCCATATCAATGGACTCTTGATACTTGGCCAAGCTAAAAACATCATTTTGAGTAACTTTCATGTTGAAAAAAAATCCATTTGAGGCTTGCAAGATAGTGAAATTGACCTATGATTCAAAATGACCTGTAATGTCCAAATACCCAAAATACCCTTGACTTATCAAAGCCATAACTTGAGTTCTACAAATCCAATCATGGACTTCTAGTACTCTTTAGAAAGCTAAGAGAATAAGGAACAACATTAATGCGGACCAAAAGTTCATAGGAATCATCCTTCTAGGGCAAAAGTGTCATGCAAGTTGGGTAACTTTCAAGCTCCAAATTCACATGCCTCGGATGACTTGTAACTTGTCTGGCTCATAGCTTGAGTTCTATAAACCCTATCAAGGACTTATAGTACTCACATTAAAGATAATATCATGCCCTACAACAATCATGTTTGGGTCAAGATGATATGACAATCATATCATGAGTTAAATAGTCTTGAAGTCAGGGGTCAAGCCAGGGGATTTTACACTGTCAAGTCCTAGAAACCCTAGCGTGAAACTTCTCAAAATCTTCAATCATGATGAGTTAACCTTGGAATCATCCTTATAACATCTCAGTGTATCAATCCATGATCACATGGCTCTTGAATTAGGTCTCAACCTCCTTCAAATCCTCAGTTGACTTAGGGTTGACCCAGTCAAACCCTAGCTGCACCAATCATGGCTGAGGCTTCTTATTCTTGCACAATGACCTGTCTAGGCCTCAAAGTGATCTTAAACACTTCTCATGAGCTCTCTCAAGACCTCAAGTCTAACTTCATGGCTTCAGAATCATCTGATGACTTCCCACAACTCTCAAGTTAGGAGACACACCCTCTTGGCTTCAATCACTCTCTCTGAGGATCTTTTAACTTCTCTGACAAGGATATCAACCCTTGAACACCTGAATAAGCCTCCCAGCTAGCTTCAAAGTCTTATGTAGCTCTTGATTGTAATTATACCTCTTGATCTCCTGCATACATGTCAATGAAATGCAAATGATAATGCTAATGTGAATGAAATTAAACATAAGCTAGGTAAAGAAAAGTTAGGAAAATTTTAGGGTGCAACAAATAGTCAAATAGGACTGGATCATTCAGCAGTCTGGATCAGAATGGTGTATATTTTGAAACCCTGTGAATCTGGGGCATTGACATCCAGTGAGTTTGGAATCATTCAGTCTGAGACAAATCCCCAAGCATCGGTTGATTATGGGGTAGATTATTAAAGAAGCAGTTGATCAGAGGTAAATCATCTTAAGACTCTGCTAATCAGGGGCAGATCGCCCAGAGTTTCTTTGAGTTGGGGACAGATCTATCCAATGTTTAATCAGATCAGGTTAAGTCGCTTCAACGTTCATTCAGGGGCAAGCTACTTCAAGAGAACATTGAACCCAACCATGCTGAGAGTTAGTTAATCAAGGATGAATCCTTTTGTTGTACAGATTCTGGGGCAAGCTATCTCGAGATCATCTCATGGCAAGCTATTTTCTTCTCAGGGTGAACTTTCCCAAAGATCAGACTAGGGCAAGTTGAATTACACTGGGGCAAGTCGTTCAAGCAAGTTTGTTTTCCTTAGCAAGAGTTGAGTGTCGGGGAATCATGCCATTACCCTATTCCACAGCCTAAACTTGTTACCTGTCAAAACCTTGTAACTTGAAACCACCAGAGCCCAGTTCTTGTCTGGAAAACCTTCAACTAGTTCTCGTCTGATCAACCCATTGCTAAACACCAGTTCTCGTCTGGTGCATGTTAGCTTTTAAACCAGTTCCCATCTGGTCACCCGTTCTTTAACCTACTGTTTAACCAGTTCTCGTCTGGCTAACACAGTTTCAAAGTCCAGTTCTCGTCTGGCAAACCAGAAATCAGTTCTCGTCTGTATGCACTTATCCCTCAGCAGGTTGAGATTGAGATTCTCTTCACCCGGAAAATTTGGGATTATCCCCAGCAGTGGAGCGGATTCAGGGTTCCGGTTCCCCACAGAGTCCAATCTTTGACTCCTTTCCCCTTAGAGTCTAGGTCGTTGACTCATTACCCAAGCAGAGGTCGATGTTGATTCTCTCATTGAGTAATCCCCAGTGGAGTTGTTGGAGTAAGTTGTTTCTCATCCTCAGCAAAGAGAGTTTGGGACGGATTCCTAGTAAATCTTATTCGTTTACCCCTAGCAGTTTAGATTTAATCCCCAACAGGTTGAAATCTACGGCAGAGTAGAGGTTATCCCCAGCATTTAACTTCATACCCTAGAAGACTTAGATGTTCTAGGAGGCCATCCAGGGCTGATTTCCCCAGTAGAGTTGAGATGATCTCAGGCTACCTTTTCCCAGCCGAGTCTTTTGTTCCCCAAAAGAGTTGTATTCTGGTAGGTCATTCAGGGCGCTTTCCTCAACATAATTTGAGTTGATTCCCAACGGAGGGGATTTTTGTTCTCTTCAGAATAGTATTACCCAGGAGAGTTCTTTTCTTGGAGGCCAACCAGGGCTTGTTGTTCCCAGCATAAGTCCAATCGTAATTGGCATGTCCTTTCTTTCCCCGGCGGGGCTGCTTTCGTCTCTTCAGCATTTATTTTGCTGAAGTGGTTCCTTTGCATTTTGAATTATGCATAGCATCTTCCTAAACGCGTAGTATTTCTATTTCATATGAAGCATTACGCTATATTCAAACATATGCATTTGAAACATAGGCCAGGGTGTTACCTCTTGTTTCCAGTTGCATCTTCTACAGATATCGGTTTTTTTTCTTAAACCCATGCGATATTCAGACCTCGGCAAATATCAATGTATTTTCTTAAGCTCATATGGTATCCAGACCCCGACAAGTATTGGTGTATTTTCTTGAGCCTGTGTGGTATCCAGACCTCCAGCAAGATTATTGACATATGTGTTTATTCAATCATTTCTCCCCAACGGAGTTTACATGGTTAAGTTCATTATTTTCCCAGCGGATTTCTTCTTTCAGATTGTGAATCGACGAATTCTCTTCTCAACTTCGTGTTGAGCCGGCCTTCGGGTTCGATGCTCGCTTTTATTTAGCAAATTCCTGCTGGTTAGCAGATGTTCTCAACTTCGGGTTGAGTCGGCCTTCGAGTTCGTTGCTCGCTTTTATTTAGCGAATGCCTGCTGGTTAGCAGATGTTCTCAACTTTGTGTTGAGCCGATCTTCGGGTTCGATGCCTGTTTTTATTTAACAGATGCCTGACAGCGAGGTCAGATGTCTTCAACTTCGTGTTGATCCGGCCTTCGGGTTCGATGCTCGCTTTTATTTAGCGAATGCCTGCTGGTTGGCAGATGTCCTCAACTGCGTGTTGAGCCGACCTTCGGGTTCAATGCCCATTTGTTTAACAGATGCCTGATGGCGAGGTCAGATGTTCTTCTCAACTTTGTGTTGAGCCAGCCTTTGGGTTCGATGCTCGCTTTTATTTGGCGAATTCCTACTGGTTAGCAGATGCTCTCAACTTCTTGTTGAGCCGGCCTTCGGGTTCGATGCTCGCTTTTATTTAGTAAATTCCTACTGGTTAGCAGATGTTCTCAACTTCGTGTTGAGTCGGCCTTCGAGTTCGATGCTTGCTTTTATTTAGCGAATGCCTACTGGTTAGCAGATGCTCTCAACTTCGTGTTGAGGCCTTCGGGTTCGATGCTCGCTTTTATTTAGCGAATGCCTGCTGGTTAGTAGATGTTCTCAACTTCTTGTTGAGCCGGCCTTCAGGTTCGATGCTTGCTTTTATTTAGCGAATGCCTTCTGGTTAGCAGATGTTCTCAACTTCGTGTTGAGCCGACCTTCGGGTTCGATGCCTGGTTTGTTTAACAGATGCCTGATGATGGAATCAGATGATCTTTTCGACCTAGTGTCGTTGCCTGCACGTTAGCAGATGTATCTTCCGACTGCGTGTCGAGGTTTTCTTATTGGTAATCATTTAGCTTATTGTCGTTTCAATTATCAGATACAGTTATTTCCGGAGATTTTGTCCCAATAACAAGATTTCAGTTCTATTTTTGCGGTTGGCAAATTTCCGGGTTCTTTGGTATTCAACCGTCTTTTACCTTGATTGCTTGAAATTCGTTCGCTTTTCACCCATTCAGGTCCAAGTCATTTGAATAGAGGCAGTTGTTGTACCCTAAAATTTGACCAACCTTTTCTTGGCTTGTGTTTCATTTCATTTTAGCATTTGTATTTTCATAGCATTGTTCTTAACAAGGGATCAAGAGAAGTGTTCCATTCAAGAGAAGAGTCTCATTTAATTTCAAGCTCGGGCAAAAGTGTTTATTCAGATCATCAAGTGTATGACATCACCATAAGGTTGTCAAAGCTCCTTGAAAGGAAGGATTGATGTATGTTGTTTATCTCCCATCTTAGGGGTCAACAGAGGATCATCAGGGGTTCATGAGATCATTGTTGGGGATAAGATGTGATTGAGAAGCTCATTGAGTACCTTGGAAGTCATTGTGGAGCTTATATGGACATTCATTTCATCTGCCAAAGGGTCACAGTCAAAGGATGTGAATCTAGGTTTTCATATGGTCAACTCAAGGTCAATTGTGGATTTGAAAGAGTTTGAGACTTGGTTTTAAGTCATTTAGGCTATGAGAAGTTATCTTGAGACATTTAGGATGTCATGTCAAGTTCAAATCAAGAAGAATCAAGAGTTCAAGGAGTTACTAAATTAGGGTTTCAGAGGATCTCAGTGTAAAATCCCCTTCTTTGGTGCCTAACTTCGAGGACAATTTACCATATGATACAAGTTTAATATCATTTTCTTGAAAACATGAAGCTTGTAGAGAATGTTCTTAGCTTTCTTTTGAGTACTAGAACTCATCCATTGGGTTTGTAGAACTCAAGTTATGATGCAAACAAGTTAGGGGTCTCAGATGAACTTATTTTTGGTCAACTAAAAGTCAACTCACTTCCTAAGCACTTTTGACCTAGAAGCAAGTTTCTGCTTGTTGTACCCCAAAATTTTCCCAACCTTTTCTTTGCTTAGCTTATGTTTCATTGCATTCTCATAAATTAGCATTTGCATACCATTGTTCATATACAGGGGATTGAGAGAGGTGTGCCTAGCAAAAGGAGACTACCAAAGGTTCCAAGCCTAATCAAGAGGGCAATTTCAAGTTATCAAGGGCTTATCATCATCAGAAGAAAGTCAAAGCTTAGTGGAAGGGAAGATGAATGAATATGGTTCACCTCCTATCTTGGAGGCCATGTGAAGATTATCAGATGATATTAAATCCATGATTATGGATGGAGAGAATTTTATAAGCTCATGGGATGTCTTGAGGGTCATTGAGGAGCTTGTGCAAGTCATCATATCAAGTGCAAGAAGCCACAGTCCAAGATGGTGCAGTTAGGGTTTTCATCTGGTTAACCCTAAGTCAACAGTGAATTTGAAGGTGATTAAGACTCAATTCCAAGTCTTTGTGATAATGGAATGTTGTGTTGAGATGTCTAAGATGATATTCCAAGATCAAATCAGGAAGAATTAAGAGTGTGAGAAGTTGCTAAGCTAGGGTTTCTAAGCTTGTCAGTGAAAAATCCCCTATTTAGTGCCTAACTTCAAGACAACATATCTCACGATACAAGTTTCATCTCATCTTTACCCTAACATGAAACTTGTAAAGCATGTTCTTAGCTTTCTTTTGAGTACTAGAAGTCATTCATATGATTTCTAGAACTCATGTTATAAAGCTGACAAGTTATGGATCCTTAGATGAATGTTATTTTGGTCAACAAAAGTCAACCCAACTTCCAAGACATTTTTGACCTAGAAGGATGTTTCTCCTCACTTTAACCCAAACATGAAAGTTCTTCCTTACGATCTTAGCTTTCCAAAAAATACTAGAAGTCCTTCATCTGATTTGTAGAGCTCAAGGTATGAAGCTTGCAAGGAAGGGGTATTTTGGGAAACTTTGATTATAGGTCATTTTGGTTATAGGTCAATTTCACAACCTCGCACACCTCAAATGGAATTTTGTCCAACATCAAACTTGCCCCAAATAAGCTCAATTACAACACCAAACCATCACATGTCATGGATATGTCTCATATGTGAAGAATTGTGAAAGAATTTCCATGAAAGAACACTTGAAAACCATAGTTTGGATCAAATTCATTTTAAACCATATAATGGCATGTTTATGCATTTTTTTATTCACGTGAATGTGCTAAACATGAAGCCAAAATCAGAAACCAAGTTTGAGGCCATTTACATGTGTAAATTCCATGTTACTTCACCATGAAGGTACACATTCAAAATTCACCATTAAGATCAAAACAAGGAGCCAATCTTGTCCATTGGATTTCCTTACATCACAAGCAATGAGTTTGAATCAGTTTCAGAGCCATTAGAGCTCTGTTTTCACGTGTATTTTGCAAGCTTCACATTCATTTTTTTATATTTTTAATTGGACTCAACCAGGCTTTGATTGGGCCTCAATTCCATCTGGATCCAAAGTATATAAACTCAGAATCATTCACAAACTCTCAGAGGAGATTTTGGAGGGAAATTGATCAAGAAATTAGTTACAACAACTCAAGGAAAAGTGAAAATCGAATTCTTCATTCCAAGAAATTTCAAGCAAAATTGAGGATACCTGAAGCTTCTTTGAAGATTGTAGAGTGTTTCTAGATCATTTGCTGCAAGATTTATCAAAGAATCAAGGTCCAACGGAGGTATTCCGTTAGGTAACTCATCCTTCAAAATTTCTCTCTGTGTAGGTAGTAATTACACGCCATTCTTGCATAGTCATGATCCCCTAGCATTGTAGATGGATTCTGGTTAGGATTGATTGATGTTTGTGATGATTTTTGGAAATAGCTTGATTCTTGTTCGGTTCGCATTGGCGGATTTAGGATGTATTAAGGATAGATAACCCTAGATTCATGACCAGTGGAGAGAGTAGATGAGTTTAGACTCTTCGTTTGTGAGTTTTGGTGAGGTTTCGTGCAACCTGCAACTTTGATGTCATCAGGGAAGATGATCGGAGCCGCCGTGCTCTGTCATCTGCATTCCCCCCCCCCCCACCGGAGACATTTGAATCTCTAAATCCACGTGTATTTACCCCTAGCGCATTGACTTGTTGACTCTTAATGATCCGATGGCCAGGATTTACTTTCACAACGCGTTGAATTATTGACTTCCACTTAGGCATTGAAGCGCACCGTTTCATTCAACGGGTTGGTTCGGACCTTGGGCCTGAATGCTATCCCCACCCCCTAGTATAGCGAGCCCACTGATACAGCGTGATTTAATAGCTTTCCTATTTCTTTTTCTTTTCATTATTTTACATTTTTGGAATTTTTTTTTACTTTAATCCAATTAAAATACTCCCAAATGTCAATAAATTTCACAAAAATAGTTTTTAGGTATTTCAAGATGTAAATTGAATTTAGGAATTTTTAGTTTCATTTTTCTGAATATTTTCCAATAAAAAAAACAATTGTTCATTTGGAAAGGTTTTAATTGGTTTAAAGTTGCATATCTTTCATTCTTGAGTTTATTTTATGATCAAACCTTCATATAAATGCTTGATTCTTTTTGTGCATATTCTTGATGTATCAAATGATTTTCGTAATATTTTTCTCCCTGGATTTGGTGCCATTTGGTTAGGGTTTTGGTTGAACTTTTAGGACCCTTGATTTGTGCTAGTTCTTAGGGTATACCTTAGAACTTTCCCTCTGTTTGCCTAGTTAGGTTTAGATTTTTTCCCCATAGTTTGGACCCCTGGTTCCTAACACTAGAAGGGTCCTATAGGATTTTACTTGGATTTATTTTGAAGTTGTTAACTATTTTTGGTGTATTTCACAAGTTAAGTGTCCTATAATTGTAGCTTACACACATGCTTAAACTTATAGGCCTTAAAAATGATATTTGTGCAAACTTTTGATCATTAACTCTTGCTGTTTTATATCCCTAAGATGTTGAAGCATATGTAGACTGAATTATAGGTCCAAAGGACCTTGGAGCATCATTTAAAGTTTCTTAATCCCTCCTTAGGAGGTATTTGAAGCTTGACTTGAATGGTGAACCATGAGGACACATTTTGTGCATCTTTTGGCACAAGTCATAATGAGACTTTGGTTGAATGACATTAGGGATACCATGACTGTTTTATCTTCTTCTCCCACTTCTATTTTGGTTTATGATTCATCCCATGTTCAAGTTGTAGGCCTTAGGGCATTGTTTTTCACTTTACTTGCATTAAAAGGTTGAGATGAGCTTGTGGAGGTTTTCACCCCACACAATTTCCTCCCTTTGCTTATGTGTTATTTTCTCTTTGTGCATCTTTTGCTTGCATTTAAAGGTTGAGATGAGCTTGTGGAGGTTTTCACCCCACTCTATTTCCCCCCTTTGCTTGTGTGTTGCATTGCATATGCATTCATTCATATTCATATTTCCTTTACTTAATGCTTTGTTCTCTTCCTTCCTTTTCCTAACATGTTCCCTTAGAAATTCTCACTTCCTTGATTAAGGATAGTGATGATAGACGTTAGGTTGAATCCTTTGCATGATAACAAATAGGATAGAATTCCCTTCTTAATCCTAACCTTAGGACCATGATGCATGACAACTCTAGGGTTTGAGTTTAGTTTCCCCCTAGTTGTGTCCTCTCTCTCTTCTCATCTCAAAGAAAATCTAAAACACTTAATAAAGGCTAATGATTGTTGTGCGATACGAGCCTTAAGTACTTGGGAAATGGTGATTGGGGGTTACCTCTTAATTACCTAGAGTGTTTAGTATACGTCCTTAGGACGATATGCGACGCGTTCGCCTCTATGTCATAGTCTCTAGTGTAATATGAATTACAAACAACTCACAAACACTTCTTCTTAAAAGACACAAAAACAAATCATCAAACATCATTTTGTCCTTTGGGACCCTTAATAATGGAAAACATTTTCATGAAAAAGAGTTTCGTTAACTCTTAGTTCTACCGCAAACAAGTAAAGCTTAAGTCTCCAAAGGTCGAGCTGCATACACCTAACTGCTGGAACATTTGTTAACCCTACTCAGGTAAAAACTTTTAAACCAACTGGTGTTCTTATTTGCCCGAACTACGTTTGCTCTGATCTCTCATACCCGTTGAGAATACGTAGGCACGAGACGGCGATGTCTCAACGAGCAATATTTCCCCACTTTCACCCATAGTTAGACGAACTACGCTGACTATGATTTCTCATACCAGACGAGAATACATAGGCCCAGAGTGGCGATGCTCTGTCAAGTCCTTTTTATTTTCTTCTGTCACAGAACTTTAGTTAGATAGACAACTAAGCATGGATCCCGTCGAGTACGACAGACGTGAGGGGTGCTAATACCTTCCCCTTGCGTAACCGACTCCCGAATCTGAGATTTGGTTGCGATGACCAATCTTATCCCATTTTCGTCATGTTTTCTCTGCTCGTTTCCTTTCCCTCGTGATGGGATATATAACGAATGGTGGCGACTCTTCTGTCATTGCCGGTACCTTTTTTCGCAATAGCGACAACTGGCGACTTTGCTGGGGACCCTAACGGTTCCCTATGCGAGTAAATCCTAACGCTTGTTTGTTTTTTTTTGGGTGTATGTACATACTTGTTGTACTTTATTTTTACTTTCCCGCATTTATTTTCAGCATTATATATCATTATTGCTGTGTTGTGGGGAGGGAGGTTCTGTTGAGTGATAAGCCAGACCCAGGCTTGAGTGCAAACCTAGCATTAGTAGTGGAGACTAGTGGGGGGCCTGTTTGCTTAGTAGACACAGTTCCCCATGAAATTCGCGCTTAGACGAGATTCTCTTTGATGATTTCCCTTCTGATCCTTAGGATCAGTCGGGATTTAGGATTAGAGAGTTGTTGACTCTGGGGACCGATCATTTGTGATTTATCTAAGTGAGGTTTCTTCAGGAGATGATGATGCCAAACCAGAAATGGTGAATGTATCATCATTTCTTGAAAGTCTGTGACGCTGATGAATGCATAGGATGTCGAACCTTATTAGTGGATAGGTCCATACCTGTGAGAGGGATTGGGTTATGCAGGAAACCTTGACTTTCAGATTACCCGGTTCTCTTTGCAGTGTGAACCTGAGTTATTGATATCAGTGGTTCCTATTATCAGAGTTATGCCAGTATTCTTGCCAAAGCGAAGAGCCGGTTCTTCTCAAGCTACAACACGACAATCTTGATCCCCTGTTGCATTCTCATTTGCATAATCATCCTGCGTTTAACATTGCATGTCTGTGGGTTCGAAAGGTTCTCGTCTTTCCCTTTATCCTGGTACTGATTTGATGTAAAGAGGGAAGTAGACAGAAAGATGATTATTGTATACAAGTTTCCGATACTTGAGCTAGGAACTTTATTTGGTCTGATTTCCATGGCTGAGCCTGGAGCCTTTGAAACCTTCAGGAAGGATCTTACCTGATATATGAGAGGACTGTCATGGTGTACATCTCTACCGCTCGTGCTTATTGAAACTGGGATCAAGGGGAAGATCTCCCTGTAAGCGCATAGACATGTCTGCATTTTGCATAGCATTTTTACATAACAGGTACAACAGAACCTTTATCTTACCCATGTTTGCTCCGTTAGCTGGTTTCAGGGTAAACAATCAGACCGTTCACTGGGGAGTCAAAGCGAAGTCATGGAACAAGTTCAAGAAGAGTTGAGGGAAGTCCGAGGCCAGATGGGGCAGTTTATGGAGGAAATGCAAGCGTTGTGTCTGGATCAGAAAGCGCTAAGGGAAGAAGTTCATCACCTGAAGACCCAGACGGGCCTGGTCACAGAGGTGATAAGAAATGTGCTAAGGAAGAAGGGTGATCAGGTGCCTAAAGTGGCAGTAGAAATGCTTGTTCCACTTTTGTCCGTGGAACTTATCCCAAGGCGTGATGTGCCTCGAAGATCTGTTGCCCAACCTGAGATCCCAAATTTTCCATGTCAGCCGCTACCTCCTGCTTCCCGAGACAATCTTAAGACTAGAAGATATGGTCAAAGGACGAAGCAGCTCGAGGGAATCTTCGACCAGATCCTCATGACTTATGCACAGTTGTTGCAACTCTTGCTTCAACTTCATTTGGTTAAACTTCAGACTATGTCTCCACTTATGGGTGAGTTACCACTGGGCTATGATGTAAGCGCTCGCTGTGATTTCCATTTTAGGGCACCGAGGCATAACGTCGAGAACTGCAAAGCTTTTAAGCACGTAGTTCAGGATTTAATCGATTCACAGGCAGTTGAATTTACGCCGGGCGGCGTAAGCGTACCAGGTGGTCTTGGGCCACTCAGTGCAAAAGAGGTGGTTGTTCCTCTCATTTCTCCTGAAGTCGTATCAGGTCAAGAGCGTGCTGTGCAATTTATGACTACAGAATCTCCGCGCCCACAGCTACTGCCGATTCCCGGGCTAAATCTGAGAATGAAAGCACCTGAGCATAAAGAATGCCCTAATCAGCGCCAACAACCTCATGCTCCTCAGCAGCAAAATCCTTGGCGCCATAATCAGAATGGGCCCCGCAACAATTTGGAAAGGAGGAATGCTCCTCTTCATCCAGTTCCTATGCCGTACAGTGAGCTTCTGCCACATTTGATCCAAAACTCATTGGTGGAGCCTAAGACTCTCAAGTCGGTGTCAAAACCTTACCCTCCTGGATATGATATGTTGTACCCCAAAATTTGACCAACCGTTTCTCGTAATTTGGCTTATGTTTCGTTTCATTTTACATTTGCATCTCCATATCGCATATTGTACATTTTTTCATCCGAATTGATTTTATCAGGATTACAACCCTCTCTCTCGTGTTTCAAGCGCTTCAAGCCAGTTCAAATTAACAGGTTTATTTTGGAAGTGGTGCTCTTCCCGGTGATTCGATCTTCGTTGTTATTTTTGGGATATTTCGGTATTTGTACTTTTACCGTTTATTTCGTTACTTTCTCGAATTTTTATTCTTTGATTTAATTGCTTTTATTGATTTTCATTAGAATTATCTAGATTTTCTAGAATTTTATTTCATTAGATTTTAAATAGATAGTTTTATGTTTTATTTTAGAATATTATTAGAGTTTTAATCGCTTTTCTATTTTTAATAGTTTATAGAATTTTAACTGTTTTTAGAATATATTAGAGTTTTATTAGTTTTAATATATTTAACTAGCTTTTCTATTTTTAATAGTTTATTAGAATTTAATATAGATTTTGTTTAGAAGTTTAGTTGGGATTTATTGAGTTACCATTTTTAATTGGCCTGTTTAGCTTTAATGTTCATTAAGTCTTAGTCAGCATTTGATATTGGTATGCTTTGGTCTTGATTTCTTAGCTAGTTCATTAACTGTGCAGCTTTATCACTAATTGTTGAGCACACTAGTGCAGAAACGACTTTTTACATCGGGCGAAATTGACTTTTTACATCGGGTCTTAGTCCGATGTAAAGCCAGGCGATGTAATAAATCAAAGACATTTTACATCGGGTTTGTGGCCCGATGTAAGAAATACACCAATCACATCGGTTAAATTTTTAAGTCTGATGTGAAAAAAAATTTATAACTGTAAATTTTAATTATAAAATGGTGTTTTTTACATCGGTTGCAGAGAAAAACCGATGTAAAAGGTGGGTATTTTACATCGGTTGCGTGACAAAACGATGTAAAAAGTACTGGAGGAAAATTTTTTTTTCATGCTGACACTTTTTTACATCGGTTTGTTGGTTCAACCGATGTGAAAAGTACTGTAGGAAAAAAATTGCTGACACTTTTTACATCGGTTCTGTGGTTAAACCGATGTAAAAGGTAGTTTTTTACATCGGTTTTTTCTTTCGCCCGATGTAAAAAGTACTGTTACGAGTATAAATTATTTGCCTATTTTTTAGTCGTTCCCTGTATCTTTTTTGGTACCTAATTTTTCGTATTTTTCCAACATTACACAGACCATAATTAGGTCGCTATTTTTCATAGTGCACATCATATAGACCACATTTAGGTCGCTATTTTCATAGTTTTGCAACATCACATAGACCATATTTAGGTCTTTAGTTTCATATTTTTCTCATAAATCTAATTTGATTGCACCAAATATCTAGTATACAAATAATTGATTCACAAAAGTGTCAATATAAAGGATATACACAAATGTACTAACAACAAAAAGGCCGGTTAACCTTTATACACAAATGTGCTAACAACAAAAAGCTACACAAATGTACTACAACAACAAAAAGGTTAACCTTTATATAATTCAAAGAAACATGTTTCCCAACGGAGTCGCAAATCATACAAATCATCTGGCGATAGGTTCGTTGGGTCATCAAATACCTACAACACGTAAGTAACAATAGAGTTATTCTTTGAAAATTCATATTAAGTTGCAAAACGTAAAGTAAATAACAAATTAAAGTCATTTTTATTACCTTCATCCAAGAGTTAGTTATATTGGCAGAGACAATATCCAACATATTTTTCATCACATAATACCCACAATCATTAGAGTTAGGTTGTTTCCTTGTCTACAAATGAATGACATAATTAGTAAATACTTATATGATAAAATTAAATATCTAATTATAATTTACACCACACTTACATTGGGTTGAAGCCATGTAGCCTTTTTTCTATTCCCATTTGCCGCTTGATGAACCCCAAAAGCACTAATTCAGAAGAAAAAAATTCATATAAAGCCACACAATATATGATATTACTTTTGTAACAAATTATGTATATAGGATGAAGTGAACATTAAAAAATAAACTTACTTTGTAACAATTTTTGTCATGGTTTGATTAAGTTCATGATGAAGGGAACAAAAGACGACCACCGTATTATCATTTGGACACATGACTATTAATTGCCAATGACCTCTGTACATGTGTGTGGAAACACAAAAGTCACAATTTCATGTTACCAAAATTGAATTATATATGTTACCAAATTTAAAAAAAAATAGAAAACATAGTTTCATACAAACTTACCCATGAATAAATGGTAGCAAGTGACACTCTCTCTTTTCGTCACGTGACTTATGTTGTATGTATTGTTTGACATCTGCTTGAGTTCTCGGCACATGATCAACATACGAACACATAGCAGGGTCCATAAATCCGTATACTTTAGATTGTGAAGTATCAATACACAAACGATGAATATACCTGAAAAATTTTAAAATCAACATTATAATAAAAGTGATGAGAGATATAACATATTAATAGATATTGACACTGATAAAAATAGAAAATGTACTTACGTGCACCAAACTTGGAGGGTAGACAAATCAAGCCAATTAAAACCCACCAACAGCTCTCTGATACACTTAGCTGACATATGAAAATTACTGGCGCTCGCACAATGACTTAATTCTATTGTCAAATGATCATCACCCATTCTTAGAACCATTCTCATTAATCTCTCAACATTGGCCTCTCCTTCTCTTTCTTTTGTGCTTACTTTTGCAGCTGAACAACTTCCTTTTCCACTTCCATCAACAGCTTCACATTGTACAATGCATTTATTATTATTTTCAGTGCTTTGTTGCGAGAGACCCATAGACCTAAGTGTATCCATGAAATATTGTTCCATTGCCTTACGCTCTTCAGCCAACTTTTGATCAAAATCAGCTCTAAGCTTTGCTTCTAATTTAGATGATAACTGTGTAAATTGTTCTTTTATATCGTCTTGTCGTTGACGTGAAGATGATCTGCCAAAGAAAGTGCTTTGTTTATGGTGTTTTCCAACACCACGAACACGACCGCCATGCTTAGATGTTCCAATGGCTGCTGTTAAGATATCATTACGTCCATCCGAAACAAAGCCACCCTTTTCAGCTTCTTCAACTAGAGAATCCTACAAAATGAAAAAAACATATTTTTTTATCAATCACAATTATAACTAGAGAATCCTGGAAAATGAAAAAACCATATTTTTTTACTTACAATTTTCTCAGCAACAACTTGTGTAGCCTTTGATGTGTATTCTCCCCCTTTCTTTTGTCGTGCTCTTTTCCATAACTCATGGCGTGACGGTGGAGATGGACTACCAGTATCATCTAAGGTAGAATCATCTCTCGATGATCTCCTTTCATTTATCATTTTCTCCTCAAGCAAACGATACCCTCCACGAGATAATACATGTGGGTATACATTCTTAGCCACATTTGCTGCACCCTTTTGACTTTTTTCCTATTATAAACTCAAAAAGTTATTAATCATACTAAACATAATAAAAATGTTATGCAAAAAAAATTATAACTCCTACTAACCTTAAATTCAGGAGTGTCTCGAGACTGCACAAAATCCTTCCATACTTCTTCTTTAATATAATTATACCTGATATATGGAGGAGCTAGACCTTCTTTGGGGTGTCTAATATACTCGCTTGTGAGTTGTGTCTTAAAAGCTCTCCATCGCTCTCCTGCATATTTAATCCATTCTTTCTTCAACGGATCCTTGTTTGGATCATGAGGTTATGGAATAGTGAAATGAGCCTACACATATAGTATACGACATATGTTGTTAGTATATGATTATAAAATATAATAAAGTGTAGCAGTAAAACATACCTGAACATCAGTCCAAATAGCCTCTTTTATGCCTTCATCTATGTCTTTCCACTCATTTTTCAAAATACTACATCTTTGTCGAGCAAGAGACGCTATGTAACTCCTAAAATTTGAAGAATTTTTACCCATACATCCCTTAGTCATCGGATGAAACTCGACCTTTATCTTTTCACCCGTTTGATGAACTTTGTTAATTTATGTCATCAAAGTGGGACCTCTAACTCTTCTTTTTTTAGGGTCACTAGATGAAGAAGGGTTGTCGGTTGAATCAGTCATGTATCTGTTAACACAAAATAAAAACAATTAGAAATCAAATTAAGCACAAAATATAAACAATTAGACATCAAATTAAGCACAAAATATAAATAATTAGACATCAAATTAAGCATAAAATACAAACAATTAGACATCAAATTAAGCACAAAATAAATAAATAAATAGAAATTAAAGTATAAAATAACCTTACTAGTCCTCCCATATGCCTTCTTCATGATCTATGCGAATGGCATGCACGTCATCCTCTTCGTTTTCTTCAACGAAGGTAGGCACATTCATTGAGAAAGGAGGAGTTTCGGAAATATCAAGGTTTGCATCTTGGTTTTCATCACTATCATGCACCTTTCCTTGTATAACCACTGACCACCTTTTATTAGAAGGATCTGTAACATAAAACACTTGTTTTGCTTGAGACGCCATAATGAAAGGTTCGTCCGCATAAGCTAGCTTGCTAAGATCAACCGATGTAACTCCGAATTCATCGATTCTTACACCACTGTTGATATCAATCCATTTGCATTTAAATATAGGAACTTTAAACACAACATAATCAACTTCCCAAATCTCTTCAATCACACCAAAGTAGGGTGTAGATGCCATAACCGGGTTTTCATCTTTAGCACTAGAGAAGTGCATGGACTCGGCCATAATCATAACCCTACTATTCTGTGTGGTACTACGATCATCCTTTGACTTTGTACAAAAGCAAGTTTTATTAATATCATATCCACTCCAAGTTATTATGTTACATTTAGGCTCATAGGACAACCACTTAATTGTATTGGAAGCACTATCCTCATTAGAAATTTTTTCTTTAAACCACTCAGAGAAACTCTTATTATGCTCTTTTAACAACCATCTTTCATTCATCTTGGGGTACTTTTTCTTTATGATGCTTTTGTGAGCAGATAAGTAAGGTTGAACTTCATCTGTGTTATTCAATATATACAAATGCGCTCGAAGAACTACATCAATACTTAATCTCTTGACCTTTAAACCTTGTGTACCCACACCCTCACATCTTCCATCATGACGAGACTTGGGAACCCCTACAGCATCCACTTCTGACAAATAGTTCGAACAAAACTCAATTGCTTCTTCTGCGATGTACCTCTCAACAATTGATGCTTCCAGACGGTGTGGGTTTTTTGTATACCCTTTTAAGATCTTCATGTATCGCTCTATTGGGTACATCCATCGTAAATAAATTGGACCACATAATCTAATCTCCCTTACTAGATGAACAATCAAGTGAACCATAATGTCAAAAAATGAAGGAGGAAAATACATCTCTAATTGGCATAAGATAACTGCAGACTCATTTTCCAAATTTTCTAGCTTTAATGGATCAATGGCTTTACAACAAATTGCATTGAAAAATAAGCATAACCTAGTTATAGTCTTCCTAACATTGTTAGGCAATATCCCACGAATAGCCACTGGTAGTAGCTGTTGCATTAAGACATGACAATCATGAGATTTTAATCCAATTAACTCTTCTCGTATACCCATCAAACTCAAATCCAGACGAGCATTATAACCATCTTTTGTCTTGCCTTGAATGTTGAGAAGTGTTCCGATTAAACTATCACATACATTTTTCTCCACGTGCATCATATCAATACAATGTCTTACATCAAGACTAGACCAATATGGAAGATTGAAGAAAACCGACCTCTTTTTCCATATATTTTTCACAGTATATTGCTTTTGGTATTTTCCAAAGACGACATTAATGCCTTGTTGTCGTTGATAAACTTCCTCTCCAGTTAAGGGCTTTGGAGCAACACCATGCTCTTGTTCCCCATTGAAAGCTTTCCGCAATCTACGATATGGATGATAACGATCTAGAAATTTTCGATGCCCGAGATAAACAGTCTTCTTTCCTTTTACAAGTTGATGGTAACATGTGTCTTTTTCACATATAGGACATGCTCTATGCCCTTTAACTTTATAACCAGACAAATTGCCATATGCCGGAAAATCGTTGATGGTGCAAAACAACATGGCACACATATTGAACTGTTCACCAGAATACGCATCAAAAACATCCACCCCTTCCTCCCACAACACTTTTAAATCATCAATCAGAGGACTTAGATAAACATCTATGTCATTTCCGGGTTGTTTTGGGCCCGAAATCATCATCGATAACATAATATATTTACGCTTCATGCACAACCTAGGAGATAGGTTGTAGATCATCAGGAGAACAGGCCAACAAGTATGGTTAGTACTTAGATTACCAAACAGATTCATTCCATCAGTTGAAAGTCCAAGTCTAAGGTTTCTCGACTCTTTGCCAAAATTTGGAAACAAAACATCTATTTTCTTCCATTGTAAAGAATCAGCTACATGGCAAATTTTTCCATCACACTTTCTTTCTTCTGCATGCCATCTAAGATTCTTTGCGTCATTTGCATTAGCGAATAGTCTCTTGAACCTTGAAATTATTGGTAGGTACCATACCACTTTCGCGGGAGGAACCTTTTTTACCGCCTCATCATCACTAGAATCGCCAGCATTCTTTTTGTAGCGGGATGCCTTGCACTTTGGACAATGATTATAGTTTACATACTCTTTTCTGTATAATATGCAATCATTAGGGCATGCATGTATCTTTTCATACTCCAAACCCATCGGACATAATATCTTTTTCGCCTCGTAATAACGATTTGGCATTACGTTACCTTCTGGAAGCATCTGTGTCAACAATTCAAGCAATTCGCTAAAACTTTTGTCAGTCCACCCATTATTTGCCTTCAAATTAAACAATTTTAACACGACTGACAAACGTGTAAAATTTGTGCATCCCGGATACAAAGGTTTATCCTTGTCACTGCATAAAGTATCATACGCGTGCGCCTTCTTAAACGAATCTTGTCCAATATCACGCATCATGTCTTCCAGACGATCATCCATTTCTGCACTAACATTATCTCTTTGGGACACATTTGACTTTGCTACTACCTCACCGTGCCATATCCATTGTGTATAACTTTGACAAATCCCATGACAAATTAGATGATCCATGATTTCTTTCTTATTGAGTTTTGGTTCGTGATTTGCACAACGAACACATGGACAGAGAAAAAGCAGATGAAGACTTTTTTCAGCATCACTCTTAGGAGGAGCAAGATTTTTTTTAGCATTACTTTCAGCAAGCTCTAGAAATTCCATCACTCCTTGTTCGTACTCGAAACTTAATCGATTGGCTCTCATCCAACTACGATTCATACCTATGTTCTGAAATTATTAATGCATACAGAGTTAAATCATTGGAATGCCTATAATAGTCCCTCTTTTAGACATTAGAGAGAACAAAAAGTATCTATGTGTAAACACATGGCATAAAAGAAGAATTAAGAAGTTATAAAGAATGAAAACAGAACCTGCAATTACGTGGCGGCCGAATGACTTGCGGTTAAGAGAAAAAGAGGGACACAAATCCTGCGAGAAACAAAAAATCAATTTTTATTCCATGAGACACCACTAATTACTCGTAACTTTTACATAAATTACTACTGGTAAATAATTCCATGAGACACCTCTTTTATTTGCAATTATATAGACTAAATTATTTTTAATTATAACTTAATAATTTTAAATTAGTAAATTTTAATTAATATGTCAATATTAAAAATTAATATTCAATTTTAGTTTAAATTAATATCAAATATATATATTAAATTAAAACAAGTCTAATAATATGACTGTAATTTTTAATACGTCATATCACTAAATTATAATTTATTTATTTTAATATATCTCTAAATTAAAACAAGCCTAATAATATGTTTATATTTCTCATGTAATTTTTATCATCAAAATTTTAATTGGTGTGATAGGTAGGTAGTATCATATCAATTGAAAGGGATACCGTTTTTTATAGTCTTTTGTTTCAATTCATTTAAGAAAAAAGAGAGGCTATTTTAGAAACTCAATCAATAAAATTAGTTATAATATAATTAACCAATCAAATATAATTAATCAATCATTAATCAATTATTTTTATAATATAATAATATTTAAATGTTTGAATGATTTTATTTTTAATATTACTCCCAATTTAAAGTATGTTATGTTCTCAATTATTTTTCATTTGTATTAGCTCTGTCATTTATATATACTACTAATATATTTAAAATAATGTTAGCTCTGTCATTTATATATACTACTAATATATTTAAAATAATGTTAGCTCTGTCATTTACCAATAAAATTTTAATTGGTGTGATAGGTAGGTAGTATCATATCAATTGAAAGGGATACCATTTTTTATAGTCTTTTGTTTCAATTCATTTAAGAAAAAAAAGAGGCTATTTTAGAAACTCAATCAATAAAATTAATTATAATATAATTAACCAATCAAATATAATTAATCAATCATTAATCAATTATTTTTATAATATAATAATATTTAAATGTTTGAATGATTTTATTTTTAATATTACTCCCAATTTAAAGTATGTTATGTTCTCAATTATTTTTCATTTGTATTAGCTCTGTCATTTATATATACTACTAATATATTTAAAATAATGTTAGCTCTGTCATTTACATTATATAAATTATATAATTAATATAATTAAATACTATAAATAAATATCATATTTTAATTAAACCTCCATTCCAATAATATTCTCCATTCCATTAATATTGAGATTCAGTGTTTTACAAATGTATTTGTACGTGGCACTTTTGTCACAAAAAAATGATTTGGAAGAATCTCATTTAGATTTAGTATAATTGTGTTAAGATTTGAATGTTTTCGAATTCAAACATATTTGGTGGCTAAATGCCTAATAAAAAAAGTAACAGACTTCATGAATATTTTAATATTCTCTATTTAAAATGAGTGTTGTTTTAATAAATAAAATTGTTTTAAAATAAATGTTTTTATAGAAATGATTGATATTTTTTAATTGTATTATTTAATTATTAATGTATTATTTTTAATTATTAATAAGATTCATATATTATAAATGTTATTATTGTTTTGTTTTAATCCTGTAAAATTTGTTCAGATTGAAATTAGTCCCTATAGTAAGTTGGTAATATTCAGTTGTCTTTATCTAGTTCATATTAGAGGCATTGAAATTAGATATTCTACTAATTTACAAACATTTTTCGGGTCTAAAATAAAGCAACAATGACTATAATCAAAAAACCATATATTCTAAGGAATTTTTACAGATAAATCAACAAAACCTCCCCTAAATCTCAGACGAAAAAACCACAATAGAATCAACAATTTCAACAATTTAATCTTGAAATAACCCTAACCTTTAACGGATATAAGAATAAAAAAATGAAAGAACATAGACATATATGAATTAAAATTAAGGAGTATAGAACCTTAAAATGATGTCAGAATCGAAACCGTGTTCGGATGGTGGTGAGAACGGTGACCGGCGGAGGGAGGGAGAATGGCGGAGGAAGAGAGAACAACGAACGGCGGAGGGGGGAGAACGTCGAACGGTGGAGGTAGGGAGAACGGGGGCGAACGGCGGAGGGGGGAGAACGGCAAACGAAGGGAGGGAGGGAGAACGACGGGTTTGGTGAAGGTTCGTAGTGGGTTTTGGTAAAATGTGCAGGTTTTGGTGAAGAAACAGTATTTGTGGGTTTAATAGAAATATCCATGTAACTTTTTAAATCGGTGGATTTTACAACCGATTTAAAATCCAATTCATTAATTAGCTTTTAAATCGGTGGGTTTTTAAATCGATTTAAAATTTATGTTTTATTAAATCGGTGGATTTTAAGACCGATTTAAAAAATAATTTATTAAATAACTTCTTAAATCGGTGGATTTGAAAACCGATTTAAAATCCCATTCATTAATTAAGGAAATGAATTAAATAACTTCTTAAATCGGTGGAAACAAAACCGATTTAAAATCTAATTTATTAATTTTTTTTATTATTACTTTTGAGTGGCTTTTTAAATCGGTGGATTTGAGAACCGATTTAAAATCTCATTCATTAATTATTTTTTAATATTATTTTTTAAATCGGTTGGAAAGATACCCGATTTAAAAACTCTTTTACTAATTTTTTTTAATTTTTTACATCGGTGGATTGATTGGCCCGATGTAATAGATGTTATAAAACTTTTTTTTATTAATTACGATACTGCCACCGTGTTTATATTTTTAGATTTTACATTGGTTCGAGTGAATACCCGATGTAAAATAATTTTCCCAAATGTCTTTTTTCTAGTAGTGGCATTATCATTAACTAATCTCAGCTTTAATTATTTGGTCAGCTAATCATGTTTTCGCAGGGCAAGTTTCACTGTGTCAGGGCTATAAAACCCTGTTCACTCTCACTCTTTATTAATGGCGACACATGTTCCAATGTAAACCCTAAAGCAGTCCCACCGGAAAAATCAAACGCCACCGCCCTCACACCGGAAACATCACCGGAAAATTCATCACTCGCCGAAAACTTCATACTGTTCATCAATGTTCACTAGATCTTCATATGATCTTCATCAACATTCATACAGTTTTTCCAGATTTGCTTCATAAACCTTCATTTGTATTCATCCACCTTCAAGCTTTTTTCTAGAAACTCATACGATGTTCATCAACCTTCAAGAATTTCCCAGATTTATCCATGAACACTCATCTTGTTCATCAAGATCTTCAACCGCGTTCATCATTAACTTTCCAGATTTCCTAACACCTTCATCAGATCTTCAAACATTCATCAACACCAATTCAACGAACCACCAAACCTCTTATTTCCACCCCCATCGTCTCTTCTGAGCATCAACCAACATTAAACTTCCATCGGAGAAACCCAGATCTAAACTTAGATCTTCATTACCCACGGATTTCAAACTCACAGATCTACAGGCAAAACATCCAATCGAACCGTCCTCGCCCAGCAGATTCTCCATAATCATCAACATGTAACTCCAGATCTCCCACAGATTCAACAGCAATCTCAAATCTCGTCACCATTAACTCAACGAAGTTCATCCAAACTTCCGGATCTAAAACTTTAACCACAACTTATCAACAACCTCAACAAAGATCACCTCAAGCTTCAATCAACTTCAATCCAGAACCAATTTCGTATTCACTTCATCGCCTTCGTATTGTCTTCGTACCTTCAACGATTTTTCCAAATCCTCAGATCTCCAGATCTTCATGAGCTTGTTTCAGAAGTTCGTCATGAACGAAGCTTCAATCTCCTCCAACATCTCAAACGGAGCTCATATATACTCTCACGGTACTCGACAGAAAATATAGGGATAATCATCTGGATTTTGTTTGTTCATTTTAATGTTGCAGGTAACGATGATGTTTGAATGAAATGAAGTTAAGCTGAGAGTAAGATAGGTTTTGGTTGGAAGGGATTTTGGAGGAAGAAGCGGAGGAATTGAACTGAGAGAAGTTGAGGATGAAAACGGCGGCTAGGGTTTGTTGTTAACTGAAGCGAGGAAGAGGGAAGAGCTTCGTGGACCTCCTCAATTGGTTAGTGGGCCTTGGGCCTAATTTTCATTATTTGGATGCACTCCCCGTTTTCATTATGCACCCCTACTGTTTATTGTGTTGTTTGTGATGTTAGGCTCAAGGCCCAGCCGGATTCCCTAATGCACCCCTATCCATTCGTGCACAACCTTTCTGTTTATTATTGTGCTGTTTGTTTATTTTGAAGTTGGGCCAAGCCCAACCATGTGGATTCCTTGTTGTACCCTCTTGTTCTCTGCTGTACCCCCCCCCCCCCCCCCATGTATATTATTTTTCTTTTAGTTTGTAATATACTTTAATACATGTATATATTTTTTTACTATTTTCTTTTAGAAAGGTTTATGTATTATATTTTTATTTTAGATATTATATATATATATATATATATATATATATATATATATATATATATATATATATATATATATATATATATATATATATATATATATATATATATATATATATATATATATATATATATATATATATATATATTTTATATAGCATTTTTCTATGCTTATATTATTTTAAATTTCTTTTAGAGCTTTTATTTTCTATTAGAGATTTTATTGTCATTTTAGAAATTGATTTCTTATTCCCATTTGTTATTGGGCTTTTCATCTCATTTTCATTTTGTAGGTCGATGATGAGACCTCCATAATTCGTTATTAATCAAAGTGTTGATGGATAATGTAGGATATGATACCATTTCTTTCTCTCCTCTTTTCTCTTCTTCTTCTGATTTTATTTTGACTTTCTTCTGGTTTGATCCGTGTGAGATGATTCAATTGGAGAATGATTCTCAATATCATTTCTCTATCTTGTCTTTGACACGGATATCAATACACTACCTCTTGGGGTTTGACTTCATTTATAAGTCGAATTATGACGGTTTAGCGTCACATTGGTTCTGATTCAAAACATCTTCATCAAGGATCAAAAGAGAAAAAGCTTGGAATGGAGCTTGCACGCAAAAGTCAAGGATCAACGGAACCACTCCGTTCGGTAACAATGTTTTTATTTCATTTCTTTCATTTCTTTTATTCAACTGCCGAGTGTTGTGAGTATTCGTTTAGATACGTGGGAAATGATAAGTGGGGGGCTTCCTCTCACTCGTCTAGAGTGTTTAGTGTACACCCTTTGGGTGATATGCGACACATTCGCTCCTACGTCTTAGGACTTAGCATGTGAGTCCCGTTCCGAACCTTTTCTCTCGCATCCTGGCGATTGAGACCTTTTCTTTTCTCTCGCATCCTGGCAATTGAGATCTTTTCTCTTGCCCCCGTACAATCGAGACCGTTTTTCCGTAGTTGGATGAACTATAGCTACTCTGGTCTCTCATACCTGTTGAGAGTATGTAGGCATAGGATTGCGATAATCCTAGCGAGCACACTAATAACTAATTTCTCTGTTCTCTCGCTTCTGTGCGATCGAGACTTTCCCACGGATGACTAATCTTTCCCTTTCTCTTGCCTTAGCGCAATTGAGACCAGACTGTAGTTCTAGAACACGTAGGTTCCCGTACCTTTAAACCAATGACATGCTACGTCCGTTCTACCACAAAAAGGTAACGCCTAAGTCTCCAATGGTCGAGCTGCAATACACCTAACTGCTAGAATGCGTACGCTAGTATCGTCTACCCTTTCTCTCACCCCCATGTGATTGAGAACACCCTTTCGTCCCGTAGTTAGCCTGAATTAAGTTTTACTCTGATTTCTCATGCCAGATGAGAATATGTAGTCACAAGACGCAACGTCTTGGCGAGCAATTCCCCCCGTAGTTTCCCGAACTACGTTGACTCTGACTTTCCCATTGCACGAGGGAATACGTAGGCATAGAGCGGCGATGCTGTATCGAGTCAGTTCCTTCCGTTTAGCTTTAGCAGCCGTAGATAGTTTGTTTTCACCCATAGACTAGACAACCCAAGCGTGGATCCCGTCGAGTACGACGGACGTGAGGGGTGCTCATACCTTCCCCTTGTGTAACCGACTCCCGAATCCAGGACTTAGTTATGATGACCTCGTCTTTTCCCTTTTCGTCAGGTTTTTCTGATCGTTTCCTTTCCCTCTCTTTGGGATAAATAACGAAAGGTGGTGACTCTCCTGTTTTCCACCGGGTGTTTTTCGCAGTTGCCACAGCTGGCGACTCTGCTGGGGACGGGAACATCCCCTATGCGAGTAAATCCTAGCGCTTGTCTGTTGGTCTTTGGGTGTGTATATTTATGTGTTGTAGATTATTGTATTAAAATTTTCTGCACTATATTATTATCTGTTGCTGTTGTGCTGTTGGGTGGTTATTCCTTTGAGAGATAAGCCAAAACCCAGGCTTGAGTACAAACCTAGCATTAGTAGTGGAGAGTAGTGGTGGATGTGTTTGCTTTGCTCGTACTAGTTCACCGTGAAATTCGCGCTCAGACGAGATTCTCTTTGATGACTTCTTTTCTGTCCCTTTGGGCTCAAAGGAATTTTGGATCTGAGGATTGTCGACTCTGGGAACTAATCATCTGTGATTCAGCTAAGTGAGGCTTCTTCAGGAGATGATGATGCCAAACCAGAAATGGTGAATGTATAATCATTTCTTGAAAGTCTGTGACGCTGATGAATGCATAGGATGCTGAACCTTGTCAGTTTAGGTCCATACTTGTGAGTAGGAGGATTTTTGCAGGAAACTTGACTTCCAGCCAACCCGGTATTTTGGTTTCTCTCTTCTGAGCGAACTTACTCAGTCAGCAGCGCAATAGTATTTAGAGCTTTGTGGGGGTTGTGATCCCGTGTTTACAGCATCCTGCATTGCATTTGCATAAGCATATTTACATCATTTTTGCATGTCATTCCTCAGCTGGCTAGAGCTGTTATCCAGCCTTTATTTTGATTCAGAAGGTGATTCCCCGGTGTCCGTTCTGAGCAAGTGGTGATTGTTGGAAGACGACCAAGTGGTTGAATCATAATCAAGCAGAATCAAGCAGTGAAGTTGAAAGTTGTTCGTAGGTATGCCAGGGAACGACTTCCAGAATGTTGATACCTTGTCAGGTTTTACTGTGATGTCTAATCCTCTGTATGGTTCTCTTCCTGATGAAGACTTTCCGCAAATGAACAACCTGACTGAAGCTCAGCCTGTGCAACCTTCTGTTGAAGACCAAGGTCTACATGAACAGTTTGTTGTCCAAAGTGAACGTTCTTTCTCTCTTGATACCATATAGTATCACGATGTTGTTTTCTCTGTGCCGAAGTCCAAAAGAGAGGTTCCGATAACAAAGACTGAGGAGGACCCATTAGCTCTCGTGTATGCTAAAAGGTTTCATGTGTTGGAGGAAAAACTCAAAGCCTTGTGTTGCACCTCAAATTTTGACCCCTTAGATCCTCATCATCATTTTAGGATCATATTCATTTGATTAACTAACCTTAACCCATTTCAAGTTTATCTTTGTCAAGATGCAGATGAATTAGGGTTCTGTACTGTCAAAATTGAGGCTTTGGTGGTTTGATCAATCAATGTATTGGATTGATTCAACTATAAACAAGATTAAGGATATTACATTGGGTCAATCATGAACCCAAATTGAGGTTGTCACCCGGGAATTGAGAACAGTGCAGTTCAGGATACCCGATTAGGGTTTTTCGATTAGGAAAAGTCAACCGTAGTTTGACTTTTGATTTAAAAGGTGTTCCAATGGTGGGATTATGGCCCATGAAGTTCCTATGGCTTATTAAAGTCTATTCAAGAAGTTTCAAGGCCTCAAGATACCCGGAACATCAATAGTCGACTCGGTAGTCACCGATTGATCGAACGGTTGACTGAAAAGTCAACTCTTCAACAATAAGGAATTTGACTTCAAGATGTCAATCAAAAATGTTCCTTATGTCATATTACACCTTCCCATAAAATTTCATGACCATTGTATCAAGGGTTAGGAAGTAATTGCAAAAATCGAGAATTAGGGTTTCGAAAGGGGCAAGACCATAACTCCTCAACCACACATCCAAATGAAGTGGTTCAAAGCTCATTGGAGATCTCTTGACAAGTCTTACAAAAGTCCCAAAGTGGTCCATGATCAAAAAATGCATAGATTTGGAGATATGACAAACTTCATTTCAAGAAGGGAAATAACTTAGAAAATTTCTAAGTTATTTGGCCTTTTAAGTAGGTTTTTTCAGCAACTTGGAGGGGCTTTTCAACCTAGTTCCATCTAGAGTTTGAAAATCTCAAAAACATGAAAGTTATAGAGCTACTTGAGGGCTTTCTAAAATGTGGTAGGACTCCTCAATAGCATTTCTGAGCAGAAAGTTATGGATCATGGAAGTTGGGGCTGTCACACTTGAAGTCACCACTTCAATTCTTTCCAAAATTCAAAATTCATCAACTTGGGCTACCCTCAGCCATTGGACCATGTTCTATTCTGATATTATGAAGTCTAGCTGATGCAAAAACCAGAAGAAGTGAAGAATTGGTAGGCTTTTGCAACTTGGAGCAAGTGGCCAATATAATAATCATTAAAAGACCATGAAAGAGAAACTTTTTCAAAGAGTTGGGCAGCTGCAGTCCCCTACCCCTCCTAGATTCACTTTAGTCATCTCATCTCTCCCATCTCACTTGATTTTTGCTCAGCATTTGCCTAAGGAACTGATGTGTAGAGCTGCTACAACATTTTGGCAAGATTTCATTCAAAACTTCACAATCTCCCTCGAAAATTTGGAAAAGCCAAGGCTGCCCTCACCCTCATTTTCCCTATAAATAGAGACCTCTCTCTATGTTACAAGCACACCAGAGCACTCTTAAAAACCAAGACAAATCACAGCTCTCAGCTCTCACTCATTTTCTCACATACCTCATTCTTCAAAAACTTACAAGTTTTCACAAAAATTTGTCTTAAGCAAAACTCTGCCCAAACTCATTTCCACCCCTTCCAAGCCACTCAAACCATTTGCACAATCTATAAACATTGTGTGGATGGTGTTTGTTTCTTCCGCGAAAATAAGGTGCCGGCAGAACAGAAGAGTCGCCACCTTTCTTTATTTATCCCTCGGAACGGGAAAGGAAACGATCGAAAAAACCTGACGAAAAGGTATAAGACAAGGTCATCGCAACCGTTGTCTGGGTTTGGGAGTCGGTTACGCAAGGGGAAGGTATTAGCACCCCTCACGTCCGTCGTACTCGACGGGATCCATCCTTGTTGTGTTTACTGGACGAGTTGGTTTATCTATCTACCTATCAAGGGTGGCTTAAACATAAAAGAAAATGACTCGGCAAAGCGTCGCGCTTTATGCCTACGTATTCTCATCAGGGAATGAGAAATCAGAGTCAATGTAGTTTGACCTACTACGGGCTACAGGGAAGATGGCTCGCCAATACGTCAGTACTCTGCCTACGTACTCTCAACAGGGATGAGAGATCAGAGCTTACGTAGTTCGGGATAATACGGATTACGGGGATTCAGATTCATCTGTTTTATTGAGTAGGGTTAAACAGCAGTTCCAGCAGTTAGGGACAAAGCCTGTTTGCATTGGCGCTGAAGTTTAACGACACTCTTTTCTTCAGAAAAGCTTCCTTTGAATTATGGGCCCACGGGGCAAAAAGGTTTGAAGTTTGTTTTCTGTCTTTTACGAAAGAAGTGTTTTTTATTGTGTTTGCAATTTCAATCGCACTAAAGCTTATGACCTGAGAGTGAATGCGTCGCATGTCACCCAAAGGGTGCCATACTAAACATCCAGACTGTTGGAGAGAAACTCTCCACCAATCCCTCCTCAGATAGCTTAAGGCTCGTAACGTACGAAAGAAATCATTCATGATTACTGTATCTTAAGTTGTTTTAAGATGAGAAGAGAACAGGCTCAACTAAGGGGAGGCTATCAAGTCCTAATGTTATCATGTCAAGGATTCATCCTATAGTTGAAGTTTGAAACAGGGAACTCCTAGAAGTTATCATGCATAGGTTTCAACCTAAAGTTCTATCATCATTTCCTTATCAAAGGAAATGAGAGTCCTAAGGGATCATGTCAATGATAAACAGAAACAGATAAAGCATCAGCTTAAACAGTAAACAGTAAACGACTGTAAAATGCATGCAATGCAAGTGAGGGAGAAAATGTGTGTGGGGCAGCAGCCTCCACAAGCTCATCTCAACCTCAAGCCAGGATGAATAACTGCAATCATACAGAGGAAATAAAGTGCTATCAAGCAAGATATAAATGACTGTAATCATACAGAAGAAAATGGAATGCTAACAAGCAAAATAAACCACATGGGCAAGGGAGCAGGGCTCTACCGAATACCCGCAAGCAAAGCCATACAGTAACAATACAAGCAGGGGGAGCAACTCAACCTCTAGTGCAATCATGCTCCTAGCTTACATCAGTCTAGATATGAACTTATTCTAATGCATCAAGCAAGTCAAACAAGGCACATCAACACAGAAAAGAAAACAGACAAGAAAAGAAGCAGATCAACAACTTCCACTTTCAATAATGCTCTCCTCAGATAGCAGTCCAGTCTTCAGACTTCAATCACCCTTCAAGGCTATCATCTTCACTAACAGGTATCAACTTGCTTCTCTAAGCTTCCAACACCTCAACATAGGTATCAACTTGTTCTCTCTTCTCCAAGCTTCAGCTCTCCAGTCAATTCCACCTTTAGGCTTCACTCCTAACTGCAAGTATCAACTTGATTCCTTCAGGCTCTCAATGCATCAGTGTAAGTATCAACTCATCCTTTATTCCTCAAGCCTCAGCTCTACACTCAATCTCAATTGGATCTTCATGTATCAACTTGGTCTTCAAGCTTCAGCTCTCTTTGCTTTACCAGTATCAACTTGGTCTTCTTCTCCTACAAGCTTCAGCTTCTCAGAGTAGTCTTCAATCACATGAGAGTGTCAACTTCATCCTTCAATTCTTTAAGCCTCAGCTCTTCATTCAATATCCATTGGGTCTTCAAGTATCAACTTGTTATTCTTGCTCTTCAAGCTTCAGCTGCAATGGCAATGCTCAAGGAATCATCCTCTTCCACACTCTTCAATGAAGTTCTCCTCTTCAAACTCAAGTCCAACATCTCTCAAGATACTCAAACCAGAAGACAATTGATTTAACAGGATGAGTGGAGATGATAAACAGCTTACTGACAACCAAAGGAAGCCTGTAAGGGTTCATCATTATGAGAGACTGGTTCCCTCAAAGTTCTACTTCCCAGATAAAGCCACTCATCCTTCCAAAGGAGGGATGTGAATATCTGAGAAGGACTTTTAGTCATTGGGAGGAATGGAAGCACAAGATGCTTTCCATGTTTGTGAAAGAAATCATTCTAACTATAAGGCTCTCCCTATGTCTCCTATCTCCTACTCTTCATCAGACACCTACAGGCACAAACAAATCCAAAGCTCCAAGCAACTTCAAGCATCCTCACCTTGTCTTCAACTTGTCTTTAATCTCAACCAAAGGCAAACCAAGCATAAACCCTAATCTAAGGGGACTAAGGGATTTAAACTAGTTGAAATAGTAGGTTAGGATCACCTAAAACCTAGTACTAAAGTTAGTCCTAACTAAAATACTAAAATCAATTGTAAAATCCTACAAATATATCTATGGGAACCTAGGTCAATCATGACTCTACCACATTAATTTCAGAGATCAAATCATCAAATTAGACCTAGAACTAAATCCTACATTACAAGGTATCAACCTAAAACCCTAAAAAGGAAGCATCTAAATATCAATCTAGAAAGCACACCTATTTTCATCATAAAAATGTGAGAAAAATACTATGGGATCATACATGTCTAACCTAATCACACACACAAAATTAGGATCAAAATCATCACCAAGTGGTCACACTAAATTCCACAAAATTATGCATCAAACATAACCATTTTAATATCAATTAAAATGTAAAATTCCCATTAAATCAGAAAATGCATGAAATTAAAATATTTTTTCTCTAAACAATACTAGACTCAATCGTGAGTAAAATGCAAAAAGAATGGGGTTAATTGGATAAATTTTCAATTTATTATGAATTTTTCAAGAATCATGAACAAAAATGAAAATTAAAAGAAAATCAAATTAAAATAATAAACGCACGGTGTGGATAGCAACAAAACACAGTTAAAATCATGGGTTGGGCCATCAGGGGGGGTGTGGATATCACTTAATTCATTAAGCCCAAAACCAACTGCTAAATGAAACGCAGCGTTTCATTTATTCTGATCCTTCACAAAATAAGATTAAAATGTGGCCCTTGGATTGCTTCCTCAGTCAAAGTCTAACCATCATCTAACGGTATCCTCATCATCTTCTACCTTTTGAACATCTGAGCTTCGCGCCCAGCTCCGGCCACCACCAGTGGAGCTCCGGTCACCATCCCCAACCCTAGTTCTGTAACGCCCCGATTCTGAATTCCCATTAATTGTTGAGTCTTTTAATTTATTTAATTAATGTTTGTTTAAATTGAGAAATTATATATTGCTATGTGGTGTTTGCTTATTTTATCTATTTTTACCGATTCGGAGAGTTTTCGGGGAATTAGAGTAAAAAGGGCATTTTAGACATTTAGCACTTTAGTGTGAGAATTGATTGGTAAGTGTTGGAAAGAATTTGAGAGGGAAGAAATAGAGATAGAAATAGAATAAGAGAGGAAAAGAAAGAAAGATAGTAACATAAGAGGAAAAACAAGAGAAAGAAAAGAGGAGAAGAGAAAGAGAAGAGAGAGTGGAGAGGAAAACCTAGAATCTTCAAGGGATCATCACCAAAGCTTGCAATCGATCGGTAAGGGTGTGAAACTCCATCATCTCTTTAATGTGTATGATTGTATGTGTATGTGTTCGGATTGTGTAGGGTTTCTACTCTTTTTCCACTTAGGTTAGAAGTTGGTTTTGTGAGTAGAATGAGGTTTAAATCGGTTAGAACTCGGATTAGACGATGTAGTTTAGTCGGGTGATGGTTGGGTTGTGCCACTGAGATTGGTTTGGATTTAATCGGTTGATTTTGTGGAGTTTGGGCTCTTGAGACAGCCATGGAAGTTCTGTCTTCGCAGGCTCGCCAGGCGAATGGCAGCGAAGCTTCGCCAGGCGAAGCCTAACGAGCTGTAGCGAAGCAAGTCATAAGCTAACACCCTGTATTTGCTGGCAAGTTCGCCAGGCGAGGTGAGTTGGCGAAGTTTCGCCAGGCGAGTGTGTAGCGAGCCTCAGCGAGTAATTCCAGAATTACTCCCAGTGGACTTCGCTGGGAAGTTCGCCAGGCGAAGGCCAGCGAGCATTCGCTGCGTGGCTTCGCCAGGCAAAGGTTGGCGAACCTGGCAGTGTTATTTTGTTTTGTTGTTTGTTCATAGCATGATGTTTGGTTGATTCAATTATGATTAATGCCTATATGAATGATCGATGTGTGAACTATTTTGACATGTCGTGCTGTGGGTGGCCGAAAGGCGTGAATCCTAGATTGTAGAGAAAATGGTGAATCTTGAATATTTGATAATCTTGCGTATTTGCTCGAATTGAATAGAAACGCATTGATAGGTTGATATATGTGTAAACCATGTGTGGAATGGTGCATAATGTGAATGCATGATAGATATATGTGATGTATGTGATAAATGCAATGAGTATGTTTGTGAGCATAGTATGCATTTTTGTGTTGAATGATCCCTCGGAGGATTTGCAGAACCTCGTATGATACGATGGTTATATTAGATTCCTTGGAGAATCGGTTGCATTGTGTGATTCCTCAGAGAATCGGTCATAACATGTAATCCCGTGGAGGATTGGCTAGAGTATTTGATTCCGTGGAGAATCTGCTGAGTACTTGATCCCGTGGAGGATCTGCTGAATATTCGATTCCGTGGAGAATCTGATGAATATTTGATTCCGTGGAGAATCTGCTGAGTACTTGATCCCGTGGAGGATCTGCTGAATACTCGATTCCTTAGTGAATCTGTTGAAATGAGTCGGTACCGCATTTGCATCTGCATAGAGTCGTGTGTCGGTCTCTATGAGTTGCATGAGTCATCTGTGTATGATGCATTGGTTGAATGAATATAAATGTGTATGTTATATATGATTGTTTGGAGGAACATATTGTGAATGTTCATAAGCATGTGTAGAGGCATGATTATTTGTATATGTTTAACGTGGTGAGAACATAATTTGAGTATAACTTGTACAAATGTGAGTATATGTATATATATAATTTTATGCATTAACTGTTATGATGTTGTTTCTCACCCTTCTGCTGTTTTATAATGCTCTATGAGGCATTGCAGAGTAGGAAGCTGGAGGTTCTTTTTGTGAAGCGATGTCTTCATTCTTTTGGTCAATGGCTCTGATATGTAACATATGGGTAGTTAGGAAGCTTTAGGCTCTTTTGAAGCTATTTTGGTTTGATTCTTTTGTGATACATATGTGTATGTATCTGCTGTGGATATGTTGTAAAGCATGAATTAACTGATGGTTGTATATACGTTTATGAATGTGAATGATTCAATATTTGGATGTTTCCGCTTTTATTCTAAATATTGGGATGTGGGTTACCCATTGTTGCATATCTATTTCGAGCAGGTATCGTATGTGTTTAATTTCATGATAATGTGATGCGCCTCTTTTATACCATGTTTTAACTAAACTCTGATGAAATAAATTTTCTAAGTGCCTAATTGATTTATTTGATTAATTTGGGGGTATAGAAAGGGGGTGTTACATTAAGTGGTATCAGAGCCAGTGTTGAGTCAGTCGTGTCTGTCTTGTTGTTGTATTGGTTGAACGGTTGTTTAACCTTGTTGTTATTTTTGGGAATCCTCAGAATATGGCAGGTCGTAATGACAATGCTATGGCAGTGGCGTTAGAGGCTATGGCCAGAGCTGTGCAGGGTGCACCTAACGTAAATGCGAATGATGAGTTCAGGAAGAACCAACCACCGGTGTTCAAAGGGAGATTTGATCCGGATGGTGCTCAGATATGGTTAAAGGAAATTGAGAGGATCTTTAGGGTGATGGATTGTGCTGAAGGGAACAAGGTGAGACTAGGGACTCACATGCTGAGAGAAGAGGCTGATGACTGGTGGGTCAGCGTGAGGCAAGTTCTTGAGGTCGACGATGAGGAGATTACGTGGGATTTATTTCGTACTGAGTTTCTAAGGAAGTATTATCCCGAAAGTGTTAAAGGGAAGAGAGAAATGGAATTTCTGGAGTTGAAACAAGGTAATATGTCGGTGGTGGACTACACCGCTAAGTTTACTGAGTTAGTGAAGTTTCACCCTCACTATGATACGGTTACGGCGGAATTTTCCAAATGTATCAAGTATGAGAATGGCTTGCGTCCTGAGATAAAGCAAGCGGTGGGTTATCAAAGGATACGAAGATTTTCGGATTTGACCGAGTGTTGTAGGATCTATGAAGAAGACAGTAGAGCTCGTTCTACTCATTATAAGGGTTTGAGCGAGAGGAGAGGGAAGCAGCAAGTACGAAGCGGACCTTATGTAACGCCTACTGATAAGGGCAAACATAGGGGAAACTTTGATAGGAGACCCGGAGGTGGTTCCGGTGCGATCAAATGTTTTAAGTGTGGCGTGATGGGCCACAAGTCTTATGATTGTGGAAAGTTCAAGGCGAAGTGTTCCAACTGTGGGCTCCTTGGACATGATGCAGCAGAGTGTAGAAAGAATGCTGTGAAGTGTTTTAATTGTGGCGAGGTGGGTCACATTAGCTCGAATTGTACCAAACTGAAGCAAGCTCCGGCGGGAGGAAAAGTATTCGCATTAGCAGGTTCAGACGCTACTAATGCGGCGGATCGTTTGATTAAAGGTACATGCTTTATTAATGATATGCCTTTAGTTGCTGTTGCGGTGGAAATAGGATCAGAAACTATTAATGAGTTTGAATCTCAATTCAATTCACAACCGCTCTTTGATTTATCCGAAGGAAAAGGTCAAAAGAGGGAAAACCTATTTTTGCATCGTAAACACAATGCGGGGAAAGATCTAGGGTTCGGGGGTTGGTTAAATTTAGGGAAGGTATTAGCACCCTAAACTTCTGTAGTACTCTACAAGAACCTTTTGTTCAGATGTTTACTATTTGCTTTATTTATTTGCTTAAGGTATATGTACAAAGGATTAAAAGTGAGAAAAGAGACCTAAGGGGTTAATTCTAAGTTTACTCGGCAAGACATCGCATCTTGTGCCTACGTATCCTTACGGGAGTGGAATCAGAGTAATCGTAGTTCCCCTCAAAAGGGAGGTTAGAGACTTCTTGACTGTGGTCAAGGTCTCAAGGGGAATAAACGCATCTTAAGGACACGCTTACGCGGAGTGTAGAAACTCCAAATCTCTACGTTGAATTGTTAAGTTGTAATTAGGGTTAAATCAGGGATTCCACGGCGGGAAACCCTAAAATGAGCGCGGCGGCTCTTTGACCTAATGCTAGGGGTAAAATTGTAATTTTGTCTGCGGCGAGACATTTATGGAAAATTAGGGTTTGTAAGGGTGTAATTTTGAGGGTTTGAATGTGTGAGGGTTTATGGACTATTGGCGCGGCGGCCAAACAGTTAGACCTAACCTTCGGATGTGTGTGCAATGTGACAGAAATATTGATGAAGGTGTGAGATAATTGAATTGCAAACAGGGAACAAAACAGAGGTTAAAGTCATGCAAACATAAATTTAAAGGCAGAAACTTAAAGCGCGATTATTAGATTCGCGGGGTTACATATGAGAAGCAGTTACAATATAGTAATGGAATAAGTAATGGTAAATGTAATGAGCTGCAAAATGAACAAACGACATTAGTGGGCAGAGTTAGGCAACAATCAAATGAGTTATGAGACAATGAAGAGAAAGATGCAAATTTGAGATTTTATTATTGTTTTATTTAAAAAATTTAATATTAGCTTGCAAAAAAAAGATTTAATTTAAAAATATTTTACTCTTTTAAAAAGGTTTTATTTTTAATATTTTTAAGAAAAGTTTTTCTTATTTTATTCTAAAAAAGTTTTTTTATTTATTTTTAATATTTACATAAAAATGTTTTTTTATTTATTTTCTTAAAACAGTTTTTTTTTTGAATTATAAAAGTAAAACATAAAAAACAATTTAAAAAAACATAAAAAACAAATTTTTTAAAAAAACAAAACAAAAAAATAAAAAACATAAATAAAGGGAGGGGGTTGGGCCGGTAACCACACCCGGACCCAACCCAGTTGTTAGTCATAAGATGGAAGGTTTTTTTTAGGGTTTCCAAACCCAGACTTCTTCGCGGCGCCGTTTCACTTTCTTCTCCATCTCTCTCTCGCGACTCTCATTCGATGCCGATCATCTTCTTCTCCGTTGATGGCCTTTGTTAATGTCACCCTATCCTGAAAACAGAGCAAAACAAATGTTATCATGCGGTGGCTTACATTCTTCGTTCGCGATTAGTGGCGATGATGTTGCTGAGTCTCCGGGAGGTTTGCCCGTCGTTTGATGAACGGCGCTGGTGAACTTGTCCCACCGATCTCTCTCTCTCTCGGATACTAGGGTTGGCTCGCGATGGTCCGTTAGGGCTTCGCCGTTCCGTCTCTGTTAGGGTTTCTGCGATCCTTCCTCCGTTGGGGTTTCGCTCGTGATCTTCGTTCCTCCCTTTCACGAGGTGATACCTTTCCCCTTTTTATAACTTCTACTTTCTTTTGGGCCTCGTTGGATATTTGCCTTGTTCTTCTACGAAAGGTTTGATTTGATTTTTCTTTCCTTTTCTGGATTTGCTCGAAACTGAGATTGGATTTGATTGATCCCAATATATTCTTCTTTCTTCTTTCGGTTGTAACCCTCATTATTATTGATTTGATTTCCTTGTTTTCCTGATAGGGTTGGATCGGTTGATCTCTTTGGATTTTCGGTTATTGCCTGATGTGGATCTTTATCCATTTGGACTCGGTTATCCAAATTTGATGCAAACCAACCCTGTCATGGATTTTCACTCCATTTGGATTCTGATGACCTGGTTTATTTCGATTGATATCTGATGACGCTTCATTGATTTTTGCAGATGTTCGAACCACTTTCATTTTGACATCCAGCCCCCTGATTCGGATTTCATTCTGATTTGGACTTGGTTCTATCTGATGCAATTTGTATTGATATCTGGTTTTCTATTTCAAACATACATTCACCTTTCGAGGGATATTGCTGGATTGATGCCGCCGAGGGAGGTTCGACACGGTGATGATGATGACTTGTCTGAACCGTCGAGAAGATGACACTGCTACCATTTGCCTTTGATTATGTTTTAGTGACAATGACCTTCGGGTTTGAGCGAAAAATTACCGTATGTTGTGTACTTTCGATATTCGGTAGGGAGTTGGCGACAGGCTTTGGCCGTTGCCCTTCCAGCCGCTCGCATGTTACGCCCGATGATGAACAACCTGAGGGTTGTATTGATTATATGTGACACTTTTCTTCTGAAGCTGGATATGATGTTCGTGAACTCATTTGCAGGTGTAATCGAGGATTTGTTTGATGCTTCTGATATCGTTTGTATCTCTTGTAGCTTTTCGAGTCATTTCCGCTTTTGACGTGTAGCCCATGATTTGGACTTGTTTCTGATCCAGTTTTTTTGTTCGACTCGCCTTTGGCTTTCCTTACTTGTTTGATCTCAGAGCTGCTGCTAGCATTGTAGCTTATCTGCTTTGATCTCGAACCAATTTTGATGGCCTGATATTCAGACTGTTGTTGCTCTGATGAGCCAACCTCTTTGGTGTTGTTTGCATTGATGTTCTGTTGGATTGTCCCTGCCTGTTTCTGCTTTTTCGAACATGAAGCTTGATTTTCCTGTGATGTTTATGAATTCTTTTGAGGCAGTTTTGATTAGTTTCGATATTCAGTTTGGTGTTGTTGGTGTGTGGTTCTTTTCAGAACACAAACTCGGTTTCTTTGAACTGATATCCCTTTCTTTTCGTTGTTTCAGGGCTGGGGCGTTTGGATTCACAAACTGATTATGCTGCTGGCTGTTGTTGTCTGATGACAAGGGCTGTGATGTTGTGTAGTCGCTCACTTATGTGTTGCTTGCCATTGAAACTGGTTCGAACGGGGCCTTACCTTTAACTGATGCTGCTGAAACTTTTTGATACTTTGTTCTATGCAACTTTGACGCAGCTTGTTTTGTGTCTCATTTTTCTGTTCTGTTTGAACTTGATTTTTATGGGCTCAGAATTGATGCAGTTTGATGCAGTTTTGGCTTGCATTTCGGTTTGAATTTTCCACTTACTTGTGGCATCTTATGAGCTGTCTTGTTTTTGACTTTCTGTCATCAATTTGTACTGATGCAATTGTGAAATTTCAGGTGTTGGAAATTTCGGAACCAAAACGAACTCAGACCTGCCGGCATCCGGGTCTGAGTCCAAATTTGTCTTACTCTTGTATTAGCTTGGGAATCCAATTGCGGCAAAAGCGAATCAGTCCCGCTTCTTTTATCACTTCTATCTCTCGGACGTCCCTTATGATAAGAACAGATAATATCCGATCTAACGCCAACGGCGCGGATTGGTAACGGGGGTAGGACGCAGCTTCGGTTGTGCCACTCCCGGCACTCGATGATGACGCTGTTCTGAGAGTGTCGAACACAAACTCTAACATTTTTTCTATTCTGCTTTGCTATTTTTTGATGTGCAGGTTGATCGGGGACTCGTGGAGAAACTCAAGGGCCAACATGAAGACACTTAGCAATTTTAGGACTTAGGATTTTTAGAGTTAATGTAAATCCTTGTACAGTAATTCAAAAATATGAAACAATCTCCCTTTTGTATAATGAGATTTTTATGAAATAAAATTCCCAAAACTTGACTCTATTTATATTTTATTCTTAGTTAAAAAATTATAAACATTTGTGAATAAATCCACAAATATTTAAATTCATTAACATAGTCATAAAACATAGACATTCCCAAATGATATTCTTATTCGTGCACTTGTCTCATTCGTAATCTTAAACTCATCATCTGATTAAAATCCAGTTTAAATGCTAACCAACCATTTCATAACCAAACACGGATGTGCACCGTAATCACAACCATTTCGGTATCAAAAATAACATTACTCGTAATTGAATTCCACTGACCAAAGACTGTGAGCAACCATCCAATAATACCCCAGTAAAACTGTGCCTTATTAACGGAGGTGTGCCGGAAATAAGCCACGAGCAATAAAATAAGTCTTAAATCCAGTTGTGCTCGACAAACTTTAATATCGACCACGTCGAATTGGCACCTTGATATAATCAGACCTGGTGATAGGTAAATGCCTCAAAAATAGTGTATCAAACGCCTCAGAACTTAATAACAGCCCATCTTCAAGGAATTGGTAGAATTTGCGTAAAATGACCAAAATACCCCTGGAACCAAATCTGCAAAACAAAGCACCTTCATAACTTGTTAGCCAATGTACATATGAGATGCTATGCGAAATGACTGACTAAATATAAGGGTAGAATTTGGGGTATTACAGTTGCCCCTATTTAAATAGCTACACCGGACGATTTGAGTGACAGAGACTCGAGGAATCGTGGTGGAGAGATTTAAATATAGATAACCGAAAATTTTTCCCTTATATGCGACGATATGCAATGCTGTGGACAAAGCGAGGACAGCTTAATGCGGATGATGCCATGAATATGATATGATGCGTATGCTGGAATGATGAATGCGAAAATGTTGACGACTACGACGACACAGGGACAGATGCTACGAGAAGAACACACCGGGGAAGACGACGCGCTGGGACACAGTACAACACTGGGGAATTCTAAAATGATGGTCAACTGGTGCGAACACGATCAATTGCCATTTTTAGAAAAGGAACGAGATTCTCAAATGGAGATGGTACCTATGAGACGACCTCCACTGGGGAATCTAAAAATAAAACTGGATCTCGTATGATTGCAAGATCGATTACAGAATGCTGGAGCATTGAGCAAAGAATAACATCCAAGCTTCTGTAAACTATCCCTCGTGATAGGATCAAACGGACTTTTCGGAACTCCGTAACAAATATACAGGGTAAAGACCGGCTGTATGCCACAATAAATGGACTTTGATGGGAAATGCCCTGATAAGCTTCTCGCGGGAGAACTGTCACTTATCGTTGGAAGGGACTTATGTGCCAAAATGGATAAGCACTCAAATAAAGAGGCTGCTGCTTATCTGGTAAATAAATCTTCTCGCATTTAAGGTCGGCGCCTGGAATACGATTCTGATTCTTCTCTTACTGAAGGATAAATGAACTTCTTCATGCTTCAAGATCGTGCTCTCCTGAACATGAAAAGGGCTAACTGAACTTCCTCATACTACAGAATCGTGCTCTCCTGAATATGATTCGGCTTTCTCGGGTAAATGAAATTCTTCATACTTCAGAATCGTGCTCTCCTGAATATGAAAGGGGTGAACTGAACTTCCTCATACTTCAGAATCGTGCTCTCCTGAATATGATTCGGCTTTTTCACACTTCAGAATCGTGCTCTCCTGAATATGAAAAGGGCTAACCGAACTTCCTCATACTTCAGAATCGTGCTCTCCTGAATATGATTCGGCTTTCTCGGGTAAATGAAATTCTTCATACTTCAGAATCGTGCTCTCCTGAATATGAAAGGGCTAACCGAACTTCCTCATACTTCAGAATCGTGCTCTCCTGAATATGATTCGGCTCTTTCTTGTAAATGAAATTCTTCATACTTCAGAATCGTGCTCTCCTGAATATGAATAGGGCTAATTGAACTTCCTCATACTTCAGAATCGTGCTCTCCTGAATATGATTCCGCTCAAACCTCCCCGTATTTCAAGATCGTGCTCTCCTGAATACGATTTGGTTTCTTCTTTTACTAAAGGATAAATGAACTTCTTCATAATTCAGAATCGTGCTCTCCTGAATATGATTCCGCTCAAACCTCCTCGTACTTCAAGATCATGCTCTCCTGAATACGATTTGGTTCAAACCTCCCATACTTCAAGACGACAGGTAAATGGAAGCCCAACTGCTCCATGGAGATGGCCATTTGCTGCGAGTCATAACGAAGATAGGATCGGTTTCTTAGGTGAGAAATGTTGTATACCGATGTTGTAAGATATAAAGTGTTGCAAAGTGTTGTACTGATAGATTTTCCAGGCGTGAACTGGCGTGTATCTGTAAAGGATTGTAGTTGATTTTCTTGAAAGATAGTGCAAAATAAATGCACATCCGTGTACAGTGATAAACTTCTCGGGCGAGAACAGTCGCGTATCTGTCATGGTATGGTGAAAATCTTCAGATGGTGCAAAATAAATGCACGTCCGGTTGGGCTCGACGACCGACAATACTGAGATTCAATCTAGGATCGAGCTAGAAAGAAGACTGGTAATCAAGACTCCGTCGAGGGAATGATCTCGAAGGGTAGATATCTTATCCTAGTGAGGAAAGATAGCTGAAGTAACCGTCATCCACGAGGATCGAGCTCTGTGGGGAAACTGGAAACACTTATGTATTTTATGCTTAGGGCTGACAATCTATTTGGAGAGAATGGACGAACCCAGTTACTCGGCGGTAACAACCAATGATGGTGAAACATAATGAACCTGTGAATGCTAACGCATATGTTGATGCATATGTTAATGTGAATGTATGTTAATGTCTATGTATGTTAATGTTTATGTATGCAAGATGTTATGAAATGAGTATGTAATGAGTATGTAATAAATATGTAATGAATATGTAATGAAATAGGCATGTGATGCTTATGCCCTTGCGTATGCTGACGAAACAGACTAGAGACGGGATGGGAGATGAAATAAACATCTCGACGGAGATACCCTGCGTTCTCTGCAACCGATACGTCAATCATGGGTGAGAAAGATCAATGGTAGAACCAAATCTGGTTTTAAAGTTCTGAATTCTCTGGGGAGAAGGTAATCTGCTTGGGTGTACAGTATCACGTCTTCACATGGGGAGAAGAAAACCTGAGGGACACTTTCGAGTTACCCAAGAAAAAGTTGTCAGCTTATAGTCTCGCTGGGGACTGTGATGAGGCAATAGTTTAGGAGCCTGTTGCAACACTGAGATTTACTGGGGAATGAAGGCCGCTGCGAGTAAAGTCCATTGGGTGTATGAGGAAAAGTTGTGAAACCACATAGTTTTGATCTTGAAGGATCTTGTAGTAGTCGCCATTTGTTTCCTTTAAAAACATGGTGCCCCAGGATACTTGCGTTGCGAGGTAGGGTCATCTCAAGAGGATTTTATAGAGAACACCGAGTCCGGTTGCCCCATTTTTCTCAAACTCTTTGAGAGATTTGTCAGGTCTCGACGTAACTGGCACAAATTAATCGTGTTACGACGAAATCTTTGGGAAATAGCTCTTAAGAACATCAGACTCGCGTTGGTAAGCGAATTGGGAAACTGCCTGCCCCTGTTCAGCAGGATCTTCAAGTTCCACGGGTTATGTTCATATGTAAATCTCTAAGATATCAAGCAAAGTTGTCATGCCTGAAATGCCTATCCTGAGCTTGTCAATGTACACATATATTTGTCTTGAATTTTTGTTTTGAAAAAAAGATATCGCAACAACTTGTGACCGAAATCACTAGTCAGGATATAAGTTTTAATTATAATGCCAACATGAATTTTTTTCTGAGCATAGCTCGTAGGAGTCAGGAAACGTGATCTTGTCAAGTATGCTTTCAACCGAAGTCCTACTTCAATTAGGTCTTTTAAAGGTTGTATCGTGGCTCGGTTCACGGTTTAAGAAACAAAGGATAAAGGCTCAAAGTTATATTTGTACCCACCCATTCTTCGTGATGTTCTCCAATCCTAATTCAGTTAACCGGATACGAACGCTCATATCTCAAGCGGATTTGCTATGGTCGAGAACTTATCAAGGCTTTGGACATGGCAGTCACTCACCTATTTCTAATGGCAATTGGTCACACGATCTTGTTCTTTACTAGGGATTATTTATTGTACCCTCTTGTTTTGCTTTTATTCCCTAACTTTTGCCTGGACAACATCTTTTGATTTGCCTTTGGAGTCCAGCGGGATGCCCCAGTTTTGCCTAAGTCTCCTTCATAGGTTTTGACTTAGCGGGCTCTTATTTTTTTGAATATTCTTTTATGCACAAGTCGTGTAAATCTTTTGAAAGGCTCGTGACTGCCCCACTCCTTAGGTAACCGAGGGATAGTCATTGTATTGGACTTCTTAAGATGCTAAGGATAAATTCTCGAAGGTTTGCTCTTCCTTTTTTAGAGTCTAAGCGCTCAATCGGTTTAACTGAAACCTACCCTGCCCCGGGTTAGAATGAAGGTTCTTAAAAGAAAGAAAAACTCCTACTTCAAGGCTCAAAGAGGTTAACGAGGGATTATCATCCTTATCTCCAGTGTATGGGATTTGAAACAATGCCTTACATCATCAGCAGGTTTTAATCGAAAGCATACGACAAGAAATCTGACGTTTTAGGTTCGTCATCCTCCCCCCAATTCTCCATCAGAACAAGAGATCGGGTAAAGTTGGCATTATAATTTATGAAAAATATATTTTGAATGAGTGAAACAAATGGATTTATTCAAGACAAACATATGCGTTGCATTAATTAATCAAAGATAAACAAATTCGTATATGCTAAATATGCTTAATCAAAGAGAAATGCATATAAATAAACAAATGAACTGTCGAAAAAAATCCTTCTAAATGTTCATGAAATCTTACATTCAAAAGTAACAGTTTCCTTCGGCGGAGCCTCAATGTCAGGTTTATGATCCGTGTGAGTCGTCATGGCTTGCCCCAGTTATGCTGGTCACATCTTCAACAGTTTTCAGTCGTTGCTTCAAAATAACTTTCCCAGATTCTTTGTTGATCCCGGTCGTATCATCTTGAGGGTTACTGAAATGAAGCGGGCTAGGCCTTTGAATAATTACTGGATTCGACTGATTTGCCACAGGAGTAGCATGCTTTGCAGAATTCGAACCCGACAAGTGAGGGACCCCGAGAGGAGTCTCGATCTTCGGCTGAGCATTGCTAAAAGACAACTTCTTCGCTTCTAGCAAATCTCTGACAACTTTCTTAAGAGCATAGCAATTCTCTAGATCATGGCCGGGCGCACCCTCATGAAATAAACAATGAGCGGTAGCGTTGTAACTTGCAGGTAATGGATTAGGTGGAGGACCCAAAGCACGGGTGGTAATCAGTCCTTGTTGTACCAAATGGGGGTATAACTCAGTGAAAGTCATCGGGATGGGAGGACAAGGCTTATACTGACTCTTACGGGGATAAGGAACCTGATCCTGTGATTGCTGGTGAACAGGAGCATTGGGCACTCGTTGACTATCGACAGGAACTTGCATAGGCGAATAACCGGAAGGTTGTTGATAAACTGGTGCCTGATATACCGGAGCTGACTGTACAGGCTGGCATGCAGGAAACTGCTGATCGAAAGGAGGTGCAACAGTAGCTACATAGGGTTGTTGAACATATAGAAACGGATAACCTTGAATATAACTCTGCTGATATTGCAAAGGTTGAGGAGTAGCCATTTTGCGGTTCTTTGAACGTGTAGGTCCTTTACCATGGTCGGAGTTAGGAGTTTTGCACTTTGGAGGGGTAGCTCGTCGAACTGGTCGAGCACTGGGAGGCACCAAACCGGATTGAAGACCGTGAGGAGGTACATTCTCGACAGTAACAGCTGGTTGAGGTTCCATAACGGTATTAGTCTTAGAAACAACAGTAGACTGAGCATCCACCTTCACACTAAGAGCTCGTAACATCTCCAAAATCTGCCCTACACTTCCTCGAAGATCTTCGAATTCATGGCTGACACGGTTGATCTCTTGGTTTTGATCTTCCATTCTTTTGAAGGGTCGTGTTGATGCAGAGAACTCAGGGTGACAAAACTGGAGGGTGAGAGAACCGAGTATGAGAAATCGGGAGACACATGCAATGCAAAAGTATGATGCTAAAATGTGAATGCAAATGAAGATTTCATGGAATTCAAACATTTACGAATGTCGTGGGGTACCAAGGAAATCTTTTTCTTGGTTTTTCGTTTTATTTTTTTATTTATGGTATCCCGCGATATCCATAAATGATATTTGAACTCCATGAAATACAATGCAATGAGATGCTTTATGGATGCAATGCATGAAAACACACAAAGTCCTAGGTTAAAGGAACGTGAGCGGAGTCAAGGTCTACCCATCCCAAAAGGAGTGTACTATAGGTTAGCTGTACCTGCCGAACAAGGTTCTACAAAGTGCCCAAAGTCATCAGCCCATCTTTCGGATATCATCAACCTTCCGATTGACTCGGGGGTTAATAATATTCTCAAGAGAACCTCTTTTGAGTGTAGTATCGCGTAGCAGCCGTTGTAGGATTACTCCCACATAGCTCCCGCACTACGTCCTAAATAAGGCCAAGGTGGTGTTAAGGTACTACGGTCCTCAATATCACAGACTCCAATCGACCATGGAAGAAGTTTTCACGATTACTCGTTCGACCGAACCATTTTCGAAAAGGTCTCAACTGAGCGGTGATTCTCGAATCAGCTTGGTCGGGATTCACTCCCTATAAGCCTCATCGAATATATCCCCATCCTATAATAATGTCACTAGTCCAGGCGTAGGACTTATCTCACAGCACAAGGAACAGTCCCACAATCAAAGCACAAATATATACATGCAAATGAATAATAACACAGATAGTAATAAATATGAACAAGTTAGGGATAACCCTCAAAAGTTAAGAGAGTCCCCAGTGAAGTCTCCATTTTCTGTTGCGGAGGAAATAGGATCACAAACTATTAATGAGTTTGAATCTCAATTCAATTCACAACCGCTCTTTGATTTATCCGAAGGAAAAGGTCAAAAGAGGGAAAACCTATTTTTGCATCGTAAACACAATGCGGGGAAAGATCTAGGGTTCGGGGGTTGGTTAAATTTAGGGAAGGTATTAGCACCCTAAACTTCTGTAGTACTCTACAAGAACCTTTTGTTCAGATGTTTACTATTTGCTTTATTTATTTGCTTAAGGTATATGTACAAAGGATTAAAAGTGAGAAAAGAGACCTAAGGGGTTAATTCTAAGTTTACTCGGCAAGACATCGCATCTTGTGCCTACGTATCCTTACGGGAGTGGAATCAGAGTAATCGTAGTTCCCCTCAAAAGGGAGGTTAGAGACTTCTTGACTGTGGTCAAGGTCTCAAGGGGAATAAACGCATCTTAAGGACACGTTTACGCGGAGTGTAGAAACTCCAAATCTCTACGTTGAATTGTTAAGTTGTAATTAGGGTTAAATCAGGGATTCCACGGCGGGAAACCCTAAAATGAGCGCGGCGGCTCTTTGACCTAATGCTAGGGGTAAAATTGTAATTTTGTCTGCGGCGAGACATTTATGGAAAATTAGGGTTTGTAAGGGTGTAATTTTGAGGGTTTGAATGTGTGAGGGTTTATGGACTATTGGCGCGGCGGCCAAACAGTTAGACCTAACCTTCGGATGTGTGTGCAATGTGACAGAAATATTGATGAAGGTGTGAGATAATTGAATTGCAAACAGGGAACAAAACAGAGGTTAAAGTCATGCAAACAGAAATTTAAAGGCAGAAACTTAAAGCGCGATTATTAGATTCGCGGGGTTACATATGAGAAGCAGTTACAATATAGTAATGGAATAAGTAATGGTAAATGTAATGAGCTGCAAAATGAACAAACGACATTAGTGGGCAGAGTTAGGCGGCAATCAAATGAGTTATGAGACAATGAAGAGAAAGATGCAAATTTGAGATTTTATTATTGTTTTATTTAAAAAATTTAATATTAGCTTGCAAAAAAAAGATTTAATTTAAAAATATTTTACTCTTTTAAAAAGGTTTTATTTTTAATATTTTTAAGAAAAGTTTTTCTTATTTTATTCTAAAAAAGTTTTTTTATTTATTTTTAATATTTACATAAAAATGTTTTTTTATTTATTTTTTTAAAACAGTTTTTTTTTAATTATAAAAGTAAAACATAAAAAACAAATTTTTTAAAAAAACAAAACAAAAAAATAAAAAACATAAATAAAGGGAGGGGGTTGGGCCGGTAACCACACCCGGACCCAACCCAGTTGTTAGTCATAAGATGGAAGGTTTTTTTAGGGTTTCCAAACCCAGACTTCTTCGCGGCGCCGTTTCACTTTCTTCTCCATCTCTCTCTCGCGGCTCTCATTCGATGTCGATCATCTTCTTCTCCGTTGATGGCCTTTGTTAATGTCACCCTATCCTGAAAACAGAGCAAAACAAATGTTATCATGCGGTGGCTTACATTCTTCGTTCGCGATTAGTGGCGATGATGTTGCTGAGTCTCCGGGAGGTTTTCCCGTCGTTTGATGAACGGCGCTGGTGAACTTGTCCCACCGATCTCTCTCTCTCTCTCTCGGATACTAGGGTTGGCTCGCGATGGTCCGTTAGGGCTTCGCCGTTCCGTCTCTGTTAGGGTTTCTGCGATCCTTCCTCCGTTGGGGTTTCGCTCGTGATCTTCGTTCCTCCCTTTCACGAGGTGATACCTTTCCCCTTTTTATAACTTCTACTTTCTTTTGGGCCTCATTGGATATTTGCCTTGTTCTTCTACGAAAGGTTTGATTTGATTTTTCTTTCCTTTTCTGGATTTGCTCGAAACTGAGATTGGGTTTGATTGATCCCAATATATTCTTCTTTCTTCTTTCGGTTGTAACCCTCATTATTATTGATTTGATTTCCTTGTTTTCCTGATAGGGTTGGATCGGTTGATCTCTTTGGATTTTCGGTTATTGCCTGATGTGGATCTTTATCCATTTGGACTCGGTTATCCAAATTTGATGCAAACCGACCCTATCATGGATTTTCACTCCATTTGGATTCTGATGACCTGGTTTATTTCGATTGATATCTGATGACGCTTCATTGATTTTTGCAGATGTTCGAACCACTTTTGACATCCAGCCCCCTGATTCGGATTTCATTCTGATTTGGACTTGGTTCTATCTGATGCAATTTGTATTGATATCTGGTTTTCTATTTCAAACATACATTCACCTTTCTTCTTCTTCTTTCAGAGGGAACTCTAAGAGTCGGATATTGCTGGATTGATGCCGCCGAGGGAGGTTCGACACGGTGATGATGACGACTTGTCTGAACCGTCGAGAAGATGACACTACTACCATTTGCCTTTGATTATGTTTTAGTGACAATGACCTTCGGGTCTGAGCGAAAAATTACCGTATGTTGTGTACTTTCGAAATTCGGTAGGGAGTTGGCGACAGGCTTTGGCCGTTGCCCTTCCAGCCGCTCGCATGTTACGCCCGATGATGAACAACCTGAGGGTTGTATTGATTATATGTGACACTTTTCTTCTGAAGCTGGATATGATGTTCGTGAACTCATTTGCAGGTGTAATCGAGGATTTGTTTGATGCTTCTGATATCGTTTGTATCTCTTGTAGCTTTTCGAGTCATTTCCGCTTTTGACGTGTAGCCCATGATTTGGACTTGTTTCTGATCCAGTTTTTTTGTTCGACTCGCCTTTGGCTTTCCTTACTTGTTTGATCTCAGAGCTGCTGCTAGCATTGTAGCTTATCTGCTTTGATCTTGAACCAATTTTGATGGCCTGATATTCAGACTGTTGTTGCTCTGATGAGCCAACCTCTTTGGTGTTGTTTGCATTGATGTTCTATTGGATTGTCCCTGCCTGTTTCTGCTTTTTCAAACATGAAGCTTGATTTTCCTGTGATGTTTATGAATTCTTTTGAGGCAGTTTTGATTAGTTTCGATATTCAGTTTGGTGTTGTTGGTGTGTGGTTCTTTTCAGAACACAAACTCGGTTTCTTTGAACTGATATCCCTTTCTTTTCGTTGTTTCAGGGCTGGGGCGTTTGGATTCATAAACTGATTATGCTGCTGGCTGTTGTTGTCTGATGACAAGGGCTGTGATGTTGTGTAGTCGCTCACTTATGTGTTGCTTGCCATTGAAACTGGTTCGAACGGGGCCTTACCTTTAACTGATGCTGCTGAAACTTTTTGATACTTTGTTCTATGCAACTTTGACGCAGCTTGTTTTGTGTCTCATTTTTCTGTTCTGTTTGAACTTGATTTTTATGGGCTCAGAATTGATGCAGTTTGATGCAGTTTTGGCTTGCATTTCGGTTTGAATTTTCCACTTACTTGTGGCATCTTATGAGCTGTCTTGTTTTTGACTTTCTGTCATCAATTTGTACTGATGCAATTGTGAAATTTCAGGTGTTGGAAATTTCGGAACCAAAACGAACTCAGACCTGCCGGCATCCGGGTCTGAGTCCAAATTTGTCTTACTCTTGTATTAGCTTGGGAATCCAATTGCGGCAAAAGCGAATCAGTCCCGCTTCTTTTATCACTTCTATCTCTCGGACGTCCCTTATGATAAGAACAGATAATATCCGATCTAACGCCAACGGCGCGGATTGGTAACGGGGGTAGGACGCAGCTTCGGTTGTGCCACTCCCGGCACTCGATGATGACGCTGTTCTGAGAGTGTCGAACACAAACTCTAACATTTTTTCTATTCTGCTTTGCTATTTTTTGATGTGCAGGTTGATCGGGGACTCGTGGAGAAACTCAAGGGCCAACATGAAGACACTTAGCAATTTTAGGACTTAGGATTTTTAGAGTTAATGTAAATCCTTGTACAGTAATTCAAAAATATGAAACAATCTCCCTTTTGTATAATGAGATTTTTATGAAATAAAATTCCCAAAACTTGACTCTATTTATATTTTATTCTTAGTTAAAAAATTATAAACATTTGTGAATAAATCCACAAATATTTAAATTCATTAACATAGTCATAAAACATAGACATTCCCAAATGATATTCTTATTCGTGCACTTGTCTCATTCGTAATCTTAAACTCATCATCTGATTAAAATCCAATTTAAATGCTAACCAACCATTTCATAACCAAACACGGATGTGCACCGTAATCACAACCATTTCGGTATCAAAAATAACATTACTCGTAATTGAATTCCACTGACCAAAGACTGTGAGCAACCATCCAATAATACCCCAGTAAAACTGTGCCTTATTAACGGAGGTGTGCCGGAAATAAGCCACGAGCAATAAAATAAGTCTTAAATCCAGTTGTGCCCGACAAACTTTAATATCGACCACGTCGAATTGGCACCTTGATATAATCAGACCTGGTGATAGGTAAATGCCTCAAAAATAGTGTATCAAACGCCTCAGAACTTAATAACAGCCCATCTTCAAGGAATTGGTAGAATTTGCGTAAAATGACCAAAATACCCCTGGAACCAAATCTGCAAAACAAAGCACCTTCATAACTTGTTAGCCAATGTACATATGAGATGCTATGCGAAATGACTGACTAAATATAAGGGTAAAATTTGGGGTATTACAGTTGCTATTATTGATACTGGAGCGACTCACTCGTTCATTTCTCTTGCGTGTGCTAAGCGATTGGATTTGCGTATGGTTTCTTTGAGTAGTGGTATGGTTATTGGGACTCCCGCTTCGGGGTCGGTAACTACTTCTTTGGTGTGTGCAAGTTGTCCTTTGACCATGTATGGTAAGGACTTCGTTATGGATTTAGTGTGTTTGCCGTTGGAAGGTTTGGACGTAATCTTGGGTATGAACTGGTTGCAATTTAATAGAGTTCATCTGGATTGCTATCACAAGTTAGTAAGGTTTCCTTCCTTGGAAGATGGTGAAAACGAGAGTTTTCTTTCCACTAAAGAGTTGAAGAAACTTTTAGCGGACGAAGCTCAGTTGTTTGGTTTGTTTGCATCGTTGTCGGTGGAGAGCAAAGTTGAGCTCGACGTGTTTCCTGTGGTTTGTGAATTTCCTGAAGTGTTTCCGGAAGATGTTGCGGATGTGCCGCCAAAGAGAGAGGTTGAATTTTCTATTGATCTAGTTCCAGGTACTAGACCGATTTCGATGGCCCCGTATCGGATGTCGGCATCGGAGTTGGTGGAATTGAAGAAGCAGTTGAATGATTTGTTGGATAAGAGATTTGTAAGACCAAGTGTTTCTCCTTGGGGTGCGCCGGTATTGTTGGTAAAGAAGAAGGATGGTAGTATGCGATTGTGTATTGATTATCGGCAGTTGAATAAGGTGACGATTAAGAACAAGTATCCGCTTCCAAGAATTGATGATTTGATGGATCAATTGGTTGGAGCCCGTGTTTTTAGTAAGATTTATTTGAGATCCGGTTATCACCAGATTCGGGTTAAGGAAGAAGATATTTCGAAGACGGCTTTTAGAACACGATATGGTCACTATGAGTTTACGGTGATGCCATTCGGAGTTTCTAATGCGCCGGGTGTTTTCATGGAATATATGAACCGTATCTTCCACGAGCAGTTGGATCGTTTTGTGGTAGTGTTTATCGATGACATTTTGATTTATTCTAAGTCTCGAGAGGAACACAAAGAACATTTAAGAATCGTGTTGCGGATTTTGAAAGAGAAGAAGTTGTATGCAAAGTTGTCTAAGTGTGAGTTTTGATTGTCGGAGGTGAGTTTTCTTGGACATATTATTTCCGGCAATGGTATTAGTGTGGATCCATCCAAGATCGATGCGGTAATGCAATGGGAGACTCCAAGATCAGTTACGGAAATTCGAAGCTTTTTGGGCTTGGCCGGTTACTACCGGAGGTTTATCGAAGGATTTTCAAAGTTAGCACTTCCGTTAACGCAGTTGACTTGTAAAGGAAAGACTTTTATTTGGGATGTTAATTGTGAAGAGATTTTCATGGAATTAAAGAGAAGGTTAACGACAACGCCAGTTTTGATTTTGCCGAATCCTACGGAACCTTTTGTGGTTTATTGCGATGCTTCTTTGTCAGGATTGGGTGGTGTATTGATGCAAGATGGGAAGGTCGTGGCGTATGCTTCTAGGCAGTTGAGAGTGCATGAAAAGAATTATCCTACTCATGATTTGGAGTTAGCGGCCGTAGTGTTCGTTTTGAAAATTTGGAGGCACTATCTTTATGGTGCAAGATTTGAAGTTTTTAGCGATCACAAGAGTTTGAAGTATTTGTTTGATCAAAAAGAATTGAATATGAGGCAAAGGAGATGGCTAGAACTTTTGAAAGACTAAGATTTTGGTTTAAATTATCATCCGGGTAAGGCGAATGTGGTAGCCGATGCCTTAAGTCGGAAGTCGTTGCACGTGTCTACTTTGATGGTTAGAGAGTGGGAACTTTTGGAGAACTTTAGAGATTTGAGTTTGGTTTGTGAGTTAACGCCGAGTAGTGTGAAGCTGGGTATGTTGCATGTCACGAATGATTTCCTTGCTACGGTATGTGAAAAGCAAAAGTTGGATTTGAAATTTGTAGATTTGATGATGAATGGAAATGAAGATTTCAAAGTTGATGAATTAGGAGTTTTGAGGTTTCGAGGTCGTATTTGTATTCCCGATGATGCGGATTTGAAAAAGATGATATTGGAAGAGGGACATCGGAGTAACTTGAGTATTCATCCGAGAGCGAATAAGATGTATCAAGATTTGAAGAAGATCTTTTGGTGGTCTGGATGAAAAGCGATGTTGCTCGTTTTGTGTACTCGTGTTTGACTTGCCAGAAGTCTAAGGTGGAGCATCAGAAGCCTAGTGGATTGATGCAACCGTTGGATATTCCGGAATGGAAATGGGATAGTATATCGATGGATTTTGTTACGGGATTGCCGAATACGCAAAGAGGACATAATGCTATTTGGGTGATTGTTGATAGGCTTACTAAATCGGCTCACTTTATTCCGATTGATATTGCTTATTCTTTGGAAAGGTTGGCCGAGATTTATGTTGGCACTATTGTGAAGCTTCATGGAGTTCCTAAGGGTATTGTGTCGGATAGAGATCCTAGATTTACTTCAAGATTTTGGGAGAGTTTGCAAGGTGCCTTGGGTTCTAAGTTGAGATTGAGTTCGGCATATCATCCGCAAACAGATGGTCAAACCGAGAGGACGATTCAATCGTTAGAAGATTTGTTGCGTGCTTGTGTGCTTGAGCAAGGTGGTGCGTGGGACGGTTATTTAGCGTTGATTGAGTTCACCTATAATAACAGTTTCCATTCGAGTATTGGTATGGCGCCATTTGAGGCTTTATATGGTCGGAGATGTCGAACGCCTCTGTGTTGGCATGAGACAGGTGAAAAGTCGGTAAATGGTCCGGAAATGGTACAGCAAACGACGGAAAAGGTGAAATTTATTCGGGAAAAGATGAGAGCTTCTCAGAATAGACAGAAAAGTTATCATGATAAAAGGAGAAAGGATCTCGAGTTTCAAGAGGGCGACCATGTGTTTTTGAGAGTTACACCGGTTACGGGTGTGGGTCGTGCTTTGAAGTCGAGAAAGTTGACTTCTCGTTTTATTGGTCCGTATCAGATTGTCCCGCGAGTTGGTGCTGTGGCTTATCGTGTGGCGTTGCCTCCGAATCTTTCGAATTTGCATGATGTATTCCATGTCTCGCAACTTCGGAAGTATGTTCCGGATCCGTCACATGTTATTCCAATGGATGAAGTGGAAGTAAGAGATAACCTTACAATTGAAGTTTTACCGGTTAGTATTTTGGACCGTGAAGTTAAGAAACTAAGAGGCAAGGATATTGCGCTCGTGAAAGTGTCCTGGGGAGGTGTCGCGGAAGGCAACATGACTTGGGAATTGGAGAGCAAGATGCGAGAATCGCATCCAGAGTTGTTTGAATCAGGTGATATTTTCGAGGACGAAAATTTCTAAAAGTGGGGGAGAGTTGTAACGCCCCGATTCTGAATTCCCATTAATTGTTGAGTCTTTTAATTTATTTAATTAATGTTTGTTTAAATTGAGAAATTATATATTGCTATGTGGTGTTTGCTTATTTTATCTATTTTTACCGATTCGGAGAGTTTTCGGGGAATTAGAGTAAAAAGGGCATTTTAGACATTTAGCACTTTAGTGTGAGAATTGATTGGTAAGTGTTGGAAAGAATTTGAGAGGGAAGAAATAGAGATAGAAATAGAATAAGAGAGGAAAAGAAAGAAAGATAGTAACATAAGAGGAAAAACAAGAGAAAGAAAAGAGGAGAAGAGAAAGAGAAGAGAAAGTGGAGAGGAAAACCTAGAATCTTCAAGGGATCATCACCAAAGCTTGCAATCGATCGGTAAGGGTGTGAAACTCCATCATCTCTTTAATGTGTATGATTGTATGTGTATGTGTTCGGATTTTGTAGGGTTTCTACTCTTTTTCCACTTAGGTTAGAAGTTGGTTTTGTGAGTAGAATGAGGTTTTAATCGGTTAGAACTCGGATTAGACGATGTAGTTTAGTCGGGTGATGGTTGGGTTGTGCCACTGAGACTGGTTTGGATTTAATCGGTTGATTTTGTGGAGTTTGGGCTCTTGAGACAGCCATGGAAGTTCTGTCTTCGCAGGCTCTCCAGGCGAATGGCAGCGAAGCTTCGCCAGGCGAAGCCCAGCGAGCTGTAGCGAAGCAAGTCAGAAGCTAACACCCTGTATTCGCTGGCAAGTTCGCCAGGCGAGGTGAGTTGGCGAAGTTTCGCCAGGCGAGTGTGTAGCGAGCCTCAGTGAGTAATTCCAGAATTACTCCCAGTGGACTTCGCTGGGAAGTTCGTCAGGCGAAGGCCAGCGAGCATTCGCTGCGTGGCTTCGCCAGGCGAAGGTTGGCGAACCTGGCAGTGTTATTTTGTTTTGCTGTTTGTTCATAGCATGATGTTTGGTTGATTCAATTATGATTAATGCCTATATGAATGATCGATGTGTGAACTATTTTGACATGTCGTGCTGTGGGTGGCCGAAAGGCGTGAATCCTAGATTGTAGAGAAAATGGTGAATCTTGAATATTTGATAATCTTGCGTATTTGCTCGAATTGAATAGAAACGCATTGATAGGTTGATATGTGTTTAAACCATGTGTGGAATGGTGCATAATGTGAATGCATGATAGATATATGCGATGTATGTGATAAATGCAATGAGTATGTTTGTGAGCATAGTATGCATTTTTGTGTTGAATGATCCCTCGGAGGATTTGCAGAACCTCGTATGATACGATGGTTATATTAGATTCCTTGGAGAATCGGTTGCATTGTGTGATTCCTCGGAGAATCGGTCATAACATGTAATCCCGTGGAGGATTGGCTAGAGTATTTGATTCCGTGGAGAATCTGCTGAGTACTTGATCCCGTGGAGGATCTGCTAAATATTCGATTCCATGGAGAATCTGATGAATATTTGATTCCGTGGAGAATCTGCTGAGTACTTGATCCCGTGGAGGATCTGCTGAATACTCGATTCCTTAGTGAATCTGTTGAAATGAGTCGGTACCGCATTTGCATCTGCATAGAGTCGTGTGTCGGTCTCTATGAGTTGCATGAGTCATCTGTGTATGATGCATTGGTTGAATGAATATAGCTGTGTATGTTATATATGATTGTTTGGAGGAACATATTGTGAATGTTCATAAGCATGTGTAGAGGCATGATTATTTGTATATGTTTAACGTGGTGAGAACATAATTTGAGTATAACTTGTACAAATGTGAGTATATGTATATATATAATTTTATGCATTAACTGTTATGATGTTGTTTCTCACCCTTCTACTGTTTTATAATGCTCTATGAGGCATTGCAGAGTAGGAAGCTGGAGGTTCTTTTTGTGAAGCGATGTCTTCATTCTTTTGGTCAATGGCTCTGATATGTAACATATGGGTAGTTAGGAAGCTTTAGGCTCTTTTGAAGCTATTTTGGTTTGATTCTTTTGTGATACATATGTGTATGTATCTGATGTGGATATGTTGTAAAGCATGAATTAACTGATGGTTGTATATACGTTTATGAATGTGAATGATTCAATATTTGGATGTTTCCGCTTTTATTCTAAATATTGGGATGTGGGTTACCCATTGTTGCATATCTATTTCGAGCAGGTATCGTATGTGTTTAATTTCATGATAATGTGATGCGCCTCTTTTATACCATGTTTTAACTAAACTCTGATGAAATAAATTTTCTAAGTGCCTAATTGATTTATTTGATTAATTTGGGGGTATAGAAAGGGGGTGTTACAAGTTCTCTCTACAGGCCTCCATTACAAATGGTCAAAACATGAAATTCATCCCAAATCTTGCCACGAACTCAACCATACCCTTAGCTTCCTCTGAAACCTCAAGATTCATCATATCTAATCCTTAACCGAAAATGGTGATTCCCCTATTTTGTCTCTAATTCTCCAATTAGCTATCTGAAATCCATCCTACACCATTCTACAATAAATCTAACACCTTAATTCACCTTAATTCTACCTAAATCATGCTATAGGAAGAAAGTTACCAACCTGAAAATCTTGGATGAACAGATGCACTAAACCTCCAATTCAAGCTCTACAATCTTGCAGACACGATCAATGAACCCCCTCCTTGCTTCTGTATGCAAAAGAACCAGTTGAAAGTGCTTGAATCTTGAAACCCGATGGTGAGTTGCAGGTGGAGAAGTTCACTTGCTCATATACTATTCAGCCACGAATTCTTCTTGAAAATGATCTGGAATCACTCCTTGACATCCATGGAAGAAGTATCAATCAAGAAAATGGATGGATAATGAAGAATTTGGTGAAACCGATTGCACTTGCAAGCTAGGAAATTTCAATCTCAACCTATGCTCTCTCCTTCAATGATCACCAACCTCTGCATTGGATCAACTCTATTCCTTATATAGATGATGTTGGGATGATCTAGAACCCTCTAGATCCTTCCAATGAGAGTTTCCACTTCTCATGTCATGAGATTTTCAATCACATATCATGACATGTACAATTCTGTTTTGCAGCTTGAAAACCATCCTATTCTCTTTCAATTTCTCCCCTAGTGACATTTTGGAGGAATTTAGATTGCAAAGGCCCTTGCTCATGCCTTGATTTTAAGTTATGCACATGTTACTTAATATGCAAGTAACCACTTTTCAAAGCAAGTCCATAAATTAAATCTCAACTCAAAAATGTGGCTAAACCAATGTTCTCAAAATGTTTTCTAGAGTCAAAATGATATATTACATTCCATGGTTTGGATGTGTAGGTTGAAAATATCAATTTCCAACTTTGGTTTATTTAACTTATGCCCTTATTTTAGGTCATTTTTGCAACTTTGAGCTACAAGCCTTTCCAACATCTCATGACCTCCTTAATAGCCTTAAAACATCATTTTGAACAAGTTTGATGTTGAAGATTTTTCCATTTGAAGCTTGGAAATAGGAGTTATAGCCTTATGGTTGAAATGACCTGTAATCTCCAAATGACCAAAATGCCCTTGACTTGTCAAAGCCATAACTTGAGTTCTACAAATCCTATCAAGGACTTATAGTACTCTATAGAAAGCTAAGAAGATAAGGAACAACATTCATGTTGACCAAAAGTTCATAGGAATCATCCTTCTAGGGCAAAGGTTTGATGCAAGTTGGGTAACTTTCAAGGCCCCAAATTCACATACCTCAGATGACTTGTAACTTGTCAAAGTCACAACTTGAGTTCTACAAATCCTATCAAGGACTTATAGTACTCAAATTAAAGCTTATAGAAAGCTCTACAACATTCATGTTGGGGGCAAGATGAGATGACAATGACATCTTGAGCTAAACTGCCTTGAAGATAGGGGTCAAACTAGGGGATTTTACACTATCAAGCCTTAGAAACCCTAGCTTGAAACTTCTCAAACTCTTCAATCATGATGAGTTGACATTGGAATCATCCTTATAACATCTCAATGTGTCAATCCATGATCACATGGCCCTTGAATTAGGTCTCAACCTTGTTCAAATCATCAGTTGACCTAGGGTTGACCCAGTGAAACCCTAATTATACCACTCATGGCTAGGTCTCCTTAATCTTGTGCAATGACCTATATAGGCTTTATGATGGCTTTCAAGACATCTCATAAGCTCTCTCAAGGCTTCAAGTCTACATTCATGGCTTCAGAATCATCTGAGGAGCTCCCACAACTCTCAAGTTAGGAGGCACACAACCTTGGTTTCAACCACTCTCTCTGAGGATCTTCTGACTTCTCTGACAAAGATATCAACCCTTGAACACTTGAATAACCTTCTTGGCTAGCTTCATAGTCTTGCATAACCCTTGATTGGTAATCATACCTCTTGATCTCCTGCATACATGTCAATGAAATGCAAATGATAATGCTAATGTGAATGCAATGAAACATAAGCTAGGTAAAGTAATGTTGGTCAAATTTTGGGGTGCAACAGTGTTCATACATTCAAACCACCCAAAAACATCATTCTCTCAAAAGTCAACCTTCATACCTTTATATGTTGACTTTTATGCACTTTGGAAGCCAAGTCTCTACTTAAGGCTTTTCCTACCACCTCAACACTCCCAACACCTCATATATATCATATTTCAACTGTCCAAAGTCTCAAAAACCAGCTGGGAAGTTCATAACTCAAACTGTCTTGAAAGATAGTTTATTGCTTCAAGAGGAAGAAAGCTCCAAATCTTTGCCAAAGAAGAAGATCTTTGGGTTTCTTTGCTTTTTTAGCTTGTTCAAGAAAGCCTACAAGAGGTACGTAATGCTCAACCTCTTTATTATACATACATTTTCATGCTTTGCAATTTTGAAGTGCTTGTTGTGAAAATATAGTCATGTTGTCCCACTTTTTACTCTTTGTCAAGAGCTTATGTTGATTGCAATGATATTGCTTTTGTTAGGTTACATTATTCATGAGTGATATGTTAATGATATGTTGCCAATATTGAACTTTGATGTTGTGTACAACTTGTTTTTGGGAATTTTGTCTAAAAGATTAGCTTTAGGGATCCAAACATGGAATGTTGGTGTGCTTGCCCTAAGATCTGTCAGCTCTTGTTTACTTGTGATGTTTGAATAACTTGTTAGTTGTTTCATGAGTTTCCCCTGCCCTTAGGTCATGTTTGAATCTAAGTTGGATTCTTGTGGTATTTGCTTCATTTGCTTTACCATTGTCATGAGTTTTTGGTGTTGAAATGATATGTGCCTGCAATGTCTCACCTCATGTGTTTGAACTTCTGGTTTGTGTTTATATGGTCTTGCTTCTCTTGATACTATTTGAAACTTGTTGTATATGTTGAAAGCATGAAACTTAGCTATAGGGCCTGCTGTGAGGTTTTGATTGTTTTTGCTGTCAAAGGTTTGAACCAACCTATCATTTCTGGTTGTGAGCAATTTGTGTGTGATTTTTATATGTGAGAACATCATTTAACATGTTTAGAAGTTGTGTGTGGTATGTGTATATTCAAATTGCCCTTACTTGTTCAAAACAACTTTTCATTCTCCACTTGCATTTTCAAAACTTTATGATACCAATCACTTGCCATTTTTTATTTCAACTGGTTTTTGTCTGGTCCATCAACCTAGAATCATTATTCTACATGTTTAAAGTTTGTATATGGTGCCAAATTGTCTCAACTGCCATGACCAGATTCTACTGTTTTTGAATTTTGATAGTCTTACATTTTCATGTTTTAATTCCATCCAATATGCCATGTTCTGTTTGGTGTTGATTTGAATTGATTTTGAGGCATGAGATTATCCTTTTGCATATTTGTGATGTGTGTATGTCTTTGGTTTAACATGAAACTCATTACTTGACAAATGCCCTGCTGTACCACTAGTGTTGTTTCAAGACAGTTTTTCATTTTTTAACCATCAACATGTCAAGTTTCTGTTCTGTTTGCCGATGCCTGAACTTTGAGTTGAAACTAATTCATCTTCATGTTTGTGATGTATGTGTGTTGTTTATTTGAGTTGTTTCCACTTGGTTTATCATTACACTTTCAAAATGCATTTTCAAGCCAAAGTATGCCATGACCATATCAAATTCTGTTCCAATTACAATGTGCTTGATTTCTGAGTTTGACTTCATTTATCTTAATGTTTATGATGTGTATGTGTTGTTCTCATGATATAAGACCTCTCATTTTGTTCTTGCCTCATCTTACTGCCCACAGTTTTTTGTCACAAAATCATAGCTGCAGCACACACTTACACATTTCTGTTTGAGTTTGTTTTAAGAGATTCCATGAGCATAGGACCTCTAGATAACATGATTAGGTTTTGTATACATGAACCATACCTCATTTTATTGCTTTGCCAATTTGTATCCTATCTGTTTTAACAGCCTGCCTTTGTTGCACCCTAAAATTTGCTCAACCTATTTCACCTGGTTTATGTTTCAATTGCATTATCATTTGCATAGTCACATCATGTACATGGTCCAATCATTTGCATATCATAACATAGAAAGTCATTTAACAGAGGACCAAGTGTCATCCTTATCTAAAGAAGCACATCAAGGGGCCTTATTCAAGCTAAAGAACATCCAAGTCATCAAGGAATGGGTTGAAGCTTTGAGGAAATTTGAGTGTCAACAAGTGGATTTCTCTCCTAACTTGATGTGTCTTGAGGGTCATCAATGGGTTATGAAGCATGGAATTATGGATTTGATGTGTGTATGGATCCCATGGGAGGCCTAGAGAGCCCTATTAAAGCTTAAACAAGTCATTGTATCAAGTTCAAAAGCCATGGTTGAGGTGTGTACAAGTAGGGTTTCATCTGGGTAACCCTAGGTCAAGGAGAGTAGAGAAAGGGCATTAAGACCTAGCTCTAAGTCATGTAAGTCATGGATTGAGATATTAAAACATGTGTATGGATGATTCAAGATCAAGTTCAAGAAAATCAAGAGTGGTTGGAGGGGTTTGAGACAGGGTTCCTAGGGTAAAATCCCCTGCATAGCACTAGACTTCCAAGCCACACAAGTCCAAATACAAGTTTCAAATGGATTCTTGGTCAACATGAAACTTGTAGGGCTTCTCAATAGCTTTAATTTTAGTATTATAAGTCTTCAATAAGATTTGTAGAACTCAAGTTATGGTTCTTGCAAGTTATGGGTCCCCAGAGGACATTGAAATTTATCTGTGAAAGTCACTTGACTCCCAAGCAACTTTTGACCATCAAGGCATTTTCAAATGGATTCTTGGCAAACATAAGAATTGTAGGGCTTGATCTTAGCTTTAATTTGAGTACTATAAGTCCCCAATAAGATTTATGGAACTCAAGTTATGGTCTTGGCAATCCAGGGGTATTTTGGGAAATTTGAATTATAGGTCATTTTTCAACATAGGTCAAAATCTCTATATTCCAATCCTCAAATGAAGAAATGTTCAACATGAGATGTGTTTAGAATGATTTTTTTAGGCTATGTAAGAATTCATGAGAGCTTGGAATGGCTTGTATCACAAAATTGCAAAAATGGCCTAAGAAAAGGAAGAATTAAAGTCATTTAAGAGGTCAACTTTGTGATTTTTTGATTTGAGGTCAAAATGGGGTATATGGCATATCATTTTAATCAGAAATGAGGTTTTAAAGACAATGGAAATATTAGTTTTGTCATTTGAGGTCAAATTCAAATAATTGCATTTGGTAGCTTCACACTTAAGTTACACATGCAAATTCCTTCCTTGGATCAGCTACCATATACCATTCAATTCAAGCACTTTCAAAATATCATTTGAGGACAAATTGGATCAGAATGAGGTGAAAATACAAGTTGTTATCTGAACTTTCATGAGAGTAGCATGAGATGAGATTTCCATGGCATGAGATATTGAACTTCTCATTGGATCAATCCAGACGGTTCTAGAGCTTTCATACATGCTCTATATAAGTATTAGAGTTGGTTCAATGCTTTGGTTGGTGCAGATTGAGAGAGATTGGAGAGATTGAACTTTGAGTTTTCACTTTGCAAATCAAACTCAGTTACACGGTTTTGAGCCATTTCAATCCATTCTTTTGCATTCAGAAGCTCTACCTTGAGTTGGTGATTGATTCCAGATAGATTGCTGATCAAGATTGTTGAAGAATCGTGAGATAGCACTTTGAATTCATCTCTTGCAAGTTAGAATCGAGTTTGGCAATTCAAGAAGATTCAACACCAATTGATGCATACAGAAGCTTGATTATCACTCATAGATCGTATCTGGAAGATCTTGGAGCTTGATTTGAAGCTTTGCTTGTTCTATTCACCCAAAATTCACAGGTTGGTAAACTTCATCCTATGGCATAATTCATGTAGTTTTGCTAGGTTTTAATAGGTTAGATTCAATGTAGATCATGGCCAGGAGCTTTCTGGTAACTATTTTCATGATTCAGAGACAAAAAGTTAGTTGACACATTTTCTTGTGAGGCTCGTATCTGATGATTCTTGATGATATAGACTTAGTTAGATAGTGGAATTGACTCAGTGTAACATGGTTATGAGTCTAGGCTTATCAATTTTAGGTTTGGTGGAGTTTGAATCCTGAGCATTTTCTGGTATGATCATCGTATTTTGAGAAGGAGAGTGATTCAATATCAATGGATAACATGAGTGAATGCAGTGTGAAAAAACAAACCAGGTGATGTTATTAGGGTTGAGTTTTAGTGAGGATTAGTGGAGTTGAGGTTTGGAGAAGATGATGGTGTAGCTCTGTTCGTCCATGGCTTTTTTTTCCTCCCAACATTCAAAAGGTTGAAGAAGGTCTGGTAACCCTAGGATCATAAGAAGACCTTTGACCAAATAATTAACCAACGGCCAGGATTGATGGAAAACTTGTGAAGGATTCTGAGAGGAGAGTGAAACGCTCCATTTCATTTAACATGTTAGTATGGGCTTAAGTCATTTCTTGCTGCTAGCACCCCACTTTGAAGGCCCAATAGGTTTAACACATGGTTTCATCGCTATTCCACACGAGGATTTTCCATTTTTCTTTCTATTTTCATTTGATTTTCTGACTGTGTTTGGGCTTAGTACGCGCCTGGCTATGGACACCCCCCTCTGAGCCCATTTGGTATTCTGAACATGTATTACTTGCTATTTGTCACGCACTATTTTCTTCTCATTTTCACATTTTATTTTAGGTTAATTGAAAATTCATAACAATTTGAAAAATAAACATTTTATGGTGGGAATTTTTTACCTGGTTTCCTTAAGATCTCTAGGATTTAATAAAATAATAAAAAAATTAATTCATGCATTTTTCATTTTATGGCATATTTTTACATTTTTATGCATTTATTTCATTTTTGTTTTGTACCTTCTACTTTCTGATTTTTGTATGGGCATTTAATTTGGAGTTTTGATTTGGTTCTTTTTGCCATGCTTAGATTAATAAGGCATGATCCCTCTGGAATTTTTTCACATTTTTGTGATTAAAATTTAGGTTAGTTTTGAACCATGAACTTTAGTGTGCTAGGATTAGGGTTTTACAACATTTAGGTTTGGTTTAACACATAGTTTTGGAGTTTTTAGATAGATTTAGGTGTTGGGATCTATATGGGATATAGGGTATATAACTAGGTTCCCTTAGAAATTAATCTAGAATTTTATATTAAATACTACTATTTTACTTGATTTTTGCAAATTGGGTGATGTTTGTGTGTTTCCCTTTTGGGCTTTTGGTTTGCTTGTGGGGTTTGGGTCGTTTCAATTGGATGTTGAGCTTGGGATTGGCTTGTTGGAGCTAATGAATACCTTGGATGATGATTGAAGACAAGGGATAGAGCTTGTGCATGAAGATTCTTCTCCTTGAAGATGGTTTGTGAAGACTTAGGAGATAGGAAATATAGGGAGAGCTTTAGATTAGATTGATTTCTTCTTGCAAACAAAGAAAGCATCTTATGCTTCTATTCCTCCCCATGACTAAGAGTCCTTTTAGGGTATTCATATCCTTCCTTTGGAGGGATAAGTGACATACTTTAGAAGTAGAACTTTGAGGGAACCTTTCCCCTACAATGCTAAGTGCTTATAGGCTTCCTTTGGTTGTCAATAAGCTGTTTAGCATTTCAACTTAATCTGATAATTGATTCTCTTCTGGATTGGTGGCATTGAAGAGGGGAACCTATTGGAGAATGAAGTTCATTGAAGATTTATAAGGATGAATTCTGTGCCTGTCAAAGAGAGTTATTTGTTGAAGCTAGGGTTTTGCTGCTGTTTGACGCTGTCTACTGGTTGGGGTTCAGTGCTTGCTAGAGCTGGGATACTTTTAAAGACAGGAGCTTATCTAAAGCTTGGGGGTCATTGATGGGTGAAGATGGGGTCTTGCTTGAAGTTGTTGCTGTCAACCTTTCTTGTTGTTAATCAACTGTAGCTGTCAGAGCTGTTGTTGTTTGAGCTGCTTACTATAGGAGCTGGTGTTGCTGTCAGGGCTGGTGTTGGGTTTTATTTCTTTTTCTGTATTGTTTGTTGGCTTGCTCAGTTTTCCCCTTAGGTTTAAAGTGAATTTTGTTTCACTTTTGCCTGTTGTTTTCTCAGGTTCGAGGTAGAGCGGGACTCCCTTGCCTCGCTTGTATTGCTGCATCTCATGCATTTTACTGTTTACTGTATATATGCTGTTTCTTTTCCGTTTATCCCCTAGGATCTCTGTTTTTCTCTGTGCAAGAGAGAAATATGACAGACATTAGGTGTTAACCCATGCATGATAACATTAGGGTAGTTTTGCTTCCCCTTTTTAACCCTAGGTTTTTAGAGTGTCGTTTCTCTTCTCATCTCGAAACAATCAAAAACACAATAATCTTTCAAACATTAATAAAAAACAGTTCTTGCGTAAAAGACTGGAAACCAATCAAAACGTCATTTTTGTCCGCTTGGACCCGTAATCAGGAGAAAACCTTTTTTCAGAAGGATAAAAGATAAACAAACAAATTTGTGTCGTACGTGGCCCGAACTACGCTTGCTCTGATCTTTCATGCTGTGTGAAAGTACGCAGGCATAGGATGCAACATCCTAGCAAGCAACCTTCCCCTTATTTCCCGTAGGTAGGCGAACTACGTAGACTCTAACTTTCCCATTGCACGAGGGAATACGTAGGCATAGAGCGACAAAGCTCTATCGAGTCTCTTTTCTCTTTTCTTTTTCTTTTTGACCCTAGACCCTTAGTGTAGATAGAATAACAATCCGTACCAGAAAACAAGCGTGGATCCCGTCGAGTACGACGCACGTGAGGGGTGCTAATACCTTCCCCTTGCGTAACCGACTCCCGAATCCAGGATTTAGTTGCGATGACCATTCCTTTCCCATTTTGCGTTAGGTTTACTCTGAGCATTTCCTTTCCCTCCTTTGCATGTACTAGTGTCCCGCAAAATCCATGCTCGGACGAGGTTCTTCTGGTTGACTTCTTTTTTAACCCTTTGGGTTGAGGGGGTTGTTGGTTAGTTGGATTGTTGACTCCGGGGACCGATCATTTGGAAGTTGACTAAGTGAGGCCTCTTTAGGATATGATGATGCCACACCTTATGGGTATCGTATCATCAGTCTTGAAAGTCTGTGACGCTGACGATCGCATAGGATGTCGTACCTTGTGTCAGGTGATAGGACACCTACCTGTGAGAGGGATTGGGGCATGCAGGTAACTTGACCTCCAGATTACCGGTTTTCTTGATTGAGGTTCAGTGGTGTTTGAGGACAATGTTATTGAGTCTGTTGAGACCAGGTTGGAGCATTGCAGTTGATCTTTTGAGACCAGGTTATGAGCAGTTTGTGGGTCTATTTGAGACCAGCATGGTGGATTGGGCTTCTCAGCCATGGGCACTTGATCCTTGTTGCATTGTTTGCATATTGCATTGTTTGCATAATCATGTTGCATAACATTAACGTGTGTTTGTGCTGCAGGTGTATTTCATACCCTTGATTCTAGTGTCCCGGATCTCTGTTTGTTGTTATGGGTACTTTGAGGAAGACTGTGGCTTATAAGTTGCCTACCCCTGATGTGACTTCTCTGTTGGGTTTGATTGTCCTAGTTGACGATGATGTGAAGAGAAGATTTAGGAAGAGCTACAGAAAGTTGTTGAGGTTGGTTTGCAGACCAACTGCGTATGAGTTGAACGGGTTATACACATTGATGCAGTTCTATGATCCCTCCGTGAGGTGCTTTACATTCCGGGACTTCATTTTGGCTCCGACCACGGAGGAGTACGCTGAGTTTCTAGAGTTGCCAGTTCAGAACAGAGTGCCCTTCATTCACTTTGATGCTAAGCCTAAGCTGGAGGACTTAGCTGTTGCCTTGCATATAGATCCTGCAGAGTTGCTATTGACCTCCTGGCATGGAGTTTCTGGTTTTTCGCTCAAGTTCTTGGTTGGGAAAGCGCAAGAATACGCTAAGAGTGGCTGTTGGATTGTGTTTAATGCTGTTCTTGCTTTGTGCATCTATGGGATTATATTGTTCCCTAATCTGCTTGACTTCGTTGATTTGGATGCATTCCACTTATTTGCTTCAGGCAACCCGGTGCCTACATTGATTGGAGACTTCTATCATTCCTTGCATTATAAGAACGAGAACAGAAGGGGAAAGAACGTCACTTGCTGCGTACCTTTGTTATATATGTGGTTTGCTAGCCACATGCCCAAGAAGGGTCTTTTTGTTGAATCTGTAGATACAGCTGAATGGTCTAAGCGTCTAATGGGACTTTCTTCAAAAGACATTGTCTGGTTCGATAGAGACTTATTGGGGTCAGAGATTATCTTCAGTTACGCCGGGTATCCCAACGTTCCTTTGATTGGAAGGAAGGGATGCATCAACTACAACCCTTCATTGTTAGTCAGACAGTTTGGGTATGCTTTGAAGAACCCACCAAAGGAAGAAGAAGTACAGGAATCTCTGTACTTCACTGGTGATCTGGGTGGAGAGCTGTTGGCCAAGCTTCAGCATGCTTGGAACCATATCTGCAGAAGGGGGAAGCCATTACTAGGCAAGAATGATTGTCAAGCCTATCCCCCGTACAAAGTCTAGATCCAAGATAGAGCAAAGCAGGTGCGGATGCCGTTTCCTGCAGTATTACCTCCTGCTTCCCTCGTGATTGAGGAGCCAACTATTGTGCCTATTGAGAGGTATGAACAGGTTGTGAAGGAGAAAGAAGAGCTAATGAAAGCCAACGAGAAGCTGGAAGAAGAGCTAATGCAACTCAGGAGCGAAAGGAATGAGGCCGTATATTCCTTCGAGCAGTAAACGAAGCTGGTGAATCAACTAGGCACAAAATTGACTAAACAATGAAAGAAGCGTGAGCGATTGGGGATAGATTTCAAGAGCTCTCATGATATGCTGGAGTCTAAGAAGAAAGCACTTGATATAGCCTACCGGGAGATCTCTGCATTCAACAAAACCTGGAACGCCACGCTGACCGGCAATAAGGAAAGAGAAGACAAACTGAAGCTGCAGATCTCTGAGCTGGAAGGTCAGTTGAAAGCTAGCCGGAAGAGGTTGGAAGAAGAGGTTACACGGAGGTATGATGTCCAGAATGCCTTGAACAAAGTTATCAAGCGCAAGAAGGAGTCTGCATCCCAGAAACGGAAGCTAGAAGATTGCTTTGGGGAAGGTGTTTGGGAGGAATCCATTGGTGATCTCCAGCGTGTTATCAGGAAAAGAGACTCGCTCGTCGAAGGGCTGCTTTCTCAGCCGAACCATCCAAAGACTAAGAGACTGTTAGAGGAGTACCAGGCATATGGTCGCACTTGATTGTCTTATGTATTGATGTATATGCTTTATTTGCATTGTGCGGGCCATCACCAGGATTGTTGGTTGAGGTCATGCCTTCTTGTTATTGTACACTCAGTGATATTGTATTCCTGACTCGATGGGCTTTTCAACAATATATGAGATGTTTTCCATGATTGGATTTCGGGCTTCTTATTACTATCACTGTCACTACATTGGCACTTTGGCACTAGAATCGGGGTGATCTTCCCTAATGCACAGACACACATTGCATTTGCATACACATTCATATCGCATTACCAGTTAATTGTGGAATCTGTATCTTATTTCCTGCACCTCACAGGTTTTTTCAGGATTGACCATCAAAGAGTCCACCGCTACTCAACCCGAAACAACTGCAAAAGAATTATGGACCAGATGAAAAACGAGATGCAGGAGATCTGCGAGAGGTTGACTATGTCCATGCAAGCAATGGAGAATATTGCCAAAGGCCAGGAAAGCCTCCAGACCATGGTACAGCCACTTCTAGCGCGGACTAATGGGAATGGCAACAATGACCACAATTCTGCGCATGTTGAAACTATTCCGAAGGATGGGCCCCCTACGCCTATGGTTCCACCTGTTGTGGTTGTAAACGATGGCGCTGGCGCTGGCAATGGCAACACAGGGAACGGAAATGAGACTGTTGTTAACAATGTTGGATTTGGGGACGCCAACCAAGGCGGTGGTAACAACAATGGCGGTAATGGTTTTGGCAATAATGGTTTTGGCTACAATGATCAGGGATTTGATTACGTCAATCAGGACGGGAAATTCGGCTTCAACACTCAGGGTTTCGGTTACGACGGTTTTGGTAACGCTAAACAGGGGTATGGTGGATTTGGTAATATGAATGGTACTAGGGTGATTCCTGTCAACACTGGGTTTGGACCTGTTAGGGTCAACCAAAGTTTCGGTAACGGGGGACGAGGTCCCATGATCAATCAGCAAGGGTTTGGTCGCAACACTGGTTACGACGGGTATGGAAATGAAAATGTGAATTGGGGTGAAGACCGCCAGGAGGACGCCTTTTCTGGAAGAGGTGTGGGGTTTGAAGGACCTGTTGATCCTGTGCAGAGGATTAGAATGCTTGAAGAACAGATGAAGGGGGTAGTGAATCAGAACTCCACCGGTTTGGATATGACTACAATGGGCTTGGTACCAGGGCTGAGGGTGTCGTTGAAATTCAAGGCTCCCACTTTTGACAAGTACAAAGGGGATACCTGCCCTAAGGTCCATGTCCGCTCTTACTACAGGAGGATGTCCGTGTATTCAGATGATGAAAGGATGCTCATGCATTTCTTTCAAGATAGCTTATCAGGACCTTCACTCGAATGGTATATGGGGCTGGAGCCCACGCAGATCAAGACCTGGAAGCAATTGGCTGATGCTTTCGTGACACATTACAAATACAACAGCGGTCTGGCGCCAAACCGGGTCCAATTGCAGGGTTTGTCACAGAAGAACGGTGAAAGTTTTAAAGAGTATGCGCAAAGGTGGCGCGATATGGCAGCAAGGGTGCATCCTCCTTTAATTGAAAGGGAGATGAATGACATGTTCATTGGGACATTTACGGGGGTGTTCTACGAAAAATTGTTTAGTGTGTCATTGAGCAGTTTCTCAGATTTGATTCTTATGGGAGAGATGATCGAGAACGGGATTAAAGTTGGAAGGTTCCAAGCAGATGAGTCTACTTCAACCGGAGGTGCCAAAAAAGCATTTGGTGGTAGACGACAGGGTGATACTAGTGCCGTGTTTGGTGGCAGAGGCAGGGGCAGAGGAAGAAATCAGTATGTTCAGCCGCAACAGATAGCTAGTGTCACTATCCCGTTTCCTCAACAAGGGCAGCCTCAGCAACAACAACAACAACAACCACAGCAACAACAAGGACAGAATCCTGGTTAGAGAAGGGTACAAAATGCGAGACCGAAAAGAGTGTTCGAGGCACCTCCTTCCATGTATGCGGAACTCCTCCTGACCTTGCTAGGGTTGAACTTGGTTGAAAAGAGGACTTTGGCACCTCCTACAGGGGTGGTACTCCCTTACAGGTATGATGCCAACAAGCATTGCGAGTTCCATTCCGGGGCACCCGGACATGATATAGAAGCTTGTCAGGCATCTAAAGACAAAGTTCAGGATTTATTGGATAGCAAAGCTATCAACTTTGGACAGGTGGGTCCAAATATAGTACAACAGCCTATGCCCAATCATGGGGCAAACGCCATCTTGACAGAAGAAAATTTGAATCTAGTGATGGATGTCAATGAGCTGAAGACACCGTTGGGTGAGATTAAAAGCACGTTGTTAAAAGGGGGTGTATTCCCGGGTTGTGATGAATTTTGCTTGGATTGTTGGACCCAGCCAGAGGGTTGTAAGGAGTTGAAGCAGGGTATTCAGGCTATGATGGATGAAGGTACCCTACAATTTGATAGAACCGCGATGGAAAAGCCTGTAGAGGCGTTGTGTGATTAGCAGAACGATGTTGCGACAGTGACGATTCCGAGGAAAACAATAACGATAACGGCGCCTGCCAGGCGGCCGACGATCACAATTACTAAGGCAGGACCAGTTCCCTTTGAAAGTATCAAAGCAGTGCCATGGACTTACGGGTTGGAGGTATATTGTGACGGTGAGAAAATTGAGGTCAATGGATAACCAGCTGGAGTTGTATATAATGTCGTCGGAACAGGAGGTATGACCAGAAGTGGGAAAATCTTCATATCGCCTGAGGTAGAGGCAGAAAGATTGGCAAAGGGGAAAGCCAAGGTAAACGAGAGTGGCCCTTCTCAGATAAAGGAAAAGGAAACGTCGATTAAAGATGTGGAGGAATTTATGAGGCTCATCCGTAAGAGTGATTACAAAATTGTTGAGCACCTCCAGCAAACGCCATCAAAGATCTCGATCTTGTCGCTGCTATTATGTTCCGAGGCCCATCGAAACGCTTTTATGAAGATTCTAGACTCGTCGTTCGTTCCTCAAGAGGGTTCAGTCAATTAGTTGGAAGGAGTCATGGCGCATGTTAATGCGGGGCACAGTTTGGGCTTTACAGATTTTGATTTGACTCCAAGAGGGAGGGAGCACAACATGGCGTTGCATGTATCAGTCGAATGCAGGGGCACAGTCATGTCCCATGTTTTAGTGGATACCGGGTCTTCCCTGAATGTGGTGCCAAAGAAATCCATGATGAAATTGGATATCAGGGGGATTATCTGCACGCCCAGCGATTTAGTGGTGAGAGCGTTCGACGGAACGAGAAGGTCAGTTTTCGGATCAATAACATTACCGTTGCAGGTGGGGCCTGAAATATTTGAAAATGAATTCTATATAATGGACATCCAGCCAGCGTATAGTTGTCTCCTTGGGCGCCCATGGATCCATGTTGCCGGGGCAGTCACATCCACGTTGCACCAAAAGCTGAAGTATATGGTTGGGGATAGTGTCGTCACTGTTTGTGGAGAGGAAGATATTCTGGTTAGTCATTTGTCTTCATTCAAATATGTGGAGGTCGATGGCGAAATACACGAAACACCCTGTCAAGCCTTCGAGGGGTTGCGAATTAAAGACAAGGCTCAGGGTTCCAGCAAAATATCAGACGTGGCAGTGTCGTCCTACAAAGAGGCTCAAGCTCTAGTGCAGGCAGGCAAAACCAAGGGCTGGGGTCAGGTGTTGGAGATTCCCGTGAAGAATGACAGGTTCGGGCTTGGATATCATCCTTCGTCATCAGCATCCTCTTCAGGAGCGCCCAGGTTCAAAGGACCAGTCACGATTACGCCAAATGGGGTGAGCTTCGAGACTATCAGTGCCATTTCCGATGCTGAAGACGGAGATAACGACTGTGATATGGACGCGTGGATCAAGCCAAGCGCGCCAGGACAAAGTCTATGCAATTGGTCTATCAGGGAAATTGTTCCTGTGACAACTAAACAGTAATGATTTGTTTTCTTAATTGTTGAATGATCCTGTGTCCTATCCGGGGCATGGTGATTTTGCTTAAGGCCATTTGGTTATGTACATTACATTGTTTAATCATGAAATAAAGGCGTTTTTCATATATAAATATTGTGATCCCTGTTTTTTCCATTTTTGTGTTTTACAATAAAATGGCAATGTGGTTATTTGCTTTGTCTGCGTTTTGAAGCATTTAACCATTTCCTTTGCAGGATTACTATTTCAGATGACATCTATGAACCGCCTATGACTCACTTAGACTTTGAGCACCCGGTATTTCAGGCTGAGGAAGAGGTCGTCGAAGATGGCAACGTGCTAGAAGAGTTGACCTGGTTATTGAAACAAGAAGAAAGAATCATTCTGCCTCATGAGGAAGTCATTGAGATTATCAATTTGGGGTCGGAAGAGGTTGTGAGAAACATCCGTATAGGGGCTGCGCTGCAGAGCGACATCAAGCAAAGATTGGTTGAGATGCTCAAAGAGTATAGTGATATATTTTCTTGGTCATATGAGGACATGCCGGGGTTGGATACGGATATGGTTGTTCACCGTCTGCCGCTGCGAGAGGAATGTCCACCTGTTAAATAAAAGCTCCGAAGAACTAGACCGGATATGGCTGTGAAGATCAAGGAGGAAGTTCAAAAACAGTGGGATGCTGGTTTCCTAGCTGTTACAAAATATCCCTCATGGGTCGTTAATATTGTGCCAATGCCAAAGAAAGACGGTAAAGTGCGAATGTGTGTAGACTACCGTGATTTGAACAAAGTGAGCCCGAAAGATGACTTTCCACTTCCTCACATCGATGTGCTGGTTGATAATACTGCTCAATTCTCCGTATTCTCCTTCATGGACGGATTCTCAGGCTATAATCAGATCAAAATGGCTCCAGAAGACATGGAGAAGACTACCTTTATTACTCCCTAGGGAACATTTTGTTACAAAGTGATGCCCTTCGGATTGAAGAATGCTGGGGCAACATATCAGCGTGCTATGACGACTCTCTTTCATGACATGATGCATAAAGAGATCGAGATTTATGTGGATGATATGATTGCCAAATCCCAAACGGAGGAGGAGCATTTGGTTAATCTGCTGAAACTGTTCAAGAGGCTTAGGAAGTTCAGGTTGAGACTGAACCCTAACAAGTGCACCTTCGGGGTAAGACCGGGCAAACTACTGGGGTTTATCGTGAGCGAAAAAGGAATAGAGGTTGATCCTGCGAAAATAAAAGCAATACAAGAAATGCCGACGCCTAAAACAGAAAAAGAAGTGCGTGGGTTCTTAGGGAGGTTGAACTATATCGTCCGGTTCATATCTCACCTAACTGCGACATGCGAGCCGTTATTCAAGTTGTTTAAAAAGGACCAGGTTGTGAACTGGAATGAAAATTGTCAAAAGGCGTTCGACAAGATAAAAGAATACTTGCAAGAACCTCCTGTTTTGATACCCCCAGTGGTCGGGAGACCTCTGATTATGTACTTGACGGTTCTTGAGGAAAGTATGGGTTGTGTTCTTGGTCAACACGATGAGACAGGACGTAAAGAGCATGCGATCTACTATTTGAGTAAGAAGTTTACTGACTGCGAGTCTAGATACTCAATGCTTGAAAAGACGTGTTGTGCGCTAGCCTAGGCCGCCAAACGTTTGAGGCAATACATGCTGAATCATACAACCATGCTAATTTCAAAGATGGATCCAATCAAATACGTGTTTGAGAAGCAAGCACTCTCCGGAAGAATTGCCCGATGGTAGATGGTGTTAACCGAATATGATATTCAGTATGTCTCGCAAAAGGCTATTAAAGGTGGCGTCCTGTCAGAGTACCTTGCGGAGCAGCCTGTTGAGGACTACCAATCGATGAGGTTTTATTTTCCCGACGAGGATATCATGTACTTGAAGATGAAAGATTGTGAAGAACCGTTGCCGGACGAAGGACCAGAGTTGGGTTCCAAATGGCAGTTGATATTTGACGGAGCTGTAAATTCCTATGGTAGCGGAATAGGTGCAATTATCACTACTCCTCAGGGGTCGCACATCCCCTTTACCGCCTGATTGACTTTTCCCGTTACCAATAATGAGGCTGAATATGAGGCTTGTATCATGGGTCTGGAAGAAGCTATTGATTTGCGAATCAAGCATCTGGATGTATACGGAGACTCAGCTTTGGTAGTGAATCAGATTAAAGGAGAATGGGAGACACGTCAGCCCAATTTGATACCATATATGAATTATGCAAGGAGATTGTTGCCTTTCTTTGACAAAGTGGAATTGCATCATGTGCCGCGAGCAGAAAATCAAATGGCTGACGCCCTGGCGACACTGTCTTCCATGTATAAAGTTAACTTCTGGAATGAGGCTCCCCGGATTGTTATCTCTCGGCTCGATAGGCCTGCACTCATATTTGCCATTGATGAGGCTCCCGATGGTCAACCCTGGTACTTTGACATCCAGAATTTCCTGAAGAACAAGGAGTATCCGGTTGGGGCATCCAGTCGAGATCAGAAGACTCTCAGGAGATTGGCTGGAAATTTCTATCTGAACCCGGATGATGTCCTGTACAAAAGAAACCACGACTTGGTGTTGCTACGCTGTGTAGACGAGAAAGAGGCGACATTTCTCATGGAAGAAATACATGAGAGTACCTTTGGTACACATGCTGGTGGGCATGCTATGACAAGAAAACTGCTGCGGGCAGGTTACTATTGGCTGACCATGGAAACGGATTTTTTCAAGTTTGCAAAGAGGTGTCATAAATGCCAGATTTATGCGGATAAAGTCCATGTGCCTCCAAGTCCTCTGAATGTGATGTCATCACCATGGCCATTCTCGATGTGGGGAATTGATATGATTGGTAAGATTGAGCCTACGACATCAAACAGACACCGGTTCATTTTGGTAGCAATCGATTACTTCACCAAGTCGGTGGAAGCAGCATCATATGCTAATGTGACCAAGAAAGTGGTAGCCAGATTTATCAAAAGAGATATTATCTGCAGATATGGAATACCTGAGCGAATTATCACTGACAACGGTTCGAATTTGAATAACAAGATGATGAAAGAACTGTGTCAGCATTTTAAGATTGAGCATCACAACTCTTCTCCTTACCGACCCAAGATGAATGGCGCTGTTGAAGCAGCCAACAAGAACATCAAGAAGATTGTTCAGAAGATAGTTGTGACGTATAAGGATTGGCACGAGATGCTACCTTTCGCTTTGCACGGTTATCATACGACGGTGCGCACATCAACCGGGACAACCCCTTTTTCTTTGGTATACGGAATGAAAGCGGTGTTACCGTTGGAAGTTGAGATTCCTTCCCTGAGGGTGTTACAAGATGTCCAACTTGACGAGGCAGAATGGGTAAAAGACAGGTTGAATCAGCTGAGTTTAATGGATGAGAAGAGGCTAGCTTCTCTAGCATACGGTCGGTTGTACCAGAGCCGGATGAAGAAAGCGTATGATAAGAAGATATGTCCGTGAAGCTTTTAGACGGGCGACCTTGTGCTGAAAAGGATTCTCCCGCCACAAACAGATCACAGGGGCAAATGGACTCCTAACTATGAAGGTCCATACGTTGTTAGAAAAGTCTTCTCCGGAGGAGCTTTGTTGTTGTCCACCATGGACGGTGAAGACTTTACGTCGCCTGTGAATTCGGACGCAGTTAAAAAATACTTTGCTTAAAATTGACCCGCTGGACAGAAAAAAGAGAGTCCAGGCAAAAATAGGGCATCCTGGCGAACCATAAAAAATAAACAAAAGGTTCGGGCAAAAGTTAGGGATAAAATTGAAAAGATGTACACCCGCGAAGTCGAAAACCTGCATTGGGCGACTTCGGCAAAAAAGGGTATCCCGGTGAATTGAAAACCCGCAAAGGGCGGTTCACGCAAAAGTTAGGGATTTGAAAAGCAAATGACTGCGGTCCGAATTTGATACTGCATTGCTTAATGGTTCGGGAGTACCTGGGGGTTCATGTATCTGGCACAGTCTCTTCCGAAAATTGAATACCGGGAAAGCGCCAGAGTCAGGCGAGTCATAGGAGGATCAACTCATGATGTTTTTCTGCACCACGTTGTCGACATGTACACGAATTTGACTTGTATTTATGCTTCTTGTGTATACTTGTATATTGTTTGTGCGTAACTTCCTCTTTTCAGGAGTTGCATCCAGTGTACAAAGCTTCGCCTATTTACAGGCTCAATCAATAAAACATGTTATTCAGTATTTGATGCTTGTTATTTACTGTTTTGTATGTGAAAAACGCCAATGTTTTCGATAAACTTGCATTCGCATAACCTTGTTGGCCCTTGCCAATAATTGCTAAAACTTCGAATTGACTGAAGGAACATCACAGACACTAACCTGGATAGATTTGGTTGTATAGATTTGTGTTGTCTCGTTTGTGTTTTGCAGAGTTCTCACCTTTGAATCGAAAGATCAGAAAATTGTGGCCTCAACCAGAGGCTCGTGGTGAAAGACTTGACTTTGTTTGACGCTAATCCCCATGCAGGTCGCGCCTCACCCCTAGAAGTTGAGATGATGTTGTCCCTTACCGAAGGAAGGATTATTTTCCCCGGAAGAGTACCCTCATGGAAGCTGTCCATAGGATATCTCCAACAAATCAAAATCAGTATTCCCTGCAGAAAGGTTACTCCCCAGAGAGTCGAGTTGTCAGGATGATTATCCCTAGGGGAGCGGTGGTTTCGAGTTTGTAAGCTGTACCCAGACAGTATTGCTTCCTCCAGAAGGATTATCTTTTCTCCAGCTGAGTCGTTTCTTCCCTAGCGGAGTTACTCTCCCCAGCAGATGTTGTTCTTTCCTCCCAGTGGAAATCGAAGGTTAATCCCTCCTCGGCAGAGTTGGTAATATTGCCGGCATTTATTTTGTCCGAAAACTTTGTGATACCTGCTCATCCCCGACAGGGTGGTGTTTGTCCTCAGCAGCCGTTGTTGATGAAGCAAGTTTATCAGAGCTCTCCCAGCAGCCTGAACCTGCATTTGCATTTGCATATATGGTCATATTTGCATATATCAAAAAACGCGTAGCATTTCCATGCTGTATGGAGCATTACGCCATTGTCAAACATACGTATTTTGAAACATAAATCAGGTTGGTTAACCTTTTGCTTTCAGGTGTATTTCTCAACAGGAGTATGAAGTTACAGCTCAGATCTATTTCCAGGTGTTCGGGGTTTTGCCGCGAGACATGTGATGATAAAGTTCGTCTTATTATCCCCACAGAATTTCTCTTATCCGGTCAGCGGAATGTTTTCTTCAAGTTTGTTGCTGCGACAGCATCTCAGGGTTTCATAAAATCAGAATTTCAGAAGTGGTCACTTGTTGTCAGGATGAGTGCTTGAGAGATGTTTTCAGAATGTCCTCAGTGGAGTTAGCTACTGCTGTGAACAGACTAGGAGGCTTTGTCCGAGATGTATTGCTCCCGTATGAAGCAAACGGATGAGCGTTGAGTTCCTGTAAAAATCAGATAGATCATTTTCCGTATGAAGCAGGCGGATATAGATCACTTTCCTGTAAGAATCAGGCAGATGTATTTTCCCATATGAAGCAGGCGGATGAACTTTCCTGTATGAATCAGGCAGATGTATTTTCCCGTATGAAACAGGCGGATGAACTTTCCTGTATGAATCAGGCAGATGGATTTTCCCGTATGAAACAGGCGGATGAATTTTCCTGTAAGAACCAGGCAGGTGAACTTTCCCGTATGAAACAGGCGGATGAATTTTCCTGTATGAATCAGGAAGATGGATTTTCCCGTATGAAACAGGCAGATGAACTTTCCTGTATGAATCAGGCAGATGGATTTTCCCGTATGAAACAGGCGGATTCCTGTAAGAATCAGGCAGATGAACTTTCCCGTATGAAACAGGAAGATGAATTTTCCTGTATGAATCAGGCTGATGGATTTTCCCGTATGAAACAGGCGGATGAACTTTCCTGTATGAATCAGGTAGATGGATTTTCCCGTATGAAACAGGCGGATGAATTTTCCTGTATGAATCAGGAAGATGGATTTTCCCGTATGAAACAGGCGGATGAACTTTCCTGTATGGATCAGGCAGATGGACTTTTCCCGTATGAAGCAGGCGGATGGAGGTTCCTGTATGAATCAGGCAGATGACTTTTCTCGTATGAAGCAGGCGGATGAATTTTCCGGTATCTAGATAGATAATTCTCCCATGATCGACAGAGTATGTGAGTTGTGTTCCGATATTTGACAAAAGTATTTTCCCCAAGGAAGTCGCCGTGATTTCCTCGTGTTACTATCCCTAGTAGAGTCCTCCTCAAAGTCGGTTATGGGTTGGGACCAACGGAGTTGGCTGCTGCAGAGGTAGGCGGCGAAACAGTATTTAGATAATTTTCCCGTATGAAGTAGGCTGATGGAAGTTCCTGTAATCAGGCAGAGGACTTTTCCCGTATGAAGTAGACAGATGGGTTTCCTGTGTATAGGAAGATGATTTGCCTGTAGGGATAGGCAAATGAGTTCCTTGTGATTAGACGGAAATGTTTCCCCAGCGAAGTCGTCGGGATTTTTCTGTGTTGGCAGAATATAGCGTCCTAGCATGGACAAAGTTCTATCCCCGCGATGATAGAATCTTTTTCGGGTTGATGAAAATAATCCCCAGCACGGTCGCTAATTGATTAGTTTGTTGCCGTAACAACCGGATCCAGTTGATGGATATTGTTTTCCAAGCAGTTTGTGCAGTTTATTTCTGCGGTTGGCAAATTTCCGGGTTCTTGGTATTCAACCGTCTCGTACCTCGATTGTTTGAAGGCCGTTTTCTCTTCACCCAGTCGGGTCCAAGCCGTTTGAATAGGGGCAGCTGTTGCACCTTAAAATTTGCTCAACCTATTTCACCTGGTTTATGTTTCAATTGCATTATCATTTGCATAGTCACATCATGTACATGGTCCAATCATTTGCATATCATAACATAGCAAGTCATTTAACAGAGGACCAAGTGCCATCCTCATCTAAAGAAGCGCATCAAGGGGCCTTATTCAAGCTGAAGAACATCAAAGTCATCAAGGAATGGCTTGAAGCTTTGAGGAAATTTGAGTGTCAACAAGTGGATTTCTCTCCTAACTTGATGTGTCTTGAGGGTCATCAATGGGGTATGAAGAATGGAATTATGGATTTGAGGTGTTTATGGATCCCATTGGAGGCCAAGAGAGCCCTATTGAAGCTTAAACAAGTCATTGTATCAAGTTCAAAAGCCATGGTTGAGGTGTGTACAAGTAGGGTTTCATCTGGGTAACCCTAGGTCAAGGAGGGTAGAGAAAGGGCATCAAGACCTAGCTCTAAGTCATGGAAGTCATGGATTAAGATATTAAAACATGTGTATGGATGAGTCAAGATCAAGTTCAAGAGAATCAAGAGTGGTTGCAGGGGTTTGAGACAGGGTTCCTAGGGTAAAATCCCCTGCATAACACTAGACTTCCAAGCCACATAAGTCCAAATAAAAGTTTCAAATGGATTCCTGGTCAACATGAAACTTGTAGGGCTTCTCAATAGATTTAATTTGAGTACTAGAAGTCTTCAAGAAGATTTGTAGAACTCAAGTTATGGTTCTTGCAAGTTATGGGTCCCCAAAGGACATTGAAATTTATCTATGAAAGTCACTTGACTCCCAAGAAACTTTTTCGCATCATGGAGTTTTCAAATGGATTCTTGGAAAACATAAGAATTGTAGGGCTTGATCTTATCTTTAATTTGAGTACTAGAAGTCCCCAAGAAGATTTATGGAACTCAAGTTATGGTCTTGGCAATCCAGGGGTATTTTGGGAAATTTGAATTATAGGTCATTTTTCAACATAGGTCAAAATTTCTATCTTCCAATCCTCAAATGAAGAAATTTTCAACATGAGATGTGTTTATAATGAAGTTTTTAGGCTAGGTAAGATGTCATCAGAGCTTGGAATGGCTTGTATCACAAAATTGCAAAAATGGCCTAAGAAAAGGAAGAATTAAAGTCATTTAAGAGGTCAAATTTGTGATTTTTTGATTTGAGGTCAAAATGGGGTATATGGCATATCATTTTAATCAGAAATGAGGTTTTAAAGACAATGGAAATATTAGTTTTCTCATTTGAGGTCAAATTCAAAGAATTGCATTTGGTAGCTTCACACTTAAGTTACATATGCAAATTCCTTCCTTGGATCAGCTACCATATACCATTCAATTCAAGCACTTTCAAAATATCATTTGAGGACAAATTGGATCAGAATGAGGTGCAAATACAAGATGTCATCTGAACTGTCATGAGAGTAGCATGAGATGAGATTTCCATGGCATGAGATATTGAACTTCTCATTGGATCAATCTAGACGGTTCTAGAGCTTTCATACATGCTCTATATAAGTATTAGAGCTGGTTCAATGCTTTGGTTGGTGCAGATTGAGAAAGATTGGAGAGATTGAACTTTGAGTTTTCACTTTGCAAATCAAATTCAGTTACACGGTTTTGAGCCATTTCAATCCATTCTTTTGCATTCAGAAGCTCTACCTTGAGTTGGTGATTGATTCCAGATAGATTGCTGATCAAGATTGTTGAAGAATCGTGAGATAGCACTTTGAATTCATCTCTTGCAAGTCAGAATCGAGTTTGGCAATTCAAGAAGATTCAACAATAATTGATGCATACAGAAGCTTGATTATCACTCATAGATCGTATCTGGAAGATCTTGGAGCTTGATTTGAAGCTTTGCTTGTTCTGTTCACCCAAAATTCACAGGTTGGTAAACTTCATCCTATGGCATAATTCATGTAGTTTTGCTAGGTTTTAATAGGTTAGATTCAATGTAGATCATGGCCAGGAGCTTTCTGGTAACTATTTTCATGATTCAGAGACAAAAAGTTAGTTGACACATTTTCTTGTGAGGCTCGTATCTGATGATTCTTGATGATATAGACTTAGTTAGATAGTGGAATTGACTCAGTGTAGCATGGTGATGAGTCTAGGCTTATCAATTTTAGGTTTGGTGGAGTTTGAATCCTGAGCATTTTCTGTTATGATCATCGTGTTTTGAGAAGGAGAGTGATTCAATATCCATGGATAGCATGAGTGAATGCAGTGTGAAAAAACGAACCAGGTGATGTTATTAGGGTTGAGTTTTAGTGAGGATTAGTGGAGTTGAGGTTTGGAGAAGATGATGGTGTAGCTCTGTTCGTCCATGGCTTTTTTTTCCTCCCAACATTCAAAAGGTTGAAGAAGGTCTGGTAACCCTAGGATCATAAGAAGACCTTTGACCAAATAATTAACCAACGGCCAGGATTGATGGAAAACTTGTGAAGGATTCTGAGAGGAGAGTGAAACGCTCCATCTCATTTAACATGTTAGTATGGGCTTAAGTCATTTCTTGCTGCTAGCACCCCACTTTGAAGGCCCAATAGGTTTAACACATGGTTTGATCGCTATTCCACACGAGGATTTTTCATTTTTCTTTCTATTTTCATTTGATTTTCTGACTGCGTTTGGGCTTAGTATGCGCCTGGCTATGGACACCCCCTCTGAGCCCATTTGGTATTCTGAACATTTATTACTTGCTATTTGTCACGCACTATTTTCTTTTTCTCATATTTTCTTCTCATTTTCACATTTTATTTTAGGTTAATTGAAAATTCATAACAATTTGAAAAATAAACATTTTGGGGTGGGAATATTTTCCTTGGTTTGCTTAATATCTCTAGGATTTAATAAAACAATAAAAACATTAATTCATGCATTTTTCATTTTATGGCATATTTTTACATTTTTATGCATTTATTTCATTTTTGTTTTGTACCTTCTACTTTCTGATTTTTGTATGGGCATTTAATTTGGAGTTTTGATTTGGTTCTTTTTGCTATGGTTACATTAATAAGGCATGATCCCTCTGGAATCTTGTCACATTTTTGTGATTAAAATTTAGGTTAGTTTTGAACCATGAACTTTAGTGTGCTAGGATTAGGGTTTTACAACATTTAGGTTTGGTTTAACACATAGTTTTGGGGTTTTTAGATAGATTTAGGTGCTGGGATCTATATGGGATATAGGGTATATAACTAGGTTCCCTTAGAAATTAATCTAGAATTTTATATTAAATACTACTATTTTACTTGATTTTTGCAAATTGGGTGATGTTTGTGTGTTTCCCTTTTGGGCTTTTGGTTTTCTTGTGGGGTTTGGGTCGTTTCAATTGGGTGTTGAGCTTGGGCTTGGCTTGTTGGAGCTAATGAAGACCTTGGATGATGATTGAAGACAAGGGATAGAGCTTGATGCATGAAGATTCTTCTCCTTGAAAATGGTTTGTGAAGACTTAGGAGATAGGAAATATAGGGAGAGCTTTAGATTAGATTGATTTCTTCTTGCAAACATAGAAAGCATCTTGTGCTTCTATTCCTCCCCATGACTAAGAGTCCTTTTAGGGTATTCACATCCTTCCTTTGGAGGGATAAGTGACATACTTTAGAAGTAGAACTTTGAGGGAACCTTTCCCCTACGATGCTAAGTGCTTATAGGCTTCCTTTGGTTGTCAATAAGCTGTTTAGCATTTCAACTTAATCTGATAATTGATTCTCTTATGGATTGGTGGCATTGAAGAGGGGAACCTATTGGAGAATGAAGTTAATTGAAGATTGATAAGGATGAAGTTTGTGCCTGTCAAAGAGAGTTATTTGTTGAAGCTAGGGTTTTGCTGCTGTTTGACGCTGTCTACTGGTTGGGGTTCAGTGCTTGCTAGAGCTGGGATACTTTTGAAGACAGGAGCTTATAAGCTTGGGGGTCATTGAAGGGTGAAGATGGGGTCTTGCTTGAAGTTGTTGTTGTCAACCTTTCGTGCTGTTAATCAACTGTAGCTATCAGAGCTGTTGATGTTTGAGCTGCTTACTGTAGGAGCTGGTGTTGCTGTCAGGGCTGGTGTTGGGTTTTATTTCTTTTTCTGTATTGTTTGTTGGCTTGTTCAGTTTTCCCCTTAGGTTTAAAGTGAATTCTGTTTCACTTTTTCCTGTTGTTTTTTCAGGTTCGAGGTAGAGCGGGACTCCCTTGCCTCGCTTGTATTGCTGCATCTCATGCATTTTACTGTTTACTGTATATATGCTGTTTCTTTTCCGTTTATTCCCTAGGATCTCTGTTTTTCTCTGTGCAAGAGAGAAATATGACAGACATTAGGTGTTAAATCATGCATGATAACATTAGGGTAGTTTTGCTTCCCCTTTTTAACCCTAGGTTTTTAGAGTGTTGTTTCTCTTCTCATCTCGAAACAATCAAAAACACAATAATCTTTCAAACATTAATAAAAAACAGTTCTTGCGTAGAAGACTGGAAACCAATCAAAACGTCATTTTTGTCCCTTTGGACCCATAATCAGGAGAAAACCTTTTTTCAGAAGGATAAAAGATAAACAAACAAACTTGTGTCGTACGTGGCCCGAACTACGCTTGCTCTGATCTTTCATGCTGTGTGAAGGTACGTAGGAATAGGATGCGACATCCTAGCGAGCAACCTTCCCCTCCTTTCCCGTAGGTAGGCGAACTACGTAGACTCTGACTTTCCCATTGCACGAGGGAATACGTAGGCATAGAGCGGCGAAGCTCTATCGAGTCTCTTTTCTCTTTTCTTTTTCTTTTTTACCCTAGACCCTTAGTGTAGATAGAATAACAATCCGTACCAGAAAACAAGCGTGGATCCCGTCGAGTACGACAGACGTGAGGGGTTCTAATACCTTCCCCTTGCGTAACCGACTCCCGAATCCAGGATTTGGTTGTGATGACCATTCCTTTCCCGTTTTGTGTTAGGTTTACTCTGAGCGTTTACTTTCCCTCCTTTGGGATAAATAACGCACGGTGGCGACTCTTCTGTCATAGCCGGCGCCGATTTTCGCGGTAGCGACAGCCTTCCATATGTGCCACACTTGCAGTTTGTGAGCCAATTTATGTTATGTGCATTTCATGATTAATCTTAAGTGTTAGAATCATTTATTGATGCATTTGAATCTTGTGTATGATGTTTGTCTGGTCTAACCTGTTCCAGTCATGTCATTGTCTTCAATTATGCATCTTTATGTATTAATGAGCAACTGGCATATGAGTTTCATTTCTATTTGGTTTGTGGCTAATCTTGAAGTGTAGGAACACTTAATGACATGTTTTGAGTTTGTGTGTGAGGTCTGCTCAACCTGTTTATGCTTATTTCATGACTTCACTTTCAAATTGTATTTTTTCCATTTTCACTTGGCATTATGATTTCAGTTTTGTTTGGCTTTTGATCTTGACACTTTGATTGTTATCACTTTGTTATTCATTGCTTTTCAAATAGTCTGGTTGAGATGCCATAAGTTTTCTTGTTCTGTTTTGATTCAAGTATGAATACATCCATGTTTGGTCTCTTGATTAAAATTCTGGATAGCAGTGACCATATCATGTCTATCATTGCAATTCATATGCCTCTTGTTGATCCAACATTGTTTTGATTGATATCTTTGCTAGAGTTCATTCATAATCATGTTTGTAACTTGCTCATATCTTTCTTTAATCCTGATTGTATCTGGGTGGTTCCATGTTCATCAAATTGCATCTCAAAATGCTAATATGCATGTGCTATCGTGTTTTAATGTGTGGTTGTTATTTCAAAATTTTGTTAATACCATCTTGATCCTCATCAAAAATCAATCAAGTTTGACTAAAATTTCATAGAAAAATATTAGGTTTTGAGAGAGTTATGGATCCAAACGTATTTCAACTTTTCCTTGTTTTTGCCTTGGCCTGGCCCAGGTATCTTGCCCAAAGAAGCCTTATAAGTTTATTGGGGTGGCTTAATACTTGGATGTATAGCCACCCCAGTGGTAGACACTTGCGTGCCTTATACCCTTTGACCTGCCTGACCTGAGTTTGATCCTTGGTGATCAACTTTTTTGGCTTTTTTATTTTTCAATTGTCATTGTTTTATCATGTTTCTTTCTTTCCACTTCCCCTCACACCCGCGCGTTGTGCCCCAGTGGATAAGGCATGTGTTTGTGAACACAAGGGCGTGGGTTCAATCCTTTCCCATGCCATTTCTTTTTTATTTACTTGTTTCATTTTATTTTTTTATCTTCATAAACTTCAAAAATTCACAACTTGTTCATTTTTCATTATTTTTAACCCGTTCTTTTTGCAAATTGCTCATTGTAATGTCTATTTTCATTTAATGGAATAATTTCTCAAATTGTTTGTATTTGCAATGACATTTGCCTACTTGGAAGTTGGTTCAGTTTAGGCCGTTACCTTATGTCTTGATGTTATACTTGACTTATCTTGTGAGATTTATTGGTATTTGATTTCTTTGTGTTTGTTAACATGTTGAGACTTCATTCTTTGTTGGTGATTACCATGAAATTGTTGTTCTCTTCCTAAGTCTTGAATTTAACTGTTGTGAACATTCTATACGTATTTGATTGTCATCAATGCCTAATGTTGTTACATTTGAACTTATAATATGATCATCTTAAGTTGTGACTTATTTGTATAATGGTTGTTTCCATATTTGTTAATATGTATCCTTTAAGTTGTTTATCTTTGAGAAGATATGTCATTCTTGGTTGTAACCATTTGTATCAATCCAATCCTTGCTTATTGAAATATGCATGCTTGCTTGGTTGTAACCATATTCCTTATTCTTCATGCTTAAATGTTTATTGCTTTGTTAAGTATTTCTCCCCCAAGTGATGGAACTCTTTAGTTCTCATCCAGGATGCCTCCTCCCTCTCCTTCCAAAGGAAAAGTCTCTCCATTGACCCTTGTGTCATGGATAGTTCATTACCCGCTCCCTTGACTTTGTGAAGTCATTTTGAATCTTAGTATAAGCCATTAGACTTTGCTCTAAGTCTAAAAGACCCACCTTTACTAGGAGTGTTCTTTAACTAGAACCCTAGGATAGAGTTTGTAAACTCTATGTAAGAATCATAGTAATGATTACTTACTCCCCTCTTGAGTGTTTCAACATAGATTTAGAGAGTTTTGTTAAACTCTATACAAACATTGTTATGTTTGTTCCCCTTTGAACCTTGATCATAATCAAGTGTTCTTCATCCCTAGTGAGGTGAACTATGATTGCTCTGATTCTATCCTAGTTAGGATACGTAGGCAGAGGATGCAATGTCTTTGCGAGCAAGCTTAGAAACTATCTTTAGGTCTTAACCTTCACCCAATCCCAACCCATAGCAAACATTTACCAAACTTAGCATGCAAACAAACAAAAGGTTCTTGTAGAGTACTACAGATGTTTAGGATGTGAAATACCTACCCTATGCGTAACCAACCCCCGATCCCCGAATCTCTCAGCGTTTTTGTTACATCGCGAAAAGGGTTCTTTCTTTCTTTAGACCTTTCCTTTGGATAAATTAAAGACCGGTTGTGAATTTAAGAATTAAAGATTCAAGCTTAATCAATAGCTTGGTATCGTGATTCTCACCGCAACAAAAATGGCGACTTCACTGGGGAAACATTACTTAACTTTAGGGTTTAGCCTATTTTGTTTAATTGCATGCTATATTTGTGAATATTTGCTTAACATGTATATTTGTCAATATATTTGTCTGATTGTTGGGTATTGGGTGCTTTGAGTGGTGAGGCGATCCTATACCCAGACTCGAGTGCACTTATGATAGGATGGTGGTATATTCAAGAAGGCTTATAGGGAGTTGATTCCCGACCAAGCTAACTTGAGAAACCACCGCTCAGTGTAGGCCCTCTTGAAAGTTTAGTATTGTTGATCGAGTATTCGTAAAAACAATGCTACTTTCAACGAAGGAGCCCGTGACACTGTGGGCTTTTAGATTACATTTTACCCCACTTTGGCCTTATTAGGACGCAGTGTGGTGGCTATAAGGAAGTATTTCCGAAGTAGTTGATACGCGATACTACACTCGGGCGAGACTCTCTTAAAAATATTATCGATTACCGAGTAATTTGGGAAATTGATAATATCCGAAAGATGGGTTGTTGACCCTGGAAACTTTGTTAAGAACCCGTTCGGCAGGTACAAATTAACCCATAGTACAAATCCTTGGGGATGGGTAGAATTTTGATTCCTTGCTTTGATCTTGAGCCGAGAAGGCCTTTGTATATGCTTTGTATTTGTGAATACTTGCCTTTGCGTTATGTGTGCATCATCCCATCATATCACCATAAGCATATCATGTCGCAACTGGTTTTGTAAAGCTCATTCATTTTCTGGTATTTTTAAAAGTTGTAACTTTTTCCAACTATTGATGAAATGAGGGTTTTGACCTAATCAAACTTCTGAGTTTTGTAAAACCAGTTGCATTTTTGCACTTGCATCAGCATTTTGCATATCATTCTTCGTTGCGTCGGTCTTTTGTTTCATCCCGTGTTCCATTGATGTCAGAGAAAGAGAGAAAAAAGGGAGAGAGTATAAAGGCTAAAAGATGGACCATCTTGAGCAAGAAAATCAAGCACTCCGAGAAGAAGTTTCTCGTTTAAAGAGTAACACAGAGGCATTCGCTGCTGCCGTCGGGGATATGATGGATACTCAAAAACAGGAAAATCAAAAGCTCAATGACGAGCTAGAAAGGGTGAAGCGTGCCAAAAGGAGTTTGACAAACTTCGTCAGAGATTTGATCTTATCCCAACGACAAGAAGGATCGGCTTCATCTACCAATCAACCATATGGGTATTCCTATACCTTATGCACACTTGTTCCCTATACTCTTGCAAAACGGTTTGATTCAAAAGGAAATGCCACCCATTCTCCCTCCAGGCCACCAGAGTTATTTCACCGCTGATGCTTTCTGTGCCTTCCACCATGGAGCGCCCGGTTATGATATTGAGGAGTGCTACATCCTCAAGAATAAGGTGAAAGAGATGATTGAAGCAGGAGTCATATCTTTCAAGATATGCGAACCTTGAGTGCAAGTCAACCTTCTGCTTGACGAAGAAGCAACCCCATCCCTGCATAGGGTGGACTAAAGAAGAAGGCCCTTGATGGTGCTCTTTCCTTGTTTTGTTAAACAATTTTAATTCCCTAAGGCTGGCAGCTGTAGACTGTTTCAGCATGTGTTGTAACTTCTTTGTATTTGATTTGCTTGTAAGCTGTTGTTTATTTGAATTTGGCAATATTAATGAAATGTTTGTGCATCTTTTGATTAAGTCCATTCGTTTCACTCTTTCTTGTTCCTTTCATTGTTATGAAATACCGAAAATGCAAAAATTTCTTTTCTTTACTAAACTGTTGTTTAAAGCAAAGATTGGGGAGGATGATGAAAATTATATCCATAACTGCTGTTGATATGCTTTCAATTTAACTTTGCCGATGATGTAAGGCATTGTTTCAATCCCTAAACACTAGATAAATAAGGAAGATAATCCCTCGTTAACCCCTTCGAGCCTAGAAGTAGGAGTTTTCTTTCTTTACAAAAACAGAAACCTTAAATTTTAAACCTGGGGCGGGTAGTTCTCGGTTAACTTGAAGATATGTGCATACAAGACACTTTTCATATAAAGGTGGTGCACTCAGGTTTTCCTTCATAAACAACAAGCAAGTGTCGAAGATGCTTTTCAGCATAAAATACGATGATGGTTCACTGCAAGCCATTAATCAAGGTAGTCACCTCCTTTCTCGAAAAGAAGAGAAAAAAAGAAAATTGAAAAGCCCGCTAAGTCAAAACCTATGAAGGAGACTTAGGCAAAAATGGGGCATCCCGTTGACTGTATATTCAAACAAAACAGTTAAGTCAGGCATAAAAAGAGAGGAATTTTGTAAGATTCTTCACTTAAAAATCCTCAATTAGCAAAAAGCTATCAAATACTGTAAGGGAGTCGTGACTACCTTAGGTTTGTAAGCCATCACCAACTATCATCAGTTCAATTCTTAAGCCCGTAAGAACCTGAATGTATAGTCTGAGTTAATTGAGCGTAGGATTGGAGTTCATCGTGGAGAATGGGTGGGACAAATAACTTTGAGCCTTTATCCTTTGTTTCATGAACCATGAACCAGGCCATGTTACAACCCTTAAAAGACCTAATTGAGGTAAGGTTGTTTTGAAATCATATTACAGCAAGGTTGGATAACCTGGCTCCTAATGATCTTTGATGTTTGTGTGTGTTAATCACTTTATCCATCATTTGTAAATGATTGGATCGCTTTCACTTGAGCACTCCGCTGTGTGTGTTTCATCAAAAAATGTTTTCAAAAGATTGCATGAATTTTACATTGAAAATTGCCAATTTTTAATGAACAATATTGCGTGCAAGATGATCCAATGTCAAAGGAACCCCAACAAACGCTGTCAGCTAGGGAATTTGACTTGATAAAGGTAGCTCAGCCTGGGGCAACCAATTTGAAGGATTTGTTAATCATTTGTTACAATGTTCAGCTAATCAGAGCCGACCAGGTCAAGATCAGATGAAGCTCTCAATGAATAGTTTAGTCTGGGGCAAATCTTTTGCAGTTACCAGCTAGCAGGGGCAAGTTTGTTCCCCAGCCGTTACTTCCACAGTCTGAAGATTTTGTTGTACAAATACCGTTAAACTGGGGCAATCACGTTGAGATTTGTAAATCTCTCTAAAGGTTTAAATACATTGAAGCATCTTTGTGCCAACTCTTTTGGTAGAAGCAACCTTATGACTTCTTCTCACAGACCATGTAATCTGGGGCAGAAAAGGTTGGAAGATTGTTCGTCGCAAGAGTTATTGCTCACTTGGAGAGGATTATTACCATCATGAGGCGTAAATGTTTTGTTCTCATGGTACCTTTTTTCCAAGCTCTCCAGTGAAGTTGTTACTTCAGTTGTTCCGGGAATCTCTCGATGTGATTTTCCTTCAGCAAAGAATTCAAACTCATGACAACAATCCAAGTGAAATCATGATGTTTTGGCCTAAGAAGATTACTCTCTCACAAAGAAGGCGGTAAGCTTGAAAGTGGAACTGTGGTTCTTCATGATCATCCCATTTGATGTCCAATTTTGGTGAAGTTGGTTGGGTCTCCGTGTCGAGATGTTTATTTCATCTCCAGTTTTGTTTTTTCTGTTTCGTCGGCATAAACATAAGCATGGCATGTGAATAGCATCTGTGCACTTTTGCTATCTCTGGTTGTTACATGTTCCTATTTCACTTTGGTTCCCTCCTTAGTGATTGGGTGTGTTGTCTCTCTCCAATAGAGTTGTCAGCCTTTAAGCATAAAATGTCCATCCTTTATCAATTCCTCACAGAGTTTAATCCTCGTGGATGATGGTTGCTTCCGTTATCTTTTTCCATGATTGGATAAGGTAAGTCACCATTCAAGTTCATTTCTCAATGGTTGGAGTCTTGTTTGACAGTTTCTTTCTGGATATATTCTAGATTGAACTTTGGTCCCTGTCAGTCGCTGAACCTACCTGGATGTGCATTTATTTTGCACTATCTATCAAGAAGGACATTTTTGTATCATCTTCAGCAATAAAGTGGCAGTCTCTTCGGAGAAGTTTAATCGTCTTCAACGGTGAGTGGCAATCTCTTGGGAGAAGCTTAACCTTCATCAACGATAAATGGCAGTCTCTTCGAAGAAGTTTAATCCTCTTCAGCGGTGAGTGGCAATCTCTTAGGAGAAGCTTAACCTTCATCAACGATAAATGGAAGTCTCTTCGGAGAAGTTTAATCGTCTTCAGCGGTGAGTGGCAATCTCTTGAGAGAAGCTTATCATTCTTCAACGATAAATGGCAGTCTCATTTGAGAAGTTTATCTTAAGGACGTCGACGCACGGTTGTAACCAGCATTATTTGAAAATCCAGTGGATACTGGTATAAGTAATTTGGTGGTGACCAATCATATTTCAAGTAAGGCCCGTTGGTAATTGACATTATGAAAATCCATGGACAACAAATACTGACAATTTGGTTGTGTATCATTCCAAATTAAGGCACGATGGTTTCCATCCCAAGCTCAGGTTGTGTACCTTTGGAGATGTATTGTTTGATTCCAAGCACAGGTTTCGTACCTTTGGAAGAGAGTTTATTTTTATTCCAAGCACAGGTTTTGTACCTTTGTAGATAGATGTTTGTTGCCATCCCAAGCCTAGGTTTCGTACCTTTGGAGATGTATTGTTTGATTCCAAGCACAGGTTTCGTACCTTTGGAGATAGAAGTTTGTTGCCATCCCAAGCTCAGGTTTCGTACCTTTTGAGATGTATTATTATATTCCAAGCATAGGTTTCGTACCTTTGGAGATAGATGTTTGTTGCCATCCCAAGCCCAAGTTTCGTACCTTTGGAGATGTATTGTTTGATTCCAAGCACATGTTTCGTACTTTTGGAGATAGATGTTTGTTGCCATCCCAAGCTCAGGTTTCGTACCTTTGGAGATAGATGTTTGTTGTCATCCCAAGCTCAGGTTTCGTACCTTTGGAGATGTATTGTTTGATTCCAAGCACAGGTTTTGTACCTTTGGAGATAGATGTTTGTTGTCATCCCAAGCCCAGGTTTCATACCTTTGGAGATGTATTGTTTGATTCCAAGCACAGGTTTTGTACCTTTGGAAGATGTTTGTTGCCATCCCGAGCACAGGTTGTGTACCTTTGGAAATGTATACTTTGAATCCCGAGTTCATAAATCCCCAGAGGATAAAGTGGTTGCATTTGCATGAAGTGTTCTATATCCTAAGGTTTTGAGGCTATTAGTTTTTGATCCTAAGGTTTTAAGGGTCTTCGTCTGATCCTAATGTGTTGAGGGTGGTGTCTCTTCTATATCCTAATGTATTGAGGATGTTCAACTTTCGTTTCTAATGTTTTGAGAGCCTGGGAACAATCCTAACGTATTGACGGTTGTGTCTCTGCTGTATCCTAACGCTTTGAGGATATTAGCTTTTGTTCCTAAAGTATTGAGGGATATACTTATGCTTCCTGTTTGCAAACCTGGTTGTTACCAAACCCTTGGAAAATCCAGTATTTATTGGTATTACCTAAATCCAATGGTTATTAGTCTCCTTGGACTCAGTCGTTACCCAGTTAAATCTAGTGGTTACTAGCATTATCCAGAATTAATTGTTATTGGTATACCCCGATTTGGTCATCCCCAGTCCCCTCTAAGTCCAATAGTTACTAGCATTTCTTGAAAACTAATCGTTATTAGTCGGTTGTTACCAAATCCCCCAACTGAAGTCCTGTGTTTTATCAATATTTGTTTGGATTTCCCAATTGTAATTAGAACTTTGATTTGGTCGTCACCATATCCCCAGGAAGTCTAGTGGTATTTAGCACTTTTTGGGAACCGAACTTTGATTTGGTCGTCACCATATCCCTAGGAAGTCTAGTGGTATTTAGCACTTTTTGGAAGCCGTTGTTGATTTGGTCGTCACCATCCTCCCCAGTAAGTCTGGTGGAAACTAACACCACTTGAAACTATTTGTTGTTCTGGTCGTCACCGGTTTCCCCATTTGAAGCTTTTGCTTTCCCAGTCAAGTCTCGGAGAACTAGTGGATACTAGCTTCCCCGGCGTGTCCGGTCTTGTTTCTAACCTTTCCTGAAGATCCCGTTTGAACTCTTCGTTATAGGAATTTCTCATCTGGTTATCCCTAGTGAGTTCGTGTCTTCATTCTGTCTTTTCCCCGGTGGAGATTTGCTTCCCCAGTGGAACGTTTCCCCAGCAAAGTTTTCCCTAGTGGGTTTCTTCCCCAGTGAGGTTTGCGTTGTTTTTCTTTCGTCTCCCCAGTGAAGAATTGCCTTCTTCCCCAGTGGGCTTCCTCATCTGGTTATCCCCAATGAGGTTTGTGTCTCCTTTCCCCAATGAAGATGTGTCTTCCCTGGTGGAATTTGCGTCCCCTGTGTGGAAGATTCCCTTGAACAGCATCTTTAGTCATGTTTGAACTATCTTGCTTAATTTGCCTTGAATCTTTCCCCAGTGTGTTGGGTCCCCGTGAGTGGTTACTCGTCCCATTGATGTTTCTTTTATATTTGCTTGTGTGTCTGCATCTATCTTGCATTCAAGCATCATAAAGCACCATTTAGAACTCATGACATATCCGCACTTGTCCTTTTGCATACCATCGGATCTAAGGGACAAAATTTCTGGTTTGCTATATTTAAATACCTTTCACTATGATTCTATGAGGATTGTCATCTCTCATTGCCATCTAGTGAAGATATTTAAATAGGGGCATCTGTTGCACCTCAAATTTTGACCCCTTAGATCCTCATTATCATTTTAGGATCATATTCATTTGATTAACTAACCTTAACCCATTTCAAGTTTATCTTTGTCAAGATGCAGATGAATCAGGGTTCCGTACCGTCAAAATCGAGGCTTCGGTGGTTTGATCAATCAATGTATTGGATTGATTCAACTATAAACAAGATTAAGGATATTACATTGGGTCAAGCATGAATCCAATTTGAGGTTGTCACACGGGAATTGAGAACAATGCAGTTCAGGATACCCGGTTAGGGTTTTTCGATCAGGAAATGTCAATCGTAGTTTGAATTTTGATTTAAAAGGTGTTCCAATGGTGGGATTATGGCCCATAAAGTTCCTATGGCTTAGTAAAGTCTACTGAAGAAGTTTCAAGGCCTCAAGATACCCGAAACATCAATAGTCGACTCGGTAGTCACCGATTGATCGAACGGTTGACCGAAAAGTCAACTCTTTAACAATAAGGAATTTGAATTCAAGATGTGAATCAAAAATGTTCCTTATGTCATATTACACCTTCCCATAAAATTTCATGACCATTGGATCAAGGGTTAGGAAGTAATTGCAAAAATCGGGAATTAGGGTTTCGAAAGGGGCAAGACCATAACTCCTCAACCACACATCCAAATGAAGTGGTTCAAAGCGCATTGGAGAGCTATTGACAAGTCCTACAAAAGTCCCACAAATGTCCATGATCAAAAAATGCATAGATTTGGAGATATGACCAAGTTCATTTCAAGAAGGGAAATAACTTAGAAAATTTCTAAGTTATTTGGCCTTTTAAGTAGGTTTTTTCAGCAACTTGGAGGGGTTTTTCAACCTATTTCCATCTAGAATTTGGAAATCTTAAAAACATGAAAGTTGTAGAGCTACTTGAGGGCTTTCTAAAATATGGTAGAACTCCTCAATAGCATTTCTAAGCAGAAAGTTATGGATCATGGAAATTGGGGTTGTCACACTTGAAGTCACCACTTCAATTCTTTCCAAAATTCAAAATTCATCAACTTGGGCTACCCTCAGCCATTGGATCATGTTCTATTCTGATATTATGAAGCCTAGATGATGCAAAAACCAGAAGAAGTGAAGAATTAGTAGGCTTTTGCAACTTGGAGCAAGTGGCCAATATAATAATCATTAAAAGACCATGAAAGAGAAACTTTTTCAAAGAGTTAGGCAGCTGCAGTCCCCTACCCCTCCTAGCTTCACTTCATTCATCTCATCTCTCCCATCTCATTTGATTTTTTCTCAGCATTTGCCTAAGGAACTGATGTGTAGAGCTGCCACAAGATTTTGGCAAAATTTCATTCAAAACTTCACAATCTCCCTCCAAAATATGGAAAGGCAAGGTTGCCCTCACCCTCATTTTCCCTATAAATAGAGACCTATCTCTATGTTACAAACACACCAGAGCACTCTTAAAAACCAAGAGAAATCACAGCTCTTAGCTCTCACTCATTTTCTCACATACCTCATTCTTCAAAAACTTCCAAGTTTTCACGAAAATCTGTCTCAAGCAAAACTCTGCCCAAACTCATTTCCACCCCTTCCAAGCCACTCAAAACCATTTGCACAATCTATAAACATTGTGTGGATGGTGTTCATACATTCAAACCACCCAAAAACATCATTCTCCCAAAAGTCAACCTTCATACCTTTATATGTTGACTTTTATGCACTTTGGAAGCCAAGTCTCTACTTAAGGCTTTTCCTACCACCTCAACAATCCCAACACCTCATATATATCATATTTCAACTGTCCAAAGTCTCAAAAACCAGCTGGGAAGTTCATAACTCAAACTGTCTTGAAAGATAGTTTATTGCTTCAAGAGGAAGAAAGCTCCAAATCTTTGCCAAAGAAGAAGATCTATGGGTTTCTTTGCTTTTTTACCTTGTTCAAGAAAGCCTACAAGAGGTACGTAATGCTCAACCTCTTTATTATACATACATTTTCATGCTTTGCAATTTTGAAGTGCTTGTTGTGAAAATATAGTCATGTTGTCCCACGTTTTACTCTTTGTCAAGAGCTTATGTTGATTGCAATGATATTGCTTTTGTTAAGTTACATTATTCATGAGTGATGTGTTAATGATATGTTGCCAATATTGAACTTTGATGTTGTGTACAACTTGTTTTTGGGAATTTTGTCTACAAGATTAGCTTTAGGGGTCCAAACATGGAATGTTGGTGTGCTTGCCCTAAGATCTGTCAGCCCTTGTTTACTTGTGATGTTTGAATAACTTGTTAGTTGTTTCATGAGTTTCCCCTGCCCTTAAGTCATGTTAGAATCTAAGTTGGATTCTTGTGATATTTGCTTCATTTGCTTTACCATTGTCATGAGTTTTTGGTGTTGAAATGATATGTGCCTGCAATGTCTCACCTCATGTGTTTGAACTTCTGGTTTGTGTTTATATGGTCTTGCTTCTCTTGATACTATTTGAAACTTGTTGTATATGTTGAAAGCATGAAACTTAGCTATAGGGCCTGCTGTGAGGTTTTGTTTGTTTTTGCTGTCAAAGGTTTGAACCAACATATCATTTCTGGTTGTGAGCATTTTGTGTGTGATTTTTATATGTGAGAACATCATTTAACATGTTTAGAAGTTGTGTGTGGTATGTGTATGTTCAAATTTCCCTTACTTGTTCAAAACAACTTTTCATTCTCCACTTGCATTTTCAAAACTTTATGATACCAATCACTTGCCATTTTCTGTTTCAACTGGCTTTTGTCTGGTTCATCAACCTAGAATCATTATTCTACATGTTTAAAGTTTGTATATGGTGCCAAATTGTCTCAACTGCCATGACCAGATTCTACTGTTTTTGAATTTTGATAGTCTTACATTTTCATGTTTTAATTCCATCCAATATGCCATGTTCTGTTTGGTGTTGATTTGAATTGATTTTGAGGCATGAGATTATCCTTTTGCATATTTGTGATGTGTGTATGTCATTGGTTTAACATGAAACTCATTACTTGACAAATGCCCTGCTGTACCACTAGTGTTGTTTCAAGATAGTTTTGCATTTTTTAACCATCAACATGTCAAGTTTCTGTTCTGTTTGGCTATGCCTGAACTTTGAGTTGAAACTCATTCATCTTCATGTTTGTGATGTGTGTGTGTGTTGTTTGTTTGAGCTGTTTCCACTTGGTTTATCATTACACTTTCAAAATGCATTTTCAAGCCAAGGTATGCCATGACCATATCAAATTCTGTTCCATTTGCAATGTGCTTGATTTCTGAGTTTGAATTCATTTATCTTCATGTTTATAATGTGTATGTGTTGTTCTCATGATATAAGACCTCTCATTTTGTTCTTGCCTCATCTTACTGCCCACAATTTTTTGTCACAAAATCACAGCTGCAGCACACACTTACACATTTCTGTTTGAGTTTGTTTTAAGAGATTCCATGAGCATAGGACCTCTAGATAACATGATTAGGTTTTGTGTACATGAACCAGACCTCATTTTATTGCTTTGCCAAATTGTATCCTATCTGTTTTGACAGCCTGCCTTCCATATGTGCCACACTTGCAGTTTGTGAGCCAATTTATGTTATGTGCATTTCAGGATCAATCTTAAGTGTTAGAATCATTCATTGATGCATTTGAATCTTGTGTATGATGTTTGTCTGGTCTAACCTCTTCCAGTCTTGTCATTGTCTTCAATTATGCATATTTATGTATTAATGAGAAGCTGGCATATGACTTTCATTTCTATTTGGTTTGTGGCTAATCTTGAAGTGTAGGAACACTTCATGACATGTTTTGAGTTTGTGTGCGAGGTATGTTCAATCTGTTTATGCTTATTTCATGACTTCACTTTCAAATTGCATTTTTTCCATTTTCACTTGGCATGATGATTTCAGTTCTGTTTGGCTTTTGATCTTGACACTTTGATTTTTATCACTTTGTTATTCATTGATTTTCAAATAGTCTGGTTGAGATGCCATAAGTTTTCTTGTTCTGTTTTGATTCAAGTATGAATACATCCATGTTTGGTCTCTTGATTAAAATTATTGACAGCAGTGACCATATCATGTCTATCATTGCAATTCATATGCCTCTTGTTGATCCAACACTGTTTTGATTGATATCTTTGCTAGAGTTCATTCATAATCATGTTTTTAACTTGCTCATATCTTTCTTTAATCCTGATTGCATCTGGTTGGTTCCATGTTCATCAAATTGCATCTCAAAATGCTAATATGCATGTGCTATCGTGTTTTAATGTGTGGTTGTTATTTCAAAATTTTGTTAATACCATCTTGATCCTCATCAAAAATCAATCAAGTTTGACTAAAATTTCATAGAAAAAGATTAGGTTTTGAGTTATGGATTCAAACGTATTTCAACTTTTTCTTGTTTTTGCCTTGGCCTGGCCCAGGTATCTTGCCCAAAGAAGCCTTATAAGTTTATTGGGGTGGCTTAATACTTGGATGTATAGCCACCCCAGTGGTAGACACTTGCGTGCCTTATACCCTTTGACCTGCCTGACCTGAGTTCGATCCTTGGTGATCAACTCTTTTGGCTTTTTTATTTTTCAATTGTCATTATTTTATCATGTTTCTTTATTTCCACTTCCTCTCACACGCGCGCTTTGTGTCCCAGTGGATAAGGCCTGTGTTTATGAACACAAGGGCGTGGGTTCAATCCTTTCCCATGCCATTTCTTTTTTATATACTTGTTTCATTTTATTTTTTTATCTTCATAAACTTCAAAAATTCACAACTTGTTCATTTTTCATTATTTTTAACCCGTTCTTTTTGCAAATTGCTCATTGTAATGTCTATTTTAATTTAATGGAATAATTTCTCAAATTGTTTGTATTTACAATACCGTTTGCCTACTTGGAAGTTGGTTCTGTTTACGCTGTTACCTTATGTCTTGATGCTATACTTGACTTATCTTGTGAGATTTATTGGTATTTGATTTCTTTGTGTTTGTTAAGATGTTGAGACTTCATTCTTTGTTGGTGATTACCATGAAATTGTTGTTCTATTCCTAATTCTTGAATATAACTGTTGTGAACATTCTATACGTATTTGATTGTCATCAATGCCTAATGTTGTTACATCTGAACTTATAATATGATCATCTTAAGTTGTGACTTATTTGTATAATGGTTGTTTCCATATTTGTTAATATGTATCCTTTAAGTCGTTTATCTTTGTGAAGATATGTCATTTTTGGTTGTAACCATTTGTATCAATCTAATCCTTGCTTATTATAATATGCATGCTTGCTTGGTTGTAAGCATATTCCTTATTCTTCATGCTTAAATGTTTATTGCTTTGTTAAGTATTTCTCCCCCAAGTGATGGAACTCTTTAGTTCTCATCCAGGTTGCCTCCTCCCTCTCCTTCCAAAGGAAAAGTCTCTCCATTGACCCTTGTGTCATAGATAGTTCATTACCCGCTCCCTTGACTTTGTGAAGTCATCTTGAACCTTAGTATAAGCCATTAAACTTTGCTCTAAGTCTAAAAGACCCACCTTTACTAGGAGTGTTCTTTAACTAGAACCCTAGGATAGAGTTTGTAAACTCTATGTAAGAATCATAGTAATGATTACTTACTCCCCTCTTGAGTGTTTCAACATAGATTTAGAGAGTTTTGTTAAACTCTATACAAACATTGTTATGTTTGTTCCCCTTTGAACCTTGATCATAATCAAGTGTTCTTCATCCCTAGTGAGGTGAACTACGATTGCTCTAATTCTATCCTAGTTAGGATACATAGGCAGAGGACGCGATGTCTTTGCGAGCAAGCTTAGAAACTATCTTTAGGTCTTAACCTTCACCCAATCCCAACCCATAGCAAACATTTACCAAACTTAGCATGCAAATAAACAAAAGGTTCCTGTAGAGTACTACAGATGTTTAGGATGTGAAATACCTACCCTATGCATAACCAACCCCCGATCCCCGAATCTCTCAGCGTTTTTGTTACATCGCGAAAAGGGTTCTTTCTTTCTTTAGACCTTTCCTTTGGATAAATTAAAGACCGGTTGTGAATTTAAGAATTAAAGATTCAAGTTTAATCAATAGCTTGGTATCGCGATTCTCACTGCAACACCTTGGAATTTAACGATGTTGTTGGTCTCAATGCTTCAGACATGTGTCTGGTTTCCGGCCTAGTGTTACCTTCAAATTTTAGAGCACTGAGGTTCGATAAGTACAAAGGGGATACTTGCCCGAGGCAACATTTGGTGATGTTCTGCAGAAGAATGACTTTGTTTGTGCATAATGACAAGTTGATGATTCACATTTTTTAGGATAGACTAATTGGAGCATCTCTGAGTTGGTATATGCAGTTAGAGAGTAATCAGATCTGATCATGGATGGATTTAACCAAGGCTTTCCTGAAGCAGTATGAGTATAATCTTGACATGCCTCCCAGTCGCATGCAGTTGCAAGAATTGTCTCAAAAGAAAAATGAACCCTTCAGAAGGTATGCTCAAAGATGGAGAGAATTTGCTTCCAGAGTGAAACCGACGCTTATAGACCAAGAGTTGGCAGACATGTTTGTAAACTCCTTACATAGCCCATACTTTGAAAGGATGCTTGGGATTGCACCAAATTTCTCTGAATTGGTAATGGCAGGAGAACACATTGAAAATGGTGTAAAGACTGAAAGAATTCAGAATGTATCGAGCAGTCCGGCTAGTGAAACTGAATCTCTCTGTAGCTCCCAAGAAGAAGAAGATGTGATCAACGCAGTCATGACAGATGTTGGTTATTCTCGAGGTGAATCGATGAAATCTTTTGGTTCTTCATCTTCTCAGCGGTCAGTATCTTCTGTGTCTCGTTATTCTGGACAGACAACTATGCCTAGGGCACCACATCAGAAAAGTTGGGTCACTCCGTATGCAAATCAGTGAGCCCGTGGTCGAGGTCATCAGAATCAGCACCAGAATCAGAGTAGGCCTCGTAACAACTTGGAAAGAACGACTGCTCCTTTTCATCAAGTTCCTATGTCGTACAGCCAGCTTCTGCCACATCTGATTCAGAACTCTTTGGTGGAGCCTAAGACTCTTAAGCCTGTGATAGAACCTTACCCGCCTGGGTACAATCCCCATGCTCAGTGTGGATATCATGGCGGATCCATGGGGCATTCAACCAAAGATTGCAAAGCTTTCCAGGCCAAAGTGCAACAGCTGATTGACAAAGGGTGCATTTCCTTTCCAGAAGGAGTTTTAATTGTTCATGCCAACCTCTCAGTTGTCTAAGCTCGCAGATTCAGAGGGTCATTTCCAGAATCCAGTGGTCCAGACAGGCAGACGTCCTCAACATTGGTAGTCCTCAGACTTTTTATCATTTGCATTTATAGTTTCTTTTCTGTTATTTACTACTTGCTATTAAACATTGTGTTTTGAATGGTAATATTAATGAAGTGACTATGCATTTTTATGAATTAATCATGTTACTTCCGCTCATTTTTGCACAGCACAGACACATGCACTTTTATCCACTCCACTTTATCACTATTGATTAGCAAGGAGGGAGGATGACGAAAACTGAATACTCATAACTGATGATCGTATGATTTTGGATAAAACCCTGTTGATGACGTACAGGCATTGTTTCGAATCCTCTAAACACCGGAGATATAAGGAGTTAGTCCCTAGTTAACCACTTCGAGCCTAGAAGTAGGAGTTTCTTTCGGACTTTCAAACCCTCACATCTTAACCCGAGGCAGGGTAGTTGTCAGTTAATTTAACCGAGCGTTCAAATGTTATAGAGGAGTGTCCCCATTCGAGGACCAATCACAGTTTATCCCTCTCAAGAGGTCGTCTCTCACCAACCACAATGGTTAAACCTCACCAATCAGGAGTGAGACAGTTACAACCCTTTCGGAGGAATCAAGACAGCCATTGTCACACGACTTGTTCCAAAAGAAAAAAGAGGAAAAAAAGAAAGAAAAAAAAGAAAGCCCGCTAAGTAAAAAGAAAAGAAAAGCTGGAAAGCAAATACTTAGGAAAAAATCAGGGCATCCCGCTGGACTTCAAAATCAAAAGAACTCAAAAGAGTCAGTTCAGGAAAAAATTAGGGAATAAAAGAATAAAAAGAAAGCATCTCAAAAGAAAAATCCTCAAACAAGGACGAAGTTGTGTGGCTACAGGAACCAAAGACGAAAAGCGAGTGATTGTCACTCCGAAAAACCTTGTGTGTTCCTTAACCATCGCTCCTACCATTCAATAAACCTTTTGAAGGTGAGCGCTTGTGCCAAGTTAACTGAACAGTAGGATTGGAGATCATCACAGAGACGGGGTGGGTACAAATCAAACTTTGAGCCTAATATCCTTTGTTTCAATAACCGTGAACCCGACCACGATACAACCCTTAAAAGACCTAATTGACGTGGGGTTTAATCTGAAGGCGTACTTCAATGAGGTTGAGTAACCTGACTCCTCACATGATTTGCTAATCATATCCTTGTTGTATTTTTCACTAATCAAATCAGCACTACGTTTGGACTTTTGGTTCATTCGTCACTCATGACACTTAATAAGTGACATGTCTTTCAAAATATGCATGAACACCGCATTAAAATTACCATTCATGGACAAAAAATTTTAATTCCAGGTCATTAGTTGACATGGAGGAAATTCCAACAGGGAATAGTGTCGCTTCCGCGAAAATAAGGTGCCGGCAAAACAGAAGAGTCGCCACCTTTCGTTATTTATCCCTCAGAGCGGGAAAGGAAACGATCGGAAAAACCTAACGAAAAGGGTATAAGACAAGGTCATCGCAACCATCGTTTGGGTTCGGGAGTCGGTTACGCAAGGGGAAGGTATCAGCACCCCTCACGTCCGTCGTACTCGACGGGATCCACGCTTGTTGTTTACTGGACGGGTTGGTTTTATCTATCTACCTATCAAGGCTTGGTATGAAAAGAAAAGAAAATGACTCGGCAAAGCGTCGCACTTTATGCCTACGTATTCTCATCAGAGAATGAGAAATCAGAGTCAACGTAGTTCGACTAACTACGGGTTATGGGGGAAGGTGGCTCGCCAATACATCAGTATTGTGCCTACGTACTCTCAACAGGTATGAGAGATCAGAGCTTACGTAGTTCGGAATAATACGGATTACGGGGATTCAGATTCATCTGTTTTATCGAGTAGGGTTAAACAACAGTTCCAGCAGTTAGGGACAAAGTCTGTTTGCGGTAGAACTGAGAGTTAACAACACTCTTTTCTTCAGAAAATCTTTCTTTGAATTACGGGCCCACGGGGCAAAAAGGTTTGAAGTTTTTTTTTTCTTTTACGGAAGAACTGTTTTTTAGGATGTTTGCAACTAATATCGCACTAGAGACTATGACCTGAGAGTGAACGCGTCGCATGTCACCCAAAGGGTGCCATACTAAACATCCAAGCTGTCGAAAAGAAACTCTCCGACAACCCTTTCTTAGATAGCTTAAGGCTCGTAACGTACGACATCAGTTAGCCTCTATTACTGTATTTTTATTTGTTTTGAGATGAGAAGAGAGAACATGCTCAACTAAGGGGAGACTATCAAGTCCTAATGTTGTCATGCCAAGGATTCATCCTATGGTTGAGGTTTGAAACAGGGAACTCCTAGAAGTTATCATGCATAGTTTTCAACCTAAAGTTCTAATCATCACTTCCTTATCAAAGGAAGTGAGATTCCTAAGGGATCATGCCAATGATAAACAGAAACAGATAAAGCATCAGCTTAAACAGTAAACAGTAAACGACTGTAAAATGCATGCAATGCAAGTGGGGGAGGAAATGTGTGTGGGGCATCAGCCTCCACAAGCTCATCTCAACCACAAGCCAGATATGAATAACTGTAATCATACAGGAAAAATAAAATTCCATCAAGCAAAATATAGGAAACTGCAATCAAACAGAAGAAATGAAATAAAATGCCATCAGGCAAACACAAACCACATGGGCAAGGGAGCTGGGCTCTACCGAATACCCGCAAGCAAAGCCATACAGTAAAAATACAAGCAGAGGGAGCCATTCAACCTCTAGTGCAATCATGATCCTAGCTCAAGTCAATCTAGATATGAACTTATTCTAATGCATCAAGCAGATCAGACAAGGCACATCAGCACAGAAAAGAAAACAGACAAGAAAGAAAGCAGATCAACAACTCCCTCTTTCAATTTCAAGCTTCAGCTCTTCTGACAGCAATCCGGTCTTCAGACTTCAACCACCCTTCAAGGCTATCATCCTCCATTACAAGTATCAACTTGCTTCTCCAAGGTTTCAATCCATTAAACATAAGTATCAACTTGTTCTCTCTTCTCCAAGCTTCATCTCTTCAGTCAATTCCACCTTCAGGCTTCACTCCTAACTGCAAGTATCAACTTGATTCCTTCAGGCTCTCAATGCATCAATGCAAGTGTCAACTTATCCTTTATTCCTCAAGCCTTAGCTCTTTCTTCAATCTCAATTGGATCTTCTTCACAAGCATCAACTTGGTCTTCTGGCTTCAGCTCTCTTTGCTTCACCAGTATCAACTAGCCTTCCTCTTCATCTATAAGCTTCAGCTTCTCAGAGTAGTCTTCAATCACCTGGAAGTATCAACTTCATTCTTCAATCTTCTTCAAGCAAGGAACTCCATCCTCTAGCAAGGGAGAAAGATGCATCTATCAAGGGCAAAGTTTGGATGGTTGACAGCAGAGTGAAGACCAAAGGTCACCACTAAGCATCTTGTCATCAGAGAAAGGGACCCTCAAAGGTTCTACCAATTTGTAAAGAGCCACACATCCTACCAAAGGAGGGATGAGGCCTTTACAAAGGGACCTTTCATCATAGGGAAGAATGGAAGTGATCAACATCATCCATGTTTATGAAGGAAGAGAACTATCTAGAAGCTTTGCCTGCAAAACCCTAATCTTAACCTAATCAAAACTACACCAAAAGAAGGGAATATCCTCACATCCAAGCCTCCTCAAGCAATCCAATGCATCTTAAACTTGTCTTCATCATCATCCAAGAACAAGCAAAGCAAAACCCTAATCTAAGGGAGCTAAAGATGTTAATCTAGTTGAGTTAGTGCCTTAGAATCATCTAAAGCTAACACCTAAACTAAAATCAATCAAAAATAGCAAACTATCTTATAAATTTCTACAAAAATTCCTAAGGGATCCTAATTCAATTAAGAATGCCTCATACAAAAACCAGGGACTAAATCATCTATTAAGTCCTAAAATTAAGTCCTAAATCCAAAGGTATCAATCATAAACCCTAAAAAGGTGCTTCTAAAGGTCTCAACCTAAAATACCACCTATGTTCATCACAAAAAGGTGAGAAAATTCTATGGGGAGCATGCATATCTATGCTAACAACTCACAAAAAATCAGAATCAAAATCATCACCACATGATCACACAAAATTCCACAAAACCAAGTATCAAACATAACTATTTTAATATCAATTAAAATATGAAAATTCCCATAAAATCAGAAAATGCATGAAAAGAAAATATTTTTCTCTAAAAAAAAATAGATTCAATCATGAATCTAATGCAAAAAGAATGGGATCAATTGACTTATTGTTCAATTTTTTATGATTTAATTATGAACCATGAATAAAATGAAGAAATTAAAGAAAATCAAAAGAAAAAGATAAATGCACGGTGCAGATAGTAAACACAATCAGTTCAATTCATGGATTGGGCCATCAGGGGGGGTGTCAGTAGAAAAGCGCCTAAGCCCATATCACAATCAAAAATCAATTGAAAAATGGTAAAGAAAAAGATAAAGGCACGGTGTAGGAAGCAAGCGAAATCAGTTCAAATTCGCAAATGGCCTCGCTGGGGGGTGTGGATAGTGGTCTCTTACTAAAGCCCAAAACCTTTTGTTTAATGATACGCAGCATTTAGAGCATCATAATTCTTTCCTCTTCACAACCTGAGATTAAAACACGGCCCTTGGATCTGGCTCTGGTCAATGGTCATACGTGAATCTGATGGCTAGGACTTCATCACCTACCTCTAGCCATGAAAATGGAGGGAAGCATCCATTGTAGCAGAGTTCAAACATCAACCTCATCCTCACTCAGGCTCCCTCAAATCTCCATCGAAATTCAAGATTTAAAACACTGAATCACTCTAAATCTCTCCCTGAGTCTAACCCTAGCCTCAGAATTTATTGAATCAACGTCTAACCTAAAACAAGATTAAGAATCAAAATTATGCTCAAACCTCAACTATCACTATTCTTCAAATTGTTTGGTCTAAAATGTTCACCACATTACCCTGATCACTTCTCGCTATAACACTCACATTATCTCTCAATATCCAACATGTTCTTGATCCAAACAGAAATTGTGTCATCTCATTGATCATCACCAAATCCTCTCTAAGTTTCCAGAAACGGTCTCCTAACCACATACTATCAATCTAACCTAACAAACTGAGGTAATTCTTCTTAAATTAAGGTGAGGGATGAAAGATTCAAACCTGTGAATTCTTGAATAACAGAAGTAGCAAAGCTTCAATTCAACCCTTCTACTGCTCTAGAATCATTCAATGTACCAAGTTCTTGCTTCTGTATGCAAGAGAATTGATTGCAAATGCTTGGAACTCCAAACCCGATGGTGACTTGCAGCAGGTGAAACTCAAATGCAAGAACACGATCCTTCAATGCTTTGGCTATGGAATTGATCTGGAATCACTCAGTATCCTCAATAGAAGTTGTTGAGATCAAAAGAAAGGATCCAAATGGTGTAGAATGCAGAAACTGATTTCAATTTGCACATGGAGGTTTCAAAGTTCACTCTCTCTTTTTCCTCTCAATCCTCACCAACCTTTCACTTGAACCCCTTCTAATCAATATATAGATGATGTTGGACCTCTCTAGAATCTTCTGGAATCATCCAAGGAGATGTTGAATTTCTCATGTCATCAAAATACCATCTCATGCCATACTCACACCAGTTCTGGTTTCACTTGTTGCAGCAGCTTGTTATGATCCTAAATTCTCTCCAAATGAGATATTAGATGTGTTACAATGCCTTGGAAGCTTGTGCATTGATCTCTCATATGTTTTGCAAATGTTACTTAAGATGTAAGTAACTACTTTTCAAAGTAAGTCCACAAATTACACCTCAACTCAAAAATGTGGCTAAACCAATGTTCTTAAAATGTTTTTTAGAGTCAAAATGACCTATTACATGCCCTGGTTTGGATGTGTAGATCAAAAATATCAATTTCCAACTTTGGTTCATTTAACTTATACCCCCATTTTAGGTCATTTTTGCAACTTTGAGCTACAAGCATTTCCAACATTTCATGACCTCTTGACCAGCCTTAAAACATCATTTTGAACAAGTTTTATGTTGAAAATTTTCCCATTTGAAGCTTGGAAATAGGAGTTATAGCCTTATGATTGAAATGACCTATAATCTCCAAATGCCCAAAATGCCCTTGACTTGTCAAAGCCATAACTTGAGTTCTACAAATCCTATCAATGACTTCTAGTACTCTCTAGAAATCTAAGAGGATAAGGCACAACATTCATGTTGACCAAAAGTTCATAGGAATCATCCTTCTTGGGGAAAAGTTTCATGCAAGTTGGGTAACTTTCAAGCTCCCAAATCCACATACCTCAGATGACCTGTAACTTGTCAAAGTCATAACTTGAGTTCTATAAATCCTATCAATGACTTCTAGCACTCAAATTAAAGCTAAGACAATGATATACAAGATTCATGTTGGGGGTAAGATGAGATGACAATCACATCTTGAGCTAAATTGCCTTGAAGATAGGGGTCAAACTAGGGGATTTTACACTGTCAAGTCTTAGAAACCCTAGCTTGAAACTTCTCAAACTCTTCAATCATGATGAGTTGACCTTAGAATCATCCTTATAACATCTCAATGTATCAATCCATGATCACATGGCTCTTTAATTAGGTCTCAACCTTCTCCAAATCATCAGTTGACTTAGGGTTGACCCAGTCAAACCCTAGCTGCACCACTCATGGCTGAGTCTTCTTAATCTTGCACAATGACCTTTCTAGGCCTCAAAGTGATATTCAACACTTCTCATGAGCTCTCTCAAGACCTCAAGCCCAACTTCATGACTTCAGAATCATCTGATGGCTTTCCACAACTTTCAAGTTAGGGGACCCACACTCCTGGTTTCAACCATTCTCTCTGAGGACCTTTTAACTTCTCTGACAAGGATATCAACCCTTAATCCTCTGAATAACCTTCTTAGCTAGCTTCATAGTCTTGTGTAGCTCTTGGTTGGTACTCATACCTCTTGATCTCCTGCATACATGTCAGTGAAATGCAAATGATAATGCTAATGTGAATGAAATGAAACATAAGCTAGGTAAAGAAAAGTTGGTCAAATTTTGGGGTGCAACAGCTGCCCCTATTCAAACGGCTTGAACCTGACTGGGTGAGAAGCGAACGGCTCTCAAACAATCAAGGTGTGAGACGGTTGAATACCGATAAACCCGGAAATTTGCCAACTGCACAAATACACGGTACTCTGATGGGAATAAATCTTCGAAAACTGAAATATTAGCCGCACGGCAACTAGCTGGGGAATTAGCTACACGGTAACCGGCGATACATGGTCGATCATGCCGTCAGGCATCAAGATTCCTCGGGACTCATCAGATCAACAATCAAGTTAAACATGTCATCGGGCATTCAAAGAAGCTTTCGGGCATCAGCCGGACTTCATCAGTAAGTCTGGAGTAGAATTCTCAGTCAATCATGAACCAATTGGGGATATCCAAACTTCTGCCATCAAGCACCCCGCATCAGCCGAGAGAACTGCTTTGTTAATACGGTTGGACTTCAATCATCAAGTCTTCAAGGGAAGTTTCAACTTCGCTGCTCATAAACCTGTTGGGGATGACACATCTCCGTTGGGGGATTCTGGAGAACTATCAAGTCACTCTGCTTCGGGGTCCAGAAATCATTCTGGGTAAATCACCTCTCTGCTAAGGACTTCAAGAATCATCTTGGACAAATAACTCCGTGGGGACTTCAAGAATCATCCTGAACCAATAACTCTGCTGGAGATTTCAAGAATCCTCCCGAGCAATCACTCTGTCGGGGACTCTAAGCGTCAACTTGAGCAACCAACTCTTTCGACTTCGCTGGGGATTTTAAGAATCATCTTAAACGAGCGCCTTCGCTGGAGAATTCAAGAATCATCCTGGGCAAACGAATTTTGCTAGGGGAATTCAAGAATCATCTTGAGCAAGCGGCTTTGCGGAGGAACACCTGCAAAACAAGAACGGTAACGACCTAGCTCATGCTTCATATGTGTATGCTTTGTCAATGGCGCAATGCTCCACACGGTGGAAATGCTACGCGTTTTTTGGGTAAATGTTATGCACTCATGAAAAATGCTACGACCCCATCAGCAAAATAAATGCTGAAGGAAGAATCTTCCTGTCAAGGAGAAAGAACCACTCTGGTGGAGGAAAGAATCATCCTGCCGAGGAGAAGAAGTCACACCAATCTCAATCAGACTCCGCCTGGGGAAACAAACTTCAGTCGACTGCTGCAGGAGAACGAAGCTCTACGAGAACTCGGACCTGCTCCGGAAGGCAATGTCAATCGCAGAAATAAACTGCACGGCCTTCGCGACTACTTCCCTGGAGGTAACGACTCTGGCGGAGAAATACAGCATCAGCTATTCAACACTCTACTGGGGAAAACCAATCATGGCCCGAACTGCTTTCCAAGGACTCGGCTCTCTTGGGGAACTGCAAACTCGGCTGGGGGAAGGAAGGAATCATCCTGCCTACAGGGGAGAGTACGACTCTGTGGGGAACCTCAATTCTGCCAGAGACTTCAGTCTGGAACTATCAATTGCTGCACACTTCAGTATGTGACTCAGCTGGGGAGATGACGACCCTTCAGGATGCATCTGATTGGGGAGAGAATCTTCTCTGCTTGGGGAAAACATATCAATGCTTACGATCTCACGTTCAGACTCTGCGGGGAGAGGCTGCTGAACTTTGCTGGAGAAGAAGGAATCATCCTGCTTGGGGACGCATACGGCGTACTACCTGGTATATGCTACACCTGCAACAACACAAACAAACAGACAAGATACCCTTCTCAAAATAGACCTATCAAGGTTATCATCTTGTGACAATGTTCAAGTAATTCATTGTTTCAACAATCAGTGGCCTAGGCCAGTAAGTTTATGTATGCGCATTTTATCAAAAACATTGGCGTTCTTTTTCGCAAACAAAACAGGTAAATGCTAAATAAACAAATAGAATTGCTGAATAGTATACATTTTATTGATAACGAACCCCTGAATGGGTAAAAATGTTTTACAACAGATGCAAGCTCCTGGAATGAGGAAGCCGCGCAAAAATAAAACATAAATATACATCAGTATATACACAGATGTCGGCAATGAGGCGTAGACGAACACCATGAGTTGATCCCTCTATGGCCCACTCGACTTCGATACTTCTCCGACGCTTCAGCTTCAGAAGAGATTGATTCAGATAAACGGCCCTCAGATCCTCCAAACCACTAAATAATGAAAGTCCACACGCGGAACGCAGTCATTTGCTTTTTCAAATCCCTAACTTTTGCCTGAATCGCCCTTCCGGGTTTTCGATTCACCGGGATACCCTTTTTTGCCAAAGTCGCCCTTCCAGGTTTTCGACTTTGCGGGTGTAAATTTTTTCAATTTATATCCCTAATTTTTGCCCGAACTTTTTTCCTTTTTTATGGTTCGCCGGGATGCCCCATTTTTGCCTGGATATTCTTTTTCTTTCCAGCGGGTCATTTTTTAAGCAAAGTATTTTTTAACTGCATCCGCGTTCACCGGGGATGCAAAATCTTCACCATCCATCATGGATAACAACAAAGCTCCTCCCGAGAAGACCTTGCTGACGACGTACGGACCTTCGTAATTGCGAGTCCACTTGCCCTGGTGATCGGAGTGTGGAGGAAGAATCTTCTTCAGGACGAGATCACCCGTCTGAAAGCTTCTAGGGCGCACCTTCTTATCATAAGCTTTCTTCATTCAGCTCTGGTACAGACGACCATACGCAATCGATGCTAATCTCTTCTCATCCATCAGGCTGAGTTGGTTTAGTCGGTTCTTAATCCATTCTGCCTTGTCGAGTTTCACATCAACCAAAACTCGCAAAGAAGGAATCTCCACTTCTAACGGTAGGACAGCTTCCATACCGTACACTAAGGAGAAAGGAGTTTGCCCCGGTTGACGTACGCACTATCGTACGATAACCGTGCAATGCAAACGGCAACATCTCGTGCCAATCCTTGTAGGCCACAACCATCTTCTGCACAATCTTCTTAATGTTCTTATTGGCCGCTTCAACGGCGCCATTCATCTTCGGCCGATAAGGAGATGAGTTGTGGTGTTCAATCTTGAAACTCTGGCACAACTCCTTCATCATCTTGTTATTCAGATTCGAACCATTATCAGTAATGATCCGCTCGGGAATTCCGTAACGACAGATGATGTCCCTCTTTATGAATTTAGCCACCACCTGCTTGGTCACATTAGCATATGAGGCTGCCTCCACCCACTTGGTGAAGTAGTCGATAGCTACTAGAATGAAGCGATGACCGTTAGATGCAGTGGGATCGATCTTTCCTATCATGTCGATGCCCCACATGGAGAACGGCCACGGGGAGGACATGACATTTAACGGGCACGGCGGCACATGAACTTTATCAGCATAGATCTGGCATTTATGACATCTCTTCGCAAATTTAAAGCAGTCCGACTCCATCGTCAGCCAGTAGTATCCTGCTCTCAGGATCTTTCTAGTCATAGCGTGCCCGCCGGCGTGCGTACCAAATGTGCCTTGATGGACTTCTTCCATGAGCATACTCGCTTCCTTCTCATCTACACATCTGAGTAGCACGAGATCATGGTTTCTTTTATACAAAACTCCATCAGGACTGAGATAAAAGTTTCTAGATAGCCTCCTCAGAGTCTTCTTATCCTGGGTTGACGCTCCCGCAGGATACTCCTTAGTCATAAGGAAGGTCTGGATGTCATGGAACCATGGCTTGCCATCGGAGGCTTCCTCGATGGCAAAGACGAATGCAGGTCTATCAAGACGAGAAAGGACAATTCTTGGAGCTTCATTCCAAAAATTGACTTTATACATTGAATCCAACGTGGCTAAGGCATCAGCCATCTGGTTTTCAGCTCTGGGCACATGATGGAGTTCCACTCGATCAAAGAACGGAAGCAGCCTTCTGGCATAATCCATGTACGGCACCAAATTCGATTGACGAGTCTCCCACTCCCCTTTAATCTGGTTAATCACAAGCGCCGAGTCACCATATACATCTAGGTTCTTGATTCTCAAATCAATTGCTTCTTCCAGACCCATGATGCATGCTTCGTACTCCGCTTCATTATTGGTGACTGGAAACGTCAGTCTCGCAGTGAACGGGATGTGGGATCCGTGGGGAGTCGTGATGATCGCCCCAATGCCACTTCCATAAGAGTTAACCGCCCCATCAAATATCAATTTCCACTGGGATTTCCTATCTGGACCCTCGCCGGGCAATGGTTCATCATAATCTTTCACCATGAGAAACATGATCTCCTCATCAGGGAATTCAAATTTCATCGGCTGATAATCCTCGATCGGCTGTTCGGCAAGGTACTCAGACAATACGCTTCCCTTGATGGCCTTCTGGGAAACGTACTGAATGTCATATTCCGTCAACACCATTTGCCATCTGGCAATCCTGCCCGAAAGCGCTTGCTTCTCGAAGACGTACTTGATCGGATCCATCTTCGAAATTAGCATGGTGGTGTGATTGAGCATGTACTGTCGTAAACGTTTGGCAGCCCAGGCTAGTGCACAACACGTCTTCTCCAGCATTGAGTAACGAGATTCACAGTCTGTGAACTTTTTACTCAAGTAGTAAATGGCATGCTCCTTTCTGCCCATCTCGTCGTGCTGACCGAGAACACACCCCATACTATTCTCAAGAACTGTCAAGTACATGATTAAGGGTCGTCCGGCCACTGGGGGAATCAAGATCGGAGGTTCCTGTAGATACTGTTTTATCTTATCAAATGCCTTCTGGCAATCCTCGTTCCAGATAATCGCCTGATCTTTCTTTAGTAGTTTGAACATCGGTTCACACGTGGCCGTGAGCTGAGAAATAAACCTAGCAATGTAATTTATTCTGCCCAGGAACCCACGAACTTCTTTTTCTGTTTTTGGCGCTGGCATCTCTTATATCGCTTTTATCTTCGCAGGATCAACCTCAATGCCTCTTTCGCTCACGATGAACCCCAGTAGTTTTCCGGACCGTACTCCGAAAGTACACTTGTTAGGATTCAGCCTCAACCTGAACTTCCTAAGCCTCTCAAAAAGCTTCAGCAAATTGACCAGATGCCCCTCCTCCATTTGGGACTTCGCAATCATGTCATCAACATAGACTTCAATCTCATGATGAATCATGTCATGAAACAAAGTAACCGTTGCTCGTTGGTAAGTGGCCCCTGCGTTCTTCAGACCGAAAGGCATTACCTTGTAGCAAAATGTTCCCTAAGGGGTGATAAACGTAGTTTTCTCCATGTCCTCTGGCGCCATCTTGATCTGATTGTAACCGAAGAAGCCATCCATGAATGAAAACACGGAGAACTGAGCTGTATTGTCAACCAACACATCAATATGAGGCAGCGGGAAATCATCTTTAGGGCTCGCCCTATTCAAATCCCGATAATCGACGCACATTCGTACCTTACCGTCCTTCTTTGGTACAGGCATTATGTTGGCGACCCACGGAGGGTAAGTAGTGACCGCTAAAAAGCCAGCATCAAGCTGCTTCTGCACTTCTTCTTTGATCTTAACGGCCATATTTGGTCGTGTCCTCCTTAGCTTCTGCTTGACGGGAGGACAATCTTCTCGCAGCGGTAAGTGGTGGACCACGATGTCAGTATCAAGTTCGGGCATATCTTCGTATGACCAAGCAAAGACGTCACTATACTCTCTTAGCATCTCAACCAATCTTCGCTTGACATCACTCTGCAATGCAGCCCCTATCCTGACGTTCCTGACAAGTTCTTCAGAACCCAGATTCACAATCTCGATCTCTTCTTCATGAGGCAGAATAACTTTCTCTTCTTGTTTCAACAAGCGGGCCAACTCTTCGGGAAGGTCTTCGTCTTCATCAATCTCTTCTTCGGCTTGATAGATCGGGCAATCGAAGTCGAAGTGAGCCGTAGAAGGTCCAGAGTCGATGTCATCTGTTATGTGGATCCTACAATAACAAGGGTTAAGCTTAAAACAAGGATATGCAGGTTAGCACAAACCTCATTTCCATTTTATTATTTTTCAAAACAAATATAAAACAGGAATAACAAGGATCACAACATTTGAATACGAAGAAAACGCCTTTTGATTTATTGATAAAATGCATGTACATAATCAAACAAGGCCCTGACAATAAAACCACTATGCCTCGGGTAGGACATAGGGTTGTACAATGATTGGAAAAAAGTAAATCATTACTCTTCGCTTGTCATCTGGATGATATCCTTGACGGACCAGTTGTTAAGGCTCTCGCCTGGCTTGCTTGGCTGGATCCAAGAGTCTAGGTCACAATCGCTATCTCCGTTGTCTTTAGACACTGCATTGATGCTTTCAAATATCACCCCGCCGCTGGTAAACTGGATCGGCCCTTTACCTCGCGACGCACTACTAGAAGAGGAGGCTTCAGCCGCAGGAGAATATCCCAACCCAAACTTGTCTTGCTTGTTAGGTATCTCCAAAATTCGCCCCCAACTTGGGGTAGATCCGGCCTGGACAACGGCCCGGGCTTCCTTGAAGGAAGAGAGAGTCATCTCTGGCTTCTCAGTGACTACAGGCGCTACGTCCTTGACTTTAACAGCTTCGAACGCTTGGCATAGGGTTTCGTGGATTTCCCCATCCATCTCAACATATTTGAAGAACGATAAATGGCTCACCATTATGTCTTCCTTGCCACATACAGTCACAATGCTACCTCCGATGGCATATTTGAGTTTCTGGTGCAATGTGGAGGTCACGGCACCTGCGGAATGGATCCATGGCCGGCCCAAGAGACAGTTGTAGGCAGGCATGATGTCCATAATGTAAAAGATTGCGTCGAACGTTTTCGGCCCAACCTGGATTGGCAACGTCACCTCCCCGAAAACATGGCGTTTGGTTCCATCGAACGCTTTCACAACCAGATCACTGGGTGTGCAAATCACTCCGCGAGTATCTAACTTCATTAATGCCTTCTTCAGAAGAACATTGAGCGACGACCCCGTATCCACCAACACGTGGGACATAATTGTTCCCCTACACTCTATCGAGATGTGCAGGGCGCTATTGTGGTTCCTCCCCTTCGGCGTCAGCTCTAGGTCAGTGAACCCTAACCCATTTCCGGCATTCACGTGGGCTACGACCCCTTCCAACTGGTTTACCGATATTTCCTGCGATACGTACGCGGCATTCAACACCTTCAGCAGTGCGTTGCGGTGTGCCTTAGAACACAACAACAGGTTCAGGATGGAAATCTTCGAGGGTGTTTGATGGAGATGATCCACGATCTTGTAGTCACTCTTTTTAATCAACCTCATAAATTCCTCGGCGTCTTTAACAAGTAAGTCTTTTTCTACCCCACAAGGGATCTCTTCAATGACTTTACTTTTACCTTTATCAGTTGCATCAGCTCTGTCCGCCTTATCTGCCGCGACCTCAGGTGGTGCAAACACTCTTCCACTGCGAGTAATTCCGCTAACGCCCGCTAGGTTCTCCACAGACGACCCAAATGGTTCTAGTTCCAACTTCTGTCTGTTGCAGTAGACCTCTGCCCCGTAATGCCATGGGACAGCATTAGTGCTTTCGAAAGGTATCGGCCCAGCTTTGGTGATGGTAATCGTGGGCGGCCTAGGTGCAGAAATAGTTATTGTCTGGCGAGGGATGGTGATGGTGGCAACCTCATCATCTTGCTTCAGCATTACCTCTCCTGATCCGCTTTCGGCCCTTCGGCTAAATTGCAGGATTCCTTCGGTCATCAGACTTTGAATCCCCTCTATCAACTGTTCACATCCATCAGGACTAGTCGCACAGCCCATACACAACTCTCCGCAACCTGGGAAGAAACCTCTTTTCATCAGCTTAGCCTTAACGAAGCTAAGCGGCGTCTTCATATCTCTGACGTCAGTCAACAAATCCAAACTCTCATCTTCAATAATGGCGTTTACCCCACCTCCCCTATGATTCGGCATAGGGTTCTTCGTGACATTTGGCACATTATCTGAGAAGTTGATGATCTTAGCGTCCACCATATCCTGCACCTTATGCTTGAAGGCTTTGCAATTCTCTATTGTGTGGCCTGGTGCCCCTGAGTGAAACTCACAAGTCGCATTTGCATCATAACCTGTTGGAGGTGCCCCTGTCAAGGGAGCCAAGGTTCTCTTCTGAATCAGTTGTAACTGGAGCAGGGTCTGTAACAGCTGGGCATAGGACATGGGCGGTGTCTCGAGGTGACGGCTCGACAGAGGTGCCCTGTTTTAATACTTTCGGTACCCTTGTTGATTCGGTTGTTGCTGCTGCTGCGGCCACTGCTGCTGTGGCTGTTGAACTGCCGGGATAGTTATGCTGGCCACCTATTGGTGAGGGCCTTTACCCTTCCTTCGAGCGTTGGTCACGGCGCTCGTTTCTCCTTCCCGTCTTTTGCCCCATAAGGTTTCTTGCCTCCTCCAGCTGAGGATGAATCACCTTGAATTTTCCCCAGTTTGATCCCATTTTCAATGTGCTCACCCGTGATAATGAGATCTGAGAAGGTTCCAGACATACCGCTGACCAATTTCTCATAATAAACCCCTAGGAGGGTGGCTACGAACATTTGCACAAGCTCGCGTTCAACCATCGGCGGCTGAACCCTGGCTGCCAATTCACGCCACCGCTGGGCCTATTCCTTGAACCCTTCGTTGTTCCTTTGCGACAGATTCTGTAGTTGGACTCGGTTCGGAGCCAAGTCACTGTTGTATTGGTAGTGGTGCACAAATGCTTCAGCAAGTTCCTTCCACGTGCGCACACTGGTAGGTTCCAGACTCATGTACCATTCGAGGGAGGGCCCGGACAGACTGTCCTGAAAGAAGTGCATCAGCAACTTCTCGTCCTCAGAATGAGCGGACATTTTTCTGTAATATGATCTCAGGTGGACGCGAGGGCAAGTGGTGCCCTTGAACTTGGGAGGCACCTTGAAATCAGCAATCAATCCCAACTTGGACATATCAACACCAGGGTGTTCTGGTTCTCAATACTCCTCATCTTGTCCTCGAGTGCCTTGAACCTTAGTCGTGCTTCAGCAGTCAGCTCCCCTTCAGCACCTCTCTGAGAGAACACATCGTCTTGACGGTCTTCTAACCATGGCTGAGGCCCAAGCAGATTTCCAACACCCAAAGCGCCGTTGCCCAGCCCAACGTTGATGTTAGCTTCAAAATTCCCATTACCGACGCCTGTCGTATTGCCATTGAGTCCCATGTTAGCTATCATATTGCCGTTGGCACTGCCGTTCCCCCCGGTCACGGGGACGCCATTCTGAGGAGTTTCAACAGGTGGAGGAGTTGACACAGTCCCGCCATGGAGTACGCCATTGCTATCAACCCTTGAAATCAGAGGCTGAACCAAGGTTCTGAGCTGATCCTGGCCATTGGCGACCGCTTGCATGAGCTCCATGAAGCGATCCATTCTTTCGCGGATTTCCTGAACATCAGTTTGCACTTGCTCCATGATTCTGGTTTGATTTGCTCTGGTCGGATAGCGGTGGATAGGTCTCTGATCAATCCTGGAACAACCTGAAACAACCTGAAAACGCAAAAGGGTTAGGAAAAACGACAAAGTGCTCGTTATGCAGATGCTTCATGCAAATGCAAACGTGTGTCTGTGTGTTAGGGAGGTATCCCCGGATCCTAGTGCCTGAGTGCCAGTGCTGATAATAAGAAGTCTGAGTCCAGTCATGGAAATAACATCTCATATATATGAAGAAAGCCCATCAAGGCGGTACACAACGTCAGTGAGTACAAGATGAATCAATAGCATGACCTCAACCAACAAGCCTGGTGATGGTCAGCATACAACAATGATCAAACAAAAGGAATACAAATAGTCAAGCACGGCCACGGGCGCGAAACTCTTCTAACAACCCTTTCGTTTCTGGATGATCAGGCCGAGTGAGTAACCCTTCGACAAGTAATTCTCTCTGCATAATGGTGTACTGAAGACCTTCGACCGAATCTTCCCATGCTCCTTCGCCGAAGCAATCTTCTAGCTTCCGCTTCTTGGACTTAAACGTCAGTTTGCGCTCCTTCAGGTTAGCAAGAGCCCTGTTGAGCTGGCCTTCAGCGGCATATCTGCGAGCGGTTTCTTCATCAAACCTCTTCTCACTAGCCTTCACCTGGGCTTTCAACTTGGAGATCTGTTGCTTCAGCTTATCCTCCCGTTCTTTCCCATTGGCTAGGGTGGCCTTCCAATGCTGGTTAAACTTGGATATCCTCCGATACGCTTCGTCCAAGTGCTGCTTCTTCGTGGCCAGCACATCGTTGACAGCTTTGAAGTCTCGACCCATGCGCTCGCGCTCAGCTATCTGCTTAGTCAAGTCTGTCCCCAGCTGGTTCACCAGCTCGGTCTGCCTCTTGAAGGAATGAACGGCCTCGCTTCTCTCGCTTCGGAGCTGAGCCAATTCTTTCTCCAGTTCTTCATTTGCCCTCTTCAATTCACTTCTCTCAGCTAACACCCGATTATGCTGCTGAATAGGCATAGTGGTAGGCTCTTCGATCACTGGAGGGCTTTCCGGCTTGGCAGGTGGGAACGGCATCCCTATAGCATCTGCTCTGGCTCTGATCCACGTCACGTACGGAGCGTAGGCTTGACTATTGCTCTTCCCCGGCAATGGTTTTCCCCTTTTACTGATACCATTCCAAGCGCGCTGAAGCTTAGATAACATATCCCCCTCTAGAAGACCAGTGAGGTACAGAGATTCCTGCACCTCTTCATCCTTCGGCGGAGTTCTCAAAGCGTAAGCAAACTGTCGAACCAGCAAAGACAGATTATAGTTTATACAGCCCTCCCTGCCTATCAAAGGCACGTTCGGAAACCCGCTGCAGCTAAAGATAATCTCAGTACCCAACCTATCTCTGTCAAACCAGTCAATATTCTCCGCTGACAGATTCATCAAACGCTCAGACCACTCAGTTGTGGCTGCAGACGAAGCAAAGGGATCCCTCTTGGGTAGGTGACTATCAAGCCATCTATAGAGTAGGGGTACGCAGCACGAGACATTCTTGCCCCTTCTGTTCTCGTTTTTGCAGTGGATGGAATGGTAGACATCTCCTATCAAGGTAGGGACTGGATTCTCTGAAGCAAAGATGTGGAAGGCGTCGAAGTCCACAAAGTCGGGGATATTGGGGAACAGAATGATGTCATATATGCACAGAGCGAGGATGGCGTTGAACACGACCCAACATCCGTCTTTGGCGCACTGCTGAGATTTTCCCACCAAGAACTGCAAGGAGAAACAGGGAACCTTGTTCCAACGAGACAAAACCAACTCGGAGGCGTCCAGATGAAGTGAAGGAGCTAGACTAGCCAGATTAGGCTCAGCATCCATATGAACAAAGGGCATCTGACCCTTGATAGGCACACCTAACAAATCAACATACTCCTCTAGCGTGGGTGCGAGAACAAAATTCTGGAAAGTGAAGCATCTCAATGGAGGATCGTAGAACTGCAGCAGGGCGTGCAACCCATTCAACTCAAAAACAGAAGGTTTATGAACCAAACTGAGCAGTTTGCCGTAAGACTTTCTGAACTCATCTCTCACAGAATCATCTGCTAAAGTAATCAAACCAGTCAGCTGAACAACATCAGGAGCAGGAAGCTTGTAAGCCACGGTCTTCCTCAGAGAACCCATAACAATACAATAGAAGGCCAGAAATCCTAAATCGGGGAAAACGGTACCTGCAACACAGACACACGTTAATGAAATGCAAATGGGTATGCAAAGCAATGTAAAATGCAATCATGCAGCAGGAGATCAAGGCAACTGTGCTGTGGAGATTCTGTATCAACAAAACCATAATCCTGCTCTATCAAGAACAACCACTATATCTAATAAGAAGAAAACCCCGGTATCGGACCACAAATCTGCTCTGTCAAGAACACATATATCTGATTATAAGGACCTTTGATACAGGACAGAAAACTCTGCTCTGTCAAGGACAAACATCTGATAATAAGGACCTCTGATACAGGACCAAAAACTCTGCTCTGTCAAGAGCAAACATATATCTGCTGATGAGATCCTCTGATCCCAACTATAAACCTGCTCTGTCAAGAACAACTACACATCTCTGAAGATAAGGTCCTCTGATACAGGACCATAAATCTGATCTGTCAAGAACAATCATATAACTGATGATGAAAACCTCCAGTACCAACAAACTGATTCACTGTCAAGAAAACCGGGTAGTCTGAAGGTTAAGGTTTCCTGCAACAAACCCGACCCTGCTCACAGGTATGGACCTAAAATGACACAAGTTCGGCATCCTATGCGGTCATCAGCGTCACAGACATTCAAGAGGGGTGATACGATACCCAGAAGGTGTGGCATCACTAGCTCATGAAGCGGCCTCACTCGGCTGAATCCCAAATGATCGGTCCCCAGAGTCGACAATCCTCCAAACCAACAACCCCCTCAACCCAAAGGGTTGAAAAAGAAGTCAACCGGTAGAACCTCGTCTGAGCGTGGATTTCATGAGACACTAGTGTCTGCCAAGCAAGCACGCGCCCACTAATTTCCACAACTAATGCTATGTTCACTCAAGCCGGGGTCTGGCTTCTCACTCATCAGAATTCCCCTCCCACAACAGCATAGATAATCATATCATATTGAAAATAAAGTGCGAGAAATAAAAATGCGATAAATAAACACAACCCAACAAGTAATCATACAAGCGCTAGGATTGACTCTCGCAGGGGACGTTGGATCCCCAAACTGACTCGCATACGGGACGTTGGATCCCAGGAAACTATCAAGTCCCCAGCAGAGTCGCCAGCTGTCGCTTCCGCGAAAATAAGGTGCCGGCAAAACAGAAGACTCGCCACCTTTCGTTATTTATCCCTCAGAGCTGGAAAGGAAACGATTGGAAAAACCTAACGAAAAGGGTATAAGACAAGGTCATCGCAACCATCGTATGGGTTCGGGAGTCGGTTACGCAAGGGGAAGGTATTAGCACCCCTCACGTCCGTCGTACTCGACGGGATCCACGCTTGTTGTTTACTGGACGGGTTGGTTTTATCTATCTACCTATCAAGGCTTGGTCTGAAAAGAAAAGAAAATGACTCGGCAAAGCGTCGCACTTTATGCCTACGTATTCTCATCAGAGAATGAGAAATCAGAGTCAACGTAGTTCGACTAACTACGGGTTATGGGGGAAGGTGGCTCGCCAATACATCAGTATTGTGCCTACGTACTCTCAACAGGTATGAGAGATCAGAGCTTACATAGTTTGAGATAATACAGATTACGGGGATTCAGATTCATCTGTTTTATCGAGTAGGGTTAAACAGCAGTTCAAGCAGTTAGGGACAAAGCCTGTTTGCGGTAGAACTGAGAGTTAACAACACTCTTTTCTTCAGAAAAGCTTTCTTTGAATTACGGGCCCACGGGGAAAAAAGGTTTGAAGTTTGTTTTCTGTCTTTTACGGAAGAACTGTTTTTTAGGATGTTTGCAACTAATATCGCACTAGAGACTATGACCTGAGAGTGAATGCGTCGCATGTCACCCAAAGGGTGCCATACTAAACATCCAAGTTGTCGAAAAGAAACTCTCCGACAACCCTTTCTCAGATAGCTTAAGGCTCGTAACGTACGACATCAGTTAGCCTCTATTACTGTATTTTGATTTGTTTTGAGATGAGAAGAGAGAACAGGCTGAACTAAGGGGAGACTATCAAGTCCTAATGTTGTCATGCCAAGGATTCATCCTATGGTTGAGGTTTGAAACAGGGAACTCCTAGAAGTTATCATGCATAGGTTTCAACCTAAAGTTCTAATCATCACTTCCTTATCAAAGGAAGTGAGATTCCTAAGGGATCATGCCAATGATAAACAGAAACAGATAAAGCATCAGCTTAAACAGTAAATAGTAAACGACTGTAAAATGCATGCAATGCAAGTGGGGGAGGAAATGTGTGTGGGGCATCAGCCTCCACAAGCTCATCTCAACCTCAAGCCAGATATGAATAACTGTAATCATACAGGAAAAATAAAATGCCATCAAGCAAAATATAGGAAACTGCAATCAAATAGAAGAAATGAAATAAAATGCCATCAGGCAAACACAAACCACATGGGCAAGGGAGCTGGGCTCTACCGAATACCCGCAAGCAAAGCCATACAGTAAAAATACAAGCAGAGGGAGCCACTCAACCTCTAGTGCAATCATGCTCCTAGCTCAAGTCAATCTAGATATGAACTTATTCTAATGCATCAAGCAGATCAGACAAGGCACATCAGCACAGAAAAGAAAACAGACAAGAAAGAAAGCAGATAAACAACTCCCTCTTTCAATTTCAAGCTTCAGCTCTTCTGACAGCAATCCAGTCTTCAGACTTCAACCACACTTCAAGGCTATCATCCTCCATGACAATTATCAACTTGCTTCTCCAAGGTTTCAATCCATCAAACATAAGTATCAACTTGTTCTCTCTTCTCCAAGCTTCAGCTCTTTAGTCAATTCCACCTTCAGGCTTCACTCCTAACTGCAAGTATCAACTTGATTCCTTCAGGCTCTCAATGCATCAATGCAAGTGTCAACTTATCCTTTATTCCTCAAGCCTCAGCTCTTTCTTCAATCTCAATTGGATCTTCTTCACAAGCATCAACTTGGTCTTCTGGCTTCAGCTCTCTTTGCTTCACCAGTATCAACTAGCCTTCCTCTTCATCTATAAGCTTCAGCTTCTCAGAGTAGTCTTCAATCACCTGGAAGTATCAACTTCATTCTTCAATCTTCTTCAAGCAAGGAACTCCATCCTCTAGCAAGGGAGAAAGATGCATCTATCAAGGGCAAAGTTTGGATGGTTGACAGCAGAGTGAAGACCAAAGGTCACCACTAAGCATCTTGTCATCAGAGAAAGGGACCCTCAAAGGTTCTACCAATTTGTAAAGAGCCACACATCCTACCAAAGGAGGGATGAGGCCTTTACAAAGGGACCTTTCATCATAGGGAAGAATGGAAGTGATCAACATCATCCATGTTTATGAAGGAAGAAACTATCTAGAAGCTTTGCCTGCAAAACCCTAATCTTAACCTAATCAAAACTACACCAAAAGAAGGGAATATCCTCACATCCAAGCCTCCTCAAGCAATCCAATGCATCTTAAACTTGTCTTCATCATCATTCAAGAACAAGCAAAGCAAAACCCTAATCTAAGGGAACTAAAGATGTTAATCTAGTTGAGTTAGTGCCTTAGAATCATCTAAAGCTAACACCTAAACTAAAATCAATCAAAAATAGCAAACTATCTTATAAATTTCTACAAAAATTCCTAAGGGATCCTAATTCAATTAAGAATGCCTCATACAAAAACCAGGGACTAAATCATCTATTAAGTCCTAAAATTAAGTCCTAAATCCAAAGGTATCAATCATAAACCCTAAAAAGGGGCTTCTAAAGGTCTCAACCTAAACTACCACCTATGTTCATCACAAAAAGGTGAGAAAATTCTATGGGGAGCATGCATATCTATGCTAACAGCTCACAAAAAATCAGAATCAAAATCATCACCACATGATCACACAAAATTCCACAAAATCAAGTATCAAACATAACTATTTTAATATCAATTAAAATATGAAAATTCCTATAAAATCAGAAAATGCATGAAAAGAAAATATTTTTCTCTAAAACAAAAAATAGATTCAATCATGAATCTAATGCAAAAAGAATGGGATCAATTAACTTATTGTTCAATTTTTTATGATTTAATCATGAACCATGAATAAAATGAAGAAATTAAAGAAAATCAAAAGAAAAAGATAAATGCACGGTGCAGATAGTAAACACAATCAGTTCAATTCATGGATTGGGCCATCAGGGGGGTGTCAGTAGAAAAGCGCCTAAGCCCATATCACAATCAAAAATCAATTGAAAAATGGTAAAGAAAAAGATAAAGGCGCAGTGTAGGAAGCAAGCGAAATCAGTTCAAATTCGCAAATGGGCTCGCTGGGGGGTGTGGATAGTGGTCTCTTACTAAAGCCCAAAACCTTTTGTTTAATGATACGCAGCGTTTAGAGCATCAAAATTCTTTCCTCTTCTCAACCTGAGATTAAAACACGGCCCTTGGATCTGGCTCTGGTCAATGGTCATACGTGAATCTGATGGCTAGGACTTCATCACCTACCTCTAGCCATGAAAATGGAGGGAAGCATCCATTGTAGCAGAGTTCAAACATCAACCTCATCCTCACTCGGGCTCCCTCAAATCTCTATCAAAATTCAAGATTTAAAACACTGAATCACTCTAAATCTCTCCCTGAGTCTAACCTTAGCCTCAGAATTTATTGAATAAACCTCTAACCTAAAACACAATTAAGAATCAAAATTATGCTCAAACCTCAACTATCACTATTCTTCAAATTGTTTGGTCTAAAATGTTCACCACATTACCCTAATCACTTCTCGCTATAACACTCACATTATCTCAATATCCAGAATGTTCTTGATCCAAACAGAAATTGTGCCATTTCATTGATCATCACCAAATCCTCTCTAAGTTTCCAGAAACGATCTCCTAACCACACACTATCAATCTAACCTAACAAACTGAGGTAATTCTTCTTAAATTAAGGTGAGGGATGAAAGATTCAAACCTGTGAATTCTTGAATAACAGAAGTAGAAAAGCTTCAATTCAACCCTTCTACTGCTTTAGAATCATTCAATGTACCAAGTTCTTACTTCTGTATGCAAGAGAATTGATTGCAAATGCTTGGAACTCCAAACCTGATGGTGACTTGCAGCAGGTGAAACTCAAATGCAAGAACACGATCCTTCAAGGCTTTGGCTATGGAATTGATCTGGAATCACTCAGTATCCTCAATAGAAGTTGTTGAGATCAAAAGAAAGGATCCAAATGGTGTAGAATACAGAAACTGATTTCAATTTGCACATGGAGGTTTCAAAGTTCACTCTCTCTTTTTCCTCTCAATCCTCACCAACCTTTCACTTTAACCCCTTCTAATCAATATATAGATAATGTTGGACCTCTCTAGAACCTTCTGGAATCATCCAAGGAGATGTTGAATTTCTCATGTCATCAAAATACCATCTCATGCCATACTCACACCAGTTCTGGTTTCACTTGTTGCAACAGCTTGTTATGATCCCAAATTCTCTCCAAATGAGATATTAGATGTGTTACAATGCCTTGGAAGCTTGTGCATTGATCTCTCATGTGTTTTGCAAATGTTACTTAAGATGTAAGTAACTACTTTTCAAAGCAAGTCCACAAATTACACCTCAACTCAAAAATATGGCTAAACCAATGTTCTTAAAATGTTTTTTAGAGTCAAAATGACCTATTACATGCCTTGGTTTGGATGTGTAGATCAAAAATATCAATTTCCAACTTTGGTTCATTTAACTTATACCCCCATTTTAGGTCATTTTTGCAACTTTGAGCTAAAAGCATTTCCAACATCTCATGACCTCTTGACTAGCCTTAAAACATCATTTTGAACAAGTTTGATGTTGAACATTTTCCCATTTGAAGCTTGGAAATAGGAGTTATGGCCTTATGATTGAAATGACCTATAATCTCCAAATGCCCAAAATGCCCTTGACTTGTCAAAGCCATAACTTGAGTTATACAAATCCTATCAAGGACTTCTAGTACTCTCTAGAAATCTAAGAGGATAAGGAACAACATTCATGTTGACCAAAAGTTAATAAGAATCATCTTTCTTGGGAAAAAGTTTCATGCAAGTTTGGTAACTTTCAAGCTCCCAAATCCACAGACCTCAGATGACCTGTAACTTGTCAAAGTCATAACTTGAGTTCTATAAATCCTATCAAGGACTTCTAGCACTCAAATTAAAGCTAAGACCATGCTCTACAACATTCATGTTGGGGATAAGATGAGATGACAATCACATCTTGAGCTAAATTGCCTTGAAGATAGGGGTCAAACTAGGGGATTTTACACTGTCAAGTCTTAGAAACCCTAGCTTGAAACTTCTCAAACTCTTCAATCATGATGAGTTCACCTTGGAATAATCCTTATAAAATCTCAATGTATCAATACATGATCACATGGCTCTTGAATTAGGTCTCAACCTTCTCTAAATCATCAGTTGACTTAGGGTTGACCCAGTCAAACCCTAGCTGCACCACTCATGGCTGAGTCTTCTTAATCTTGCACAATGACCTGTCTAGGCCTCAAAGTGATCTTCAACACTTCTCATGAGCTATCTCAAGACCTCAAGCCCAACTTCATGGCTTCAGAATCATCTGATGGCTTTCCACAACTTTCAAGTTAGGGGACCCAAACTCCTGGTTTCAACCATTCTCTCTGAGGACCTTTTAACTTCTCTGATAAGGATATCAACCCTTAATCCTCTGAATAACCTTCTTAGCTAGCTTCATAGTATTTTGTAGCTCTTGGTTGGTACTCATACCTCTTGATCTCCTGCATACATGTCAGTGAAATGCAAATGATAATGCTAATGTGAATGAAATGAAACATAAGCTAGGTAAAGAAAAGTTGGTCAAATTTTGGGGTGCAACAAATAGTCAAACAGGACTGGATCATTTAGCAGTCTGGATCAGAATGGTATATATTTTGAAACCCTGTGAATCTGGGGCATTGACATCCAGTGAGTTTGGAATCATTCAATCTGAGACAAATCCCCAAGCATCGGTTGATTATGGGGCAGATTATTCAAGAAGCAGTTGATAAGAGGTAAATCATCTTGAGACTCTGCCAATCAGGGGCAGATCGCCCAGAGTTTCTTTAAGTTCAGGGCAGATCTATCCAGTGTTCAATCAGATCAGGTTAAGTCTCTACAGCATTCATTCAGGGGCAAGCTACTTCAAGAGTACATTGAAGCCAACCATGCTGAGAGTTGGTTAATCAAGGATGAATCCTTTTGTTGTACAGATTCTGGGGCAAGCCATCTCAAGATCGTCTCATGGCAAGCTATTTTCTTCTCAGGGTGAACTTTCCCAAAGATCAGACTGGGGTAAGTTGAATCACACTAGGGCAAGTCGTTCAAGAAAGTTTGTTTTCCTCAGCAAGAGTTGACTGTCGGGGAATCATGCCATTACCCTATTCCATAGCCTAAACCTGTTACCTGTCAAAACATTGTAACATGAAACCACTAGAGCCCAGTTCTCGTCTGGCAAACTAGTTCTCGTCTTTAACCTACTGTTTAACCAATTCTCTTCTGGCTAACACAGTTTCAAAGTCCAGTTCTCGTTTGGCAAACCAGAAATTAGTTCTCGTCTGATACCGAAACCAGAAGTCAGTTCTCGTCTGACAACTTAATCCCTTTCGCTACCAGTTCTCGTCTGGTAGTCTACCCTTGAATGCTAGTTCTCGTCTAGTATTTCCCTCTAAAATCCACTTTTGTTGGTAACCAGAAATAAATCCCTACCACCATAAACCTATCCCTAAACCACAAAATGTCTAAATGTACCTGGCACAACATGCCCAATGACTCACATGTTATCACATTCCCCGACATAAGGCTCAAATGATCTCAGTTATCCATAGTTGAGATTCCCTATGTTGATGTTGTTAATTCAGGATTATCTCGCCAGTAGAGAGGTGCAGTTCGGGTTTGTTTCTCCTCAGCAGAGATGAGCGGTTTAAGATTGCAACAAGTTGAGATGGCACTTATCCTTTATCAGAGCAGGATCAAGATTATCCTCAGCTGATCAAGATTGATATCCCCAGCAGTTTGATTGTGTCTCTCTAGTGGTTTAAGATTGAAGTTTTCCCTGACAGGTAGATTTGGGTTTATTTCCCCAGCAGTGAGACGGGTGCAATGTTGCTATCCCCACTAAGTCCCAGTTTTTGGCTCCTTTCCCCTCAGAGTCTAGGTCATCGACTCGTTCCCTAATCAGAGGTCGGTGTTGATGAGTTTCCCTCATGGAGCAATCTATAGCATAGGCCGATTGTTCCCCGGCTGAGTCTCCCTGGCGGGTTGGATTTTGATTCTTCCCAGTAAAGTCGCCATTTTCAGATGAGTATTTGGTACACTAGAAGGAATTTGGTGTCCTAGGAGACCGTTCAGGGCTGTTTTCCTCAGTGGAGCGAGATTTAATTTCAATGGTTGATTATGTTTCCTCTGCAGAGTCGTTGATTCCCCAGTAGAGTGGACATGTTCCTCCAGCCGTGACATTTGTTTCCCAGAAGAGTCGTATTCTGGTGGGCCATCCAGGGTGTTTTCTCTCAGCAAAGTTTGATCTAATCCCCGGTGGATTTGGCTTCTTCTCTCCAGCATTTATTTTACTGGAGCGGTTCCCTTGCATTTTGCATCGTGCATAACATCCTCTAAATGCGTAGCATTTCCATTTCGTATGGAGCATTACGCCATTTTCTAACATCTGCATTTGAAAAATAAGCCAGGTTGTTGCTTTTCTGTTCTCAGGTGCATTTCTAACATATGGTTGATTTATGTTACCCGCGTGGTATTCAGACCCGGCAAGTTGTGATTGATTTTCCGTTGCCCGAATGGTATCCAGACCATGGCAGTTTTCGTTGCCCGAATAGTATCCAGACCATGGTAGTTTACGTTAGCCCTACATGGTATCCAGACCATGGTAACTTCAGATATGATTTCCTTTTCCCGCATGGTATTTAGACCATGGTGTTGCACCCCAAAATTTGCCCAACCTTTCTAACCTAGGTTTATGTTTCAATTGCATAGTCATTTGCATTGTCATCATGTGCATAGTGTATTCATCTGCATTGCATAGCATGAGCAAGCTATCTTAATCAGGGAATCAAGTGCTATTCTTATCTCAAGAGGTATATCCAAGGGTTTCATTCATAGTCAAGACTACTCAGGTCATCAGAGGAGAATTTGAGCTTTGAAGAGCTGTCAGGTTAATCAGTGAATTCTCTCCTATCTTGAGGCTAGTTGGGGATCATCAGAGGAAATGTGAGCTATGAGCCAAGAGTATGAGGTGTGTATGGATGTTATGAAGAGTCTAGAGAATCATTTTTGAGGAGAACCAAGTCATTTGAATGATTGCAAGAGCCTCAGTTGAAGTCAGTCAACTAGGGTCAACACTGGGTCAACTCTAGGTCAAAGAAGTGTTTTGAAGGGCATCAAGGATCATTTGAAGAATGTGGGATTCATTATTTGCTATATGGATATGTATATGATGTTGTGATAAAGAAAAATCAAGAGGAGTCAAGGAGAATTGGAGTTACTAAATTAGGGTTTCAGTGTAAAATCCCCTGATTTAGGTCAAACTTCAAAGAAGTGTAACTTAAGATGCAAGCTTCATATGAATTCTTGGTCCACATGAAACTTGTAGAGTATCTTCATAGCTTTAATTTGAGTGGTAGAAGTCATCAAGATGATTTGTATAACTCAAGTTATGGCTCTTGAAAGTTACAAGTCATCTGAGGGCACTGAAATTTGTCTGTGAAAATTGTCTGTATTCCAAGCAACTTTTGACTTTCAAGGGTACTTAAAATGGATTTCTGGCAAACATGAGAATTGTTACTTATTGTCTTAGCTTTCTATAATGGTATGGTATGCCTTCATATGATTTGTGGAACTCTACTTATGGTCTTGGCAAGAAAAGCGTATTTTGGTCATTTGAGGATTACAGGTCATTCTTAGCCTATGCCTAAAACTCATACAAGGGAGCTTCAAATGAAAAACTTCACAACATTAAAGTTGTTCAAAATGGGATTTTAAGGCTAGAATAGAAGGTGTGAAAGTTTGGAAAAGCTTAGAGCATGGAATTTTAAAAGTGGTGCAAATGACTTGAAAATGGCTTATAAGTAAAAAAAGTTGAAATGAAATTTTGGTTTGAAGGATCTACAAATCCAAAATGGGGCATATGATAGATGATTTTGATTGGAATCAACATTTTGAAAACAATGGTTTAGCCACATTTTTGAGTTTAGGCTTAAAAATTGGACTTCCTTTGTAAATTTGATTCTTGCATTTTAAGGTACCAAAAGGAAAAGCTTGCCAAAGCCTTAAAATGACTTGAAATGCCTTGTTTTCATTTTACCATCTCATATAAGGGGATTTTAAGGAGAATTGCATGGTTATCATGAGATCTCATGGGATTTACTAAAAATAGAAAAGTTGAAAATCTCATTGCATGAGAAGTTCTAGAAACTTCTTGGAAGGTTCTCAAAACTTCTAGATGTTTCTTTTGACATCTATATATGCCCTAGAGTGGATCCATGCAGGGGTTGGTGATTGATTGTACTTGCATACCATAGTTTGAGTTCCTTCATCCATGTTGCATTTTGATCTCAAACTCCATTAAAACTTCATCAATCATCATAGTTCTTGTTTCCATCATCTTCCATCATCATCATAGAGCAATTGGCAAACAAGAGTGAGAGGAATTCGTGGCTGGTTCATGAGATCCAAAGCTTCACTCCAAGTTGCATGAAGGAGTGGCTAGGGTGATTCAAGAAGTTTGAGCAAGAACCAGTGCAAACAGAAGGACTAGCATCCATTGAAGATCACTCGAAGCAAGCATCAAGGCTTGAATTGAAGGGGAACCACCATAGTCATCATCACTTGCAAGGTATGCATTTCTCTTCGAATCTCCTTATTTATTCAGTTTTAGATCATGTTGTTAGGGTATATGTGATAGAGACCATTAGTGGATGAATCATGAATAGTTTGAGGGCTGTTCTTGAGGTTTGGTTCCATGGCCATTTCTGTTTTAGGATCAAGAACTCGTGTATTAGTGTACTACAATCTTAGTTCTTTAGTTTAGAATGATCCCCATAACATGTAGAGTATCCCAGGTTAGTTTCAACAAGGATGGTGATCATGCATATCAGATGAAATTCAAGTGGTACCAGAACTTTCTTCCATCGTGTTTCTTTATTGGTTGTGTTTTAGGAGAATCTATGGCCATAGTCTTGTAGAGGGTGAGGAGGGGAGTTCTTTTGGTCTTTGGATCGTGTTATTTCATGGCGGGACGAGGGAGATATAGGGAGTGGAAGTTATGCACATGGACTAGAGTTTTAGAAACCCTAATGGCTGGTTGGAGAAGATGATGATACTACCATTGGATCCATTGACTATTCCATCTAATCCACGGTCCAGATTAAATAAGAGTTGGAAGGAGAAGTTAAACAGCAAAACGCGCCGTTTTGCTAAATGAATTGCTTGGGCTTAAATCAGTTTTCTTTTCCCACCCCACTCAAAAGCCCAAGTCAATTAACACATGAAATCACTCCTTTCCACACCCCCCTGCGCGCATCCCTTTTCTTTTTGTTTTTTCTGACTCATGGGCTTATTCAGAGTTGCTACTCACACCCTCCTGGAAGCCCACTAAGGAATGCACGTGAAACCTTGAGTTCTACACCCCCCAGCGCATTCTTGGTTTTTTTATTTTTCTGATTGGTTACATGGGCATATCCCATTTTCTTTTCACACCCCACCATGTCTGGCCCACCTAATATTTGAACTAGGCGTGTATGCTGATAGCACCCCCCTCCCCTTTTACTTCTATTTGGTTATTTTAATTCCTTTAATATTTTTAATGCCTTTAAAAAATCATATAAAATTGAAAATAGCTTAGTTCTAATTGGTTCTTTTTGCTATAGGTCCATAATTCTGTCTAGAAAAATACCAAATGATAAAATTGGCATTTTATTTTGTTTTAATATTTTTCATGCATTTTTCTTGTAAATAGCATTTTATTAAGTTTAGTTTAGTGCTTAAATTTGTTGATTTTAGTTTGAATAGATGCTTTAATATTTTTGATCCATTCTTTTTAGGGTGATTAGCTTAGGACTTCAACTTGTATATAGGATTTAATTCATATTTTTAGGATTAAATTTTAGGTGATTTGATTAGGTGAGATTAGAGTGATGAAAATTAGGGTTTTAAGTGAGCATAGGTGAGATAGATTAATTCTTTTAGGAATTTTGATTTGAGTTTTGGGGTATGGGACTATAGGGGTTATGGGTATAGGATAGATCCCTTAGAAATTATTAGGATTCCCCTACTGCTATTGGTATATTGCTTATATTGACTGTGTGGTGTGCCCTCTTTAGGGTTATGATTTTTGTCTGTGTGTGGGGTATTGGGATTGTTTGGGGCTTGGGGAGAGCTGAAGACTTGTGATGATGAAGCCCATTTGAAGATCAGAGACTGAAGACCAATTTCCAGAGTTGATGAGGAGTGTCTCTTGCTGGTAGCTGATGAAGTTTCTAGGATCTAGGAGTTAGGCAGAGCTCTAGAGTAGTAAACTTGATTATCAAACATGGAAGGTCTTGATTGCCTCCATCCTTCTCTGTGATGCAGAGTCTCTCTAAGACACTCACCCCCTTCCTTTGGAAGGCTTGGTGCTAATGTCTAAGGGATAGAACTCTTGAGAGAAATATTCTTTGTGTTGATAGCAGTATGTTTGCCACCCTTGGTGGTCAACTAATTGCTTAACACCCAGTTTACTCTTGTGATTGATTCCTCAGCTTGGAGATTAGGACTTGAAGAAAAGCCACTGGGAGATTGAGGATAAAGACTGATGTCTGCTTGAAGCCTGAAGATAGTTGCTGATGCTGATGAAGGCTGCTTTGCTGTTTAGCTTTTGCTGTTTTAATTTTTGATGTATTGTGTGAATTTCCCGGATTGTATTGTTTGCTGTTTAGCTTGCTGGGTTGAAAGTGAATCCTGTTCACTTTTGCCTATTGTTTTCTAGGTTCGAGGTTGAGCGGGACTCCCTTGCCTCGCTTGTATTGTTGCATCCATGCATTTTTACTATTGTATATATCTGCTGTTTCTGTTTCCGTCTATTCCCTTAGGATCTCTGTTTCTCTCTGCGCAAGAGAGGAGCATGATAGACATTAGGTGTTAACCCATGCATGATAACATTAGGGTAGATTTTTTATCCCTCTTTTAGCCCTAGGATTTGTAGAGTGTCATCTCTTCTTCCTTCAAAACAACAGAAAAACACTAATAAAGGTTATAACAGAGATTAATTCATTTCTTCCGTCAAAAGATTTGAACAAACATCAACCTTTTTTTTGCAATAGGAAAACCCTTGTTTAAGGTGAGATTTTTCATAAAAGACACTTGAACAGCTTGTGTCGTGCGTAGCCCGAACTACGTTTGCTCTGATCTTCCATGCAGTGTGGAAGTACGTAGGCATAGGATGCGATATCCTAGAGAGCAACCTTCCCCACCTTCACCCGTAGTTAGGCGAACTACGTTGACTCTGATTTCTCGTTCCAGACGGGAATACGTAGGCATAAAGTGTGATGCTTTGCCGAGTCAAGTTTTCTTTTCTTTTCGGACCTCACCCTTTAGTTTAGATAGAAGCGTAATCCGTACAAACAAGCAAGCGTGGATCCCATCGAGTACGATGGACGTAAGAGGCGCTAATACCTTCCGCTTGCGTAACCGACTCCCGAACCCAGGTTTTGGTTGCGATGACCATACCTTTCCCGTTTTTCGCGAGGTTTACTTCGAGCGTTTCCTTTCCCCCCGTTGGGATAAATAACGCACGGTGGCGACTCTTCTGTCAGCCGGCGCCGATTTTCGCAGTAGCGACACATGGCAAGTTGGTGATTTATGTTGTCCGTATGGTATTCAGACCTGGCAAGTTTTGATTGATTTATCGTTGCCCGAATGGTATCCAGACCATGGCCTTTTTCGGTTTTGTTTTTTCCGTTGAGTATCTAGACTCCGGTCAATCTCCTTGTGATATCCAGATCATGGCAGTTGTGGTTATATTCTTTTGCCCTTATGGTATCCAGACCATGGCAACTTATGTGTTTTATTGTGCCTTTGTGGTGTCCAGACCACAACAATGGGTGTTATTATTGCTTTATTCGTTGAGTATCCAGACTCCGGTAAAGTCAGTGTGGTATCCAGACCACGGCTCATGTTATTCCTCAGTAGTGTCGTCGGACTTCAGCTGATCGTGTTGTTGTGAACTCATGTGGTATCCAGACCTTGATGAGTGTATTTGTGATATATTCCTCGTTCGTTGAGCATCCAGGCTCTGGTTGTTTACGTTAAGGATCCAGGCTCCTATTTTTACGTTGAGCATCCAGGCTCCGGTTTTTACGTTGAGTATCCAGGCTCTGGTTATTGCGTTGAGCATCCAGGCTCCAGTTTTTATGTTGAGCATTCTGTTGCATCCTAATTTTTGACTCTAAGATCCCGCATATTTTTGCATCATCGGTATAGTTTATCATCTCTTACATTTTTCATAATATCCAATTTATCAGCTGAAATAAACTTTTTAGGCAGTTTAAGTCGTTTTAGCGGATAAAATTTATTTCAAGATTTGACAAAACGCTGTATTTTTCCGAATCGTGTATTTTTTGCTGATCACTTTGGTGTATTCATTTTATTTTTTCGAGCACTTTGATACCGGTCCAATTTTTTTCATTTTTTTTACCGTTTTTATTTATACTTTTAAATAATATATTTTTTAATTAATCAATTTTTTTTAGTTAATACCCTTTCTTATTTTATATTTAATTTTTAATTTTTGAGTTTTAATTTTAATTTTTTATTTTAATTATTTTTTAGAAACTTGTCAAATAAGTCTCATAAATTACTTACTTTTTAGAAACTTGTCAAATAAGTCTCATAAATTACTTACTTTTTAGAAACTTGTCAAATAAGTCTCATAAATTACTTACTTTTTAGAAACTTGTCAAATAAGTCTCATAAATTACTTACCTTTTAGAAACTTGTCAAATAAGTCTCATTAGATTATTTACTTTTTAGAAACTTGTCAAATAAGTCTCATACACTCTTCTTTCTTTTTCAACCTATATAAAGGAAGCAACCACACCATAAAATCTCACACTTCATGCTCTTTTCCTTATCACACTTCCACATAAACTAAAAACTCACTATCCACCATATTCTATCATCACTCTTTCATACACAATATCTTCCATGATATGAATAACTCACCTTCATTTTTTCAATAATAAACCACCACCTACATTTCTTTTCTTCATGCTACCTCTAACCTCACATAAAATATCAACCTCCAAGTAGACACAATACTCCCTCATCTAATCTTTATCAAGTTTTTTTTCTTCTTTTCTTTTACTTTATTCATTTATTTAGTTTATTTTAATTTGTAAAATATTTGGAAAGACAAAAAGGGATTTTTAATTATTTATCTTTTATTAATTAATTGTTAAATATTTAAAAATGCAAAAATATATGTTGTAATTATTAATTAATTTAAATATTTGTATTTAATTTGATTAATTAAATTATTAGTTAATCTTGTTAAATATTTATATTTAAATTGATTAATAATTCTGTTTGTTGCCTGATTATATTTGTGACTGATTTTCTTCCATGTACATGTTACTTTACTTCTATTCCTTGTTGACCTAATCCAAGGAAAGGGACTGTGTGTTGACTTATTATCATTGTGCATGTCCCTTGCTTACCTGTCTTAGTTGTTCTTGGTTCTTAGAACCTAACAAATCGTAGTTCCACGAACTACAGATGCTCTGATTTCTCAAGTCCCTCTTGAGGATACGTAGGCACAAGATGCAATTTCTTGGCGAGCTCACTAACCACTAACTTCCTGTTACCTTTCTCAATTTAGTTTAGAGTCGTCGTGCTCACTTTTAACGTCTCGCCGTGGACTTCCTTTCCCTTTATCCTAACCTTAGGATTTGAGTCGCCGTACTCATGTTTAGCGTCCCGCCGTGGACATTCTTTACCATAACAATCTCAACTTAGATTCAGAAGTCGCCGCACCCCAGGTAAGTACTTCCCTATGAATTCTTACATCCCCTTGGAACCTTGACCACAGTCAAGAGTTCCTCCCCCCTAGATAGGGGAACTATGAACGCTCTGATTTCTCGTTGAGAATACGTAGGCACAAGATGCGATATCTTGGCGAGCCCACTAACTCACTAACAACTAACTTCCTGTTAACATTTACAACTTAGAATTGGAGTCGCCGTGCTCTATTTAGTCGTCCCGCCGTGGACATTCCCCGTGTTTACCTTTGCAACTTAGAATTGGAGTCGCTGTGCTCTATTTAGTCGTCCCGCCAAGGACATTCCCTTCTTTGCTAACTTAACTTTAGTTTAGAGTCGCCGCACTCTATGTAAGTGTCTCGTCGCAGACATTTACTTTCCCTTTGGAACCTTGACCACAGTCAAGAGTTCCTCCTCCCTAACCAGGGGAACTACGGTGGCTCTGATTCCATTCCCGTCAGGATACGTAGGCACAAGATGCGATGTCTTCGCGAGTATACTTTACATACTTTACATACTTTACATACTTTACAAACTTTATACATACTTTATACTTTATATCTTTACCCCTAGCACTTTTCCTTTAGCAAGCAAACTTTAGCAAACACAAATATTAACAAGAGGTTCCTGTAGAGTACTACAGATGTTTAGGATGTGAAATACCTACCCTAGGCATAACCAACCCCCGAACCTTTAGATCTCTCTTTGCTTAGCTTTTAGCCTTGCTTTTTGCTTTGCACTTTTATAGGTTTTTTCTTTCTTTAAACCTTTCCTTTTTGGATAAATTAAAGTCCGGTTGTGAATTTAAGAATTAAGATTCAAGTTAATCAATAGCTTGGTATCACGATTCTCACCGCAACAGAAATGGCGACTTCACTAGGGACTCCCCTAAGAGGGTTAAGCCCACCTTGTTTATATTTGTGTTTGCTATATGATTGTTTGCTTGTATATTTGTATATATTTGTACATATATTTGTCTGTGCCTGGGTTTATCTGTATGTAGGGTTATTACTTGGAGTGGTGAGGATAAGTCCTATACCCGGACTTGAGTGCACCTATGATAGGATGGTGGTATATTCAAGAAGGCTTATAGGGAGTTGATTCCCGACCAAGCTAACTTGAGAAACCACCGCTCAGTGGAGGCCCTCTTGAGAGTTAGTTTTGTTGAACGAGTATTTGTGAAAACATTACTACTTTCGATTTAGGAGCCTTTGACACTGAGGACCTTTAGTTACCTTTTATCCCCACTTAGCCTTTTAGGACTTAGTGCGATGACTATGAGGGAGTATTCCCGAAGTAGTTGATACGCGATACTACACTTAGACGAGACTCTCTTGAGAATATTATTGATTTCCAAGTATTTGGTGTGTCGATAATATCCGAAAGATGGGTCGATGACTTTGGGAACTTTGTTAGAACCCGCTGTGCAGGTGTTTTTCCCATAGTACATACCCTGTGGTTAGTTCTTTACCCAGACCTCATGCTGTGATCTCGAACCTGTGATCCTGTTATGTGTGTTTTGCATCATGTCTTGCATCACATTGCATTGCATTTGCATCTTTGCATGGTTCGTTGCATACCTCTATTTGTCCAGTCGCTCATCTCCAGTTGTCTTCATCGTCTAGTGTGCCTTTGAGTCGTCAAGCTGATTCCTCGACACCGATATCGGACTAGAGCTAACTATAGACGCAAGATGTCAGAGCAGGAAGCACACAACGCAGAAGTCCGAATGGAGATCGATGAGTTGAAGTCAGGCATGACTAAACTTACCGAGATGCTTCAAGTATTTATTGCCAGAGGAGAGCCATCTCAAAGGACTGTCATTCAAGAAGTTTCAAGTGCTGATGCTCCTCCTGTTCAGATGCCACAATCTACTTGGCCAGAGTTTGGTTTACCTCCCAACTACTCTCCGCCCCTTGCATCTACTGCTATGATTGGTCCGACTATCAGACCAGTTTTTCAAGCTCCCATCTTTACAGAGCCCAGACCTGTGGTCCATGTTGTTGCCCAGAATGGCCGAGCCCCCTTTGAGACTCCTTTCTTTGACTACAATGCTGCTAGTGCTCAAGGAGAAGACCATGAAGATTTTGTTGAGCCTGAGATTGTCCGCGAACAATTTCAAAACATAGACAAGAGACTCAAGGCCGTTGAGGGTACTGATTTCTTCAACGTCGATGCTGATAATATGTGCTTAGTCTCTGGCCTCGTCATGCCTCCTAAATTCAAGATTCCAGATTTCGTGAAATATAAAGGTCACTCATGCCCAAGAGCCCATTTGGTCATGTACTTCCGAAGGATGGCAGCTTACACTAACAATCAGAAGTTGCTCATCCATTGCTTTCAAGACAGCTTGAGTGGTGCTTCTCTTAATTGGTATATGAACTTGGAGCACAATAGTATCCACTTCTTCCAAGATCTCGCCAATGCTTTTATGAAGCAATACAAATACAATCTGGACATGGCTCCTGACCGTCGTCAACTTCAAAACATGTCTCAAAATGAAAAAGAATCGTTCAAAGAATACGCTCAATGTTGGAGAGAGTTGGCTTCCCAGGTTGAACCCCCTCTAGCAGAGAAAGAGCTAACTGGAATGTTCATGGATACTTTGTCTCCTTTCTATTGGGAAAAGATGATTGGGAGTGTATCTTCAAACTTTACAGATCTGGTGACCATTGGCCAAAGGTTAGAATAAGGACTGAAAAATGGTAAAGTATCCAAAGCTGCTGAATCTTCTAATGGTGCAAAGAAATCCTATGGGAATTTCCAAAAGAAGAGAGAAGATCAGACCAATGCTGTCATGACTGAAGTGAGAACGCCTCGCTCTAGACCTCAATTTGTTGATCATCATGTTGTTGCTGCTATTGCTGCTCCACGACCAGCTCAGATTCCTCAACGTCGAGCTGTTGGACAGAACCAGTATCAGAATAAGAATCATTTTGATCCTATTCCCATGACGTACACAAAATTGTATCCTGACCTGGTTCGACAAGGGTTGATTACTACGAAGACTTTACAACCTCCTCCTAATCCTCCTCCAGCTGGATTTAGAGCTGATCTTCATTGTGCTTTCCATGAGGGTGCCCCAGGCCACGACTTAGAACATTGTTATGCACTGAAAGCCAGAGTGCGGGAGTTGATTCGAACTGGAATCCTTGGTTTTAAGGATGACCATCCGAATATCCAAAACAATCCATTGCCATAGGATCAAAAGTTAAGCTTCAGTCCGACTCCAGCAACCTATCTTTTTTGAGCGCCAGTGTTTCAGACAAGACAAATTTAGTCACTAGGCCTTTTGTTTCTCATTGTTTGCATTTTCCTTCATTTTGTTTAAACTTGTTTGCTTTTATTTAGTGTTTGTACTTTCATCTAATGAATGAGCATCACAACTTTTGATTCCAAATCATTTTGCCTATTGTTTGCACTTTTATGCTTTATCTTTCAAATATTTACTCCTTGTCCAAACTTTTGATTATGCAAATTTTTGAGGGAGAATGATGAAAACGTATTATCCATAACTGCTGTTGGTATGCTTTCAATCAAACTTTGTTGACGATGTAAGGCATTGTTTCAAACCCTAAACACTGCAGAAATAAGGAAGGTAATCCCTCGTTAACCCCTTCGAGCCTAGAAGTTGGAGTTTCTTTCTTTACAAAAACCTGCAATTTTAACCTTGGGGTGGGTAGTTCTCAGTTAACTTGGCTGTGTGTTCACGCAAGACAGGTTGCAACCACAATTTATTCTCCTTCGCACACAACAAGCAAGTGTCGGAGATGTTTTTCAATACCAAAAAGCCGATGATGGTTCACCGTGATCATTAAGCCAGACAGTCACTTTCTTTCAAAAAAATCAAAAGATAAAAGCCCGCTAAGTTAAAACCTATGAAGGAGACTTAGGCAAAACTGGGGCATCCCGCTAACTGTAAGTTTTAAAAGAAACAGTTCAGGCAAAAGTTAGGGATAATAAATAGAGGAGATCTTTAAATCCTTTAATTTCAAAAACAAAAAAATGTTATAAAGAGTAGTGACTACCTTTTTTAGAAAGTCCCTTGACTTCTGAACCATCATCACAATAATCAGTGCAATTCCTAACCTATGGGAAACTGAGTGAATAGTATGAGCTAACTGAGCGTAGGACTGAAGATCGTCACGTAGATTGGGTGGGCACAAATAAACTTTGAGCCTTTATCCTTTGTTTCTTAAATCGTGAACCAGGCCACGTTACAACCCTCAAAAGACCTAACTGAAGCAAGGTTATTTTGAAAGCATACTACAACAAGGTTGCGTAAACTGACTCCAAAAGATCTTTGCAAGTTAATTATTTTGGCAGTACACCTTTGCTTTAAACTTTGGGTGTCTTGAACCACCATGTTCTGACCAATGACTCAGTTATTTTGCACCTTTCAAAAATGATTTTTGATTTCAAAAGTTACATGCTTTGCATTACCATGTTTGTATGAACACTTTTGTTTGCAAATTGGCTTTCCTCTCAAGGATTTTCCAAACATTGAGAAACTTGGTTGGTGATTCTATAAGGGGCAAGTTCCTTTTACATCCTGTTTAAGAATCAATTGAAGATTTGTTCAAGGCATGATATTCTCAGATTTGGTTTATCCAGAATATATTTCAAGACTCAGACTGGGGCAAGCTCTCCAAGCACCCGATGCCTCGGTCAACATCAGACAAGCTGAAGTCATCATCAGTTCATCTTTAACAGACAGCTAAACTGGGGCAGTTTACTTGAAGAAACCCCAATCAGCTCCTTATCCTTCCTACAAGGGTTATCTATTTGATACAATTTATCAGTGCGGCATAGATGTGTTCGTCAACAGCATCTTTAGTCCCCAAGCAGATTGAAAGTGATCTTCGTGTTGAGGAATCATGTCTTCCAGTCTTGTCTTCTCACCAAAAGAGTCGAGCCTTGTCGTCGACATTTGCATTTGCATTTGATCATATGTCATCTGCATAATTTATACATGTGTATATCATAAGCATAATTCATGTACATGTGCACGTCATGGGTGTTTTATCCCCATTTGCTTTTTCTCCCGAGGTCGTGTTTTACCCGCGTCTTACCTTGTGGATGAATTTCAATTTATCTATCATCATGGGTGTTTTATCCCCATTTGCTTTTTCTCCCGAGGTCGTGTTTTACCCGCGTCTTACCTTGTGGACAAAATTTCAATTTATCTAGCATCATGGGTGTTTTATTCCCCATTTGATTTTTCTCCCGAGGTCGTGTTTTACTCGTGTCTTACCTCGTGGACGAATTTCAGTTTACCTGGCATCATGGTTGTTTTATCCCCATTTACTTTTCCCCCGAGGTCGTATTTTATTCACGTCTTACCTTGTGGTCAAAATTCCAACTCACTTGGCACCTACCAAACAGTTTGTGTCGTGACTTATCTGATGGTTTTCCAGATATTTATTTCTCTCTCTGATGGGTTTCCAGATTGAGTCTTTGTTCTTTGTTCTGATGTTCTTCCAGAACTTATCTGATGGTTTTCCAGATATTTATTTCTCTCTCTGATGGGTTTCCAGACTGAGTCTTTGTTCTTTGTTCTGATGTTCTTCCAGAACTTATCTGATGGTTTTCCAGATATTTATTTCTCTTTCTGATGGTTTTCCAGATTGAGTCTCTGTCTGATGTTTTTCCAGATTGAGTCTTTGTTCTGATGTTTTTCCAGAACTTATCTGATGGTTTTCCAGATATTTACCTTGATTCTGATGTTTTTCCAGAATCCATCTGTTGTTTTTCTGGATATGTTTCTCTTCCTGATGTTTTACCAGAATTTATTTCTTTTGTCGTCTGATGTTTTTCCAGAACCCCTTTGTGTCTTTAAATTCTGATGTTTTACCAGAATTTATTTCTTTTGTCGTCTGATGTTTTTCCAGAACACCTTTGTGTCTATCAGAGTTTTGTTCAATGCACTTCTGACAAAATCTCTGGTGACTGTGACTTTTCCCCCAGTAAGTTTCATTTGCTTTCTATATGTTTTTGTTATCTCACTGTGTGTTACTTTCAGCATCTGATGTTTTTCCGGATGTTTGTGTCTTTGTTTAGGGTTTGTCCCTCTCTTTTCAAGTATTATTGGATACTCTATGTCACACTGGCAGATGTTCATAACATTTTATTTTCCTCAATTGTGTCTCCTAGATACTTTCTCCCGTGAAGTTGTCAGTCTTTCCCCAGTGGAGTTGCAGCATCTTCCTAATATATATTCGTCTCCTGTGGCATCTTTCCTCATAAAATCTTTATCTTGCATATCATATCATATCATAAGTATTTTGTGGCATCTTAGGGTCAAAAATTGTGCATGTTTGTATTTAAGTCTCTCCGACCGTGTCGAGACGAAAATTTCAATTTTCACCTCTCCGGATCGAAGAAACTTAAACAGGGGCATCTGTTGCATCCTAATTTTTGACTCTAAGATCCCGCATATTTTTGCATCATCGGTATAGTTTATCATCTCTTACATTTTTCATAATATCCAATTTATCAGCTGAAATAAACTTTTTAGGCAGTTTAAGTCGTTTTAGCGGATAAAATTTATTTCAAAATTTGACAAAACGCTGTATTTTTCCGAATCGTGTATTTTTTACTGATCACTTTGGTGTATTCATTTTATTTTTTCGAGCACTTCGATACCGGTCCAATTTTTTTCGTTTTTTTACCGTTTTTATTTATACTTTTAAATAATATATTTTTTAATTAATCAATTTTTTTTAGTTAATACCCTTTCTTATTTTATATTTAATTTTTAATTTTTGAATTTTAATTTTAATTTTTTATTTTAATTATTGTTTAGAAACTTGTCAAATAAGTCTCATAAATTACTTACTTTTTAGAAACTTGTCAAATAAGTCTCATAAATTACTTACTTTTTAGAAACTTGTCAAATAAGTCTCATAAATTACTTACTTTTTAGAAACTTGTCAAATAAGTCTCATAAATTACTTACTTTTTAGAAACTTGTCAAATAAGTCTCATTAAATTATTTACTTTTTAGAAACTTGTCAAATAAGTCTCATACACTCTTCTTTCTTTTTCAACCTATATAAAGGAAGCAACCACACCATAAAATCTCACACTTCATGCTCTTTTCCTTATCAAACTTCCACATAAAATAAAAACTCACTATCCACCATATTCTATCATCACTCTTTCATACACAATATCTTCCATGATATGAATAACTCACCTTCATTTTTTCAATAATAAACCACCACCTACATTTCTTTTTCTTCATGCTACCTCTAACCTCAAATAAAATATCATCCTCCAAGTAGACACAATACTCCCTCATCTAATCTTTATCAGGGTTTTTTTCTTCTTTTCTTTTACTTTATTCATTTATTAGTTTATTTTAATTTGTAAAATATTTGGAAAGACAAAAAGGGATTTTTAATTATTTATCTTTTATTAGTTAATTGTTAAATATTTAAAAATGCAAAAATATATGTTGTAATTATTAATTAATTTAAATATTTGTATTTAATTTGATTAATTAAATTATTAGTTAATCTTATTAAATATTTATATTTAAATTGATTAATAATTCTGTTTGTTGCCTGATTATATTTGTGACTGATTTTCTTCCATGTACATGTTACTTTACTTCTATTCCTTGTTGACCTAATCCAAGGAAAGGGACTGTGTGTTGACTTATTATCATTGTGCATGTCCCTTGCTTACCTGTCTTAGTTGTTCTTGGTTCTTAGAACCTAACAAATCGTAGTTCCACGAACTACGGATGCTCTGATTTCTCAAGTCCCTCTTGAGGATACGTAGGCACAAGATGCAATTTCTTGGCGAGCTCACTAACCACTAACTTCCTGTTACCTTTATCAATTTAGTTTAGAGTCGCCGTGCTCACTTTTAACGTCTCGCCGTGGACGTCCTTTCCCTTTATCCTAACCTTAGGATTTGAGTCGCCATACTCATGTTTAGCGTCCCTCCGTGGACATTCTTTACCATAACAATCTCAACTTAGATTCAGGAGTCGCCGCACACCATGTAAGTACTTCCCTATGAATTCTTACATCCCCTTGGAACCTTGACCACAGTCAAGAGTTCCTCCCCCCTAGATAGGGGAACTACGAACGCTCTGATTTCTCGTTGAGAATACGTAGGCACAAGATGCGATATCTTGGCGAGCCCACTAACTCACTAACAACTAACTTCCTGTTAACATTTACAACTTAGAATTGGAGTCGCCGTGCTCTATTTAGTCGTCCCGCCGTGGACATTCCCCGTGTTTACCTTTTCAACTTAGAATTGGAGTCGTTGTGCTCTATTTAGTCGTCCCGCCAAGGACATTCCCTTCTTTGCTAACTTAACTTTAGTTTAGAGTCGCCGCACTCTATAGAAGTGTCTCATCGCAGACATTTACTTTCCCTTTGGAACCTTGACCACAGTCAAGAGTTCCTCCTCCCTAACCAGGGGAACTACGGTTGCTCTGATTCCATTCCCGTCAGGATACGTAGGCACAAGATGCGATGTCTTCGCGAGCATACTTTACATACTTTACATACTTTACATACTTTACAAACTTTATACATACTTTATACTTTATATCTTTACCCCTAGCACTTTTCCTTTAGCAAGCAAACTTTAGCAAACACAAATATTAACAAGAGGTTCCTGTAGAGTACTACAAATGTTTAGGATGTGAAATACCTACCCTAGGCATAACCAACCCCTGAACCTTTAGATCTCTCTTTGCTTAGCTTTAAGCCTTGCTTTTTGCTTTGCACTTTTATAGGTTTTTTCATTCTTTAAACCTTTCCTTTTTGGATAAATTAAAGTCCGGTTGTGAATTTAAGAATTAAGATTCAAGTTAATCAATAGCTTGATATCACGATTCTCACCGCAACACATTCAGACTCCGGTTTTTGTCGTCGAGTATCCAGACTCCGGCAAATTTCGTTGACTCATTTTGTTCGTTGAATATCCAGATTCCGGCAATGTGAAATAATATGTTTTTAGCCTGTATGGTATCCAGACCACGATACACTTTTTTTGATGGACAAGTTCATCTTATTATGTTTCCCCAACAGAGTTATTTGGTTAAATTTCTCCTTTCTCCTTGCCAGAGTTGCTTGGTTAAGTTTCTCTCTTCCCTAGTAGAGTATTCTTGTGAATTATCATATTGTATCAGCCTCGGTTGATCCGGCCTTTGGGTTTGATGCCTGTGGCGTTACACAGATGCCTGCTGGATAGTAGAAGATCAATCGTTATTGATCCGGCCTTCGGGTCCGATGCTCGCTTTTATTTAGCGAATGCCCGACAGCGATGTCAGAGGTATTTATCTTCAGGTCCGATGCTTGTGGTATCCTATGTCTGGAGGCGATGTCAGATGTTTTCCGTTTGTCTGGCAGCGATGTCAGACATTTATCAGCTTTGTGGTTGTTTGGCGGCGATGTCAGACGTGTATCAATGTTGTGTTTGTCTGGCCGCGATGTCATAAAATTTTATCCCTTGCAGATTTCTGGCGGCGATGTCAGATGCTTTCTTTCAACTTAATACCGAAGCCTGGCGGCGATGCCAGATGTTTCCTATCAACTTTGAGATGATTCAACTTAATATCGATGCCTATTTTAATTTAACAGATGCCTGACGGTGATGTCAGATGTTTTTCCGAATTAGCATCGACAACTAATGGCAATGTTAGATGATTATCAACTTTGTAGATTACTGACGGCGATGTCAGTTGTCTATTAGCTCAGCAGATGCTTGGCGGCGATGCCAGAGGTTCTGTGTTGATTCAATCTTCAGGTTTGTTACCCGCTTTTATTTAGCGAGGGTCTGGCGGCGATGTTAGAGGATCTTACTGTTGGATTCGATGTCTGTTTTTATTTAACAGATGCCTGATAGCGAGGTCTGATGCCTGACGGCGAGGTCAGATGTTGTTACCAACTTGATGTTGATGTCTGGCGGCGATGTCAGATGTTTCACCGTTTTTATGCAGATGCCTGACGGCGAAGTCAGATGTCCCTTATCCGCCACCTGATAACCAGTGGTTTCTTTCCGACTTAGTGTTGATGCCTGACGGCGATGTTAGATGATCTTTCCAACTTAGCGTCGACGATTTGAAAATCGTTAATCAACCAGCTTGTTGCCGTTGCAACTATTTCTTCAGTTACTTCCGGAGATTTTTTCTAATATATCATAGTTTATAGTTCTGTTTTTACGGTTGGCAAATTTCCGGGTTCTTTGGTATTCAACCGTCTTTTACCTTTGAATGTTTGAAAATCGTTCGCTTTTCAACCCTTCATGTCCAAGCCGTTTGAATAGGGGCAGCTGTTGTACCCCAAAATTTGACCAACTGTTTCTCGTAATTTGGCTTATGTTTCGTTTCATTTTGTATTTGCATCTGCATATCGCATATTGTGCATTTTTTCAGCCGGATTGATTTTATGAGGATTACAGCCCTCTCTCTCGTGTTTCAAGCGCTTCAAGCCAAATCAAATTAACAGGTTTATTTTGGAAGTGGTGCTCTTCCCGGTGATTCGATCTTCGCTGTTATTTTTGGGATATTTCGGCATCCGTACTTTTACCGTTTATTTCGTTACTTTCTCGAATTTTTATTCTTTGATTTAATTGCTTTTATTTATTTTCATTAGAATTATCTTGATTTTATAGAACTTTATTTCATTAGATTTTAAATAGATAGTTTTCTGTTTTATTTTAGAATATTATTAGAGTTTTAATAGCTTTTCTATTTTTATTTGTTTATGGAATTTTAACTGTTTTTAGAATATATTAGAGTTTTATTAGTTTTAATAGATTTAACTAGCTTTTCTATTTTTAATAGTTTATTAGAATTTAATATAGATTTTGTTTAGAAGTTTAGTTGGGATTTATTGAGTTACCATTTTTAATTGGCCTGTTTAGCTTTAATGTTCATTAAGTCTTAGTCAGCATTTAATATTGGTATGCTTTGGTCTTGATTTCTTAGCTAGTTCATTAATCATGCAGCTTTATCACTAATCGTTCAACATTATCATTAACTAATCTCAGCTTTAATTATTTGGTCAGCTAATCATGTTTTCGCAGGCCAGGTGTCGCTGTGTCAGGGCTATAAAACCCCGTTCACTCTCTCTCTTCATTAATGGCGACACGCGTTCCAATGTAAACTCTAAAACAGTCCCACCAGCGAAATCAAACGCCACCTCCCTCACACCGGAAACATCACCGGAAAATTCATCACACGCCAGAAACTTCATACCGTTCATCAATGTTCACCAGATCTTCATATGATCTTCATCAACATTCATACAGTTTTTCCAGATTTGCTTCATAAACCTTCATTTGTATTCATCCACCTTCAAGCTTTTTTCTAGAAACTCATACGATGTTCATCAACCTTCAAGAATTTCCCAGATTTATCCATGAACACTCATCTTGTTCATCAAGATCTTCAACCGCGTTCACATTAACTTTCCAGATTTCCTAACACCTTCATCAGATCTTCAAACATTCATCAACACCAATTCAACGAACCACCAAACCTCTTATTTCCGCCCTCATCGTCTCCTCTGAGCATCAACCAAAATTAAACTTCCATCGAAGAAATCCATATCTGAACCTAGATCTTCATCACCCACGGATTTCAAACTCACATATCTATAGGCAAAACATCCAATTGAACCATCCTCGCCCAGCAGATTCTCCATAATCATCAACATGCAACTCCAGATATCCCACAGATTCAACAGAAATCTCAAATCTCGTCACCATAAACTCAACGAAGTTCATCCAAACTTCCGGATCTAAAACTTTAACCACAACCTATCAACAACCTCAACGAATATCACCTCAAGCTTCAATCAACTTCAATCCAGAACCAATTTCGTCTTCATTTCATTGCCTTCATATTGTCTTCGTACCTTCAATGATTTTTCCAAATCCTCAGATCTCCATATCTTCATGAGCTTGTTTCAGAAGTTCGTCATGAAAGAAGCTTCAATCTCCTCCAACATCTCAAACGGAGCTCACATATACTCTCACAGTACTCGACAGAAAACGGAGGGATAATCATCTGGATTTTGTTTGTTCATTTTCATGTTGTAGGTAACGATGATGTTTGAATGAAATGAAGTTAAGTTGAGAGTAAGATAGGTTTTGGTTGGAAGGGATTTTGGAGGAGGAAGCGGATGAATTGAACAGAGAGAATCTGAGGATGAAAACGGCAGCTAGGGTTTATGGTTGACTGATGTGAGGAAGAGGGAAGAGCTTTGTGGACCTCCACAATTGATTAGTGGGCCTTGGGCCCAACTTTCATTATCTGGATGCACTCGCCGTTTTCATTATGCACCCCTACTATTTATTGTGTTGTTTGTGATGTTGGGCTCAAGGCCCAACCAGATTCCCTAATGCACCCCTATCCATTCTTGCACACCCTCTCTGTTTACTGCTATGCTGTTTGTTTATTTTGGAGTTGGGCCAAGCCCAACCATGTGGATTCCTTGTTGTACCCTTCTGTTCTCTACTGTATTCCCCCCCCCCCCCCCCATGTATATTATTTTTCTTTTAGTTTGTAATTTACTTTAATACATGTATATATTTTTTACTATTTTCTTTTAGAAAGGTTTATGTATTATATTTTTCTTTTAGATATTATATATATATTTTATATAGAATTTTTCTATGCTTATATTATTTTAAATTTCTTTTAGAGCTTTTATTTTCTATTAGAGATTTTATTGTCATTTTAGAAATTGATTTCTTATTCCCATTTGTTATTGGGCTTTTCATCTCATTTTAGTTTTTGTAGGTCGATGATGAGACCTCCGTAATTCGTTATTAATCAAAGTGTTGATGGATAATGTAGGATATGAGACCATTTCTTTCTCTTCTTCTTCTGATTTTATTGACTTTCTTCTGGTTTGGTCCGTGTGACATGATTCAATTGGAGAATGATTCTCAATATCATTTTTGTATCTTGTCTTTGACACGGATATCAATAGGCTACCTCTTGGAGTTTGACTTCATTTATAAGTCGAATTATGAAGATTCAGCGTCACATTGGTTCTGATTCGAAACGTCTTCATCAACGATCAAAAGAGAAAAAGCTTGGAATGGAGCTTGCACACAAAAGTCAAGGGTCAACGGAACCACTCCGTTCGGTAACATTGTTTTTATTTCATCTCTTTCATTTCTTTTATTCAACTGCTGAGTGTTGTGAGTATTCGTTTAGATACGTGGGAAATGATAAGTGGGGGACTTCCTCTCACTCGTCTAGAGTGTTTAGATATGCGACGCATTCGCTCCTACGTCTTAGGACTTAGCGTGTGCGTCCCGTTCCGAACCTTTTCTCTCGCATCCTGGCGATTGAGACCTTTTCTTTTCTCTCACATCCTGGCGATTGAGCTTTTTTATCTTTCCCTCGTGCAATCGAGACCGTTTTTCCGTAGTTGGCGGAACTACGGATGCTCTAATCTCTCATACCTATTGAGAGTATGTAGGCATAGGATTGCGATAATCCTAGCGAGCATACTAACAACTAATTTCTCTCTTCTCTCGCTTTCGTGCGATCGAGACTTTCCCGCTGACGACTGATCTTTCCCTTTCTCTTGCCCTAGCGCAATTAAGACCAGACCGTAGTTCTAGAACCCGTAGGTTCCCGTGCCTTTAAACCAATGACATGCTACGTCCGTTCTACCGCAAATAGGTAACGCCTAAGTCTCCAATGGTCGAGCATCAATACACCTAACGGCTAGAATGCGTACGCTAGTATTGTCAACCCTTTCTCTCACCCCCGTGTGATCGAGAACACCCTTTCGTCCCGTAGTTAGCCTGAACTACGTTTAGCTCTAATTTCTCATGCCAAATGAGAATATGTAGGCACAACACGCGACGTCTTGGCGAGCAATTCCCCCCGAATTTTCCTGAACTACGTTGACTCTGACTTTCCCATTGCACGAGGGAATACGTAGGCATAGAGCGGCGATGCTCTATCGAGTCAGTTCCTTCTGTTTAGCTTTAGAAGCCGTAGATAGTTTGTTTTCACCCATAGACTAGACAACCCAAGCGTGGATCCCGTCGAGTACGATGGACATGAGGGGTGCTCATACCTTCCCCTTACGTAACCGACTCCCAAATCCAGGACTTGGTTGCGATGACCTCGTCTTTTCCCTTTTCGTCAGGTTTTTCTGATCGTTTCCTTTCCCTCTCTTTGAGAGAAATAACGAAAGGTGGCGACTCTTCTATTTTCCGCCGGGTGTTTTTCGCAGTTGCGACATGATCCCAGTGCTCAATACGGATATCATGGAGGATCCATAGGGCACTCAACGGAAGATAGCCAGGCCTTTCAAGCCAGGGTGCAACAGTTGATCGACAAGAGGTACATTTCCTTTTCAAAAGGAAGATTGAGGATGCATGTCGACCTTTCATCCGATTGAGAGTGAAGATGGCTGACTCGGCAGTGTCACTACTGCGAAAATCGGCGCCGGCTATGACAGAAGAGTCGCCACCGTGCGTTATTTATCCCAACGGGGGAAAGGAAACGCTCAGAGTAAACCTAACGCAAAACGGGAAAGGAATGGTCATCGCAACCAAATCCTGGATTCGGGAGTCGGTTACGCAAGGGGAAGGTATTAGCACCCCTCACGTCCGTCGTACTCGACGGGATCCACGCTTGTTTTCTAGTACGGATTGTATTCTATTTACACTAGAAGGTCTGGGTTAAAAATAAAAGAAAATGACTCGGCAAAGTATTGCACTTTATGCCTACGTATTCCCGACTGGAACGAGAAATCAGAGTCAATGTAGTTCGCCTAACTATGGGTTATGGGGGAAAGTTGCTCGCTAGGATACGGCATCCTATGCCTACGTACTTTCATACAGCATGAAAGATCAGAGCAAACGTAGTTCGGGCTACGGAAGACACAAGCTTGTCTGACTGTTTTTTATTACCTTATGAAAGGGTTTTTCTTGATTAAGAGCCCAAGCGGACAAAAATGACACTTTGATGTTTGTTTGTATCTTTTACGAAAGAAGTGTTTTTAAGTTTGTTTGCAATCTCGGACGCACTAGAGACTATGATTTGAGAGTGACTACGTCGCGTGTCACCCAAAGGGTACCACACTAAGCAGCCAGACTACTGGAAAGAAGCTCTCCAGCAACCCTTTCTCAAATAGCTTAAGGCTCGTAACATACGACATCGATTAACCTTATTACTGTATTTTTGAGTTGTTTTGAGATAAGAAGAGAAAGAAGCTCTAAAAAGCCTAGGGTTGAAAGGGGAATAAAAACTAACCTAATGTTGTCATGCACGGATAAGAATCCAAATGTCTGTCATAATTCCCTCCTGCACAGAGGAAATCAGAGATCCTAGGGGATAAACAGAAAAGAAAGCAAGCAAATACAGTAAAATGCATGCAATGCAGCAATACAAGCGAGGCAATGGAGTCCGGCTCAACCTCGAACCTGGGAAAACAACAGGAAAAGTGAATCAACATTCACTTCAAACCTAGGGGGCAAGCTGCACAAGCCAACAAACAATACAGAAAACAAAAAACCACAGCAAAGGAGGCAGCCCAAGCAGCAGCACCAAACTCCTACAGTTGACAGCACCAGCAGCAGCTCTGACAGCAACAGGTTGATTAAACAGCAAAAAGTTGACAGCAACAACCTTCATCTGCATGAATGCTCCTATCCTCAAGCTTCAATAAACTTTCGATCTTCAACAAGCACCAAGCTTCAACAAGCTTCAAACTTCACCCAGTAAACAGCTTCAACAAGCTCCTAACTTCATCTTCAGCAAGCAGCAAAACCCTAGCTTCAACAAGCAACCAGCTTCAACAAGCACAAACTTCACTCTCAACAAGCTTCAACAAGCACTAAACTTTCTCTTTACCAAGCTTCAACAAGCACCTCCAAGGGAGAATCATTCAACAAGATCAAGTTGAAGTGTTAAGAAACTCAATGACAACCAAGGGAAACCATTAAGATCTTAACACTGTAATAGGAAGGCATCCTCAAAATTCTACTCTTAAAGCATTCCATTCATCCCTCCAAAGGATAGATGTGACTTCTTTAAGAGGAATTTATGTTATTGGATTGAATGGAGATGAACAATATACTCCATGTTTGAAGAAACAAGTAAAACTAATCTAATGCTCTTCCTAAAACCCTAGTTTCCCTAAGCTCCTGACAAGCATCCACAAGATGAGAAGGCTTCATATCCAAGCTCCTTCAAGCTCTCCAAAGCATCTTCAAGTTGTCTTCATCTCCATCCAAGCACAAGAGCACCACCACCCTAATCTAAGGGGAACTATTGAATTAAACTAGTCAAGTTAGTGTGTTAGAGACTCCTAAATGTTAGTCCTAAAACTAATTCTATTTAAAATACCAAAAATGATTTTAAAATCCTATAAAAAATTCTAAGGGTTCCTAAACCCCTTAAGAATCTCTCAGACAAAAACCAGGGGGTTAACCATTCATTAAGACCTAAAACTATGCCCTAAACCTAAGGGTACTATCTTAAAACCCTAATTCTAAACCACCTATTGTTCAATATTCAAACAAGCCTAAAATTATCTCACAAAAATGTTAGAAAATTATAGAGGTACATGCACATCTAAGCTAACTATACCAAAAAGAATCAATCCAAAAATCCACACCAATCATCCATACCAAAATCACCAAGATCACGTATCAACCATATTCAAAATAAAAGCAATTAAACTTCAAAAAATGCAATTAAATTCTAAAATGCATGAATTAATAATTTCTCAATCCTATTAAATTCTAGACTCTTTAAGGACTCAGGGTAAAAAATCTAGCCTAAAAATGTTAATTTTCCTATTTATTATGATTTTATTTCTAATCTATATGAAAATGACAAAATAAAAGAAATATAAAGAAAATTAATAAATGCGCGTGCTGAATAGCAATTCTATCAAGTTGTTTTCCAGACCTGGGCCTAAGAGGGGGTGTCAATAGCGCGTAGGTTACTAAGCTCAAAGCAACATTAAAACAAATCAGAAAATAACATGGAAATTGAGAAAAGCTTGTGGCAAATAGCAACTATTCCTAGTTCAGATCTTCAATTGGGCCTAAACTGGGGTGTGGTTAGCAAGAGTTCCCTTAAGCCCACCCAAACTGAATTAATGAAACACAGAGTTTCATGCCTCTCTTCACTCTCTTTAGAATTCAACTTGCAATCCCGGTCGTGTATTGGTAGCTTCAGTCAAGAGTCAACCCTAATCTAATGGATCTTGTTCATCTTCTCCAAGTATTCAAAACTGAGAGGGAAAATTGGGACGATGGCCTGAGTTGCAACGCCACCGTCGTCTCCGGCGAGAGTTCCTCAAAACGCATCAAACATCACAACTGAACATCCTATCCTACTCAAAACCAACCCCTGAGCACGAATATGACCTCCAATTTCATTGATTCTAACCCTAACTCCAAAACTGATCCAAAGTTCAGACATGACTCAAATCGTGAATCACTCAAAACCTAAAATTAAGGATCCTAAACTCATCTACACGCATCAGGCTTGAGTTCTTGATATCCAAACATGATCAAAACCTCAAGAATCTCAAGATATTCCTCTCAACAGAAATCTGGTCACAACCTAAAGTGACACGAATCACTCAATTCTTGTACTGAAATCCACCTAAGCATCATCACTAACCTATCCACATAATCATTTCTACTCAATTACCTATAAATTAGAGCAAAAGCTGAAAGTTGGAAACCTGGTAAAAATGGATGAACAGATGATGATTTTGCTCGATTCAACCTCCAATTTCTTCCCGAATCACTCACTAGCACCTTCTCAAGCTTCTCCAATCAACAATTTGCAATGAATCCTCACCAATCTTCAAACCCGATTCTTGATGCAGTTGAGAAAATTTCAATTGCTCTCTCTTGATTCTCTTCACCTCTTGCTCAAAAAACCATCTGAACCAGTTGCAATGCATATATAGAGTGTGTTAGAACACTCTAGAAACTTCTGTAACAACCACAATGAGAAATTGAAATTCTCATGCACTTTGAAAATCACATATGCACAGTTGGTGTTTTGCTCTGTTCTAGCTCTCAATCTTGCTTGAAATGAGTATCTCATGAGATTTAGGATTGAATGGGAATGGTAATTGCCTTGTTTTTGATCCCAAGGAATGTGAATTGAAGTGTTGCTTCATCCTTAAGTTAGAAAAGGGAAGTGTGTGTAAATGACCTCAAATCTAAAATGTGACAATGTCATCATTCTCAAAATGATATTTCTGATCAAAATGACATATAGCATGAGCTTGTTTGACCCTAAATCAAGAAATTCCATTTTTTTGCCTTTTAATACTTTTAATTTCTTCCTTTTTAAGCCATCTCAAGTGAATTTGTGTTCCAAGCCAATCCAAACTCTCATAACCACTTGGTTGCACTCAAAACATTATTTTGAACAAGTTCCATGTTGAACAATTTTCCATTTGAGCTTGCAAGTTGGAGTTATAGACCTATGATCACAAATGACCTATAATCACCAATACCCAAAATACCCCTGGCTTGCAAAGATCATAACTTGAGTTCTACAATTCCTCTTGAGGACTTCTAGTACTCTATGGAAAGATACGAGGATAAGAAACAACATTCATGTCGACCAAAAGTTCATTTGAAAACTCCTTGAAGGGCAAAAGTTGCTTGGAAGTCAAGTGACTTTCACAGATAAATTTCATAGTCATCTGATGACATGTAACTTGCAAGGACCATAACTTGAGTTCTATAAATCCCCTTTAGGACTTCTAGTACTCAAATTAAAGGTATTGATATGATCTACAAGTTTCATGTTGGCCAAAGATCCATTTGAAACTTGTATCTTGACTTATGTGGCTTTGAAGTTAGGCACTAAACAGGGGATTTTACACTAAAACCCTAATTTAGCAACTTCCCACATCCTTGATTCTTCTTTGCTTAACCTTGGCACAACACCACACATGTATCAACATGTCAATCCATGAACCCCATGACCTCAAAGTAGGCTTTGATGCTCTTCAATTACTCAATTGACCTAAGATTGACCCAGATGAACCCTAGTTGACTGCACCTCAACTGTGGCTCTTGTACTTGAATCAATGACTTGTCTCAGCTTCAATAGGGCCCTCTAGGCATCCCATGAGATCCATACACACCTCAAATTCACATCCCATGTTTCACATCCCAGTGATGATTCTCAATATTCCTCAAGATAGGAGCAAAACCCACATGTAGGCATTCAAATTTCTCAAGACTTCAAATCACTTCTTGATGGCTTGGATGATCTCTCAAACTTGGATAAGACCTCTTGCTAGGCTTCTTCTGATAAGAATCACACTTGGACCCCTGTTGGATGAGTGATATGTTATGATATGCCAATGATTGAACTATGTACATGATGTAACTATGCAAATGAAATGCAATAAACATAAATCAGGCAAGAAAAGGTTGAGCAAATTTTGGGGTACAACAGCTGCCCCTATTCAAACGGCTTGGACCCGACTGGGTGAAGAGCGAACGGCCTTCAAACAATCGAGGTACGAGACGGTTGAATACCAGGAAACCCAGAAATTTGCCAACCGCAGAAATAAACTGCACTGCTTGGGGAGAATATCCACTGGATGAATCCAGTTGTTACGGCAACAACTGATCTAACGTTTGATAATGATTCTGATTTCAACTTCAACCACCTATGTAACGCCACAGGTATTGAACAATTTTTTTGCAAAAACATCTCTGTCCACAACTGGACGAACCTTGTCAACACAAGAAGAGAAACAAAATCGTCAACACGAATAGAGATTCTGTCATCACAGGAGTAACCTTGTCCACATCTGGACCCAAATTTCGTCAAATCACAAATAAATACAAATCTGCCCACGTCAGGACTCACATTTCGTCAACCTGAAGAAATCTCAACAACACCGGAATATCACTTTGTCTACGTTAGGACGCTTGTTTCGTCAACACGAAGAAATCCCCTCAACAAGAGCAAAACTTTGTCCACGTTAGGACGCACACTTCGTCAACACGAAGAAATCCCATCATAAACTTGTCCACGTTAGGACTCGAATTTCGTCAACCCGAAGAAATCCTATCGTCCTAGGAATAAAACTTGTCCTTATCAGGACTCCACGTTCCGTCAACACGGAGAAATCACGGCGACTTCACTGGGGATGATTTGTCCGCATCTCATCAACACGAGGAGATCCTATCAACATAGGAATAAAATCTTATTTGCGTCTCGTCAACACAAGGAACTCCTATCAACATAGGAATAAATTGTCCACGTCAGGACTCACATCTCGTCAACACGAAGAAATAAACCTGTCACCATGAAGAGAAATAAATTTGTCCACGTCAGGACTCCATCTCGTCAACACGAAGAACGGTAAACTTGTCCACGTCAAGACTCGCATCTCGTCAGCACGAGGGAAGGTAACTTGATTTGTCCACGTCAGGACTCACATCTCGTCAACACGAGGAAATCCTATCAACATAGGAGTAAATAGTCCATGTCAGGACACCGTTTCGTCAACACGAAGAAAGATAAATTTGTCCACGTCAGGACTCGCGCATCTCGTCAACACGAGGAACTATAAACTTGTCTACGTCAGGATGCACATTTCGCCAATACGAAGAAAGATATCTGCTGGGGATAACTGGTCCACGTCAGGAAACCATTTCGTCAACACGAAGAGTAATCAATTTTTCCACGTTAGGACTTCACATTCCGTCAACACTGAGAAATCAAATCTGCCCATGTTAGGACTAGCACATCTCGTCAACACGAAGAAATAAATCTGTCCCCGTCAGGACTCACACTTCGCCAACACGAAGAAATCCTGTTAATACAGGAATAAATTGTCCACGTCAGGACTCATATCTCGTCAACACGAGGAACTCCTATCAACATAGGCAATAAAATTTTGGCGACTTCCGGGGAAGTACTTCTATCAACCAGTAGGAAAATACATCCGTTTATCCATACGGGAAGATACTCTGAATACAGTTTCTCTGCTTATCTCTGCAGTAGCTAACTCCATTGGTCCCAACCCACAAACCTTTTAGCACTGACGTGACAGCGACTTTGAGGAGGACTCTACTGGGGATATTTGGAAACCAAATTGTCGGACGCCTGCTTCGTTAACCGGCGGCAGCTTCTGAAATTTTGATTCATGAAACCCTTTGATGCTGATGCAACAGCAAATTTGAAGAAAATAATCCGCTGGCCGGATAAAAGAAACTTCAACAAGCAACTCTGTGGGGAAAATAGTAAAATGAACCGTATCATCACACGTCTCACAGCGAGACCTCGAATACCTGGTAATAGATCTGAGCTAGAACTCCATACTCCTGCTGAGCAAACACACCTGAAAGCAAAAGGTTAACCAACCTGATTTATGTTTCAAAATGCGTATGTTTGAAAATGGCGTAATGCTCCGTACGGCACGGAAAGGCTATGCGTTTGAGTAGATGCAAATATGACGATATATGCAAATGCAAATGCGGGCTCAAGCTGCCGGGGACACTCTGATAATGATGTCTCAATAACATGAATGTTGAGGATAAAGCCAACTCCGCTGGGGAGAACGAGTATCATAAGGTATTCCGGTAAAATAAATGTCGGAAACACAGTCAACTTTGTCGGGGAGAGATTAAACATCAATTTCCACTGGGAGGAAAGAACAAACACCCTGCTGGTGAACAAACTTAGCTGGGGAAGAAGCGACACTTCTGGGCAGAGCGCACTGTTTGGGCACAGTTTACACATTCAGAGTTACCACTCCGCTGGGGACAATCATCCCAACGGAGGCAAGACGACCTGTGGGGAGCAAGAAAACCCATCCTTCGCGGATATAAACCTTTTGAACCAACAACTTGGTTAACTATTGCGGGAATCTCCCATGCTGGAGATTGAACGTGCACATCTTCGATTCGCTGAGGAGCGCAACCTCTGCAGGGGACATTGATTTTGACTTGTTGGGGTTAATCCTATGAACGGCTTTCCATGAGGACACTCTCCTGGGGAAAATAATTCCCTCCTTCGGGAAGGGATAAATGTCATTTCAACTCTCTAGGGATAAGCTGCGACTAGCTGAGGAATGACATCAACTGGAGTCGGGTCTTACGTCAAGCTACCTTGGCTGGGGAATACAATTACTGACCGTTTGCTCCAAAGGTAAGAACCCTGCAAAACACAAACGAGACAAAACAGGCCTATACAACAGAATCTATCCGGGTTAGCATCTGTGACATTACTTTAGTCAATTCGAAGTTTTAGCAATTATTGGCAAGGGCCAGCAAGATTATGTAAGTGCAAGTTTATCAAAAACATCGGTGTCTTTCACAAACAAAACAGTAAAGAATAAGCATCAAGTACTGAATAACATGTTTTATTGATAACGGGCCTCTGAATAGGCAAAGTTTTGTACACTGGATGCAACTCCTGAAAAGAGGAAATTACGCACAAACACACATAAATATATGCACAAGAAGCATAAAGAAAATACAAAACAATATTTGTATACATGTCGGTAACGTGGCACAGACAAACACCATGAGCTGATCCTCCTATGACTCGCCTGACTCTGCGCTTTCCCGGTACTCGATCTTCGGAAGAGATTGTTTTTGGATAGACGGCCCCCAGGTACTCCCAAACCACTAAGCAATGTCGTATCAAATCCGGACCGCAGTCATTTGCTTTTTCAATCCCTAACTTTTGCGTGAACCGCCCTTTGCGGGTTTTCAATTCACCGGGATACCCTTTTTTGCCGAAGTCGCCCTTTTCAGGTTTTCGACTTCGCGGGTGTACATATTTTCAATTTTATCCCTAACTTTTTCCCGAACCTTTTATTCATTTTTTATGGTTCGCCGGGATGCCCCATTTTTGCCTGGACTCTCTTTTTACTGTCCAGCGGGTCACTTTCAAGCAAAGTATTTTTTAACTGCGTCCGAATTCACAGGAGACATAAAGTCCTCACCATCCATGGTGGATAGTAACAAGACTCCTCCAGAGAAGACTTTTCTGACAACGTATGGACCTTGGTAATTGGGAGTCCACTTGCCCCTGTGATCTGTTTGTGGTGGGAGAATCTTTTTCAAAACAAGATCGCCCGTCTGAAAGCTTCGAGGGCACACTTTCTTGTCGTAAGCTTTCTTCATCCGGCTCTGATATAACCGACCGTATGCTAGAGAAGCCAGTCTCTTCTCATCCATTAAGCTGAGCTGATTCAGTCTATCTTTAATCCATTTTGCCTCGTCTAATTGGACATAACGTAAAACCCTCAGGGAAGGAATCTCGACCTCCAACGGTAACACCGCCTCCATCCCGTATACCAATGAGAACGGGGTTGCCCCGGTTGATGTGCGTACCATCGTACGATAACCGTGCAAGGCGAAAGGTAACATCTCGTGCCAGTCCTTATACGTCACAACCATCTTCTGAACAATCTTCTTTATGTTCTTATTGGTCGCTTCGACAGCGCCATTCATCTTGGGCCGGTACGGAGAAGAGTTGTGATGCTCAATCTTAAAATTCTGACACAGCTCTTTCATCATTTTATTATTCAAATTTGAACCGTTGTCGGTGATAATCCGCTCAGGGATTCCATATCTGCAGATAATATCTCGTTTGATAAATCTGGCTACCACTTGTTTGGTCACATTGGCATATGATGCTGCTTCCACCCATTTGGTGAAGTAATCGATTGCCACCAAAATGAACCGGTGTCCGTTTGATGTCGTAGGCTCAATCTTGCCAATCATGTCGATTCCCCACATCGAGAAAGGCCACGGTGATGACATCACATTCAGAGGACTTGGAGGCACATGAATTTTGTCGGCATAAATCTGGCATTTATGACACCTCTTTGCAAACTTGAAACAGTCTGTTTCCATAGTTAGCCAATAATAACCTGCCCGCAGCAGTTTTCTCGTCATAGCATGCCCACCAGCATGTGTACCAAATGTATCCTCATATATCTCTTCCATGAGCAACTTCGCCTCTTTCTCATCTACACAGCGTAGCAACACCAAGTCGTGGTTTCTTTTGTACATGACACCGTCCGGATTCAGATAGAAATTGCCAGCCAATCTCCTGAGAGTCTTCTGATCTCGACTGGATGCCCCAGCCGGATACTCCTTGTTCTTCAGGAAATTCTGGATGTCAAAATACCAGGCTTTACCATCGGGAGCCTCGTCAATGGCAAATATGAAGGCAGGCCTATCGAGCCAAGAGATAACAATCTGGGGAGCCTCGTTCCAGAAGTTAACTTTATACATTGAAGACAATGTCGCAAGGGCGTCAGCCATTTGACTTTCTGCTCGTGGCACGTGATGCAATTCCACCTTGTCAAAGAAAGGCAACAATCTCCTTGCATAGTTCATATAGGGTATCAAATTGGGCTGACGTGTCTCCCATTCTCCTTTAATCTGATTCACCACTAGAGCCGAGTCTCCGTATACATCCAGGTTCTTGATTCGCAAATCAATGGCTTCTTCCAGACCCATGATGCAAGCCTCATATTCTTCCTCGTTATTGGTAACGGGAAAAGTCAATCGGGCAGTAAATGGGATGTGCGACCCATGAGGAGTAGTGATAATTGCACGTATTCCGCTACCATAGGAATTAACTGCTCCGTCAAATATTAACTGCCATTTGGAACCCAACTCTGGTCCTTCGTCCGGAAACGGTTCTTCACAATCCTTCATTTTCAGGTACATGATATCCTCGTCAGGAAAATCAAACCTCATCGATTGGTAGTCCTCAACCGGCTGCTCAGCAAGGTACTCTGATAGAACGCTACCTTTAATAGCCTTTTGCGATACATATTGGATATCGTATTCTGTTAACACCATCTGCCATCGGGAAATTCTTCCGGAGAGTGCTTGCTTCTCAAACACATATTTGATTGGATCCATCTTTGAAATTAGCATGGTTGTATGATTCAGCATGTATTGCCTCAAACGTTTGGCGGCCCAGGCTAGCGCGCAACACGTCTTCTCGAGCATTGAGTATCGGGACTCACAGTCGGTAAACTTCTTACTCAAATAGTAGATTGCATGCTCTTTACGTACGGTCTCATCGTGTTGACCGGATACACAACCCATACTTTCCTCAAGAACAGTCAAATACATAATCAAAGGTCTCCCAGCCACTGGGGGTATCAAAACAGGAGGTTCCAGGTCAACACCTGATCCTTTTTCAACAACTTGAATAACGGGCCGCATGTCGCAGTTAGGTGAGATATGAACCGAGCAATGTAGTTCAACCTCCCTAAAAACCCGCGCACTTCTTTTTCTATTTTAGGCGTCGACATTTCTTGTATAGCTTTTATCTTTGTAGGATCAACCTCTATCCCCTTTTCGTTCACAATAAACCCCAGCAATTTACCCGATCTCACCCCGAAGGTGCACTTGTTAGGGTTCAGTCTCAACCTGAACTTCCTAAGTCTTTTGAACAGTTTCAGTAGATTAACCAAATGCTCCTCCTCTGTCTGAGATTTGGCAATCATATCATCAACATAAACCTCGATCTCTTTGTGCATCATGTCATGAAAGAGAGTCGTCATAGCACGTTGATATGTTGCCCCAACGTTCTTCAGTCCGAAGGGCATCACTTTGTAGAAAAATGTTCCCCGGGGAGTAATGAAGGTAGTCTTCTCCATGTCTTCTGGTGCCATTTTGATCTGATTATAGCCTGAGAAGCCGTCCATGAAGGAGAATACGGAGAACTGAGCAGTGTTATCAACCAGCACATCAATGTGAGGAAGTGGAAAGTCGTCTTTCGGGCTCGCCCTATTCAAATCACGGTAGTCTACACACATTCGCACTTTACCGTCTTTCTTCGACACTGGTACTATATTAGCGACCCATGACGGATAAGTTGTAACGGCTAGGAAACCAGCATCCCACTGTTTTTGAACTTCCTCTTTGATTTTCACAGCCATGTCTGGTCTGGTTCTTCTGAGTTTCTGCTTAACAGGCGGACATTCCTCTCGCAATGGCAGACGGTGCACAACCATGTCCGTGTCCAACCCAGGCATATCCTCGTACGACCAAGCAAATATATCACTATACTCTCGCAGTATCTCAATCAGCCTTTGCTTGATGTAGCTCTGCAGCGCAGCCCCTATACGGATATTTCTCACAACTTCTTCCGACCCCAAGTTGACAATCTCGATTTCCTCCTGATGAGGCAGAATTATTCTCTCTTCCTGTTTCAACAAACAAGTCAACTCCTCTGGCAAGTCGTTATCCTCAACAATCTCTTCCTCTGCTTGGAATACCGGGTGCTCGAAGTCGAAACGAGTCATAGGCGGTTCGTAGAAGATGTCATCTGAAATATTAGTCCTGCAAAGGAAATGGTTAAATGCTTCAAAACGCAAACAAAACAAATAACCACGTTGCCATTTATTGTTAAAGTAAAAACAAGAAAGACAGGGATCACAATATTTGTATATGAAAAACTCCTTTATTTCATGATTAAAACAGTGCAATACACATAATCAAGTAGCCCTAAGGTAAAATCACTATGCCCCGGGTAGGACATAGGATTAGTCAACAATTGATAAAACAAATCATTACTGTTTAAGAGTCACTGGGACAGTTTCCTGGATGGACCAGTTGCAGATACTTTGCCCTGGCACGCTTGGCTTGATCCACGCGTCCATATCGTAGTCACTATCTCCGTCTTCAGCATCGGAAATAGCGTTGATCGTCTCAAAGCACACTGTAACACGGTGGGAGAACTGACTTTAAACAATGTTGCGGATAGCAAGAGTCGCCACCGACTTTTATTTTATCCATAAGGAAAGGTTATAAAAGAACAGGAAAGACCTTAGAGAATATTTTGGGTCCGGGGGGTAGGTTATGAAAAGGGAAGGTGTTAGCACCCTTTTCATCCATGGTTATCCATGGGCTCTTAGGTACTTAAGCTCACTTTTGAATTGTTTTGAAATTGTAGTGTGTGAATAGAAAATTTTCAGAATAGTTAATAAATAATCCATGTAAGGATGTGTTAAGAACTTGTTTGAAAACTTGTTGAAAATTTGTTTTAAGTGCGAAACAGTTTTGAAGTGAGCAAGCACCTAGGAGTAACCTACCCTAACGTTTAAAGGTCTTTCTTATTCTTCATTCTTTCCTTTAGTAAGACTATCCCTACTATAATGGAGTAGGTAGTCCTTACTTTGGATGTTAAGGGGTATGTGAGGGACAATTTGACTTTGAAGGCCATTGTGGGATGTAATAAGCACATATAAGGGACCATCATCATTTTTCGAAAGGGACTTGATTCGTAAAGGCAACCATAAGGGACTTTGATGATTTTTCTATTTGAGGGACTTGCTTTATACACCCCACTTAACCATTATTCGTAGGCAACTTGAGGGATATCCTTAGGAAGTGAGACGGCGATTAAAATCGACTTACGTGTGTGACGTGCTTATTTTAATTATCTTTATTTAAAAGTGATCTAAATTTATTTTAATATTACATACATGTTGTTACACTCCCTAATTACTAACCATAATAATAATTAAATAATTACAAAATAATAAGCAAAATAATTAAATAGCAAAGATAAATAAAATATAAATAAGCAATAATAAATAATAAAGGGGTTAATTCTAAGTTTACTCGGCAAGACATCGCATCTTGTGCCTAAGTATCCTTACGGGTGTGGAATCAGAGTAATCGTAGTTCCCCTCAAAAGGGAGGTTGGAGATCTCTTGACAGTGGTCAAGGCCTCAAGGGGAATAAACGCGCCTTAAGGACACGCTTACGCGGAGTGCAGGAACTCCAAATTTCTACGTTGAAATGTTAAGTTGTAATTAGGGTTAAATTAGGGATTCCACGGCGGGAAACCCTAAAATGAGCGCGGCGGCTCTTTGACCTAATGCTAGGGGTAAAATTGGTAATTGCGCCTGCGGCGAGGCATTTGTGAAAATTAGGGTTTGTAAAAGTTGTAAGGGTTGAAGGTGAGGACTATTGACACGGCGGTCAAGCGGCTAGACCTAATTCCTTCGGAGGATGGCAGAGTCAATGATAATTGTAAAATGTGATGGTAAATGAATAAATGTACAGTTATGAAATGTAAAGTACTGAAGAAGAAAAAAAAAGATAATGCGACAATTGTCTCACACAATTACAACCAGGAAACAGATACATATATAATAATGAATTGGACTCTAATCTGCAAAGAGAAACTGAAAAACGTTAGTGAAAGGTTAAACTAAAATATGGCAAATACTGAAAAACAATTAATATTAAAAGGAAATACAAAATGTAAAAAGAGAAGTTTAATTTAACTAATTTTGAAAAAAGGAATTTTAGTGTAAATTTAAAAAAAGAAATTAAATGCTAGTTTTAAAAGGAGATTTAATTTTATAAAAAGTTTAATTTTTTTTTATCTTAAAAAGAAAAGAAAGAAAAGGTTTATTTTTAAAAAAAAAGGTTTTCTTATTTTTATTTAAAAAAGAGGTTATGATTTATATTTTAAAAAAAAAGAGTTTTAGTTGTTTATTTTTTTAAGAGGTTTATTAAGGTTAATTAAAAGGAGTAAAAAATTAATTTAATAAAAAACTGATAAGATAAATAGTTAATTAATTAGAGTAAGAAGGGGTTAATTAGGCGTTAACGGTAGATCAAGAGTGAGGTTAGTGGTGATATGCGTGTGGTGATAGTGGGTGTTAGTGAGATTACATTACAAATGAAATAACAAAACAACAGGAAAACGGAACCCTAAATCGAAAACCCTTCTCCCTCCCTCGATCATCGTCTCTCTTCTCCTTTCATGCTGAAACCTGCAAAAACCACAATCATGTTGATAATAAGCATATTTAAATAGGAATTTTACCCAACGAAAACCAGTGAGGGCGGCGGTGACGGCTCAGAGAGGACGGCGGTGGCGCTTCGTGATTCTGACGGGGGATTCGCAGTGATGGCTTTCACGGTGTGGTTGACGAGCTTCTGACTCCGGCCGATGCTTCTGTTGAAGATAAGTTCCCTCTCGATTTCTAGGTTTTTTAGTTTCAGGATTTTCACGGCGCTTGCCCCCCTTTTGCGATTTCCAAACTTCTCTTTATATAGAGGCTCTACTCTGATTTCTCGATTAAAATTGCTTTAATCCCAATTGAATGTTGATTGATTGTTTCCAATTTGGTTATGATTTGATTTGAAAACTTTCTTTTTTCGTGAGATTGTAATGATGTGTGTTAATGAAAATTCCAACTTGTGATATTCGTATCAATTACGTTTAATATCATGATTCAATGTTCTGGATTTGCTAGCTGTCTGAATCAAATCTCTTTCTCAAATGGATATTCTCTGATGGGCTTCTGATCCTTGGATTATTGTTGGCAGGTGTAGATAGCAACGATTTTGAATGTAAACCATGTACTGAATTTGGGAGTGGTTGGCCAATATCGGGAATCACAGAAGATACCTGAGGATGATGAATGGCTTTTTAGTGGAATGAGAATCGGTTGAAGATGCTCGTGAGGAATTTGAGGTTTGTCTAGATCCTGGGGTTTCAGAATAGGATGCCCTTTCCATCTGATTTTCACGCTGAGATGCACTGTTGATAGTAATTATGTTATTCTTGTTTTCAGGGTGAGGCGACCTTGGTGTTTAATTGGAGATTTTAACAATGTTTTATGTGCTATGGATAGGTTAGGAGGAAACATGGCTCAAGAGAAGGAGTATGAGGACTTGATCAATATGATGGACAATGTTAAGTTAAGTGCTATGGAGAATACAGGTGACTATTTTACTTGGTCAAATAAGCGTGCTGAGGGTATCATATACTTTAGAATTGACCACTTATTAGTCAATGCAGAATGGTTCCAAGCTTATATACATGCCAATCTTAATACTCTGGTGCTTGGGATTTCTGATCATGCATTGCTTCATTTGGATTGTCATGATCAGACCAAAACTAGAAAGTATGCCTTTAAATTCCTGATTAGTGCTACAGAGATTGATGAATACCACACTGTTTACAGGAATTGGAACCTCCCTATTGCTGGCAATCCAATGCAAATTCTTTGGAAGAAGCTAATGAGAATGCAGCCTATCATAAGAGCTTTGAGTAAACCTATTGTAGGAGTGACTAATACTTTGTAGAAGGCTAGATCAGACTTGATACAGGCTCGGGAAAGACTTGTTCAGGATAGACTAAATACTGTGCTTATCAATGAGGTTAAAACCAGAACTGAGGAAGTTTGCAAATGGAGTGAGATTGAGGAACAAACATTAAAACAAAGACCAAAGATTAATTGGTTAAGATTAGAGGATGGTAATAACAAATTCTTTTATGCTCAACTTAAAGTTACCCATGTGAATACTGCTATAACTTCCCTGTACAAGTTTGATGGAACCATCATAAATATTTAGTAGGATATAGCAAATGAGGTTTTGATTCTGTATGGAAATCTTATGGGCAGGGCTAATGAGAACTTAAAGGGCATTGATATTGTAGCTATGAGAGAGGGGCCCCAGCTGAATTGTGATCAAAGGAAGATGTTGATCTCCCCTATTACTGAGCAGGAAGTTGTTAAGGTCTAGTCCTTAAACATGTCACTATGTTCTTCCTTATGCAGGTGCGAAAACGCGGGATGTTTTGAGCAACATCTGTGGGTAACAATTGTCCCTGCTCATGCTTGTTTCTTTTAATGATGCTGGTTGAATGACTTTTCTTCTTTGCTGCAGAACCGGATGTGAATGGCGAGGTACCGCGTGTGTTCAATCTTTGAACCTTATTTGGTGTGTGGAGGTGCCGATATGAACGGTTTTCCTCTGAGCTTTCACATGTACTGATATCTTATCTTAATGACAGTACCGACCAAATGGTAATGAACCTCACACAAATTTCCGCTGTGTTGGATTGTCATGCTACTAACAAGGTTATTTGTTTCTCTTATGTGTAGGTGTATCGGAGACTTTGCGGAGAAGCTCAAAGGACATCAAGAAGGATACTTAGAAATTTTAGGGCTTAGGACTTTTTAGGATATACACCTCTTTTGTAACTTGTAAAAAAAAGCATTATGAAATAATTCAATAATACATTTTTTATCCAAATTCTCTTTACAAATTGTAATAATAATAAAATATTATGAATGAACTTCACATATTTATTAAAATCATCTTCCATTTCTTCTCCATGATTTAATTCTCAAAACATCTCAACATACGATTCATCAGTCGAATATCCTTGAATTAATCCGATCCAATCTTAATACTTTTGACATGAATAAGCTCCAATAATCAGTAGAAGTTTTCACTGTTGTCCCTCTAAAGATAAACTGGAAGATAGAAGAATGATCTCTTGTTAAACCCTGTTCCACAGATCAGACTTTCCAAACCAAATTGATATCAAACCCACGTAAATAAATGCCTCAGAACTTAATAACAACCCGTTTTCAAGGAATTAGCTGAATTTGCGTAAAATGACCAAAATACCCCTGGAACCAAATCCAACCTCTCTCTGATTTTGGCAAAAAAAATCATGAAGTTTGATTTTGGTTTGACCACAGTTGACCTCAGTTTGACTTTTTAACTGCATTGACTGCTTTTGACTTATCTGATCATCTGACTGAGCAAACTTTTGAGAAAGGTCTTGAAACTTGACATGGGGGTTCTTATACACATATAAGATGTTATGAAGCTCACTTGAAGTCTTGGAAGTCCATTTAGCCTGATCAAAGTCAAAACCCTAGTTTTGGATGCACTGCTTAGGAGGTGCATTGTCTGAGGGAATTGTCAACTCTTCTGACCAATTGTGAACTTTGTGAACCTTGTGAACCTTCTTGGAACACAAAGTCTTGTATTGTGAGGGAAAATTTTGGGGTGCAACAGCTGCCCCTGTTCAATTTTCTGAAACCTGAGGGGTTAGATTGGTATATTTGCCAGTCGTAACCTGGAAGGTTGAAGGGGATTGAACACAAAAGCCCAAAAATTTGCACTCACCAGTGCACGGAGTGATATTGATGGTTGGTTGAACATGATTGAGTGGGCTTAAAGATGCCACTAGGGGAAAGTTCTTCAGTAGTATAATGAGAACTGTCAGGAGTCTGGAGTAATACAGCATGTCTTCATGAGGATAGAGCAATCAATAATGATAACCCTAAAGCAGTCTTGAAGTGATAAATCTGACCTCAGGAGGATAGAGCAATCAATAGCTCTAAAGCAGTCTTGAAGTAATAATGGCTTCAGGAGGATAGAGCAATCAACAGCTCTAAAGCACTCTTGAAATAATAATGGCTTCAGGAGGATAGAGCAATCAATAGCTCTAAAGCAGTCTTGAAGTAATGATTTCAGGAGGATAGAGCAATGAATAGCTCTAAAGCAGTCTTGAAATAATAACGTGATATGTCTTCAGGAGGATAGAGCAATCAATAGCTCTAAAGCAGTCTTGAAGTAATAATGTGATATGTCTTCAGGAGGATAGAGCAATCAATAGCTCTAAAGCAGTCTTGAAGTAATGATTTCAGGAGGATAGAGCAATGGATAGCTCTAAAGCAGTCTTGAAATAATAATGTAATTTCAGGAGGATAGAGCAATGGATAACTCTAAAGCAGTCTTGAAATAATTAGATGATATGTCTTCAGGAGGATAGAGCAATCAATAGCTCTAAAGCAGTCTTGAAGTAATAATGTGATATGTCTTCAGGAGGATAGAGCAATCAATAGCTCTAAAGCAGTCTTGAAGTAATAGGATGATTTCAGGAGGATAGAGCAATCAGTAGCTCTAAAGCAGTCTTGAAATAATAATGTGATATGTCTTCAGGAGGATAGAGCAATCAATAGCTCTAAAGCAGTCTTGAAGTAATGATTTCAGGAGGATAGAGCAATGGATAGCTCTAAAGCAGTCTTGAAATAATAATGTAATATGTCTTCAGGAGGATAGAGCACTCAATAGCTCTAAAGCAGTCTTGAAGTAATGATTTCAGGAGGATAGAGCAATGGATAGCTCTAAAGCAGTCTTGAAATAATAATGTAATTTCAGGAGGATAGAGCAATGGATAACTCTAAAGCAGTCTTGAAATAATTAGATGGCTTCAGGAGGATAGAGCAATGAATAGCTCTAAAGCAGTCTTGAAGTAGTGATTTCAGGAGGATAGAGCAATCAGTAGCTCTAAAGCAGTCTTGAAGTCATGAGAGGCTATCAGGAGGATAAAATAACCCTGAGGTTACAATAAAGCAGTCCCAAAGTAATAAGAAGCTCATCAGGAGGATAAAGTAACCCTAAGGTTACAATAAAGCAGTCCCAAAGATCATAAGATTGTTTGTTGGATAATTAACCTGAAAACAAGGTAGCATTCTGTATAATAACATTAGTTTATGCTTTATGTATGCATGTATGACATGATGCACTTAGGTAATGTACTATAGACATATATGTTATGGTATGATGTAAATGATGTATGTATGATATGACACTGCTGGAAGTGTCTGGATATCCTTGTATAACAACTGTTGGCCAAGGAAAATAAATCCCGATTCGTTGTTGAAGAATATATAACCCTCCGTCTGCTAGGGATAACAAGGTATAGATAACCTCCCGTTGTTGGGGATAACAAGGTATAGATAACCTCCCGTTGTTGGGGATAGCAAGGTATAGATAACCTCCCGTTGTTAGGGATAGTAGGGTATAGATAACCTTCGTTTTCGTTTGATAGTAGGATAAGTATAACATCCCGTCTTCGTTCATCGTGCCCTTATTGGAAAGTAATTTCCCGTATATCCATATGAGGATAAAAGAGATGGATATAAATTCCAGGGGAGATTAGACTTTGTGAAAATGGATCAGTCCTACTGATGGTTTGTAACTGTCTTGTAAAGATGAACCTGCGAAGCTTCGTTGAAATCCTTCCCTCGTTCGTCCTTAGTAAATACTATTACTGCATTTTCATGCATTTCTGGTAAACATCAATCATATTAAAAGCATACATGCGTTTCTGGTAAACATCAATCATATTCAAAGGCATACATACATTCAAACACAACCAATGGATGTTTCGCTTATGTAAATAGGGTAAAAGTGAATCTGGATTCAAAAGATGGAATTTATTTATATCAAAAGTGACCCATACACGGGTAAGTTTGTACAAGGAGACATAAACCCTAGTAAGAGAATTTTGTCATGAAGTTTTACAAAAAGAATCAGCTATGTGGGAAATAATCCTATTGAGTTTCAATTCTACTATTGCCACTCAAGTATCTCATCTTCTTGCTGTTGAGACGGAAACGATTGGATTGAGCTTTATCTGTTTGAGCTTCAGTAAGTAGTACAACTGGTTGCAGTTTCATGAGTGATCCAAACGAGACATAGTCATACGCTTTAATCCCTAACTTTTGCCTGGATTGCCCTTTCAGGTTTTCAATCCACCGGGATACCCTTTTTTGCCCAAGCCGCCTTTTCAGGTTTTCGACTTGCCGGGTGTACATCTTTTTTATATATATATCCCTAATTTTTGCCCAAACCGATTTGGTTTGCCGGGATGCCCTTATTTTTGCCTAGGCCTGTCAACCTAGCGGGTCTCTTTTTATGCGTAGTATTTTTTAACTATGTCTGCGTTTACAGGTTGTGGGAAGTCTTCACCATCCATTGTAGTCAGTATCATGGCACCTCCTGAGAACACTGTCTTGACTACAAATGGTCCCTCATATGTTGGAGTCCACTTGCCCCTAGGATCACCCTGTGGTAATATGATACGCTTGATTACCAAGTCACCAGCCTGATATACCTTTGGCTTAACCTTCTTGTTAAAAGCTTTGATCATCCGTTTCTGGTACATCTGGCCATGACAAACTGCTGCTAACCTTTTCTCATCAATCAAATTTATCTGGTCAAGTCGAGTATGAATCCACTCATCTTCATCCAAGCCTGCATCCTTCATAATTCTCAAGGAACTGAATCTTCATATCAATAGCCACTTGCATACCCATGATACATGCCTCATACTCAGCCATGTTATTGGTACAATAGAAACAAAGTCTGGCAGTAATCGGGGTATGACAACCTTCAGGGGAACTAATCACAACACCAACGCCATTACCATGTGCATTGGAGGCACCATCAAAAACCATAGTCCATCGGGATCCTTGTTCAGGTCCGTCATATTATCCCGGTTCTTTGGTAACAGACATAATGTCTTCATCAGGGAACTCAAAATTCGTTGACTGGTAATCACCTACTGCTTGGTGAGCCAAATGATCAGCAACAACACTCCCCTTAATGGCCTTCCGAGTAGTATACTGTATATCATATTCCGTCAAGATCATTTGCCATCTTGCAATTCTTCCGGAGAGAGCAGGTTTCTCAAATATGTACTTGATTGGATCCATCTTCGAAATCAACAAGGTAGTATGGGTCAACATATACTGTCTTAGTCGGCGAGCAGCCCATGCCAAAGCGCAGCAAGTTTTCTCGAGCAGTGAGTATCTTGTTTCACAGTCGGTAAACTTTTTGCTAAGGTAGTATATTGCCTGCTCTTTTCGACCAGACTCGTCATGTTGCCCCAATACACACCCCATTGAGTTGTCTAATACTGTTAAATACATAATCAAGGGTCTTCCATCAACTGGTGGCATTAAAATTGGAGGTTCTAGCAAATATCTCTTGATTTCATCAAAGGCAGTCTGGCACTCATCATTCCATTCCATCACCTGATCTTTCTTCAACAACTTGAAGATTGGCTCACAGATGGTAGTTAATTGGGAAATAAATCTTGCAATGTAGTTCAATCGTCCCAAGAAACCTCTAACCTCCTTCTCAGTACGGGGAGCTGGCATCTCTCGTATAGCTTTCACTTTTGCAGGATCCACTTCAATACCTTTTCCACTGACAATGAAACCCAGGAGCTTTCCAGATCTAACTCCAAAAGTACACTTGTTTGGATTTAATCTCAACCTGTATTTCTTCAACCTCTCAAACAACTTATGCAGATGATCAAGATGTTGTTCTTCATTCCGAGACCTGGCTATCATATCATCCACATATACCTCTATCTCATGATGAATCATATCATGAAACAAAGCCACCATGGCACGCTGATATGTTGCCCCTGCATTCTTCAAACCAAATGGCATTACCTTATAGCAAAAGGTGCCCCACTGTGTCACAAATGTTGTCTTCTCCATATCTTCAGGTGCCATCTTGATTTGATTGTAACCAGAGAAACCATCCATAAAAGAGAATACCTTATGCTGAGCAGTATTGTCTACCAGAATATCGATATGAGGAAGTGGAAAGTCGTCTTTAGGGCTAGCCTTGTTCAGATCTCTGTAGTCTACACACATACGTACCTTACCATCTTTCTTAGGAACTGGTACCACATTTGCAACCCACTGAGGATAAGAAGTTACGGCCAAGAACCCTGCATTGAACTGTTTCATTACCTCTGCTTTGATCTTTTCTGACATTTCAGGACGCATACGACGAACCTTCTGCTTCTTTGGACGACAATCTTCTTTCACTGGAAAACGGTGAACCACAATGTCTGTATCCAACCCTGGCATATCTTCATAAGACCAAGCAAAGATCTCCACATAGTCACGTAGCATCTGAATCAACCTGCTCTTGACACTGTCCTCTAAATCAGCCCCTATTTTGACCTCTTTTCTGTTTTCTTCAGTTCCCAGATTCACAACTTCGACTGGCTCTTCATGTGGCTGTATAGCTTTCTCTTCTTGTTGTAACAACCTAGCAAGCTCTACAGGTATTTCACAATCGTCCTCGTCTCCGTCTTCAGTTTGATAGATCGGATTCTCGAAATTGTAATTGGCAATAGTAGAACTGTTATCAACTGGATCCAGAGTGGATGAGGATCTGTATTTTAGTGACGTGGGTGTGTGTAAGAACACATAGCTGATAAAGCAAAAATAAAAGAAAAAGAAAGACAAGGAACACAATATTTACGAAAACGAAACGTCCACTGATTTTATTGAATGAAGTATGCAAATGAAATGATGACCCGTAACAAGCACACCATTGTGCCCCGGGTAAGGCACATGGCTTGAAAGTTTTAATTGTTCCAGAAATTATAAATTTAAAAACATAACACAGTAATAGTATTTACTCCTGACTAAAGGAGATAGGGATAACATCTTCAGCTTTCCAATTATTGAGTCCAGCACCCACAGTAGGAAAAATCCATGCCTCCAAGTTGTAGTCTTCATCTTGATCTCCCACAGCATTGATAACCCCTTGATTGGTGATACGAACAGCACGAGCACGACGAACAGCCTTCTGGGACTCTTCTTCCACCACAGCTTTTGCATCATTGAGGGAGGCCATTGCCATTGTTGGAGGGTTTCTGATGACCACAGGAAACTTCTTCACGGCAGAAGGAGTCACACAATCCTTAACAGCCCAGGGAACTACTTCAAATGACTGACGTGGAGTTTCAATGTATTCACCTTCTACTTCCAGATACTTGAAAGTGTTTACATGGCTGACAAAGTATTCTTCCTCTCCAAAGACAGTAACAACTTTTCCATTCACCGGATATCTCAACTTTTGATGTAATGTGGAGGTCACAGCACCTGCCCCATGGATCCAGGGACGACCAAGCAGACATGAGTACGAAGGACGAATATCCATCACATAGAATGTAGCAGTAAACACCTGAGAGCCAACCTTGATTGGAAGATCAATTTCCCCATGCACTACTCTTCTAGAACCATCAAAAGCCTTTACCACAATATTACTGGGCTTCAATACCGTATCTTCAGGACTCAGCTTGTTCAGGACTTCCTTAGGCAACACATTCAGAGAGGAACCATTGTCTATCAGCACATGAGACAGGGTAGTGCCCCTGCATTCAATTGAAATATGCAAGGCCCTGTTATGATCCCTCTTGGCAGGGGTCAAGTCAGCATCAGAAAATCCTAACCCGTTGTCATAGGTCAGGTGCGCAACACAATTCTCAAACTGGTCCACAGAAATTGCACTGGGTACATGAGCCATCTTTAGAAACTTGATCAATGACTTGGCATGAGCCTCAGAACATAATAACAGGGAGAGCATAGAAATCTTTGAGGGAGTATGCCCCAGCTGATCAACAATATCATAATCACTCTTGCGAATGATTTTCAATACTTCTTCCATCTGCTTAGAGAGGTCATCAGCAGCTGGCACATCAGTAGATACAGGCTCAATAACAGGACCCTTGCCCCGAGCATCGGTGGTGGAAGTAACAGCAGGAGTAACTGCACTCTTAGAAGCAACTGGAGGAGAGAAGACTCTTCCACTACGAGTGATCTTGCTAGATCCAGCAATATTATCAATGTCAACAGGCATATCAGGTAAAGGCTCCTGCTTGACACCATGGATGTAAACATCAGACCCATAGTGCCAAGGCACAGCTTTGTCAGATGTATAAGGAATAGGACCAGGAGTGGTAATGATCAGAGGAGCTACTCTGGCTTCAGCAACAACTTTCACAGGACCTTCAGCAGTAATCTTGATTGGGCCCTGATGAGTGATTTTAATGGGACCCTTTGAAGTGATTCTTAATGGTACTTTGTCAACCATGTCAACCTCTTCAATCTTCTTACCCTGAGTCAGATGATCCACCATATTTTCTACAGATGCTGGTCTTATTTCAAACACTATAGTATATTTATCCATGAGACGTTTGAATCCCATCTCTCAAAATGAAGCAACTATCCGGTTTATAGGTACAATATAGACAATCTTCATGACAACCTGGAAAGATCCCAGCTTGTACTAACCTCTTTCTGATAACAGACAATGGTGTGCTCAACTCCATAACTGAATAGACATGCAGATCTTCATCAATATCTTCATCAATGGCGTTGACAGTCTTCTCGTGATTTGGCATTGGAGCTGGTGGATCAAACTCAATTTCTCCAGCATCAATCATATCCTGAATTTTGTTCTTCAAGACCCAGCAGTTATTAGTATCATGTCCTGGACAGTTTGAATGATATGCACATCGTGCATTGGGATTGTACTTGGGAGAGGTAACATTGGGATTCTGAGGAGCCTCCCTCAGGGTAATAAGTTCAGCCTTCAACAAGTGTTGCAATGCCTGAGCCATTGACATGTTGATCTTCGTGAACTGTCTTCTAGCCCTCTGTTGGTTGCCTTGAGGCTGCTCTGTTGTTGCAGGAGTTGGATTTGAAATATGAACTGCACTAACAGACTGATGCCTTCTGTTACGATCAGGCTGACCATACACAGCATTAGATTCTTTCTTCCCAGTGGGAGGCTTCTTTGCAGCACCTGATGAAGAAGTGCCCACTTGGATCTTACCACTCTTGATACCATTCTCTACTCGCTCTCCTGTCATGATCAACTCAGTGAAGCCAGATGATGAGCTTCCAATGAGATGGCTGTAAAACGGACCATTCAGCGTACACATGAACATATCAACCAACTCCCTATCAGTCAAAGGGGGTTGAACTCTTCCAGCTAAGTCTCTCCACTTCTGAGCATACTCCTTAAAGCTTTCTTTGGCACCCATAGACATGCTTTGAAGCTGCATGCGAGTGGGGGCTAAGTCAGCATTGTATTGATATTGCTTGTAGAAAGCTTCAGCAAGGTCATTCCAATCTCTGATGTTGACACTCTCCAACTGATAATACCACTCTAGCTGAGCTCCAGATAAACTCTCTTGAAAGAAATGGATCCACAACTTTTTATCAGCAGTGTGGGGTTGAATTCTTCTGACATAAGACCTCAGATGCAATTTGGGACAAGAGACCCCATCATAGACAACAAATGTAGGAACTTTGAACCCAATGGGTATGACCACCCCAGATATCAAGCTCAAATCCTCAAAATCCAGCCCAGATGATTTCTGTAATTCCATAGCATCCATTCTATCCACCAGCATCTTGAATTTGTCTTCATTAGGCTCATGGTAGTAGTTAGCCTCAGAATCAGAGTCCCCCATAGTATTGTGGAGACTGCCTTTCTCCTGCTCAGATTCTTCAGATTCATAGTCTTCAACCTGTTCCTTGGTCTTGGCAGGACCTTTGAACCTTCTTCCCATGTTGAGCAACCCAGCAGACCTTCTAGCCTTCTTAGTCTTCTTGGCCAGCAGTGTCTTCAATTCATCCTGCCCCTTGGATAGGTTCAGGATCAGCTCTTGGAACTGTGCATTCTGTGCCTGAAGATCCTTAACTGATTGTTCAAGAGCCATTGCTGAAATAAACGGCGAGAAGATGAGAAACCTGTGCACAATTATAAACCTGTGATGCAATGATATGGGAATGCATATGCAATGTTTTCAAGGACCGCAGGATTTAAATTTGCTTAAACAAACAAGAAAGTAACTTTTTATTAGTAATAACTTGTTTTGCCTTTTAGGCTTACAAAAAATGAGAACGAAATAAGTACAAAAGATGGGGTTTTAAGTCTCCCATGGACGTTTCCTCTTTGTGTTGAGGTATGAGTTGAGGTTTCGTTCCTCATGAAGTAGCTTTGTTAGCTCTAGGATCCTTGCTTGGCTTGCTTTGTAATGAGCCTCGAAAGTATCCCTTTGCTCTTTCAGTTGGATCCATGATCTCTGCAAGTCTTCCATATCAGTAGGCATGTCTGGGTGAAGGATGGTATAAGCTGTGTCTCCTTCAGCAACAGGTTCCATGGTAACTGGTAGGACGGCAGGATATGGCATCATGAGTGTCTGAGCACGAGATCGTACCCATCTGAGATAAGCCTCCATAGGAATAGTGTACTTAGGCTCCAGTGTCTTGCTGTCAATCCTGTTTACCTTTCCCCAAGCTCGGATGAATCTCTGACGATAACCCTGAAGATCGTTGTCGTAATCAAACACAAGGCCCTGAATCAACATGTCATGTGGACCATCGCTCCGGGCGTAACCAAACTGTCGTAAAGCTAGAGATGGGTTGTAGGTGATGCCTCCTCTTATGCCTAGAAGTGGTACATTAGGAAACTCCCCACAACGGTCAATGATGGTGACATTCTCCATAGATCTGGAGCACCAATGGATGTCTGAGTGAGAAAGTGACATGATCCTCTTGGACCATCTGAACCCTTGCTCATTCTTCATTACTGAGCGAGGAAGGTGAGAAATAAACCACCTAGAAAGTAAAGGTATGCAGCACATCAAAGTTCCTCTTGCCCTTGTAGTACGGGTGTGAAGAGAATGTAGGATGTCTCCAAGTAAGGTAGGCACTGGATTGTGACTCAGGAATATGTTGATGGCATGAACGTCTATGAACTGATCAGGATTGGGGAACAACACTAAACCATAAATCAATAAGGCTAAGATCTCCTCAAAAGCATCGTAGCTCATAGCCTTCAAGAACATTTGAGCTTTATCCACTAATACCTTGGCAAGAATACCTTTAACTCCACTTCTCATCTCTAGAACAATGTCAGACTTCTTCAGATGTAGAGCTGCAGCAATAACTTCAGGTTTAAGCTCCTTCTCCAAACCTGTGAATGGCTTCTGATCAAGAACAGGGATACCCAGAAGTTTAGAGAACTCCTCCATGGTTGGAACTAACTGATAATCAGGAAATGTAAAGCAATGGTGCTTAGGGTCAAAGAACTGAAACAGCACACTCATCATGTCTTCACTGAACCCTGAAGTAACTAGATCCAATAAGTGACCATGTCTCTTGTTGAACTGGGAATGATCAGGCACTAGGGAAACCAACTCCTTGAGCTTAGCAGGTATCTCTACAAAGTTGATCCTGATGGTGTTTCTACGAGCAGAAGCCATGACCTGCAACAAAGAACAAAGATAAATCCTTTGGTCCTTGAAATGGTTAGGGAAAATGATATGCTTATGATGCATGATGATGTCATGATGTCATGCTCAATCACAAACATGTGGCACACACAAACAAGTCACACCATAGCCCTAGGTTTAAAGGCTTGCATGAGGTTCAAAGGCAAGTACCCTCCCCTGAAGTTAGATGGTTCATCCTGTCCTACAAAAGTAACCAGGTTCTAAGGGATCTCAATATCATTGATCCTTCACAAGGGTGGTTGTTCAGAAGGCAACTTACTTGCCAACCAAAACCCTCCAAGTTTAAGATCTCAATGAGCGTAGTATCGAGTGTCAACCAACTTCAGTCTGCACCAAAGCCGGTTACCTCACTACTTTCTAAAGGCCAAGATGAGTTAACTAGGGTTCTAAAAGTCAGTTAGTGCATTGACAACATATGGCAGCCTCAATATTATCCTCAACTTGACTTAAGGAATATAAGCACCAACCAAGAAGTCGCACTAACTATGGCCACCAAATCAACCGTATCGATATACGTCGTACAGTTTCCTTGGTCTATTGCCATTTACCTAAGGCACACTAGATCCGGGTTAGGACCTTTCACACATAAGAGCACCCCAACAATATAATAATAAAGCAAACAAGGCAAACAATTTAAAGTGATCTTAATTCCTAAGGGTACCCCTCTTAAATAGGTCCCCAGCAGAGTCGCCAGTTCTGTAACACGGTGGGAGAACTGACTTTAAACAATGTTGCGGATAGCAAGAGTCGCCACCGACTTTTATTTTATCCATAAGGAAAGGTTATAAAAGAACAGGAAAGACCTTAGAGAATATTTTGGGTCCGGGGGGTAGGTTATGAAAAGGGAAGGTGTTAGCACCCTTTTCATCCATGGTTATCCATGGGCTCTTAGGTACTTAAGCTCACTTTTGAATTGTTTTGAAATTGTAGTGTGTGAATAGAAAATTTTCAGAATAGTTAATAAATAATCCATGTAAGGATGTGTTAAGAACTTGTTTGAAAACTTGTTGAAAATTTGTTTTAAGTGCGAAACAGTTTTGAAGTGAGCAAGCACCTAGGAGTAACCTACCCTAACATTTAAAGGTCTTTCTTATTCTTCATTCTTTCCTTTAGTAAGACTATCCCTACTATAATGGAGTAGGTAGTCCTTACTTTGGATGTTAAGGGGTATGTGAGGGACAATTTGACTTTGAAGGCCATTGTGGGACTTGATTCGTAAAGGCAACCATAAGGGACTTTGATGATTTTTCTATTTGAGGGACTTGCTTTATACACCCCACTTAACCATTATTCGTAGGCAACTTGAGGGATATCCTTAGGAAGTGAGACGGCGATTAAAATTGACTTACGTGTGTGACGTGCTTATTTTAATTATCTTTATTTAAAAGTGATCTAAATTTATTTTAATATTACATACATGTTGTTACACTCCCTAATTACTAACCATAATAATAATTAAATAATTACAAAATAATAAGCAAAATAATTAAATAGCAAAGATAAATAAAATATAAATAAGCAATAATAAATAATAAAGGGGTTAATTCTAAGTTTACTCGGCAAGACATCGCATCTTGTGCCTACGTATCCTTACGGGAGTGGAATCAGAGTAATCGTAGTTCCCCTCAAAAGGGAGGTTGGAGATCTCTTGACAGTGGTCAAGGTCTCAAGGGGAATAAACGCGCCTTAAGGACACGCTTACGCGGAGTGCAGGAACTCCAAATTTCTACGTTGAAATGTTAAGTTGTAATTAGGGTTAAATTAGGGATTCCACGGCGGGAAACCCTAAAATGAGCGCGGCGGCTCTTTGACCTAATGCTAGGGGTAAAATTGGTAATTGCGCCTGCGGCGAGGCATTTGTGAAAATTAGGGTTTGTAAAAGTTGTAAGGGTTGAAGGTGAGGACTATTGACACGGCGGTCAAGCGGCTAGACCTAATTCCTTCGGAGGATGGCAGAGTCAATGATAATTGTAAAATGTGATGGTAAATGAATAAATGTACAGTTATGAAATGTAAAGTACTGAAGAAGAAAAAAAAAGATAATGCGACAATTGTCTCACACAATTACAACCAGGAAACAGATACATATATAATAATGAATTGGACTCTAATCTGCAAAGAGAAACTGAAAAACGTTAGTGAAAGGTTAAACTAAAATATGGCAAATACTGAAAAACAATTAATATTAAAAGGAAATACAAAATGTAAAAAGAGAAGTTTAATTTAACTAATTTTGAAAAAAGGAATTTTAGTGTAAATTTAAAAAAAGAAATTAAATGCTAGTTTTAAAAGGAGATTTAATTTTATAAAAAGTTTAATTTTTTTTTATCTTAAAAAGAAAAGAAAGAAAAGGTTTATTTTTAAAAAAAAGGTTTTCTTATTTTTATTTAAAAAAGAGGTTATGATTTATATTTAAAAAAAAAAGAGTTTTAGTTGTTTATTTTTTTAAGAGGTTTATTAAGGTTAATTAAAAGGAGTAAAAAATTAATTTAATAAAAAACTGATAAGATAAATAGTTAATTAATTAGAGTAAGAAGGGGTTAATTAGGCGTTAACGGTAGATCAAGAGTGAGGTTAGTGGTGATATGCGTGTGGTGATAGTGGGTGTTAGTGAGATTACATTACAAATGAAATAACAAAACAACAGGAAAACGGAACCCTAAATCGAAAACCCTTCTCCCTCCCTCGATCATCGTCTCTCTTCTCCTTTCATGCTGAAACCTGCAAAAACCACAATCATGTTGATAATAAGCATATTTAAATAGGAATTTTACCCAACGAAAACCAGTGAGGGCGGCGGTGACGGCTCAGAGAGGACGGCGGTGGCGCTTCGTGATTCTGACGGGGGATTCGCAGTGATGGCTTTCACGGTGTGGTTGACGAGCTTCTGACTCCGGCCGATGCTTCTGTTGAAGATAAGTTCCCTCTCGATTTCTAGGTTTTTTAGTTTCAGGATTTTCACGGCGCTTGCCCCCCTTTTGCGATTTCCAAACTTCTCTTTATATAGAGGCTCTACTCTGATTTCTCGATTAAAATTGCTTTAATCCCAATTGAATGTTGATTGATTGTTTCCAATTTGGTTATGATTTGATTTGAAAACTTTCTTTTTTCGTGAGATTGTAATGATGTGTGTTAATGAAAATTCCAACTTGTGATATTCGTATCAATTACGTTTAATATCATGATTCAATGTTCTGGATTTGCTAGCTGTCTGAATCAAATCTCTTTCTCAAATGGATATTCTCTGATGGGCTTCTGATCCTTGGATTATTGTTGGCAGGTGTAGATAGCAACGATTTTGAATGTAAACCATGTACTGAATTTGGGAGTGGTTGGCCAATATCGGGAATCACAGAAGATACCTGAGGATGATGAATGGCTTTTTAGTGGAATGAGAATCGGTTGAAGATGCTCGTGAGGAATTTGAGGTTTGTCTAGATCCTGGGGTTTCAGAATAGGATGCCCTTTCCATCTGATTTTCACGCTGAGATGCACTGTTGATAGTAATTATGTTATTCTTGTTTTCAGGGTGAGGCGACCTTGGTGTTTAATTGGAGATTTTAACAATGTTTTATGTGCTATGGATAGGTTAGGAGGAAACATGGCTCAAGAGAAGGAGTATGAGGACTTGATCAATATGATGGACAATGTTAAGTTAAGTGCTATGGAGAATACAGGTGACTATTTTACTTGGTCAAATAAGCGTGCTGAGGGTATCATATACTTTAGAATTGACCACTTATTAGTCAATGCAGAATGGTTCCAAGCTTATATACATGCCAATCTTAATACTCTGGTGCTTGGGATTTCTGATCATGCATTGCTTCATTTGGATTGTCATGATCAGACCAAAACTAGAAAGTATGCCTTTAAATTCCTGATTAGTGCTACAGAGATTGATGAATACCACACTGTTTACAGGAATTGGAACCTCCCTATTGCTGGCAATCCAATGCAAATTCTTTGGAAGAAGCTAATGAGAATGCAGCCTATCATAAGAGCTTTGAGTAAACCTATTGTAGGAGTGACTAATACTTTGTAGAAGGCTAGATCAGACTTGATACAGGCTCGGGAAAGACTTGTTCAGGATAGACTAAATACTGTGCTTATCAATGAGGTTAAAACCAGAACTGAGGAAGTTTGCAAATGGAGTGAGATTGAGGAACAAACATTAAAACAAAGACCAAAGATTAATTGGTTAAGATTAGAGGATGGTAATAACAAATTCTTTTATGCTCAACTTAAAGTTACCCATGTGAATACTGCTATAACTTCCCTGTACAAGTTTGATGGAACCATCATAAATATTTAGTAGGATATAGCAAATGAGGTTTTGATTCTGTATGGAAATCTTATGGGCAGGGCTAATGAGAACTTAAAGGGCATTGATATTGTAGCTATGAGAGAGGGGCCCCAGCTGAATTGTGATCAAAGGAAGATGTTGATCTCCCCTATTACTGAGCAGGAAGTTGTTAAGGTCTAGTCCTTAAACATGTCACTATGTTCTTCCTTATGCAGGTGCGAAAACGCGGGATGTTTTGAGCAACATCTGTGGGTAACAATTGTCCCTGCTCATGCTTGTTTCTTTTAATGATGCTGGTTGAATGACTTTTCTTCTTTGCTGCAGAACCGGATGTGAATGGCGAGGTACCGCGTGTGTTCAATCTTTGAACCTTATTTGGTGTGTGGAGGTGCCGATATGAACGGTTTTCCTCTGAGCTTTCACATGTACTGATATCTTATCTTAATGACAGTACCGACCAAATGGTAATGAACCTCACACAAATTTCCGCTGTGTTGGATTGTCATGCTACTAACAAGGTTGTTTGTTTCTCTTATGTGCAGGTGTATCGGAGACTTTGCGGAGAAGCTCAAAGGACATCAAGAAGGATACTTAGAAATTTTAGGGCTTAGGACTTTTTAGGATATACACCTCTTTTGTAACTTGTAAAAAAAAGCATTATGAAATAATTCAATAATACATTTTTTATCCAAATTCTCTTTACAAATTGTAATAATAATAAAATATTATGAATGAACTTCACATATTTATTAAAATCATCTTCCATTTCTTCTCCATGATTTAATTCTCAAAACATCTCAACATACGATTCATCAGTCGAATATCCTTGAATTAATCCGATCCAATCTTAATACTTTTGACATGAATAAGCTCCAATAATCAGTAGAAGTTTTCACTGTTGTCCCTCTAAAGATAAACTGGAAGATAGAAGAATGATCTCTTGTTAAACCCTGTTCCACAGATCAGACTTTCCAAACCAAATTGATATCAAACCCACGTAAATAAACGCCTCAGAACTTAATAACAACCCGTTTTCAAGGAATTAGCTGAATTTGCGTAAAATGACCAAAATACCCCTGGAACCAAATCCAACCTCTCTCTGATTTTGGCAAAAAAAATCATGAAGTTTGATTTTGGTTTGACCACAGTTGACCTCAGTTTGACTTTTTAACTGCATTGACTGCTTTTGACTTATCTGATCATCTGACTGAGCAAACTTTTGAGAAAGGTCTTGAAACTTGACATGGGGGTTCTTATACACATATAAGATGTTATGAAGCTCACTTGAAGTCTTGGAAGTCCATTTAGCCTGATCAAAGTCAAAACCCTAGTTTTGGATGCACTGCTTAGGAGGTGCATTGTCTGAGGGAATTGTCAACTCTTCTGACCAATTGTGAACTTTGTGAACCTTGTGAACCTTCTTGGAACACAAAGTCTTGTATTGTGAGGGCAAATTTTGGGGTGCAACACACACCCCGCTTGGCGTAATCGTTATCGGTCCCTTGAACCTGGGCGCTCCTGAAGATGACGCTGACGACGTCGGTCGATACCCTAGCCCAAACTTGTCATTCTTCACGGGAACCTCCAGTACCTGCCCCCAACCTTTAGTCTCACCAGTCTGCACTAAAGCATGAGCTTCCTTGTAGGATGACACTGCCACCTCTGGCATTTTTCTAGGACCCTAAGCTTTGTCTTTAATCCGCAACCCTTCGAAGGCTTGACAAGGTGTCTCGTGTATTTTTCCATCGACCTCAACATATCTGAACGATGACAGGTGACTGACCAAAATGTCCTCCTCCCCGCAAACGGTAACAACACTATCACCCACCATGTACTTCAACTTCTGATGCAATGTGGACGTTACGGCCCCTGCAGCGTGGATCCATTGGCGCCCAAGAAGGCAGCTATAAGCTGGATGGATATCCATGATGTAGAATTCGGTATCAAATATTTCTGGCCCCACCTGAAGCGGTAATGTTATTGACCCAAACACTGATCTTTTCGTCCCGTCAAACTCCCTCACAACCAAATTGTTGGGCGTGCAAATAATTCCCCGTATGTCCAATTTCATCATGGCTTTCTTTGGAAATACGTTCAACGACGATCCAGTATCCACCAATACACGCGACATTACGGTGCCCCGGCATTCCACCGATATATGCAAAGCCATGTTGTGCTCTCGACCCCGGGGTGTTAGATCAAAATCTGTGAAGCCCAGGCTATGTCCAGCATTGACATGTGCCATTATCCCCTCTAACTGATTTACAGAAACTTCTTGAGGCACAAAGGACGTATCCAGAATCTTTAGCAAGGCGTTCCGGTGGGCCTCGGAACATAACAACAACGACAAGATGGAAATCTTCGACGGCGTCTGCTGTAGGTGTTCAACAATTTTGTAGTCGCTTTTGCGAATCAGTCTCATGAACTCCTCTACGTCCTTGAGTGACGTATCCTTTTCTTTCGACTGAGTAGACCCACTTTCATTTACTTTGGCTTTGCCTTTGGCCAATCTCTCTGTTTCTATTTCAGGTGAGGTAAAGATCCTTCCGCTACGGGTCATGCCGCCCGTTCCAACGACATTATCAATAGCCCCAGCTGGCAGGCTATTCACCACAATCTTTTCACCGTTGCAATATGCTTCTAATCTGTATGTCCACGGGACAGCTTTCGTACTCTCAAAGGGAACAAGCCCTGCTTTGGTAATCGTAATAGTTGGCCGCTAGGCGGACGCCGTTATCGTTATAGTCTTCCTCGGGATCGTCACCGTTGCAATATCATTCTGCTCATCACATAATGCCTCCACATGCTTATCAACCGCAGTTCCATCAAATTGCAAGGTCCCTTCGTCGATCATGGCCTGGATGCCCTGCTTCAAATCAGTACAACCCTCAAGCTGAGTCCAACACTCTAAACAGTATTCATCACAACCAGGTAATACTCCCCCTCTGAGCAACCTGTTTTTCACCTCACTCAATGGTGTCTTCAGTTCGTTAACATCCATCACCAAGTTCAAATTTTCTTCTGTCAAGATGGCATTTGCCCCATGATTAGGCATAGGCTGTTGTACAATATTGGGCCCCACCTGGCCAAAGTTGATGGCTTTACTGTCCACTAAGTCTTGAACTTTATGCTTGAAAGCATGACAAGATTCTACATCATGTTCGGGCGCCCCGGAATGGAATTCGCAGTGCTTATTGGCATCATACCCATAAGGAAGTGTCGGTCCTGTAGGCGGCTCCAATGTTCTTTTCTCGACCAAATTCAACCCCAGCAGTGTCTGAAGAAGCTCTGCATATGTCGACGGAGGCTTATCAAATACCCTCTTCGGCTTTGCATTCTGAAACCTTCTCTGACCCTGATTCTGCCTTTGCTGCTGCTGTGGTTGTTGTTGTTGTTGTTGTTGAGGAATTGGAATAGTAACACTGGCTATTTGTTGAGGTTGAACGTACTGATTTCTGCCCCTGCCCCGGCCTCTGCCACCAAATATAGCGCTAGCATCACCCTGTCGTTTGCCGCCGAACGCTTTTCTCGCACCCCCAGCTGGAGTAGATTCGCCTGCCTGAATCTTTCTAATTTTAATTCCATTTTCGATCCTTTCTCCCATAAGGATCATATCGGAGAAGCTACCCATCGAAACATTGAGTAACTTGTCATAGTACATTCCTGTAAATGTCCCCACAAACATGTCATTCATCTCCCTTTCAACCAAAGGAGGGTGCACCCGAGCTGCCATATCACGCCACCGCTGCGCGTACTCTTTGAAACTTTCACCACTTTTCTGCGACAGACTCTGCAACTGAACCCTGTTTGGCGCCAAATCGCTGTTATATTTGTAATGCATAAAAAAAGAATCAGCCAACTGCTTCCAGCTTCTAATCTGAGTGGGCTCCAGTCCCATGTACCATTCCAATGATGGTCCCGATAAGCTATCCTGAAAGAAATGCATGAGCATCCTTTCATCATTTGAATACCCAAACATCCTTCTATAATAAGAACGTACATGGACCTTTGGGCAGGTATCCCCTTTGTACTTGTCGAATGTTGGAGCCTTGAATTTCAATGGCACCCTCAGCCCTGGTACCAACCCCATAGTAGTCATATCCAACCCAGCGGAGTTCTGATTAACCACACCTTTCATCTGCTCTTCTAGCATTCTGATCCTCTGAACAGGGTCAATGGGGCCCTCAGGTCCCATACCTCTTCCCCAAAAAGTGTCGTCCTGGTGATCCACATTCCAGTCATTGCCATACCCATCGTAACCCATGTTACGGCCAAATCCTTGATGATGAAGCATAGGACCCTGTCCTCGGTTGCCGAACCCTAGATTGACCCCAGCAGGTCCAAAACCATTGTTGAAAGGAAACGCTCCAGCACCATTGTTATTCACATTACCGAATCCACCATTACCGTGGCCATACCCCTGATTGTTGCCGTAACCGTCATTACCAAAGCCTTGATTGTTGAACCCGAAGTTCCCGTCCTGATTGACATTGCCATACCCATTGTTTCCAAAGCCAACATTGTCACCAAATACTTGATCGGCATCCCTAGTGTTGCCTTTGTTGTTAACAACATGCCCATCACCACCATTTCCAGTATTGCCATTACCAGCGCCAGCACCTGCACCAGTACTTGTGTTTCCGTTGACAGTCACAACAGGTGGAGTAACTACCGGTACCTCATCTTCCCGGCGAGGAGTTTCAACAGAAATGTGGTCAGTATTGCCATTTCCGTTTGTCCGCGTCAGCAGCGGCTGCACCAAAGTCTGAAGATTATCTTGGCCCTTGGCCATGCTCTCCATAGCTTGCATGAACAGAGTCAGCTTCTCACGGATTTTCTGCATCTCGACTTGAGCTTGATCCATTATCTTCTTACAGTTGTTTCTGGTTGAGTAGCGGTGGACTCTTTGGTCGTCAATCCTGAAAAACCTGTGAGATGCAGGAAATAAGATACAGATTCAACAAGTAACTGGCAATGCAAAAATGAATATGCAGATGCAATATGTGTCTGTGCGTTAGGGAAATCGACCCTTGATTCTAGTGCCAAAGTACCAGTGCAGTGACAGTGATAGTGATAAGAAGCTTGGATCCATTCACGGGGATAAAGTTCCTCATATATTGCTGAAAAGAGCCCAACAAGGCAGAAATACAATATCACTGAGTGTACAATAACAAGAAGGCATGACCTCAACCAACAATCCTGGTGATGGCCAGCACAATGCAAAAAAAGCATATACAACAGTACATAAGGTAATCAAGTGCGACCATATGCCCGATACTCCTCTAACAATTTCTTAGTCTTTGGATGATCCGGCTGAGAAAGCAACCCTTCAACGAGCGAGTCTCTTTGCCTGATAACACGCTGGAGATCCCCAATGGATTCCTCCCAAGCACCTTCTCCAAAGCACTCCTCTAGCTTCCGCTTCTGGGATGCAGACTCTTTCTTACGCTTGACAACTTTGTTCAACGAATTATGAACGTCATATCTCCACATAACCCCTTCTTCAAACTTTTTCTAGCTAGCTTTCAGCTGATCTTCCAGTTCAGAGATCTGCAGCTTCAGTTTGTCTTCTCTTTCTTTATTATTTGCCAGTGTAGCATTCCAGGTTTTGTTGAATGTGGAGATCTCCCGGTAGGCTATATCAAGTGCTTTCTTCTTAGACTCCAGCATATCATGGGAGCTCTTGAAATCTATCCCCAAGCGTTCACGCTTCTTTCGTTGTTCAGTCAGTTCTATACCTAACTGGTTCACTAGCTGTGTTTGCTGCTCGAAGGAATATACGGCTTCATTCCTTTCGTTCCTGAGTTGCACTAGCTCTTCTTCCAACTTCTCGTTGGCTTTCATCATCTCTTCTTTCTCCTTCATAACCTGTTCATATCTCTCAATAGGCACAGTAGTTGGCTCTTCAACCACGAGGGGAGCAGGAGGTAATACTGCAGGAAACAGCATCAGCGCTTGCTTTGCCCTATCTTGGATCCAGACTTGGTACGGAGGATAGGCTTGACTATCATTCTTACCCAACAACGGCTTACCCTTCTTGCAGATGTTATTCCAAGCATGCTGAAGCTTGGATAACAATTCTCCCTTCAAATCACCTGTGAAGTATAGAGATTCCTGTACTTCCTCTTCTTTTGGCGGGCTTCTCAAAGCATAACCGAATTGCCTGATCAACAATGACGGATTGTAGTTAATGAACCCTTTCCTCCCAATCAGTGGAACGTTAGGATATCCTGCGCAGCTGTAGATAATCTCATATCCCAGTAAATCCCTATCAAACCAAACAATATCTTCTGAAGAAAGCCCCATCAGACGCTCAGACCATTCCACCGTAGTTGCAGACTCAGCAAAGACACCCTTCTTGGGCAGGTGACTATCAAACCACATATACAACAAAGGCACACAACAAAAGACGTTCTTGCCCCTCCTATTCTCGTTCTTATAATGCAGAGAGTGATAGAAGTCTCCAATCAGTGTAGGCACAGGATTGCCTAGAGCAAATATATGGAATGCATCCAAATCAATAAAGTCAGGCATATTAGGGAACAGTACAATGCCATAGATACACAAAGCAAGGATAGAATTAAACACAATCCAGCAGCCACTCTTAGCATACTTTTGTGCCTTACCAACCAAGAACTTGAGAGAAAAACCAGAAACTCCATTCCACGAGGTTAACAGTAACTCTGAGGAGTCTAAATGCAAAGCAACAGCCAAGTCCTCCAGTTTGGGCTCAGCACCCATATGAATGAAGGGTACCCTGTTCTGAATGGTTAACTCCAGGATATCAGCATATTCCTCCATGGTCGGAGCCAGAATGAAGTCAGAGAAAGTAAAACACCTCAGTGGGGGATCATAGAACTGCATCAGCGCGTACAATCCGTTCAGCTCATACGTGGATGGTTTGCAAACCAACCTAAGCAGTTTCCCATAACTCTTCCTGAAGCTTCTTTTCACATCATCATCAACTAAAGATATCAAACCAAGCAAAGAAGAAACATCTGGAGTAGGCAACTTGTATGCCACAGTCTTCTTCAAAGTATCCATGATAGCAGACAGAAATCCGGGCAACTAGAATCAGAGGTATGAAATGCACCTGCAGCACAGACACACGTTAATGATATGTTGAATGAGTATGCAACAATGCAATATGCAAACATGCAAACAGGGACCAAGTGCTATATTGCTGAAGAGATCCATCCACAATATCTGTCTCAACAGACCCACAATACTGCTCAAACCTGGTCTCAACAGACCCATAACAATGCTCCAACCTGGTCTCAACAGACCTATAACATTGTCCTGATGAAGAACCCCAAGTAACCACACATACTGATCCAATATCAAGAAAACTGGGTAGTCTGGAGGTCAAGTTTCCTGCATGCCCCAATCCCTCTCACAGGTAGGTGTCCTATCAACTGACACAAGGTACGGCATCCTATGCGGTCGTCGGCGTCACATACTTTCAAGACTGATGATACGATACCCAGAAGGTGTGGCATCATCATGTCCTGAAGAGGCCTCACTTAGCCAACTTCCAATTGATCGGTCCCCAGAGTCGACAATCCAACTAACCAACAACCCCCTCAACCCAAAGGGTTGAAAAAGAAGTCAACCAGAAGAACCTCGTCTGAGCGTGGATTTTGCGGGACACTAGTACATGCAAAGCATGCACGCGCCCACTACTTTCCACAACTAATTCTAGGTGCACTCAAGCCCAGGTCCGGCTTATCTCTCAATCTGACCCCCTACCCAGCATAACAACAATAATATAATACTGAAAGTAAATACAGAAAAGTAAATCCATACAAAACCCACGACGGGAAAACAAGCGCTAGGATTGACTCGCGTAGGGAACCGTTGGAGTCCCCAGCAGAGTCGCCAGCTGTCGTTACTGCGAAAATCGGTGCCGGCTATGATAGAAGAGTCGCCACCGTGTGTTATTTATCCCAACGGGGGAAAGGAAACGCTCAGAGTAAACCTAACACAAAACGGGAAAGGAATGGTCATCGCAACCAAATCCTGGATTCGGGAGTCGGTTACGCAAGGGGAAGGTATTAGCACCCCTCACGTCCGTCGTACTCGACGGGATCCACGCTTGTTTTCTAGTACGGATTGTATTCTATCTACACTAGAAGGTCTGGGTTAAAAAGAAAAGAAAATGACTCGGCAAAGTATCGCACTTTATGCCTACGTATTCCCGACTGGAACGAGAAATCAGAGTCAACGTAGTTCGCCTAACTACGGGTTATGGGGGAAGGTTGCTCGCTAGGATACGGCATCCTATGCCTACGTACTTTCATACAGCATGAAAGATCAGAGCAAACTTAGTTCGGGCTACGGAAGACACAAGCTTGTCTGACTGTTTTTTATTACCTTATGAAAGGGTTTTTCTTGATTAAGAGCCCAAGCGGACAGAAATGACACTTTGATGTTTGTTTGTATCTTTTACGAAAGAAGTGTTTTTTAGTTTGTTTGCAATCATGGACGCACTAGAGACTATGATTTGAGAGTGACTACGTCGCGTGTCACCCAAAGGGTACCACACTAAGCAGCCAGACTACTGGAAAGAAGCTCTCCAGCAACCCTTTCTCAAATAGCTTAAGGCTCGTAACGTACGACATCGATTAACCTTATTACTGTATTTTTGAGTTGTTTTGAGATAAGAAGAGAAAGAAGCTCTAAAAAGCCTAGGGTTGAAAGGGCAATAAAAACTAACCTAATGTTGTCATGCATGGATAAGAATCCTAATGTGTGTCATAATTCCCTCCTGCACAGAGGAAATCAGATATCCTAGGAGATAAACAGAAAAGAAAGCAAGCAAATACAGTAAAATGCATGCAATGCAGCAATAGAAGCGAGGCAAGGGAGTCCGGCTCAACCTCGAACCTGGGAAAACAACAGGCAAAGTGAATCAACATTCACTTCAAACCTAGGGGTAAATCTGCACAAGCCAACAAACAATACAGAAAACAAAAAACCACAGCAAAGGAGGCAGCCCATGCAGCAGCACCAAACTCCTACAGTTGACAGCACCAGCAGCAGCTCTGACAGCAACAGGTTGATTAAACAGCAAAAAGTTGACAGCAACAACCTTCATCTGCATGAATGCTCCTATCCTCAAGCTTCAATAAACTTTCGATCTTCAACAAGCACCAAGCTTCAACAAGCTTCAAACTTCACCCAGTAAACAGCTTCAACAAGCTCCTAACTTCATCTTCAACAAGTAGCAAAACCCTAGCTTCAACAAGCAACCAGCTTCAACAAGCACAAACTTCACTCTCAACAAGCTTCAACAAGCACTAAACTTTCTCTTTACCAAGCTTCAACAAGCACCTCCAAGGGAGAATCATTCAACAAGATCAAGTTGAAGTGTTAAGAAACTCAATGACAACCAAGGGAAGCCATTAAGATCTTAACACTGTAATAGGAAGGCATCCTCAAAATTCTACTCTTAAAGCATGCCATTCATCCCTCCAAAGGAGAGATGTGACTTCTTTAAGAGGACTTTATGTTATTGGATTAAACGAAGATAAACAATATACTCCATGTTTGAAGAAACAAGCAAAACTAATCTAATGCTCTTCCTAAAACCCTAGTTTCCCTAAGCTCCTGACAAGCATCCACAAGATGAGAAGGCTTCATCTCCAAGCTCCTTCAAGCTCTCCAAAGAATCTTCAAGTTGTCTTCATCTCCATCCAAGCCCAAGAGCACCACCACCCTAATCTAAGGGGAACTATTGAATTAAACTAGTCAAGTTAGTGTGTTAGAGACTCCTAAATGTTAGTCCTAAAACTAATTCTATTTAAAATACCAAAAATGATTGTAAAATCCTATAAAAAATTCTAAGGGTTCCTAAACCCCTTAAGAATCTCTCATACAAAAACCAGGGGGTTAACTATTCATTAATACCTAAAATTATGCCCTAAACCTAAGGGTACTATCTTAAAACCCTAATTCTAAACCACCTATTGTTCAATGTTCAAACAAGCCTAAAATTATCTCACAAAAATGTGAGAAACTTACTAGAGGTACATGCACATCTAAGCTAACTATACCAAAAAGAATCAATCCAAAAATCCACACCAATCATCCATACCAAAATCACCAAGATCACATATCAACCATATTCAAAATAAAAGCAATTAAACTTCAAAAAATGCAATTAAATTCTAAAATGCATGAATTAATAATTTCTCAATCCTATTAAATTCTAGACTCTTTAAGGAGTCAGGGGGAAAAAATCTAGCCTAAAAATGTTAATTTTCCTATTTATTATGATTTTATTTCTAACCTATATGAAAATGACAAAATAAAAGAAATATAAAGAAAATTAATAAATGCGTGTGCTGAATAGCAATTCTATCAAGTTGTTTTCCAGACCTGGGCCTAAAAGGGGGTGTCAATAGTGTGTAGGTTACTAAGCCCAAAGAAACATTAAAACAAATCAGATAATAAAATGGAAATTGAGAAAAGCTTGTGGCAAATAGCAACTATTCCTAGTTCAGATCTTCAATTGGGCCTAAACTGGGGTGTGGTTAGCAAGAGTTCCCTTAAGCCCACCCAAACTGAATTAATGAAACACAGAGTTTCATGCCTCTCTTCACTCTCTTCAAAATTCAACTTGCAATCCTGGCCGTGTATTGGTAGCTTCAGTCAAGAGTCAACCCTAATCTAATGGATCTTGTTCATCTTCTCCAAGTATTCAAAACTGAGAGGGAAAATTGGGACGGTGGCCTGAGTTGCAGCGCCACCGTTGTCTCCGGCGAGAGTTCCTCAAAACGCATCAAACATCACAACTGAACATCCTATCCTACTCAAAATCAACCCCTGAGCACGAATATGACCTCCAATTTCATTGATTCTAACCCTAACTCCAAAACCGATCCAAAGTTCAGACATGGCTCAAATCATGAATCACTCAAAACCTAAAATTAAGGATCCTAAACTCATCTACACGCATCAGGCTTGAGTTCTAGCTATCCAAACATGACCAAAACCTCAAGAATCTCAAGATATTCCTCTCAACAGAAATCTGGTCACAACCTAAAGTGTCACGAATCACTCAATTCTTGTACTAAAATCCACCTAAGCAGCATCACTAACCTATCCACATAATCATTTCTACTCAATTACCTATAAATTAGAGCAAAAGATGAAAGTTGCAAACCTGGTAAAAATGGATGAACAGATGATGATTTTGGTCGATTCAACCTCCAATTTCTTCCAGAATCACTCACTAGCACCTTCTCAAGCTTCTCCAATCAACAATTTACAATGAATCCTCACCAATCTTCAAACCTGATTCTTGATGCAATTGAGAAAATTTCAATTGCTCTCTCTTGATTCTCTTCACCTCTTGCCGAAAAAACCATCTGAACCAGTTGCAATGCATATATAGAGTGTGTTAGAACACTCTAGAAACTTCTGTAACAACCACAATGAGAAATTGAAATTCTCATGCACTTTGAAAATCTCATATGCACAGTTGGTGTTTTGCTCTATTATAGCTCTCAATCTTGCTTGAAATAAGTATCTCATGAGATTTAGGATTGAATGGGAATGGTAATTGCCTTGTTTTTGGTCCCAAGGAATGTGAATTGAAGTGTTGCTTCATCCTCAAGTTACAAAAGGGAAGTATGTGTAAATGACCTCAAATCCAAAATGTGACAATGTCATCATTCTCAAAATGATATTTCTGATCAAAATGACATATAGCATGAGCTTGTTTGACCCTAAATCAAGAAATTCCATTTCTTTGCCTTTTAATACTTTTAATTTCTTCCTTTTTAAGCCATCTCAAGTGAATTTGTGTTCCAAGTCAATCCAAACTCTCATAACCATTTGGTTGCACTCAAAACATTATTTTGAACAAGTTCCATGTTGAACAATTTTCCATTTGAAGCTTGCAAGTTGGAGTTATGGACCTATGATCACAAATGACCTATAATCACCAATACCCAAAATACCCCTGGCTTGCAAAGATCATAACTTGAGTTCTACAAATCCTCTTGAGGACTTCTAGTATTCTATGGAAATATACATGGATAAGGAACAACATTCATGTTGACCAAACGTTCATTTGAAAACTCCTTGAAGGACAAACGTTGCTTGGAAGTCAAGTGACTTTCACAGATAAATTTCATAGTCATCTGATGACCTGTAACTTGCAAGGACCATAACTTGAGTTCTATAAATCCCCTTGAGGACTTCTAGTACTCAAATTAAAGGTATTGAGATGCTCTACAAGTTTCATGTTGGCCAAAGAGCCATTTGAAACTTGTATTTTGACTTATGTGGATTTGAAGTTAGGCACTAAATAGGGGATTTTACACTGAAATCCTAATTTAGCAACTTCCCACATCCTTGATTCTTCTTTGCTTAACCTTGGCACAACACCACACATGTATCAACATACCAATCCATGAACCCCATGACCTCAAAGTAGGCTTTGATGATCTTCAATTACTCAATTGACCTAAGATTGACCCAGATGAACCCTAGTTGATTGCACCTCAACTGTGGCTCTTGTACTTGAATCAATGACTTGTCTCAGCTTCAATAGGGCCCTCTAGGCATCCCATGAGATCCATACACACCTCAAATTCACATCGCATGTTTCACATCCCACTGATGATTCTCAATATTCCTCAAGATAGGAGCAAAACCCACATGTAGGCACTCAAATTTCTCAAGACTTCAAATCACTTCTTGATGGCTTGGATGATCTCTCAAACTTGGATAAGACCTCTTGCTAGGCTTCTTCTGATAAGAATCACACTTGGACCCCTGTTGGATGAGTGATATGCTATGATATGCCAATGATTGAACTATGTACATGATGTAACTATGCAAATGAAATGCAATGAACATAAATCAGGCAAGAAAAGGTTGAGCAAATTTTGGGGTACAACAGGCAGCAAGCAAGATTTGAAAGCCTGGTTCCCCGAAGCTGGCAATCTTTGTTTTTATCATGTTATTTTCTTTGCATCTGTAGTTTCTTTCCTGTTTAAATGAAAATCTCCCTTGTAAAATTGTATTGTCTTCAATTGATAATGATAATGAAATAAATATGCGTGTTTTGATTAAATCCATTTGTGTTCACTTATGTTTTTAATTGATGTCTAACGCTTGTTTAAGCGGAATCCGGGGAAGATGACGAAATTGAAAGACGCGTAAGCTTCCGATTGTATGCTTTTGAATAAAACCTGTTGATGATGTACAAGCATTGTTTCAAATTCCTAAACACCGGAGATATAAGGAAGATAATCCCTTGTCAACCCCTTTGAGCCCAGTAATAGGAGTTTCTTTCTGAAACGGAAAAACCCTCAATATTAACCCGGGGCAGGGTAGGTGTCAGTTAATTTGGCCGTGCGTTCAAATTGCAAAAGGAGTGTTCCCGTTCAAGGATCAATCACACCTTTATAGGTCGTGCCTAAAAAACCCACAATGGGTATCCATCACCGACCAAGGAGTGAAACAGTCACAATCCCTTTAACAAGTCAGACAAGCCAATGTCACACGATTTGTTCAAAAAAAGGGGGGAATCAAAAGAAGAAGTCTGCTAAGTCAAATCTTGAAAACAAGCGACTTAGGCAAAAATTAGGGCATCCCGTTGGACTTTGAAATCAAAAGAATCTCAAAAGAGCCAGTCCAGGAAAAAGTTAGGGAAAAATGGAAAAAGCGAAAAGGATTACAAAAGAAAAATCCTCGAACAAACAAGTCGTGTGACTCCAGGCACCAAAAGACGAAAAGCGAGTGACTGTCACTCCCAAAGACTTGTGGCTTCCTGAACCATCACTCCTATCATTAAACCTTTGAAAGGTGAGTGCTAGTGTCGAATTAGCTGAATATAGGATTGGAGAACATCAAGGAGAATGGGTGGGTTAAAATAAACTTTGAGCTTTGTCCTTTCTTTCTTAACCGTGAACCCGACCATATTACAACCTTCAAAAGTCCTAATTGAAGCAGGGTTATTTCGAAAACATACTTCGGTAAATATTGCGTCGGAACTGACTCCTAAAAGGATTTCCCTTACAGTGTTGTATCAATGTTGACATTCTGATAAGTGTTTTATTGACTATATGTCACAAACGTTTTTCTAGTGAACAAACTTGGACTTCAAAACTGTCATATGCATTGCATTAATATATCTTTTGTGTAGAACAATTTGTTTTACTTGCGAGTAAGCGCTTGACATCAGGAAAGTGTCCACAGTGTGAAGTTGGATCAGGATAGAATGCAGAAGACCCACTCCGTTGAACCAGGGCAATTCATCAAATGATCACACCATGGGAGTCAGCCATCTGAAAGACAGTTAACCTGGCGCAATTAGGTCAAGATTTGGTAAATCTCTCGCAGCCGGTGGTTAATGCTTCACCTATCAGCCAATCAGGGGCAGAATCATTGCGAGGTTGGGGAGGATTACCCCAAGAGCACATAAGTTATTCTTGGCCAGAGGGCCATTAATATGAACACCTCTTCAAGGTTCAAAATGCTGAGGCAATTCATACCAAACTGGCAGGGTACATAAAGTTCAGGTTTCCTTTCGAGGGAGATGTTGCAGAGATCCCACGGGCTGGGACAAAATTGGGCACATATCCTTTCATGTTATAAATTCAGGGACAAGCCATCTGGAGGTCATTTCATGGCAAGCTTTCCTTTTCGTCCTAGAGATTAGACTGGGGCAAATTGAACTACATTGGGGCAGTTACTCAAGCAAGGTTATTCTCCCTAACCAGAGTCCATCAGCAGCAATTGGAGTTTGTATCTCTATCTCCAATAGAGTTGCGAGCAGGTAGTGTGTATGCTTATACCCGGCGGTCGATCGGCACACATTTAATCCCCGCAGATTGCAGATATGTGCTTACTATTCAGCAAGTCAGGATTGGATTTTCTTTCCACAGGGTAGGTGTGGAATCTTCCTCAGCAGTTGGTCAATACACATTTAGCTCCAGCAGATTGTCTGTGTGCATTCATTCTTCGGTAGTGCAAGATTGGCTTATTCAGCAGAGTAAGTAACCCCCACAGAGTCTGAGCAGATGATTTTGAATCCCCTCGGAGGTCAATTTGTCATTGATGAGTTCATTCCTCATCTCCCCAAGCAGAGGTTGATGTTGACTCCCTCATTGCGTTATCCCTAGCGGAGCCGGAGGGGAAACGTCTCTTCTCCAGTTGCGTACTCCCAGTAGATTGGAGTTAGGTCTTCGCAGTTTACGTTGTTTCTCCAACAGAGATGCCTGTTCCCCAGAATGTTATATTCTGGCAAGCTATTCAGAGGTGATGTCCCTGGTAGAACATGGTTAATCTCAGAAGATGGATCGTTATCCCCCGCAGAGTCGTTGATTCCCCAGCAGGCAAACAAGTTCTCGTGTGTGGTTCTTTTCCCCGGTAGGGTCGCCTATTCGTCAGAAGGTTTGTATTCTGGAAGGCCATTCATGGCATTTTCCTCAGCAGGATTGGATATAATCCCCAGCAGAGTAGAATTACTATGTGGCAGATTGTTCTATCTCCACACCTAGCTCGTTTGCTATTCAGGAAATTTCTTTTAGGAAGCTATTCAAAGCTTGCTTCCCCAGCTTAAGTCCAGTTTACTGGCATGTGCTAGCTATCCCCAGCAGGGTGGTCTTCATATCTCTAGCATTTATTTTGCTGATTCGGTTTCGTTGCATCTGCGTGCGTGCATAGCATCCTCAGAAACGCATAGCATTTCCATTTCGTATGGAGCATTACACCATATGCAAACATGTGCATGTGAAACATAAGCCAGGAGGTTATATTTTGTTTCAGATAATCTCCGGAAGGTTGACGTGTTCGGCAAAAGATCTGGGATAGCGGTGTTCATGTTCTCCTGTGCTTCCCAGTGAAGTATCGACAGAGTTACTTGGTTGAGTTTCTCTTTGTTCCCCGTCAGGGCTACTTGTTCAAGTTCTCTCTCTTCCCCAGCGGAGTTCCTTTGAGATTTCTCATCAAAAGTTTATCGACTTCGTGTTGATCTGACAGCGAGGTCAGATGCTCGCTTTTATTTAGCGGGTGCCTGACGGTGATGTTATAGGTTTATCAGCTTTGGGTTGACCTGGCCTTCGGGTTTGAGGATTTGTCCTATTCAGCAATTGTCTACTTGTTTGTAGAGGTTTATCAGCCAATCTTTCTCAACAGGGTGTTTGTCTGGCGGCGATACCAGGTGACTTTATCAGCTTTGTGTTATCTGACGGCGATGTCAGATGTTCATCCGCTCTCTGGTTGTCTGGCGGCGATGCCAGATGTTTGTTAGCTTCTCGGTGATCAACTTTGAGTTTGTTGTTTATTGGTTGTAATAGATGTCTAACAGCGATGTTCGATGTTTCTCAATTGCACAGATGCCTGGAGGCAAGGCCAAATTCTTCATCCTCTGCAAGTTACTGACGGCGATGTCAGAGGTGTATCAATTCCATAGATTCCTGACGGCGATGTCAGAAGTCTTCACCTTCGAGTTTGTGGTTCGCTTTTATTTAGTGGGTGCCTAGCGGTGATGTCAGACAATTTATCAGTTTCAGTGGATGCCTGGCGGCGATGTCAGACGTTTATCGACTTTATGAATACCTGGTGGCGATGTCAGATGGTTATCAATTCTGTGAATGCCTGACGGTGATGTTAGGTGATTATCAGTTTCTTACCTATCCGGTTTTTGGGGTTCGTTACTCGCTTTTATTTAGTGAAGGCATGGAGGCGATGTCATATGTCCTTATCTTTGGATCCGAGGCTTGTTATATCCCTTGCGGATTCCTGGCAGCGATGTCAGATTTTTCTCAGCATTGTGATTGTCTGGCAGCGATGCCAGATGTTCCTCAGATTTGTGTTGTCTGGCGGCGATGTCAGAGGTTTATCACATTATGTTTGCCTGGCGGAAATGTTGGGTGGTTATCGACAGTATGTTTATCTGGCGGCGATGTCAGATGTTTGTCAACACGGTGGTTGTCTGGTGGCGATGTCAGATAGTTTATCTTCTACAGAGTTCTGGTGGCAACGTCAGATTGTGGTATTCCTTGCAGATTCCTGGCGGCGATGTCAGAGGTTTATCGACTTTATGGTTGTATGACGGTGATGTCAGATGTCTATCAGATTTATGCTATCCGGCGGTGATGCCTGATTGTTTGCATTGTGCTTATTTGGCGGCAATGTCGGATGTTTATCAGCATTGGGTTTATCCGGCGGCGATGTTGGGCGTTTATCAACAGTGTGTGCGTCTGACAGCAATGTCAGATGTTTATCAGTTGTTTCCTAACTGCGTGGAGTTCTGACGGCGATGTCAGACGAGTTATCCCCTGCAGTTTGTCTGGCGGTGATGTCAGATGGTTATCAGATTTGATTTTGTCTGGCGGATATGTTAGATGTTTACCAGATTTGATTTGGTCTGACAACGATGTTAGATGGTTATCAGGTTTGAGTTGGTCTGACAGCGATGTCAGATGGTTATCAGATTTGTGGTTGTCTGGAGGCGATGTCAGATGTTATCAACACCGCAGGTTCCTGGCGGTGATGTCAGGTGTGCATGGATTTCTGGCGGCGATGTCAGAGGTTTTATTGATTGGATATTGATTTCTGGTGGCGATGTCAGATGTTAACCGATGTTGTGGTTACTTGGCGGCGATGTCAGGAACTGTATCTACTCTATAGCAGCTTGGCGGCGATGCCAAGTGATGTTTACCAATTGGTTGCAGAGTTCTGGCGGCGATGTTAGATCTTAATCAATCTTCTAGTTGCCTGGCGGAAATGTCGGGTATTTTCTCAATATTGGGTTTGTTTGGAGGCGATGTCAAATATTTTTCAACCTAAGGTTTATTTGGCGCGAGGTCAGATATTTTTCAACATGGTGTTGTTCTGGCGGTGATGTCAGATGTGTATCAACATGATGTTTTCCTGGCGGCGATGTCAGGTGCTTTTTTCTTAGTGGTTGTTTAACGGTGATGTCAGACGTTTATCTACTTTGTAGTTTTCTTGTCGGCGATGTCAGATCCGTATCAGCTTTGTTGTTGTCTGGCGACAATATCAAATGATGTTATCTACTGTGTGTTGTCTGGCAGCGATGTCAAATGTTTATCGATTATGTGGTTACCTGGCGGCGATGTCAGGTATTTTGTCTATTTTGTAGAGGTTTGGCGGCGATGCCAAGTGATGTTAGCTACCTTGTGGTTGTCTGGCGGCGATGTCAGATGTTATCTACTTTGTGGTTATCCGGCGGCGATGTTGGATGTTTATTAGACCGGGTGGTGGTCTGGCGGCGATGTCAGGCATTTATCATGTTTGCAGATGCCTGGAGGCGATATCAGAATTTGTTATCCCCTACAGAAGCTTGGCGGTGATGTCAAGTGATGTATATCAATCTCGTGGTTATCTGACGATGATGTTAGATGTTTATCGACTTTGTGTTGGTCTGGCGCCGATGTCAGAAAATTTTATCCCCCGTAGATGCCTGGCGGCAATGTTAGAGGCTTTATTGACTGGATATTGATAAATGGCGGTGATGCCAGAGGTTTACCGACTTAAGGTTGATGCGTGACAGCGAGGTCAGGTGCCTGATGGCGAGGTCATTGGTATCTTCTTTTGGAAGTGATCTTTTTACTTGACGGCGAGGTTAAGTGTTTTCCTAAATTGATGCAGAGGCCTGACGGCGAAGTCAGAGGGTTATTATCAGATGTATGATAGCAGATGTTTTCCTGACTCAGTGTAGATACCTGACAGTGATGTCAGGTGATCTTCCCGACTTAGTGTCGTTGTCTGGCGGCGATGTCAGGTGTTTCTTCCGTCGGCGTGTCGACGTTGCAACCATTATTCAGATATCTTCGGAGATTTTTATTCCTTTCCAGAATTTGCAGTTTATTTCTGCGGTTGGCAAATTTCCGGGTTCGTTGGTATTCAACCATCTTTTACCTTGATTATTGAAAGTCGTTCGTTTTTCACCCAGTCAGGTTCAAGCCGTTTGAACAGGAGCAGCTGTTGTACCCCAAAATTTGCCCAACCTTTTCTTTACCTAGCTTATGTTTCATTGCATTCTCATAGCATTAGCATTTGCATACCATTGTTCATATACAGGGGATTGAGAGAGGTGTGCCTAGCAAGACGCGACTACCAAAGTTTCCAAGCCTAATCAAGAGGGATATTTCAAGTTATCAAGGGCTTATCATCACCAGAAGAAAGTCAAAGCTTAGTGGAAGGGCAGATGAATGAATATGGTTCACCTCCTATCTTGGAGGCCATGTGAAGATTATCAGATGATATTGAGTCCATGATTATGGATGGAGAGAATTGTATAAGCTCATGGGATGTCTTGAGGGCCATTGAGGAGCTTGTGCAAGTCATTATATCAAGTGCAAGAAGCCACAGTCCAAGATGGTGCAGTTAGGGTTTTCATCTAGTTAACCCTAAGTCAACAGTGAATTTGAAGGAGATTAAGACTCAATTCCAAGTCTTTGTGATCATGGAATGTTGCGTTGGGATGTCTAAGATGATATTCCAAGATCAAATCAGGAAGAATTAAGAGTGTGAGAATTTGCTAAGCTAGGGTTTCTAAGCTTGTCAGTGAAAAATCCCCTATTTAGTGCCTAACTTCAAGACAACATATCTCACGATACAAGTTTCATCTCATCTTTACCCTAACATGAAACTTGTAGAGCATGTTCTTAGCTTTCTTTTGAGTACTAGAAGTCATTCATATGATTTCTAGAACTCATGTTATAAAGCTGACAAGTTATGGATCCTTAGATGAATGTGATTTTGGTCAACAAAAGTCAACCCAACTTCCAAGACATTTTTGACCTAGAAGGATGTTTCTCCTCACTTTAACCCAAACATGAAAGTTCTTCCTTACGATCTTAGCTTTCCAAAAAATACTAGAAGTCCTTCATCTGATTTGTAGAGCTCAAGGTATGAAGCTTGCAAGGAAGGGGTATTTTGGGAAACTTTGATTATAGGTCATTTTGGTTATAGGTCAATTTCACAACCTCGCACACCTCAAATGGAATTTTGTCCAACATCAAACTTGCACCAAATAAGCTCAATTACAACACCAAACCATCACATGTCATGGATATGTCTCATATGTGAAGAATTGTGAAAGAATTTCCATGAAAGAACACTTGAAAATCATAGTTTGGATCAAATTCATTTTAAACCATATAATGGCATGTTTATGCATTTTTTATTCACGTGAATGTGCTAAACATGATGCCAAAATCTGAAACCAAGTTTGAGGCCATTTGCATGTATAAATTCCATGTTACTTCACTGTGAAGGTACACATTCAAAATTCACCATTAAGATCAAAGCAATGAGCCAATCTTGTCCATTGGATTTCCTTACATCACAAGCAATGAGTTTGAATCACTTTTAGAGCCATTAGAGCTCTGTTTTCATGTGTATTTTCCAAGCTTCACATTCATTTTTTTGGATTTTCAATTGGACTCAACCAGGCTTTGATTGGGCCTCAATTCCATTTGGATCCAAAGTATATAAGCTTAAAATCATTCACAAACACTCAGAGGCGATTTTGGAGGGAAATTGATCAAGAAATCAGTTGCAACAACTAAGGAAAAGTGAAAATTGAATTCTTCATTCCAAGAAATTTCAAGCAAAATTGAGGATACCTGAAGCTTCCTTGAATATTGTAGAGTGTTTTTGGATCATTTGCTGCAAGATTCATCAAAGAATCAAGGCCCAATGGAGGTATTCCGTTAGGTAACTCATCCTTCCAAATTTCTCTCTGTGTAGGTAGTAATTACACGCCATTCTTGCATAGTCATGATCCCCTCGCATTGTAGATGGATTCTGGTTAGGATTGATTGATGTTTGTGATGATTTTTGGAAATAGCTTGATTCTTGTTCAGTTCATATTAGCGGATTTAGGGTGTTTTAAGGATAGATAACTCTAGATTCATGACCAGTGGAGAGAGTAGATGAGTTTAGACTCTTCGTTTGTGAGTTTTTGTGAGGTTTCGTGCAACCTGCAACTTTGATGTCATCGGGGAAGATGATCGGAGCCGCCGTGCTCCGTCATCTACATTTTCCCCCCCACCGGAGAAATTTGAATCTCCAAATCCACGTGTATTGCCACCTAGCGCCTTGACTTGTTGACTCTGAATGATCTGATGGCCAGGATTTGCTTTCACAACGCGTTGAATTGTTGACTTCCACTTAGGCATTGAAGCGCGTCGTTTCATTAAACGGTTTGGTTTGGACCTTGGGCCTGAATGCTATCCCCACCCCTTAGCGTAGCGAGCCCACTGATACAACGTGATTTAATTGCTACTTGCACCAATTATTTTTCCTATTTCTTTTTCTTTTCATTATTTTACATTTTTGGAATCTGTTTTACTTTAATCCAATTAAAATACTCCCAAATGTCAATAAATTTCACAAAAATAGTTTATAGGTATTTCAAGATGTAAATTGAATTTAGAATTTTTTAGATTCATTTTTCTGAATATTTTCCAATAAAAAAAACAATTGTTCATTTGGAAAGGTTTTAATTGGTTTAAAGTTGCATATCTTTCATTCTTGATTTTATTTTGTGATCAAACCTTCATATAAATGCTTGATTCTTTTTGTGCATATTATTTATGTATCAAATGATTTTTTAATATTTTTCTCCCTGTATTTGGTGCCATTTGGTTAGGATTTTGGTTGAACTTTTAGGACCCTTGATTTGTGCTAGTTCTTAGGGTATACCTTAGAACTTTCCCTCTGTTTGCTTAGTTAGGTTTAGATTTTTTCCCCATAGTTTGGACCCCTGGTTCCTAACACCAGAGGGGTCCTATAGGATTTTACTTGGCTTTTTTTCGAAGTTGTTAACTATTTTTGGTGTATTTCACAAGTTAAGTGTCTTATAATTGTAGCTTACACACATGCTTAAACTTGTAGGCCTTAAAATGATATTTGTGCAAACTTTTGATCATCAACTCTTGTTGTTTTATATCCCTAAGATGTTGAAGCATATGTAGGATGAATTATAGGTCCAAATTTGTTTTGCAACTTGTTCAAGTATCCCTTTCTTTTAGGCATTCCAATTAGGGTTTCTATGTTGCATGTTTTGCTTTATCTTGTACATAAACTTGCATTTTCTTTTGTTAATCTTGTGATTGAGCTTGTGCACTCTCCTTTCATCTCCCTTTCTGTCCAAGGACCTTGGAGCACCATTTAAAGTTGCTTAATCTCTCCATAGGAGGTATTTGAAGCTTGACTTGAATGGTGAACCATGAGGACACATTTTGTGCATCTTTTGGCACAAGTCATAATGAGAATTTGGTTTAATGACATTAGGGATACCGTGGCTGTTTTTTATTCTTCTCCCACTTCTCTTTTGGTTTATGATTCATCCCATGTTCAAGTTGTAGGCCTTAGGGCATTGTTTTGCACTTTACTTGCATTAAAAGGTTAAGATGAGCTTGTGGAGGTTTTCACCCCACACAATTTCCTCCCTTTGCTTGTGTGTTATTTTCTTTTTGTGCATCTTTTGCTTGCATTTAAAGGTTGAGATGAGCTTGTGGAGGTTTTCACCCCACACTATTTCCTCCCTTTGCTTGTGTGTTGCATTGCATATGCATTCATTCATATTCATATTTCATTTACTTAATGCTTTGTTCTCTTCCTTCCTTTTCTTAACATGTTCCCTTAGGAATTTTCACTTCCTTGATTAAGGATAGTGATGATAGACATTAGGTTGAATCTTTTGCATGATAACAAATAGGATAGAATTCCTTTCTTAATCCTAACCTTGGGACCATGATGCATGACAACTCTAGGGTTTGAGTTTAGTTTCCCCTTAGTTGTGTCCTCTCTCTCTTCTCATCTCAAAGCAAACCTAAAACACTTAATAAAGGCTAATGATTGTTGTGCGATACAAGCCTTAAGTACTTGGGAAATGGTGATTGGGGGGTTACCTCTCAATTACCTAGAGTGTTTAGTATACGTCCTTAGGACGATATGCGATGCATTCGCTCCTAGGTCATAGTCTCTAGTGCAATATGAATTACAATCAATTCAAAAACACTTCTTCTTAAAAGACACAAAAACAAATCATCAAACTTCATTTTATCCTTTGGGACCCTTAATAATGGAAAACATTTTCATGAAAAAGAGTTTCGTTAACTCTTAGTTCTACCGGAAACAGGTAACGCTTAAGTCTCCAAAGGTCGAGCTGCATACACCTAACTGCTGGAACTATTTGTTAACCCTACTCGGGTAAAAACTTTTGAACCAACCGGTGTTCTTATTTGCCCGAACTACGTTTGCTCTGATCTCTCATACTTGTTGAGAATACGTAGGCACGAGACGGCGATGTCTCGACGAGCAACCTTTCCCCACTTTCACCCGTAGTTAGACTAACTACGTTGACTCTGATTTCTCATACCAGATGAGAATACGTAGGCCCAGAGCAGCGATGCTCTATCGAGTCCTTTTTCTTTTCTTTTGTCCCAGACCTTTAGTTAGATAGTTTCAATCACCCTTTTAGATAGACAACTAAGCGTGGATCCCGTCGAGTACGACAGACGTGAGGGGTGTTAATACCTTCCCCTTACATAACCGACCCCCGAACTCGAGATTCAGTTGCGATGACCAATCTTATCCCGTTTTCGTCAAGTTTTCTCTGCTCGTTTCCTTTCCCTCATGCTGGGATAAATAACAAACGGTAGCGACTCTTTTGTCATTATCGGCACCTTTTTTCACAGTAGCGACATTCCTCAACTTCAAGTGAACATGAAAGTTGTTCCTCATGGTCTTAGCTTTCCAAAAAGTCCTAGAAGTCCTTGATATTATTTGTGCATCTCAAGTTATTGTCTTGGAAAGGCAAGGGTATTTTGGGAAAGTTTCATTTTAGGTCATTTGTTTATAGGTCATTTCCATGAACTTATGCACCTCAAATACACTTCCAACCAACATGAAAGTTGTTCATAACACTATGCCAAAAAAGACCTTTAGCAGCGCTTTTTTTGGCCTTTAGCAGCGCTTAAAAGCGTTGCCTAAAGTGGCGCTGCTAAAGGTAAAGGCAGCGCTTTTTTTATGAAAAAAGCGCTGCTATAGGCTCCCTTTACCAGCACTTTTAGCAGCGCTTTTTTTCCCCTTTAGCAGTGCTTTTAAAAGCGCTTTCTTAGACCCCCCCCCCTTTAGCAGCGCTTTTAAAAGCGCTTTCTTAGAACCACCCTTTAGCAGCGCTTCTATAAAGCGCTTTCTTAGACCCCCCCCCTTTAACAGTGCTTTTAGAAAGCGCTTTCTTAGACCCCCCTTTCCCCACATATAGCAGTGCTTTTTTTGGCCCTCTCTATGCCTTCTTTAGCAGCGCTTTTTTGTAAAAGCGCTGTCTATTCTTCACGATTTTGAAATATTTTTTTTTAAGATAATCACATTTTTTATATATTTTTCGATAAACCTGCTTATAACAATTACATTCCCTGGTTATAATTCAGGCATTAAATCAACACTTTGGCCTTATATATAACAATTACTTTGGCCTTATTTATGTGTATTCATCACTTTGCAATATACACAATAACTAAAGTATACATTGTAATTCATCACTTTGCCCATAATCATTTTAATACATATAAACCTGCTTAAATATATTACAACACAATCTGATCCTCAGAATCACAACATCACAAATACATTCAATTTACATATAATTACAAATCTGTTAACTTTACAAATATATATGACTTCCAGAAATATTTCTTCCATATACATATACCTTATACAATTCACCAACTTCTAAGAAAACTACACAGTAGGATTATTGGAAACGATCACAATCTTGCTCTTCAAAGGTAACCCCTATAACAGACAAAATATAAATTTTATTAAAATCATATTAATATTTAATCAAAACAAAAATACTAGATAATCCACTAGAACAAATCATATTAAAAATACTAGACAATCCTTAAACCAAAATACTAGATAATCCTTAAACCAAAATACTAGATAATCCACCAAAAATACTAGATAATCCATAAAAATCATATTAATAATTAACCAAATCATATTAAAAATTGAATTATATCCTTAAACTTAAAATGACACCCTTACTACTAGATAATCCACCAAAAAAAAATACAAATCATGTTCACTTCATCTCTCAAGCCATCAACATATAAAACCATAATAACATATCATATTCACCAAAAACTAAACATTGAGAAATCCTAACTAAACATATAAAAAGCTAACAAGCATATACACCAAAACAAAAATACAAATCACTTCATCTCTCAAATTTAAGATAAGTAAATAAAAAATTTGGATAAACGCGTTAGCGAACCTTTCCACGGAAGTTTTTGTCTATCAAAATGTTTGATGATTTAACATCTCTATGAATGTAGACAGGAACCGTATGCTCGTGAATGTATTCAAGTCCTCTTGCTGAGTCTAATTCAATTTGAACTCTAGCTGGCCATGATAATGGATCCTTTCCTATAAATCAAATATCTCAAGAGTCTTATAATCATCGTTAAAATGCTGTAATTAGTGATATTCTAAGTTCAAGTTATGATTACTATTGTCTTATAATCAACCGTAATACCTGTCAACCTCGGAGAAGCAATAGTAGTCGATTCGGAGGCCTTATCCAAGCTGTTTCCACAACCTAAATCCATGGAACAGATAATACTCATATACAGTTTCACATTTTGCATGAAAACTTAATCTTCAATTTAGAACTAGAAAATCTCACTATACAGTTTACAACAAAATATGATATACCATGTTGGAGTTGACTATATTGATCTTCGGACGCACCCGGGACTGGTAGAAGAGTTACATGAGCAACTTTTTTTCTTCTATATAGCACAAAATAGAGAATGAGTGCCAAAAGTAAAATCCCAAAAGCTCCTCCAACAATTATGCCAGCAATGGCTCCTTTGGACATTCCTATATACAACAATGTCAGCATCACATATCAATATTTATTTACCCTGCCATGATTTTTCATGTCACTCTTTTAACTTTATATATATATATATATATATATATATATATATATATATATATATATATATATATATATATATATATATATATATATATATATATATATATATATATATATATATATATTGATTAACATATTTATGAAACTGCAATGTGTAATGTACATCACCTGATCTGCAAAAATGAAGAAAAAAACAAGGCATAGATGTTCAAGTTAGAAATTAATATATATATATATATATATATATATATATATATATATATATATATATATATATATATATATATATATATATATATATATATATATATATATATATATATATATATATATATATATATATATATATATATATATATATATATATATATATATATTAAAGAGAAAATGTTGGAATATTCAAATCAAATTTAGCATGTAGGATGTAAGGTTATGGAAATTTCAGCATACTTTAGCTGCAGTGGTGGAAAGTTTCCATATTCATCTGCAAAATATGATTGATAAAATAATCCGGAAAAACTATAAAAAAAATAAGTGACAATGCATAAACTAAGTATAATATAATTTGTATTGTTTTGTTTTAAAGTCGGATAGTGCCAATTGTTCTTAATAAATTAAACATTTTTCTTGACCAAAAGTATCAAAATAAGCATCTCTTCTAACTTCTTTTTTTATTAATTCTATCATGTTGATATATTTCCAAATGCATGGGTGGAATATGCTGAATCTTTTTCATATTCCATTATTTTTCATTACAAAACTTCACTATCCAACAAGTGTATGAAATTGTGTCAAAAGGAATGTGAAAGAGACATAAATAGGTGGATTTAGCTAGGCTCTTTCTTTTGAATCCTACTCCTTATGTCAACCAAATCAAAACTGAAATATTCACTGAAACAATGAATCACATAACAGTTTTCCTTCGTTGTTTTTCAACTTTTGTAACTAGCAGAAGAAATAAGGAGACTAACAGCAACACTTTTTAACCAATATTTTTCGCACAATGAAATTAATCAATGCAAACATTAGCGGCAATAGCGAGTCGAACAAGCATGAGACCTTAATCAATTTATACCACAGATAGCAACACATCATAACTATTATATTTCCAATTCTACACTGCATATGTTATGTATTAAGAGAATGTGAGATAGTTATGGAATGTGAGATAGTTATGGAATGTTAAAAACAGAATATGATATCAGTTCAAATATTATATGAGAACAACCTAAAGCAACTAAAAGATTCAAACTCCAATAATGCATTCAACTATGAGAACAATAAAAATGGAAAATGAAAAACTTCAAATACCTTAAAATGGTGGATATGCGCTGGTGGAGGACGGAGATGACCGTCAAAAATGGACGGACAGCGGCAGAATGAGGTGACGACGGAATGACCGAAGGAAAAGCGACTGACGGAGGCGCGGACGGAATGCGTCGACGGTGACTGTTCTAATTCTGAATAGGGCAACGTTCGCGAGTGGAAATAAGAAAGAAGAAGACTATTCTGATTCTGCGAAAATATTGGGATTTTTTAAATTTATGCTACTTAAACCTATAGCAGCGCTTTTTTTGGCATTTAGCAGCGCTTTTAAAAGTGTTGTTATAGGTCTGCCTTAGGACCCCCTTTAGCAGCGCTTTTTTTGGCATTTAGCAACGCTTTTAAAAGCGCTGCTATAGGTCTGCCTTAGGACCCCCTTTAGCAGCGCTTTTTTTAAAGCGCTTTCATAGACCCCCCCCCCCTTTAGCAGCGCTTTTTTAAAGCGCTTCCTTTGACCCCCCCCCCCCCTTTAGCAGCGCTTTTTTAAAGCGCTTTCTTTGACCCCCCCCCCCCCTTTAGCAGCGCTTTTTTAACAAGCGTTGTCTTAGCTATGCTATTTTTTTGTTTTTTTTTCATGACCCTTTAGCAGCGCTTTTTTAGAAAGCGTTGTCTTTTGTTGCGCTGCTAAAAGTCATTTCTGGCGTAGTGATAAAGACCTCATTTACATCTTTGAACTCAATAATCACTTGAATTAGGGAATTGTATGGCCATATGGAAGGATTTCCAAGTGGAATTTGAACTTTTAAGCATGGCATGAGATGGATTCATTATAGGCCATATTTGTCTCTCATTTTGAATCAATTTGCACCAAGACATGAGCATGAGAGGTTTGCCCCAAATTGGTTTGGTACCAAGTGCATGAAAACATGTCATTTTCAAGTTTCTTCAGGGAAATGTTTCCATTTCAAACTCACAATGTGGACCAATTCAAAAGCCCAATCCAATTCAATTACAAAATGTACCTCACATGCTACAGACTAGTGCACTTATCATGTGTGAAGCAAGCAAAACCCGTGTGCATGAAGGGAGGTTTCTTTTTTGGGCAATTTTTAAAACCTCACAATTGAAGCTTCATGGGCCTGCATTAAGTCATTTAATCCATCATATATAAGTTAAGAGCTTGCCCTAGAAGCTCAGAACGTACATTTGGAGCTGGAGAGAGAAATTTCAGATTCAAATTTCTCAAGCAAATTTCAAATTCGAATTCCATTTTTCTCTGCAAATCAAGTGAAATTGAAGCCTGACTCTTCTTCCTGGGAGCATTTGGAGTGAAACTGAAGCAAGAGAGTGAAGTTTGCGTGCTTCAGAAGAACCAACGGAGTTGCTCCCTTTAGTAAGCTTCCATCTCTTACTTCTCTCATTCTAGACCATGATTTAGGCTCATACTGGCTGCATCTGAAGCCCTATGTTGAGTAGTCCATGTTTGCATTGTTGGTGTTCATATTTGATGAGGTTTTCAGTTGGTTCATTCAAACTTTAAGTCTTTGATTCTCCTTGATCTTGAGCTTTTGTGATGATTGATCTATGGATTTGGAATCCTTGTAGAAAGACCTTTCGTTTGGTCCCATTTTTGTGCCTGTTGGTGGTGGTTTTTCACCTGAGCTCAGGTGAGCTCACCAGAGAAGATGACCGGAGCCCTACCTCCAGCGTCTGGTTTGTTTTCAGATCATATCTGATGTGGCATTGTTTGAATGTTTGACTGCGCGTGTGTTATGGTGTTATTGGCTTGACCATATCCATTTGGCATTTTAACTCCACATAGTTAAATGAAACGTTGTGTTTCATTTTCTTAGCTAAGTCTGGGTCAATTGGGCTTGGAATGATATCAACACCCCTCAGCTTTCTGAGCCCAACGTGCTTTGCCTTGTTTCCTTTGTATTTAGTTTTTACTTTCACACCTCCCTTGGCTTGTTCATTTATTTTATTTTCTTTTTATTTGTTGTTTTGATTTTCAATTATTAAAAATACCTTCACTTGTCCAAAAATTAAATAAAAATTGTTTTCAAACATTTCAAAACCTTATTTAGTTTTTCATAATTTTTGTTTCTGATTTTATTTTATTTTGCAATTTTGTTTTAATTTTGCAAAGTGAGGCGTTTTTAATATTGTTCTTGTTTGATCATCCATACTTGAGCTACCATTTGATATCACCAATGAGTAGGATTTCCTATCCATTTAGAGGATGGATTGAGGTACCTTTGAGGCTGATTTTGGTCAATGTTTGATCATTTTTTGTTTGACTTTACTTTGACTTTGTTTGACCCTCGATTATAATTCAATACGGTGGAGCACCCTAGTTGATCAAATCATTTGGTGATGCCTTGAATTGAGTTTGGTTTTGAAACTTTAGCCTCTGTTTGCCAACATACTTAGTTTCTTTTTGCATTTTATTTGAGATTTATTAAACATTACTTCTATTTTTGGTGAACCTTGCAAGTCAAGTCACCCTAGATGAAGTTCATACAAACTAGTTGACCTAGTTTCTTTGGGAAATGACTTTGATTGATCCCATATGCACCCTATGACTATTGATTCTAATTCTTGACATGATTAAGGTGTTGGCTTTGAATTTATAGGTCACACACTTGTGTAGCTTGTGTTACAAGTCACTTTGAATTAGGGCATTCCACTTGGTTTTAAGTGTTGATTATGAATGGAACTTTGGTTCTTTCTCTTGCCTTGACTTGTAGCTTGCTTGTGCCTTGGTTTCCATTTGGTTTTAGCATCTTCTTCTTGAGTTTATGCTTCTGTCCCTTGGCTTTTGATACTCATTCAAGGCAATTTGGTATCCTTTGTTCATACTTTGAGTTTGCTTTGAATGAGGGATCACTTTGACCACTTGTTTGCTCCTTTCTTTTGCATGATCAATATGTTGTTTTTGGTTGAGATATCTTGCATGTTGCTTGCTGCCCAAGCCTATTCTCCCATCTCCATTTTGATCATGGCTTCTCCCTTTGGTTTTGTTGTTTTTGTTTTGGATTTAGTGATTGATGTATGAATGGTTGTAGGAGTTGTGACTTCTCCCATTTCACCTCACTTTTTCTTTAACTTGTTTAAGTCTTTTTGCTTCATATTTTGTTTGCGTTGCATCTTACATATCATGTTTGCATTTCTTCTTGACTTGTTTAAGTCAACTTCATCTCTTTCTTGCATCTCATTTGTGATTGATTTATCTTGTGTTTTCTTGGTCTTTTGTCATGATCCCTTAGGATTCCTAGTCCCTCCATTTAGGATGGGAGTAGAAGAGACATTAAGTGTTTAATCCAAGCATGATAATATTAGGATAGTCTTTTTCCCTCTTAATCTCAATCTTAGGAGTACATTGCATGATAACACTAGGGTTAATTAGTTTCCCCTTAGAGTTTGTGTCTTCTCTTCTCATCTCAAAACTTCATCAAGACATCTAATAAAGGATAATAAGTGTTTTACGCTACAAGCCTTAAGTACTTGGGGAATGATAGTTGGGGAGCTTCCTTTCAACTGTCTAGAGTGTTTAGCGTATGCCCTTTGGGCGATATGTGACGCATTCGCTCTCAATTCATAGTCTTTAGTACAACATGAATTACAAATCTAATTCAATTTGCTTCTTCATAAAAAACACAAAAACAAAACATCAAATCTTTTTATCCTTTGGGATTAATGGAAAATCATTTTTAGAAAGAGTGTGTTAACTCTTGGTTCTACCACAAACAGGTAACGCCTAAGTATCCAATGGTTGAGCAGCACTACACCTAACTGCTAGAACGAAGGTTTAACCCTACTCAGTTAAAACAGTTGAACCAATTTGTGGTCGTGTCAGTCCGAACTATGTTTGCTCTGATTTCTCGTACCAGACGAGGATACGTAGGCATAAGACGGCTATGTCTTGGTGATCAAACTTCCCCACCTTCACCTGTAATTTTCTGAACTACGTTGACTCTGACTTTCCCATTGCACGAGGGAGTACGTAGGCATAGAGTGGTGATCTTTTCTTTTGTCCCTGTGGCCAGCCTTATAGATTAACACCTTTTTAGATAGATAACAAGTGTGGATCCCGTTGAGTACAACAAACGTGAGGGGTGCTCATACCTTCCCCTTGTGTAACCGAATCCCGAACCCAAGATTTGGTTGCGATGACCTGTCTTCTCCCCTTTTCGTAGGTTTTATATGATCGTTTCCTTTCCCTCTCTTTGGGATAAATAACGAACAGTGGTGACTCTTCTGTCCTTGCCGGCCCCACTTCACAGCGATGCGACAGCTGGAGACTCTGTTGGGGAATCTTTTCATCCCCTATGCAAGTTAATCCTATCGCTTGTGTGTTTTATCTTTGGGTGTGTATATATGTGCATTTGTGTTGTATCTGTATTTTATCGCATTTGCATTTTACTTTCAGCATTCTATATATCATATTGATGTGCTTTTGGGTGGGAATGTTCCATTGTGTGATAAGCCAAATTCGCGCTCAGACAAGATTCTCTTTGATGACTACCTTTCCAGTCTATTTCGGACAGTTGAGAGGATGTTGGATCTGAGGATTGTCGACTCTGGGGACCGATCATTTGGAAGTCAGCTAAGTGAGGCCGCTTCATTAGACAATGATTCCAAACCAGAAATGGTGAATGTATCATCGTTTCTCGAAAGTCTGTGACGCTGATGACTGCATAGGATGCCAGACCTTATCAGAGATAGGTTCATACCTGTGAGTGGGGAGGGTTGTGCAGGAAAACTTGACCTTTAACCTATCTAGTTTTCTCATCAGTGTGAACTTTTGATCCTTGATACAGTGGGTTCCTTATGTCAGTGTTGCGTTCTAGCCAAAGCGAAGCGCTGGTTCATCTCACTCAGCAGCACAACAATCTTGATCCCCTGTTGCATTTGCATTTTCATTTGCAAATTAACATTGACATGTATTTATGTTTCAGGTGCATATTCTCCTCTTGATTCTAGTAAACCAATTCCATGCTGACATGGAGTGTTGTTTGAAGAAGACAGTTGTGTATAAGTCTCCAACACCAGATATAGGGTCTCTACTCAGTTTGATTTCTACTGCCGATCATAGTGTCATGGAAGATTTCAAGAAAGAGTATGGGAAGCTTCTGGGTTGTGTCTGTAAAGCTTCAGTGTTTGAGTTAGGAGGTTTTCACACCTTGCTTCAATTCTATGACCCTCAGCTGAGATGTTTCACTTTCCCTGGTTATGTATTGATGCCTACTCTGGAGGAGTTTACCATGTTGTTAGGAGTTCCTATTCTGGATCAGGTTCCTTTATATCATTATGAAAGTGAGCCTAATTTGACTAAGCTTACTAATGCTCTTCATTTGGATGCTTCTGAGTTAGAAGGAAAGATGGTTAGGAGGAATGGAATGCCTGGTTTCTCATTGTCTTTCTTGGTTGGTAGAGCTCAACATTTTGCAAAAGAAGGTTGTTGGATTGTCTTTAATGCTATTTTGGCACTCTGCATATATGGCATAATTTTGTTCCCAAACATTCCAGACTTTGTGGACTTGGATGCTTTCCGTATCTTTGTCTCGAAGAATCCTGTGCCTACGCTCTTATGAGATGTGTATCACTCTGTACATTACAAGAATGAGAATAGGAGGGAAAGAATGTTTCTTGTTGTGTACCTCTTTTGTATAGATGGTTTATGAGTCATCCTCCTGAGTTTGGTCCATTTGTAGACATCTCAGACATCGCTGATTGGTCAAAGAGGATTATGGGGTTAACTTCTAAGGACATTGTATGGTTTAACCGATACTTCTTGGGTACAGAGATAATCTTTAGTTGTGGTGGTTTCCCTAAAATCCCTTTGATTGTAAGAAAGGGTGGTATTAACTACAATCCAGCTCTTGCAGTGAGGCAATTTGGTTATGCTCTAATGGAACCTCCGAAGGAAGAAGAAATACATGAACCTCTGTATTTCACCAGCTTGATTGACAGTGAAACCCTGATCAGATTAAAGAAGGCTTGGAGTAAAATTCACCGGAGGGGGAATTCTTCTTTGGGAAAGAGCAATAGCAGAGCTTATGAGCCTTATGTGGTTTGGATTCAGGAAAGAGTCGAGAGATTGTCGTTACCATTTCCAGCTCGAGAACCTTTGTATCCCCAAATGATTGAAGAACCAACAACAGATGATATTCAGAAATACAATCAACTGTGGGCCGAGAAGGAGGAATTACGCAAGGCAAACGAGGAGTTGGAAAAGGAAATTATGTAGCTCAGAAGTGAAAAGAATCAAACTACCTACTCATCTAAGAAGCAGACAGAACTGGTGAACAAGATGGATAGAGAACTAACATAGGAGATTCGTGCCTGAGAGCGAGTAGGCCGAGACTTGAAGAGTGCTAGTGATATCCTCAAAGATAAGAAGAAGGAGCTAGAAAGAGCACATCTAGAGATATTTAAATTCAATGCCCAATGGAACGCTATTCTGACTAACAACAAAGAACGAGAAGATGGACTTTGACAATAAATTGTCAGGTTGAAAGCTTAACTCTAGGTGAAGGAAGAGAGATATATAGTTGAATCCTCACGCTGATGCGAAAGTGACTGCAAGTTGAATGAAGCTCTTGCAACGTTGGAAGAGTACAAGTTACGAGCGGATCTGGAGAGGCCTAAGCTTGAAGAAGAATTTGGGGAAGGCGCCTGGGAAGATTACGCTCAGGGCTTGCAGGCTACCATTGGTCGGGAGTTAAGAGACATGTTCTCAATCAGAGTCTTGGCAGCAGCTAAAGTCTTATCAACAAGTGCTCCACCACTAGCAGCATCTAGAATATTCATATCCATTAGTTTTAATCCTTCATAGAAATATTGAATCAATAATTTCTCAGTGACCTGGTGTTGTGGGAACTCGAAACCAATTGTTTGAATCTCCCCCAATATTCAGCCAAGGATTCATTATCCCGTTGTCTAATACCACAAATGTCTTTTCGTATCGAGGCATCTCTGGATGCAGGAAAATATCTTTCTAGGAATACCTTCTTCAGATTATTCCAAGTAGCAACAGAATTCGGCTCAAGATAATATAATCAATCCTTGGCTGCACCTTGTAGAGAAAACGGGAAGGCTCTTAACTTGATGTGGTCTTTCATAATTCCTTCAAGCCTGAGTGGGGTTGAACAAACAATCTGGAATTCTTTGAGATGCTTGTGTGGATCCTCACCTGCAAGACCACTAAATTTCGACAACAAATATATTAGTCCAGATTTTAACTCAAAAGGAACAGCAAGGTTAGCATATTCAATACATAATCCATTATAGTTAACATCGGGGGCAGCAAGCTCCCTTAGTGTCCGCCGTTCAGCCATGGTGAACAAAGGGTTAAAATCAAAATCGACAAGAGATGGTGAACTAGGGTCGGCCTGATTATCTCTAAGGCGTGCACGCAAGGTTCTCTCTATCTCAGGATCAAAATCAGTCAAGTCAGAATAGGAAGCTCTAGTGGCCAGGATTATCAATGCAGCAACAAATCTAATAATTCCCACAATGTCCATGTAGGTCAGAATCAAAATCAAAGAAGGAAGATGGTTAAAATAAAATCTAAAAAATCTAAAAACACAAAATTTAACCTAATTAGGTCAAATGAGAATTTTGGAAATTTTTTTGGATTTTTTTGAGACTATGAAAACAGTAAAAAATTAATTAAAAATAGAAAAAAGAGGAATTTGGTGAAACAGATCTAAAAAAGGAGGCGATTTGCCCAAACCGGATTTTTTCGACTAGGTCTGACGAGAAACGGGCGAAACGGGACGGCCGGACGTGAAAACGCAAGAAAATACCCAAAAATGCATAAAATTAAAACAAACAAAACCTAAAATTAGACTATTGGCTAAATCGACAAGAGTCTCTGGCAACAGCGTCAATTTAATCCCCTGTCGCACGCGGATCAAAGTCGAGTAATTTGAAAAAACGTAGTAAAGCGACAGTAACTCAGATGTCAATTCACAAGGATTCTTGTTTATAAAATAGCCAATTGAAAACGATTATGGGGGGTTGTTTTGATTTATGATTCGATTAAGAAAATAAACAGTAAAATAAGTGATTTTTGAAATAAGTGATTAAAACAGGTTAATCTACCGGTTCGACTCCCAACATATCATTGATCATTACAATTCCAATTCCCCAAGCGGTTCCAATCCCTATTCGATTGAAATATTTACAAACAAGCGTTGACAATACCACACGACTTATATTCCTAATTACTGAACTAAGTAGACGGTTAAAGATGGCGCAAATTAACGAAAAAGTTAAGTTAATCCGCGATTAAGGTAAGGAATATCAATCAATCGAATTAAATCCAATTTATTTTATAAGAATGAATTAAGAAAACAAAAGTTATAAAACAAATTGGAACGGAATTAAATTAAATCGGAATTATAATAAACCTCAAAGGATTACGGAATTCGAAACCGGCAAATTTTCCCTCAGGATTAGTTCGCCATGGAAAACATGAAAGGCAAAAATAAATTTGTGAAAACTAGGGTAGTCGTCACTGTAGCACGGCATCAACCTTATAAACAGAATAAGGTTGCATTACACACTCAACTGGGTCGGAAACATAAACCAGACCCAATAGGAAAAAACAACTAAATTATCACAGTCAAAAACTTCAATGAATTATTCGAGACTCAAGAAATCCGAATCAGCTTCTTCATGAAACATAAAAGTTGTATATCTTTTCCTTGGCTTTCCAACGACTGGTAGAACGCCTCGATCCGATTCTTGTAGCTCCAGTTATGAATTTTTTATTAAAAGCTGCTAATGCTGAAAATAACAAACCAAAATCAAATAAGACTGAAAATAAATAGAATCGTAAAAATATTATAAAATAGTAAATTAAACAAAGTAAACTATAGAAATTCTTAAGTCTAAACATAGAGGAAGGTGTATCAAAATGCATTGATCAGGGAGAAATAGTAGGTATTGTATTTGTTCTTGTCCATAATTCTTTCAGGGGAGAAATTCTTGAATTGCAAAAGCAAGGGGGAGATATACAAGATATGAAGAGATTCTAGTTGCTACTCAACATTTCAAAAAGTCACATATTGAAGCAACCCATTGATGAACAAGTTAAATTTTAAAGGATGTTTTATCATCATCAGAAATGGGAAGAATGTGAAGAAGAGTTCTTATTGTCCTTGGTTATAATTTTGATGAAGACAAACGCATCAACAAAAAGAAGTCAAAGCTTGAAGACTAGAGCAATCAAGTTCAAATTACCAAAAAAACTTTGGAAAATTAATGGAAGAATCAAGATGGTTGAATATGCGTTACAATTCAAGTATGTATATCTTAATTTCTCATAGAAAACATGAGTATTCATCTTAAACCTTTCACGAATTTCTTAAAATGATTTTTAAGTTAACTATTTTGTTTTTTGTAAATTATGGCATTTCAAACCACCATAACAGAACTTTAAGACCGCCACAATTTTCAAAATATTCCCAAATGTAAAAATACTTTAGTTTTTTAAAATGTATCAGGTGTAATCGATTAACCATTATAGACACTCCCTCATTCGCGCCAGATTCCCTTCTCCTCCCTCATTCTTCATTTTTCAACTTCTCACTCTCAAACTCTTCAAACTCTCTCAAACCTCAAAAATACTTTTTCCACCAAACTTAATTATTTTCAATCAAGTTCGACAAGGATCATTCATCTCAATGATCAAGACACTCCAACTCATTCAAAGCTTGATATAATCGGCAAGCTTTTGAGTTTCCGAGATATTTTTGAGTATTTCTCGTAAACGAGTTAGAATATAGTTTTAGGGATAAAAATCGTTAGATACTTTTAGAAACATAGTTTAGAGACAATGTAGGTATTGTTTGTTGGCTGAAACGGACGACCAGGGGTTGAAAAAACTGATTTTCTTGGGTGAGGGACGCCGTTGACGTTGTTGTAGAAGTTGCAGAAAGTTCCGGAGCTACATCTACGGAACAAAGTAATGTTAGGAAAATTCCAGAGATGCAGCTCCGAAACAAGCCTAACTTTCTGAATTCTGGGTTTTTCTGCATGTAAACATCCGGAAGTAAAAAAAAATGTTTCTTTTATTTTTCTTTTTTGTTTTTTAATTTATTTGTATCTAATTCTTTTTATTGGTTATACCTTATAGGCGTTATGGCAGACAGAGAAGATAGATTGCGACTTGGATGAGTTTTACAGCATTAATCTGTGAGACGCGAGCGGAGCCAGGCCACCATTACCGAAGCTGATACAGTTGAGGCACATATTTCTTCATCACATGCCCAAGACATTCCCTCGACCTCGTATCCCACCCCATCATCCATTTCTTCATCCCGGAGGCGTCAGGATTCAGTTGAGGGTTCATCACAGGCCCCGTCCTCCTGCAGGCCTCGTCGAGATACTCCTCGTTCTCCTCCTGATGTTGATATGATGCCAACTCCAGAGAGTGATGACCCACCACTGGAGGATGCTGGTGACGACGACAATGATGAGCCTGAGAGTTTCCCAGGTGGTCCCTCAGATAGGTCCGTGCTGACACGGTACGCCAACCATACTGCCAGACATATCTGGGATGGAGGTAACATTACTCATATTGTATCTTTTTTTTCATTGGAAATTTATAATTTGTACCATTGTTTCTTATTAACATTTTGTCTTATTTATGGAAACTTTCAGACTCGTCCTCTGTAGAAATTCTATTACCACGGGCAGAAGATATTATCTTTGGAGCAACCACAAGAGGCTTGATTCCAGGATGTCCTTTCCTCCTCTGGTTTGAAAGACCTTTGCAAGATCAGTTACAGTGTGATCCACAACGGGATGCTGATGGGCTTTGCAGAGACATGGCACCCTGATACGTCCTTCTTTCATCTACCGCACGGAGAGCTCACGATCACACTAGACGATATCTCATGTCTACTACATATACCGATCAGGGGTACCCTCCTTTGTCACGGTAAGATGATGAAGGAGGATGTAAGAGAGATGTTGGTTGAGGAGCTTGGGGCTGATCCACTAAATGCACTAAAGGAGGTCGATAAGACCAGGGGGGCTAATGTCAAGTTCTCCTTTATCACCCGTAGATTTGGTGAGGCACTCGTTGCTGCACGCCAGGCTGATGGTGATCCAGCTGAGGTTGAGATACACAGACATCGTGTGCAGAGCGTAACGCCCCCTTTCTATACCCCTAAATAATCAAATAAATCATTTAGGCACATATAAAAATTCATTTATTAGAGTATATTTAAAACATGGTATAAAAGAGGTACGTCACATTATCCATGAAATTAAAACATCCAACACCTGCTCAACAAGATATGCAACAGTGGGGTAACTTTCAAAATAGAGGAACTTAGTCCTTACACCCACATCTCAATATTTAGAATAAAAGCGGAAAATCTAAACATTGAATCACTCCAAACATATATATATATATATATATATATATATATATATATATATATATATATATATATATATATATATATATATATATATATATATATATATATACATATCATCCAGTTTGATTCACATAATCACTCAACGTGTTTTCATAAACATTCCATCATTAAGATACATATACAACGTATCACAAAAGAATTCTATACAATCCTAGTTACCCGGTGCTACATATCAGAGCCAACCGACCAAAAATAATGAAGTCACACTTCACAAAAAGACCTCCAGCAATCCTACTCTGCAATGCCTCATAGAGCATCATAAAACAGCAGAAGGGTGAGAATTATTATCATAATAACCAATGCATATAATTATATATTAACATAATAATACACATATCTCCACTCTCACCACATTCATCACAATTCAATTATATATATATATATATATATATATATATATATATATATATATATATATATATATATATATATATATATATATATATATATATATATATATATATATATATATATATATATATATATATATATATATATATATATATATATATATATATATATATATATATATATATATATATATATATATATATATATATATATATATATATATATATATATATATATATATATATATATATATATATATATATATATATATATATATATATATATATATATATCGCAACATATATATAATTCACCAAGCATATTCTTCATGCATATATTTGATGCGTGTTTTTCGCAAGTGTACGAATCACGTCAAAGTAATATAAAAGATTATCGAATCCACAGAGACCAAGTGTCAATCTATCGTACCTGTTGTTATGGTGTTTATCTAAGGCAACTATTTTTAAGGGTTTTAGTAAGGGTGCAATGGTAAATAAAATTATAATTTTAAATAATAAATAAAAGACAGGCTCGAATGTAATTCACGTAATCAATGATAATCCAGTACTTGTTAATGGAACTACTTATGGGCAATGTTTTCTCCTTTGAAAAGAACTAATTTAACAGGAACTGTCGCTTTCGCGTATTCAGAACCGAGTTGTACTCTCTAATCAACCCCTCCTATTGTCACGGATAAAAAGGTGCGTACTGCGTTAGAGTAGTAAACCTATTTTTAAGAAATATAGTTTCTTAACAAAGTTGAAAAGTATTTTAACCTGGACTTCTTAGCAAAAAGAGGTTCTTATGAACCAGACTCTAAATCTCATAACGCGTCCGAAAATCGTTTTAAAATCTCTTTTCTTTTTAATCTAAAAACTCCTAATGAACTATACAAAGCGCTTTTGGCTGTTTTTGAAATAGTTAAAAACAATTACTTGAATTGAAAGATAAAATAGCCCTTAGGTGTTTCCACGAACAATTATACTGATTACTGGTTTAATTACGATCCTTACATTCTAACCTTTATGGGATTAGTTAGACATGATAAAGTAAATATTATTTTTATAGTTTTTCATATGAGTAATTTAAAGCGAGTGCGGGAAGTAAACAAAGTAAATGTGCGAGTGCGGGAAGTAAACAAAGTAAATGTGCGAGTGCGGGAAGTAAACAAAGTAAATGTGCGAGTGCGGGAAATAAACAAAGTAAATGTGCGAGAAAATAAATAAAAGTAAAGCAATGCGGAAAAATAAAATACGAACTGGAATTAAAATGGCGGCAGGATTAACTTCCTCCAGAGTGCTCCAAAACTCGAACCACAGACAGATTACAGACTCGATCACTCGATTGCAGAGGCACCCCGATGTGGAATGGCAACTGCTTTATAACTGATATATGCCTAGAGAATTCTAATTCTGGATGAAGAAAAATGAAAATCTAAGGTCCTATTTATAGGAGAAACTGAAAGCGTGAAATGACCGGGACGCCCCTCCACTAAAAAGTGGAGGTTATGAAATTTTGCCTTGTGGCGCCCGCCACAAGGTCATGGCGCCCGCCATGGTCCCTACAGGGGATGATGGAGTGGGGATCGTGGGTCTTGGAGGTTGAGGAGTGGTCTTGAGACGTGGCCACGTCATGGCTAACCCCATGGCGCCCGCCACGGTGGGTGCCGCAAGTGCAAAATGCTGAATTTTTAGGTTTTCGTCCGTTTTCACTCCTTTTTCGCTCCTTTTCCCGATTCAAGCTCCGATTATTATAAAAACCTGAAAACATAAGAAAACAAAGCAATAACAAAGCAAAACAACAATAAAAGCTAAGAATGCATGCGAAATCGGAGTCAGAAATACGGTGAATTTTAGTGTGATCAAATTCTCCCACACTTAAACCTTTGCTTGTCCTCAAGAAAACATTAAAGCTTAAGAAAATATGGTGTCAACACTTGTCTTTGGGCTAAAGGGATTCTAAGTTCAAGTCAGGATGCAGTGACAGATACTAACTAAGTGAACCAAGGGTACCATAGTAACACAAACACAAACTTCAATCCTATATTAACCACTCCATGTCATCCCACGATACCTAGGCCTATCTTCTCATCTTTTTGTGTCCTTTTCATTCAGGCGCAATCACATTAAGCCCGTTATCCGTACATGCTTCATAGTAGAGTGACCGGTTAGTGATTCTGATCCATAACATAAGGTTTCTGGCACATAAGCATGTGTAAACCTGTTTTTATTTCGCCTAAATGTAGCTGCGGGGGATCGGATCGTAATCCGCCCTACCAAGTTCAGTGCCAGATACCTCTGAACCAACTAACAATAGGTGACTTGCAATTTTTTTTCTTTTTGTGGCAAAAAATTTTTTCTTCTCTTTTTTCGGTTTAAATGACTTTGTGAGGGTCACCTATACCAGAGTTTGCCTTTTTTTCTTTTTTTATTAGCACTGGATCATTCACTTATATTCATCGGCCCCCTACGTAGAGTATGCTTAGGCCGGAGCTGACTGCTAAAATAAACTACTTAGGACAATTTTTTGAATGATAGTAAAGGCCATGGTGGTGGGGTTTAGGAGTGATTCCTATATTCAAGAGGTCTATGGTGCTAAAATGGTTCTGATGTTTCAAAAAGTTGACCTAAGTCACCACATCCTAATCTAAACCTGTCTCAAAGCCCAAAAAACATGTGAAACAACATTGTTTTCTTTTTAAAAATTTTCTGGTAAGGCTAAGGAAATGGGAAAAAATGAAGATGAACTAAAAAGACACTATACTGGTGACTCGTCAGACTCATGCATTATCTAAGAAAAATAAATTACTGAAAAGGGAAATAACTGAAAGGAAATTAACTAAAAAGGGAAATAACGGAAAGCAATAAAATCCCCTCCCACACTTAAATCGAACATTGTCCCCAATGTTTCGAAATAAGATAAGGGGGGTAACCTGGAAAAAGACTACTGAGGAGGGGCACTGGTGCCTTCGCCGTCCTGATGTGATGGTCTGGAACGACGGGATCTACTACGATGCTGGTCCCTCCGGTCGAGTCGTGCTGATAAAGCAGCCTGAGCACTCCGGACCTCTCGAAGGTTACCCAAGATGGAACCCTGAGTAGCCTCTACAAGCTGGTAGTGTCGGCTGTTGAACTCTCTCTGACGGTTCTGCTCTAATGAAATATCGTTCAAGGTACGGCAAACGTTGCTATAAGCACGATCTGAAACCAATCGCGATTGTTGCATGAAGCTCATATTGTTCGTTAGCTGCTGTGAAATAGTAGAGAGAAGGCCATCACGCCTTTCTTCTCTAGCTGTCATATCACGCCACATCTCCTTGGTGACAAAGAATCCAGGAGCAGTACCTGCAACAGGGTTAGAGGAAGATGGTGCAGTGTGTGACTGTGAAGGACGATGGGGGGACATGTGAGGGATGGGAGACTGCTCTCTCCGATCATACTCATCATCAGTGTCATGTGCTTCCCCATCGGGAATATTAGGAGGAAGTGGACCCAAAACACGTGGAGCATTAAGATCATAGGTCCAGTTCCTTTCATCACGTACATCAGTACGTCTACTGCATGGTAAAGCAACAGATGGGATAGCTACCCCATGAACCATCAACTCATAACCACCTTCTCTCCTTGTTCGGCACAATTTCATGTCTTTCAGAAATTTTAAATTAATTGTGCGAGGAGGTAGTGGTTCAAGTGTAGCTATCTCATCATTCAGGCCAAGAGCCCGGGCAATAGACGTAACAAGCCCTCCAAAAACAATCGGTCCTGTTTTATTAGTAAATAAAGTCATGTGGGCAAGCATAAACGGGACCGAATTGATGTGGGTTCTAGTGAGGCATCCTTGCAAAAATAGGAGTTCACGAGCATTAACCTTGTTTGGACTTTCCCGGCCAAAAATAGTACATGTCAAAAGAAGTCTAAAAACTCTTATGGCCGGGTTGTGAATGGTCGACGCAAGTATCCCTTCAAAAGAATTAATTGAAGTACTTGAAAGCCTTAGCCAGAAGGTAAATACCTCGGCCGACCATTCAGCATCCAAAGGTGCCTCACAAATCGAACCTTCCCTATGAGGGATTCCTAACAAATCTGCTAGCTCATTGGTACTGAATTCATATTCAATTCCAAACAGTCTAAAAATAACAGTACCGACAGTGCTAGCAGTGTTAGGACTGACAGTGTATATCAAAGAACTCAAAAACTCAGTTGTCAGCCTCTCATAGGTAGGTTCCTGATTAATGAAAATATTATGCAAGCCTAGAAATTCTAATAAATTAAAAACACTATGATAAATACCCAAAGCATACAGACAGTTATCGTCGACGTACCTAGTCGAGAGGATTTCTCGACTTTGAAGCCTCTGAATAATTTTTCGTTGCCTTTCGCCCGGTCTTCCATCACGAAGAATAAATCCGTTGAACTCCATTGTTGAAAAGCTCCTTAGGTAGTGAAAATAGTAGAAAAGTGGTTTATGAGGGGAATGATAAAGTTTTGATTTTTTTGGTTTTTGATGGATGAAAATGGAAATGGATGTTGGGTATGTTTTATGGATGGAGGGTATTTTGGAAATGGGGGAGCTTTAATGGGGTTCAAGGAGGATTTGGAAGGTTGGAAAAATGGGTTTTTGGTGAAGAAAGGGATGAAAATGGTGGAAATGGGGATTGAATCCCGTATTTGTTGATGGTACGGTGTGGCGCCCGCCACAGGGCCTATGGCGCCCGCCACAAGGCCAATTCCTGGGCCTTGTGGTTTTGGATCCTCCTTTGGGCCTTCCTTGCACCTTTGTCTTCCGGGGGGTCTGAATAGCGTTTTCTTCTTCTTTTCAAGGCATTGGCTTGCATATTTTTGTCTTATATATTTTTTTTCTTTGCACGACAAAAATAAAATAATTAAAAATCAAAAAAGAAAAAGAAAAAATAAAAATTAGTGCATAATATGTATATATATATAAGGAATTCAAAGTGCATGAAAATATAAAAGTGGAAATGCGATAAATAAAAGGAAGTTAAATACTAGGGTAGTGTTGTCAGGGTGGAATGAGTCATGTGGTAGGTTTCTTATCCTGGCTTGATCCACGAATCTCAGCTATCTCCCTCCGAAGCTCGTCGATCGCCTGATGTAGAGCATCGGTCTCTGAGGCATGAGTGAGATCAGAAACCTGCATCTGTAACTCTAAGTCTGCCACTTCCTGCTTGAGCAGGGCAGTCTCCTTGCGGAGCTCATAAATCTGTGTTTGTAGGTCAGGTGGCTGCAGAGACATATTGTTAGACATAACAGTGATTCGGGGAGTAAGAGGTGTAGGAGTGTACTCAGCGGCAGGAGGCGATTTCGGCTCTTCGACAGTCTCTCCATAACCCTCTAGAGCATAACTCCAATTGGCAGGATCATGGACACTGGTCATCAGCGGATCTGGTAATGTAAAGTAGTGTATCGCTTCACCGTCGATCAGCAATCTAAACATGTTGGGCTCAAAAGAAGCCCTCCTCATCAGTCCTCTATCAAGACAAAAATCAATATCCAGGGTGGTGTAGCAGCAGAAGGTCCTGAGGTGCAATAGCTTGCGAGACAAACCCAATGCAGTAGCAATCTGTGTAACAATCCCACCGACATGGATGATTCCTACTGATGATCTGGCAACACTAGCAAGGCCCTTCAGTAGAAAGTTGCCACAAGCAACAGGGCGAGACTGAGTCGCACAAAACAGTAGGAAAATCTCCTCTTCACTTAGCAGTGTCTCTGTATCTGGAAAACCTAGGAAAGAATGTGCTAGAATCATCTGGAAGTACCTCAATGCAGGGTTGTGGATTACCTGAGAAAACTGGGTAGAAGGATCTTGGCTCCCTCCGCCTGATATTTTAGTCCAAAACTTTTCCACTTCTCTGCTCATAAAATACCCCATCGGAGTCTCTGGAATAGCATCAGGAGTAGTCTGGAAACCTAGTAAATCACCAAACCCTTTGTGAGAGAATGAGTAGTCAATCCCGAACAACCTGAAAACAGTGAGTCCATCGGGTCCAGCCCAAGGGTCATGATGAAACGAGCTGAGGAACTCAAGAGTCAAGTTCCTATAAGTGTTGTTCCTGTCGTCAAACTGGTCCCACTGGAGTTGATGGCATAAAAATCTGACGCTTGGCTCTATCCCCAAGGCATCCATGCAGTCATGGTCAGGGTACCTGGTAGGAGCCATAGGGCGTCTCATGTGAACATAGTAACGCTCTCTCTGTGCATCATCTCTAAAGGCCACGTGCATGTCATCAGGGTTCTGCATTCTGTACAAGGTTAGCAAACAAGTCCTGAAAGCACATAAAACATTCAATCGTGAGTCCTGACATAATAATAAAATAAACAAATTAAAATAAAGTAAAAATAAAAATAAAAAGTACAAAAATAAGAAAAACCATGGGTTGCCTCCCATGCAGCGCTTGTTTAACGTCATTAGCTCGACGACCGATATTTAAACATCATTGGAAGGATATGGTGGATCACTCAGAGTATGACAGGTGTATGTTGTTGGAATGTCACCTCCTTCGTAGGGCTTCAACCTCTGTCCATTGACTATGAACGGTTTACATGTTTGGTTCTTGATTTCAATAGCACCGGATCTCAGGATCTTAGATACTTCGAAAGGGCCAGTCCATCTCGAACGGAGTTTACCTGGAAATAGTCGTAACCTAGAATCGAACAGGAGAACAGGATCGCCTATTTTGAAGTCTCTTCTTATGATTCTTTTGTCATGCCAAGCTTTTGTTCTTTCTTTGTATATGATGGCATTTTCGTAGGCAGATTGTCTGAGCTCTTCTAATTTGTGGATATCAAGGATACGTTTCTCACCAGCTGTCAAGTAATCCAAATTCAAAGTTTTGATGGCCCAATAGGCCTTATGCTCCAACTCAAATGGTAAGTGACATGATTTTCCATAGACCAGTTGATAAGGGGTTGTTCCTATAGGAGTTTTGAAAGCGGTTCTATAGGCCCATAATGCTTCTTGAAGTTTCTGCGACCAATCTTTTCTAGATATAGAGACAGTCTTCTCGAGGATTTGTTTTATCTCCCTATTAGATACTTCCACTTGTCCATTGGTCTGTGGGTGGTATGGTGTTGCTACTCTATGCTTAACTCTATACTTGCTTAAAAGTTTATCAAATATTCTCGATATGAAGTGTGATCCTCCATCACTTATGACTAAACGGGGTGTTCCAAACCTGGGAAATATATAATTCTTGAATAATTTGATGACTACTCTGGTGTCGTTTGTGGGTGCGGCGATAGCTTCAATCCATTTAGACACGTAGTCAACAGCTACTAATATGTACTGATTTCCAAAAGATGGTGGGAACGGTCCCATAAAGTCTATACCCCATACGTCGAAGAGTTCTACTTCTTGGATATTTCTTAACGGCATTTCATTACGTCTTGAAATATTTCCTGTGCGTTGGCATCTGTCACACTTGACAATGAAAGCATGGACATCACGCCACATAGTAGGCCAGATTAGGCCAGCTTGAAGAATCTTGGCGTAGGTCTTAGATGTGCTTGCATGTCCACCATAGGGTGCAGAGTGACAATGCTCAATTATATTATTTACCTCTTCTTCTGGAACACAACGGCGGAAAATGCCATCTTTACCTCTCTTGAAAAGAAATGGATCGTCCCAATAGAAGTTTCTCACATCACTATAGAACTTCTTCTTCTGGTGGTAGTTTAGATCAGGGGGTATGATGTCAGCGGCTAGGTAATTAACAAAATCTGCATACCAAGGTACATTGCTTATAGCTAAGGATTTATGAAATTGCTCATGAGGGTCTGGGTTATCATCTTCAATGGTTTCTAGTTGGGCTATCAGTCTATCGTAGGCAAAATCGTCATTTATGGGTACTGGATCAGGTTTCAGGTATTCTAGCCTAGATAGGTGATCAGCTACCACATTATCAGTGCCTTTCTTGTCACGGATATCCAAATCAAACTCTTGTAATAATAGAATCCATCGAAGTAACCTAGGCTTGGCATCCTTTTTGCTTAGTAAGTAACGAATGGCAGCATGGTCGGTGTAAACTATAATCTTGGCTCCTACTAGATAAGATCTAAATTTGTCTATTGCAAAAACTACAGCTAGGAGCTCTTTTTCGGTTGTTGCGTAGTTGAGCTGTGCAGCGTCTAGGGTTCTACTGGCATAATAAATCACATGTAACTTCTTATCTTTTCTCTGACCTAGAACGGCTCCAACAGCATAATCACTGGCGTCACACATTATCTCAAACGGTTCTGACCAATCAGGGGGTTTCATTATAGGTGCTGAAATCAGAGCTTGCTTCAGAAGATTAAATGCTTCAGTACATTTTTCATCGAAGATGAACTCAGCATCTTTCATTAAAAGACCAGTTAAGGGCTTTGTTATTTTGGAGAAATCCTTGATAAAACGTCGGTAAAATCCGGCATGTCCAAGAAAACTTCTTATCTCCCTGATAGTCTTCGGCGGTTTTAGATTCTCTATGACTTCTATTTTTGCTTTATCTACCTCTATACCTTTTTCGGAAACTATATGTCCTAAAACAATCCCTTCGGTGACCATGAAATGACATTTTTCCCAATTTAGCACAAGGTTTACCTCCACACATCTCTCCAGGATTTTCTCAAGGTTGACAAGACAATTTTTGAAATCTGACCCACAAACTGAGAAATCTTCCATAAATACTTCCATGATTCCATCCAAATAATCAGCAAAGATAGACATCATGCAGCGTTGGAAAGTTGCAGGAGCATTACAAAGTCCAAAAGGCATTCTTCTATAGGCAAAGGTTCCAACTGGGCATGTAAAGGTAGTTTTTTCTTGATCTTCGGGGTGAATAGGTATTTGGAAGAATCCTGAATATCCATCTAAATAACAAAAGTAAGAGTGTCTGGCTAGGCGCTCCAACATTTGGTCTATGAATGGTAATGGGAAATGGTCCTTCCTAGTTGCTTTATTTAATTTTCTATAATCTATGCACATACGCCAACCTCCATCAGTTCTTTTTGCTACAGGTTCGCCCTTCTCGTTTTGCACGACTGTGATGCCTCCCTTTTTAGGTACTACATGCACAGGACTCACCCATTTACTGTCCGAGATCTGATATATTATACCTGCCTCTAGTAACTTAAGAACTTCAGTCTTAACTACAGTACTCATTATAGGATTTATTCTACGTTGGTGTTCTCTAGAAGGTTTTGAATCTTCTTCAAGCAAAATCCGATGCATGCATACGGATGGGCTTATTCCTTTTAGATCAGAGATCTTATATCCTAAGGCTGAGGGGTACCTACGTAAAACTTCTAATAATTGATCGGTTTCTTCTTGGTTTAAGGTAGCACTGACTATAACTGGACGGTTCATATCTTCATCAAGAAATTCATATCTCAGGTTTTTAGGCAGTTCCTTAAGTTTTACGGTCGGTTTTATAGGGCAAGGCATAGGATCTGGGGTAAGAGATAAACATTCGTGAAGGTTATCATCAATGTAGGGTGTTTTATAATTGTCATCTTCCAAAATAAGGGTTGATGGCAATTTTATAGATTCAGTTTCTTCTTCTTGTTCTAATTCCCTAATACATTCTTCGATGATATCTAAGGCATAACAAGAATCTCCTATCACAGGTGCCATAAGAAATTTTGACAATATAAATTCTATCTTCTGGCCACCTACCTCAAAAGTTAGTTTTCCCTTTTTAACATCTATTACGGCTCCAGCAGTCGATAAGAACGGTCTACCTAGGAGGATTGGTATGTCGTCATCTTCTTTAATGTCCATGACAACAAAATCAGTAGGTATAAACAGCTGACCTATCCTAACAGGGACGTCTTCAAGTATGCCTATAGGGTATTTAACGGATCTATCGGCTAATTGAAGTGACATCTTAGTAGGTTGTAATTCTCCTAAGTTTAATCTCTCACAAACTGCTAAAGGCATTAAGCTCACACTAGCTCCTAAGTCTAGAAAAGCTTTTTCGATGACATGATTCCCCAAAACACAAGGGATGGAAAAATTTCCGGGATCTTTATCTTTCTTTGCTAACCTATTTTCGGAAATAGAATTACATTCCACGGGTTTCGGATCTTCGAGTCTACGTTTATTTGTAAGTATGTCTTTGAGAAACTTAGCATAAGAAGGTATTTGGGTGATGGCTTCTGTAAAGGGGATTTCTACGTGAAGTTTTTCTATAACCTTAACGAATTTTTGATATTGATTATCGATTTGGGTTTTCTTTAATCTTTGAGGGTAAGGTATTGGTGGTTTGTATGGCGGTGGCGGTACATAGGTTTTATTTTTAGGTTCTTCTCCTTTTTCTTGACTTTCCGGGGTTTCAGGCTTCTCTGGTTCCTTTTCCTCATTCCTCTCAGAAGTTTCGGGCTCACTTAATCTAGGGTTTAAAGGTTCCTTATAAGCGGTTCCACTTCGTAAAGTAATGGCATTAGCTTGCCCTTTCGGGTTTTGTTGAGGTTGTCCAGGGAACTGTCCTCCAGGTGTAGTCTGTGGGGCTTGGTTTAACGCTACCTGAGAGATCTGGGTTTCAAGCATCTTATTATGAGTAATAATTTGATCAACCTTGGTTCCTAACTTGGTAATTAGTTCGTTAACATGGACGTTATGGTTCATGAACTCTTTGTTTTGTTGTTTTTGAGCAACGATAAAATCTTTTACAACTTCCTCAAAGCTCGGGCTAGGTGGTACAGGTTGCATAGGTTGATTTGTTCTAGGGGCTTGGTAACCTTGTTGTCTCGGAGGTGCGGTATTTTGGATAGGGTTATTATTTTTGTAGGAGAAGTTTGGGTGATTCCTCCATCCAGGGTTATATGTGTTTGAAAATGGGTTCCCTTGGGTATAGTTCACTTGCTCAGTGTTGGTTTCATTCAACAGATTGCATTCGGCGGATTGGTGTCCTTGCGTTCCACATATCTCACAATTCGGCGAAACTGCGGCAACAGTATTCGGAGTTGTACACATATGTTCGACTCTAAGGGCCAACGCGTCCATTTTAGCCTGCATCATGTCTATAGAGCTTAGCTCATGTATTCCTCCTTGGGCTTCCTTCTTTTCCACTGTCGCTCGTTCTACTCCCCATGATTGATGGTTTTGGGCCATATCCTCGATAAGGGCACTAGCTTCAGGGTAAGGTTTGTTCATCAGTGCGCCACCAGCGGCAGCGTCGATGGTCATTTTAGTGTTATAAAGAAGTCCATTATAGAAGGTTTGGATGATTAGCCAATTCTCTAGGCCATGGTGTGGGCATGCTCTTAATAGTTCTTTATATCTCTCCCAGGCTTCGAACAACGACTCTCCTTGGTGTTGGGTAAATCTAGTTATTAGGTTTCGAAGAAGAGCGGTCTTACTTGGGGGAAAATATCTAGCAAGGAAAACTTTTCTAAGGTCATCCCAAGTTGTTATTGAATTGGGTGGAAGGGAATCTAACCATGATAGAGCTTTATCTCTGAGGGAAAAGGGAAATAATCTTAAGCGTATTGCCTCAGGAGAAGCTCCATTGGTTTTAAAGGTGTCTGCTAATTGAAGAAAGTTTTTTAAATGTTGGTTCGGGTTATCAGTAGCGAGACCTGCGAATTGTCTCTGTTGCACTAATTGCAGCAGGGATGGCTTAAGTTCAAAATTATTGGCTGGGATAGCGGGGTTTACTATACTGGAACTAGGTTCCTCGTTTGATGGTTGGGCGAAGTCCTTAAGAGGTCTTCGATTTTGATCTTCGGCCATAGCTCTCCTATTCCTATGGAAAAATAAACGTGCGCGAGCGTAACGTTCAGGTTCAGCTAGAGGGTCTACTAAACTTCCGGCACTGCGAGTCTTTCGCATTGACCGGTGGGTAACAACCTTAGTCTAAACGGTATAACTACAGGGTAATGAAATTTGACGATATTGGTCCCCGGCAACGGCGCCAAAAACTTGATGCGTGTTTTTCGCAAGTGTACGAATCACGTCAAAGTAATATAAAAGATTATCGAATCCACAGAGACCAAGTGTCAATCTATCGTACCTGTTGTTATGGTGTTTATCTAAGGCAACTATTTTTAAGGGTTTTAGTAAGGGTGCAATGGTAAATAAAATTATAATTTTAAATAATAAATAAAAGACAGGCTCGAATGTAATTCACGTAATCAATGATAATCCAGTACTTGTTAATGGAACTACTTATGGGCAATGTTTTCTCCTTTGAAAAGAACTAATTTAACAGGAACTGTCGCTTTCGCGTATTCAGAACCGAGTTGTACTCTCTAATCAACCCCTCCTATTGTCACGGATAAAAAGGTGCGTACTGCGTTAGAGTAGTAAACCTATTTTTAAGAAATATAGTTTCTTAACAAAGTTGAAAAGTATTTTAACCTGGACTTCTTAGCAAAAAGAGGTTCTTATGAACCAGACTCTAAATCTCATAACGCGTCCGAAAATCGTTTTAAAATCTCTTTTCTTTTTAATCTAAAAACTCCTAATGAACTATACAAAGCGCTTTTGGCTGTTTTTGAAATAGTTAAAAACAATTACTTGAATTGAAAGATAAAATAGCCCTTAGGTGTTTCCACGAACAATTATACTGATTACTGGTTTAATTACGATCCTTACATTCTAACCTTTATGGGATTAGTTAGACATGATAAAGTAAATATTATTTTTATAGTTTTTCATATGAGTAATTTAAAGCGAGTGCGGGAAGTAAACAAAGTAAATGTGCGAGTGCGGGAAGTAAACAAAGTAAATGTGCGAGTGCGGGAAGTAAACAAAGTAAATGTGCGAGTGCGGGAAATAAACAAAGTAAATGTGCGAGAAAATAAATAAAAGTAAAGCAATGCGGAAAAATAAAATACGAACTGGAATTAAAATGGCGGCAGGATTAACTTCCTCCAGAGTGCTCCAAAACTCGAACCACAGACAGATTACAGACTCGATCACTCGATTGCAGAGGCACCCTGATGTGGAATGGCAACTGCTTTATAACTGATATATGCCTAGAGAATTCTAATTCTGGATGAAGAAAAACGAAAATCTAAGGTCCTATTTATAGGAGAAACTGAAAGCGTGAAATGACCGGGACGCCCCTCCACTAAAAAGTGGAGGTTATGAAATTTTGCCTTGTGGCGCCCGCCACAAGGTCATGGCGCCCGCCATGGTCCCTACAGGGGATGATGGAGTGGGGATCGTGGGTCTTGGAGGTTGAGGAGTGGTCTTGAGACGTGGCCACGTCATGGCTAACCCCATGGCGCCCGCCACGGTGGGTGCCGCAAGTGCAAAATGCTGAATTTCTAGGTTTTCGTCCGTTTTCACTCCTTTTTCGCTCCTTTTCCCGATTCAAGCTCCGATTATTATAAAAACCTGAAAACATAAGAAAACAAAGCAATAACAAAGCAAAACAACAATAAAAGCTAAGAATGCATGCGAAATCGGAGTCAGAAATACGGTGAATTTTAGTGTGATCAATATTCACCATTCATTCATATACATCACAATGTATATTTATTCACACTAAACATATTCATCTCTCCACATAAACATTTACAATTATGTTTATTTACCAATACACAATTGATGATGATATATGCAACTCATAGAGACCGACTCACGACTCTATGCAGATGAGAATGCGGTACCGACTCAATCATCTCAAGTTCACTCAGGAACTTATTGGGTCCATCGCTCACACCCCACATGGGCACACGATGTTCACCCATTGCTCACACCCCACATGGGCACACAATGTTTATGGATTACTCACACCCCACACAGGCACACAATCTGATTGCTCACACCTCACATGGGCCACAATCGTTCAGCAGATTCTACGCGGAATCAATCAGCACAAGAATGTATATCATGATGCTTCACATGCAAAACGACTCCATACACTTCTTGAAATGCATACATATTCATAATGTTTTCATGCATTCTTCTCATATTATCACATACAATTATCATACATTCACAATGCATATTCCATATCGTATTCATCATTTATCACATTCTACCGCATACAATCAATATGCATTCACAATATCATGCCAAACGGCAACAAACTTCATCACAATCACCATGCATTTTTAATCAATTTAAATAATGCACATATATATGCCAAAAGGCCACATTTCATAATCGATTCCATAATCTAGGATTCACGCCATACGGCTACCCACAACATATCATATAACAGTACACAGCTATACGTTATAAACATATATATCGGAATCGTCAACATCGGATGGAAGCAACAAAATAGAACAAGTTGTTGTCACACTCGCTAGCTTGCTCGCCTAGCGAGTTCCTAGCAAACACTCGCTACCTGTTCGCCTAGCGAACAAGCTCACGAAGGCAAACAGAAGCTACTGTCAAGCTTCACTACCTACTCGTTGGGGCTTCGCCTAGCGAACCCCTTGCTACCTCACTCGCTACCAGCGAAGAGGGTTATTTCCATTTTGTCCAAGTCTGAGACCATTCGCTACTAGCTCGCTATAGAGAACACTCGCGACCTACTCGCCTAACGAAGGTGCTAGCGAACGTCTGCGATGTTCAAAACCCCAACTGTCCAAAATCATCAAATCAACCGATTCAATTCCAAAGACTTCCAGTAGTCTTAGCCTAACTTTTCTCGACTAATCTACACCATTTATTCCAGATTTTATCCATTAAAACATCGATTTAACCGATTAAACTCGTTTCTGCCCTAAAATGGAAAATGAGCAAAAACTCTCCAACAATCCAATCCAATTCAACAAACACATACATAATCATAAACATTGATAAGATAATAACATTTCACGTCCATACCCGATTAAATCAAAGCCTAGATGTTGTTCTTGATGAATCCAAGTTTTTCCTCTCTTTCTCCTCTTCTCTCTTCTCTCTTTCTCTTCCTTTTCTCTTCTTTCTATTTCTATCTCTTTTCTCTTCTTTCTATTTCTATCTCTTTTCTCTCCTCTGTCCACTTATATTACTTTCTATTCTATTTCCCTCAAAACATCTATTAAATCCATTTTCTCACAAAATATCCAACTTAACATTAAATACTAAATGTCTAAAATACCCTCCAATCTATTTTCCCCGAAAACTCTCAAAATCGGTAAAATAGCATAATATGCAAACATAACATATTAACACATAAATTCCACAATTAAAATAATAATCATCCAAATAAATCAAAAAGACTCAACAAAAATGGGAAATCAAAATCGGGGCGTTACAACTCTCCCCCACTTTAGAAACTTTCGTCCTCGAAAATATTACCTGATCCAAACAACTCCGGATACGACTCTCGCACCCCACTCTCTAATTCCCAAGTCATATTGCCTTCCTAAATGCCTCTCCACGCTACTTTCACAAGCGCAATATATTTGCCTCTTAGTTTCTTAACTTCACAATCCAAAATCCTAAGCGGTAAAACTTCCATCGTAAGGTTATCTCTTACTTCAACCTCTTCCATAGGAATAACATGTGACGGATCCGGAACATACTTCCGAAGTTGCGAAATATGGAACACATCATGCAAGTTTGAAAGATTCGGAGGCAACGCCACACGGTAAGCCACAGCACCAACTCGTGCAGTAATCTGATACGGACCAATAAAACGAGAAGTCAACTTCTTCGATTTCAAAGCACGACCCACACTCGTAACCAGTGTAACTCTCAAAAACACATGATCGCCTTCTTGAAACTCAAGATCCTTCCTTCTCTTATCATGATAACTCTTCTGCCTACTCTGAGAAGCTTTCATCCTTTCCCAAATAAACTCCACTTTCTCCGTCGTTTGTTGTACCATCTCTGGTCCAACTACCGACTTCTCACCAGTTTCATGCCAACACAAAGGTGTTCGACATCTCCGACCATACAAAGCCTCAAATGGTGCCATACCAATACTTGAATGAAAATTGTTATTATAGGTGAACTCAATCAACGCCAAATAACTATCCCAAGCACCACCTTTCTCTAGTACACAAGCACGCAACAAATCCTCTAACGATTGAATTGTCCTCTCGGTTTGACCATCCGTCTGCGGATGATAAGCCGAACTCAATCTTAGCTTAGAACCCAAAGCCTTTTGCAAACTCTCCCAAAACCTCGATGTGAATCTAGGATCTCTATCCGATACAATACTCTTAGGAACTCCATGTAACTTCACAACCACACGAACATAAATCTCGGCCAACTTTTCCAAAGGATAACTAATATCAATCGGAACGAAGTGAGCAGATTTAGTAAGCCTATCCATAATCACCCAAATAGCATTATGATCTCTTTGCATATTCGACAACCCTGTAACAAAATCAATCGATACACTATCTCATTTCCACTCTGGAATATCCAACGGTTGCATCAATCCACTAGGCTTTTGATGTTCCACCTTATACTTCTGACAAGTCAAACATGCATACACAAATTGAGCTATATATGTCTTCAACCCGGACCACCAAAAGATTTTCTTCAAATCTTGATACATCTTATTCGCTCCCAGATGAATACTTAAGTTACTTCGGTGTCCTTCTTCCAATATCATCTTTTTCAACTCCACATCATCGAGAATACAAATACGACCACGAAATCTCAAAACTCCAAAATTATCAACCTTGAAATCCTCATTCTCAATCATCATCAAATCAACGAACCTCAATTCCAACTTTTGCTTTTCACATACGTTCGCAAGAAAATCATTCATAACATGTAGCATACCAAGTCTTACACTTCTCGATGTCATTTCACAAACCAAACTCAAGTCTCTGAAATTCTCCAATAATTCCCATTCTTTCGTCATCAATGTGGACATATGTAACAACTTCCGACTCAAGGCATCGGCCACCACATTTGCCTAACCCAGATGGTAACTCAAACCAAAATCATAATATTTCAAAAGCTATAAACACCTTCTTTGTCTCATGTTCAATTCTTTCTGATCAAATAAATACTTCAAACTCTTGTGATCACTAAAAACTTCAAACCTTGCACCATAAAGATAGTGCCTCCAAATTTTCAGAACAAACACCACGGCCGCTAACTCCAAATCATGTGTAGGATAATTCTTTTCATGCACTCTTAATTGTCTCGAAGCATAGGCCGCAACTTTTCCATCTTGTATCAAAACACCACCTAAACCCGTCAAAGAAGCATCACAATAAACCACAAAAGGTTCCAACGGATTCGGCAAAATCAAGATTGGCGTCGTCGTTAATCTTCTCTTTAGTTCAATGAAACTCTTTTCACAATCAATATCCCAAATGAAAGTCTTTCCTTCACAAGTCAATTGCGTTAACGGAAGTGCCAATTTTGAAAATCCCTCAATAAACCTCCGATAATAACCCGCCAATCTTAAAAAGCTCTGAACCTCTGTAACTGATCTAGGAGACTCCCATTGCATCATTGCATCAATCTTGGATGGATCCACACAAATACCATTACCGAAAATAACATGTCCAAGAAAACTTACTTCCGACAACCAAAATTCACACTTCGACAACTTAGCATACAATTGCTTATCTTTCAAAATCTGTAACACAATCCTTAAATGCTCTTCATGCTCCTCTTGAGACTTAGAGTAAATAAAAATATCGTCGATGAACACAACCACCAAACGATCCAACTGATCATGAAAAATGCGATTCATGTATTCCATAAACACACCCGGCGCATTAGAAACCCCGAATGGCATCACTAAATATTCATAATGACCATACCGTGTCCTAAACGCCGTCTTTTGAATATCCTCTTCTCTCACACGAATCTGGTGATATCCCGATCTCAACTCAATCTTGCTAAAAACACACTCACCAATCAATTGGTCCATCAAATCATCGATCCTTGGAAGCGGATACTTGTTCTTAATCGCCACCTTGTTCAATTGCCGATAATCAATGCATAACCGCATACTTCCATCTTTCTTCTTCACCAACAATACCGGTGCACCCCAAGGAGAAACACTTAGTCTTACAAAGCTCTTTTTCAACAAGTCATTCAATTTCTTCTTCAATTCTACCAACTCTGATGCCAACATACGATACGGTGCCATCGAAATTGGTCTAGTACCAGGAACTAGATCAATAGAAAACTCAACTTCTCTTTCCGGCGGTACATTCATAATATCCTCCGGAAACACTTCTGGAAAATCACACACTACAGAAAACACATCGAACTCAACTTTGCTCTCCACCGGCAATGATGCAAACAAACCAAACAACTGAGCTTCATCCGCTAAAAGTTTCTTCAACTCTTTAGTGGATAGAAAACTCTCATCTTTATCATCTTCCAAAGAAGGAAACTTCACTAACTTGTGATAACAATCTATAAGAACTCGATTAAATTGCAACCAGTTCATACCCAATATCACATCCAAACCCTCTAACGGAAAACACACTAAATCCATAATGAAGTCTTTACCATACATGGTCAAAGGACAACTTACACACACTAAAGAAGTAGTTACCGACCCTGAAGCAGGAATCTCAATAACCATCTCACCACCACAAGAAGTCACACACAAATCCAAACGCTTAGCGCACTCATGAGAAATGAACGAATGAGTCGCTCCAGTATCAATAATAGCAACTAAAGGCATATTATTAATAAAGCATGTAACTTTAATCAAACGATCTGCACTAGTAGTGTCTGAACCTGCTAATGCAAACACCTTTCCGCCCGCTTGAGCTTGTTTCGGCTTAGTACACTTAGTACTAATGTGACCAACTTCTCCACAATTAAAACACTTCACCACATTCCTTCTATAAGCAGTCATAGCATGTCCAATACCTCCACAGTTAGAACACTTCATAATGGTATTCGCACACTCAAAAGACTTATGGCCCATCTCGCCACACTTGTAGCACTTAACGGAACCAGAACTTCCTCCTCCAGATCTCTTCTCAAAGTTTCCCTTATGCTTGCCCTTATCAACAGGTGTCACATAAGGTCCACTCCTAACTTGTTGCTTTCCTTTCCTCTCATTCAAACTCTTATAGTGTGTAGAACGAGCCTTGCTATCTTCCTCAAAATTTCTACAACATTCGGTCAAATCCGAAAATCTCCTTATTCTTTGGTATCCCACCGCTTGCTTAATCTCAGGACGCAAGCCATTCTCATACTTAATACACTTAGAAAACTCAGCAGTAATAGCAGCATAATGAGGATGAAATTGAACCAATTCCGCAAACTTAGCAGTATAGTCCACTACGGACATGTTACCTTGTTTCAACTCAAGAAATTCCATCTCTTTCTTTCCCTTCACACTCTCAAGGTAATACTTCCTCAAGAACTCGGTACGAAATAGATCCCAAGTTATCTCTTCATCATCTACTTCAAGAACTTGTCGCATACCGATCCACCAATCGTCGGCTTCCTCCCTCAGCATGTGAGATCCAAGCCTCACCTTATTCTCTTCTGCACAACCCATGACTCTAAAGATTCTTTCAATCTCTTTCAACCAAATTTGAGCTCTATCGAGATCAAATCTTCTTTTGAAGACCGGTGGTTGATTCTTCCTGAACTCATCGTTAGCATTCACATTCGGCGCACCCTGCACCGCCCTAGCCATTGCCTCCAATGCAGTAGCCATCGCATTGTCGTTACGACCAACCATATTCTGAGCATTCCCTAAAATAACAACAAGGTTAAACAACCATTTAACCAACACAACAACGAGACAGACACAACTGACTCAACACTGGCTCTGATACCACTTAATATAACACCCCCTTTCTATACCTCCAAATAATCAAATAAATCATTTAGGCACATATAAAAATTCATTTATCAGAGTATATTTAAAACATGATATAAAAGAGGTACGTCACATTATCCATGAAATTAAAACATCCAACACCTGCTCAACAAGATATGAAACAGTGGGGTAACTTTCAAAACAGAGGAACTTAGTCCTTACACCCACATCTCAATATTTAGAATAAAAGCAGAAAATCTAAACATTGAATCACTCCAAACAAATATATATATATATATATATATATATATATATATATATATATATATATATATATATATATATATCATCCAGTTTGATTCACATCATCATTCAACATGTTTTCATAAACATTTCATCATCAAGATACATATACAACGTATCACAAAAGAATTCTATACAATCCTAGTTATCCGGTGCTACATATCAGAGCCAACCGACCAAAAAGAATCAAGTCATGCTTCACAAAAAGACCTCCAGCAATCCTACTCTGCAATGCCTCATAGAGCATCATAAAATAGCAGAAGGGTGAGAATTATTATCATAATAATCAATGCATATAATTATATATTAACATAATAATACACATATCTCCACTCTCACCACATTCATCACAATTCAATCATATATATATATATATATATATATATATATATATATATATATATATATATATATATATATATATATATATATATATATATATATATATATATATATATATATATATATATATATATATATATATATATATATATATATATATATATATATATATATATATATATATATATATATATATATATATATATATATATATATATATATATATATATATATATATATATATATATATATATATATATATATATATCGCAACATATATATAATTCACCAAGCATATTTATCATGCATATATTCACCATTTATTCATATACATCACAATGTATATTTATTCACACTAATCATATTCATCACTCCACATAAACATTTACAATTATGTTTATTTACCAATACACAAGTCATGATGATAAATGCAACTCATAGAGACCGACTCACGACTCTATGCAGATGCACATGCGGTACCGACTCAATCATCTCAAGTTCACTCAGGAACTTATTGGAACCATCTCTCACACACCACATGGGCACACGATATTCACCCATTGCTCACACCCCACATGGGTACACAATGTTTATGGATTGCTCACATCCCACACGGGCACACAATCTGATTGCTCACACCCCACATGGGCACACAATCGTTCAGCAGATTCTACGCAGAATCAATCAGCACAAGAATGTATATCATGATGTTTCACATGCAAAACGACTCCATACACTTCTTGAAATGCATACATATTCATAATGTTTTCATGCATTCTTCCCATATTATCACATACAATCATCATACATTCACAATGCATATTCCATATCGTATTCATCATTTATCACATTCTATCGCATACAATCAATATGCATTCACAATATCATGTCAAACGGAAACAAACTTCATCACAATCACCATGCATTTTTAATCAATTTAAACAATGCACATATATATGTCAAAAGGCCACATTTCATAATCGATTCCATAATCTAGGATTCACGCCATACGGCTACCCATAACATATCATATAACGGTAAACAGCTATACGTTATAAACATATATATCGGAATCATCAACATCGGATGGAAGCAACAAAATAAAACAAGTTGATGTCACACTCGCTAGCTCGCTCGCCTAGCGAGTTCCTAGCGAACACTCGCTACCTGTTCGCCTAGCGAACAAGCTCGCGAAGGCAAACAGAAGCTATTGTCAGGCTTCGCTACCTACTCGTTGGGGCTTCGCATAGCGAACCCCTCGCTACCTCACTCGCTACCAGCGAAGAGGGTCATTTCCATTATGTCCAAGTCTGGGACCATTCGCTACTAGCTCTCTACAGCGAACACTCGCGACCTGCTCGCCTAGCGAACTACTGCAATGTTCAAAATCCCAACTGTCCAAAATCATCAAATCATCACCAAATCAACCTATTCAATTCGAACGACTTCCAGTAGTCTTAGCCTAACTTTTCTCGACTAATCTACACCATTTATTCCATATTTTATCCATTAAAACATCGATTTAACCGATTAAACTCGTTTCTACCCTAAAATAGAAAATGAGTAAAAACTCTTCAACAATTCAATCAAATATAACAAACACATACATAATCATAAACATTGATAAGATAATAACATTTCACACTCTTACCTGATTAAATCGAAGCCTAGATGTTGTTCTTGATGAATCCAAGCTTTTCCTCTCTTTCTCCTCTTCTCTCTTCTCTCTTTCTCTTCCTTTTCTCTTCTTTCTATTTCTGTCTCTTTTCTCTCCTCTTTCCACTTATATTCCTTTCTATTCTATTTCCCTCAAAACATCTATTAAATCTATTTTCTCACAAAATATCCAACTTAACATTAAATATTAAATGTCTAAAATACCCTCCAATGTATTTTCCCCGAAAACTCTCAAATCGGTAAAATAGCATAATATGCAAACATAACATATTAACACATAAATTCCACAATTAAAATAATAATCATCTAAATAAATAAAAAAGACTCAACAAAAATGGGAAATCAGAATCGGGGCGTTACACTGAGATGTTATTTTCTATTTTTAGTCGGCACCCAGCTGTTTAAGGATACATCCTCAGATACTTCCTCGAGCGCATCATGCGGCAGTTCGGCTACACTCAGACCATTTCCAGACACCCAGTTGTCTCCGCTCCTCTCGGCTTGACCCATATGCAGATGAACAAAATTTATGCCGGCTACGAGATACACATGGTACTTGACGAGGCTCGGGCGACCAGAGCGCCGACAGACTAGAGATGCGTTGATGGCTACATCATGTGGTTATTCACCGTATCACACCCCTACATAGTGCCCACAGCCGAGGGATCACCACTCAGACCAGCTCATCAAAAGATTTTAGAGGAGCAGCAGTCTCAGCTAGACCACACTCAGGATGTCCTGCCTCACTGTCATGAGATAATGGAGATGGGGCGAGCAGGCATTGTCGCTAGTTTCTTCCCTAAGGGGCCTGACGACAAGCGCATATTGGATGATATCATTGTGGTGGCAATAGTGGCACTTTTGTACCGCATGCATCACGTCAGGATAGGTGGGATCGATGGTCGAGGACGCAGACCGGGCGGTCGAGAAGGCGGGAGAGGCAGACGAGGCGACAGAGACGGGGCGGTCAGGCACACGCAGTAGTGATTGTGATATTTTTTTGATGTACTATATTTTTATGACATTGATGTACCATATTACTTCTTATATATATATATATATATATATATATATATATATATATATATATATATATATATATATATATATATATATATATATATATATATATATATATATATATATATATATATATATATATATATATATATATATATATATATATATATATATATATATATATATATATATATATATATATATATATATATATATATATATATATATATATATATATATATATATATATATATATATATATATATATATATATATATATTGTTCGCGCCCTGTTTGGCTCCTGAACTGATACGCGGGTGTAGTTTACGCCTGTTGCTGATGCGCTTTCCTGACTCTCTCTGCATTTTTCTGGTATGATTTGTGTTGCGTTGAACTGATTCCTTATGGTCCATTTTGGGGCTTTGGCTTCCATGATCCCTGAACTTGATATGCGAAACAGGTCGCCGTGATCGATGCCTGATATTTCTTGTGTTTGCTCGGATTCATTACGAAACCATTCTTCAACATAATTTGTGTTGTTTCTGTGCTGATACTAGTTGCAGTTTGGTTTGTATTTCATATATATATATATATATATATATATATATATATATATATATATATATATATATATATATATATATATATATATATATATATATATATATATATATATATATATATATATATATATATATATATATATATATATATACCGCATGCATCACGTCAGGATAGGTGGGATCGATGGTCGAGGACGCAGACCGGGCGGTTGAGAAGGCGGGAGAGGCAGACGAGGCGACAGAGACAGGGCGGTCAGGCACACGCAGTAGTGATTGTGATATTTTTTTGATGTACTATATTTTTATGACATTGATGTACCATATTACTTCTTTTATATATATATATATATATATATATATATATATATATATATATATATATATATATATATATATATATATATATATATATATATATATATATATATATATACATATACATATATATACATATATATATATATATATATATATATATATATATATATATATACATATACATATATATACATATATATATATAGATATATATATATATATATATATATATATATATATACATATATATATATATATATATATATATATATATATATATATATATATATATATATATATATATATATATATATATATATATATAGATATACATATACATATATAGATATATACATATATATATATATATATATATATATATATATACATATATATACATATATATATATATAGATATATACATATAGATATATACATATATATATAGATATATACATATATATATATATAGATATATATATATATATATATATATATATATATATATATATATATATATATATATATATATATATATATATATATATATATATATATATATATATATATATATATATATATATATATATATATATATATATATATATATATATATATATATATATATATATATATATATATATATATATATATATATATATATATATATATATATATATATATATATATATATATATATATATATATATATATATATATATATATATATATATATATATATATATATATATAGAGATACATATACATATAGATATATAGCTACATATACATATAGATATATAGCTACATATACATATAGATATATATATATATATATGTACATATATATATATATACATATATATATATATATATATATATATACATATATATATATATATATATATATATATATATATATATATATATATATATATATATATAATTTTATTTCCAAGATGTATGTCATTTTATATTTATATGCAACAGTTAATTTTCATTTACGACCAACAAAATTGAATTTTTTTTTTTTAAAAATAACTGTTCTGATAAGATTTCGAAGGTGTATCTCCAAAACTTTGTCCGTAGATACATCTCCAGAAGCATAAGAATATCAAGGGGTGGATTAAAAAACTCTCAAATGACAAACATTGAGATCTAGTCAACCATATCCTTAAGAATTAGGTTGTCGGTGATTTACATGAATTTTAAATGAATCATCAACAATTTTCAAAATAAATAAATGGATTAAGTTCATTCTAATCTTACATGTTTGGACAAACAATTTCAAAAAATTTATGTCAATTGACATCCTCAAATGAATCAATCCAAACAGATTTTAGCATTTGTTGTTGGAATAGATGGACTTACCATTGAATAAACTAAGTGTTTTATGATGGACTTACCTTAATTTATATCTCAGTGGCCGTGCTATATAGATGTAGAAGCTACCTTGTTTGTGTATAGGAAGTATTGAATAGAGTTTCTCCATGTTTTGCAATTGAATTTAACTTTTGCACGGGAAGAACTTCAAACGACACTTTCTTCAACCATCTTCCTTCAACCAGAAAAGATGCTGCAGATGCTAAGGCAAAGCTGCAATACTGTGTTTCGCAGTAAAACTCTGTGCATATGCAGATCTTAGTCATCCTATTTTCGAAAAGGATCGCTCATTTTCGGGTGGAGAGAGAGTTCAACGTACTTCCTCATTATAATCAAACAGGTGTGAGCTATATTTCCTCAAATCCTTGAGCAAAGAGACCAATCAAACTTCAAGATGATAAAGCATATCAAGTTTACGAGCTTTTACATTGGAGTAGGAATAAATGACTAGATTATAATCAAACAAACAACTTGATTATTATTTCAGGTCATGCAAATTGGTCACTAGATTGTGATATATTGCAAGACAACAGAGTATAAAACCATTTGAATTTTCATAAATTCTATATCAATGTGATTGATTCTACTCTATATCTTAACAGCTAGCATCACTACTCATAGCATACTAATGTATGATGTAGGAATTCATAAGCTGTGTCTTACAAAAACTGAAGCTCTACAAAACTACACTTCATGATCAATAACTAAGACCAATGAAAAATATATAATGGATGACAAAGTATTACAAGTTGCACACAAAATGAGCTCTAATAATCATATTATTTTTGAACTGCACATGAAACCTTCAACCTGACAAGGAACCAAACCACGGTGTGCTATGACTGCTTCTCCACCAAGCAACCACACCCGCCAAGTAATAGCACAAGATGTGACTGAGTATTTGGTTAGGACTCATCCATATTCCTACTCAAACAAAATTAAATACTTCATTCCATAGAAGATGTAAAGATTATTTAAGAAAGAAAAAGACATGAATTTCACTATACAATTCACAAATACTGTAAGAATTAATCGTTAGCGGGAGAGAGAGTAGATGGAGGATAAATAAGGTGAATGCATTTTTAAAACCCGCTTTCACTTTTAATTACATAACAGCTACCATTTTTCCACTCTGTTTCCTCTTAAATATTTGTAAAGAATATGGTGGAAATAACCATATCTTGTTTTTGACAAAATAAATAAAAATGCGCTGATTAAAAAGCATTTGATACTCTTCAAGTTATTCTTTTTTTTTTTATCCACTACAAGTTATTCTTTCATTTACTTGAATGAAAGAAATAAAATAAAATGTAGTTTAAACATTCCAGGTAGTAAATGCTTTCACTTATCATTTTATAATTCTTTACTTCCAATGTGTAACCAGCACCCATAGATTACTTGTTATCAAATTCTTCATTTAATACAGTAACTGAAACACTAATCTTTTAACTTTTTTCCAACATCCAAATCTCATGAGAGGTAAACCACATTCTAAACTAAAGATAGTGATCTTACATAGCCCAGTTGCAGATATATTTTCTTCACATGAACTAAATCTTTTGCTTACTTTATCCAAAAAAACAAACTTGCTTACTTTATCCAAAAACTAAACTTGCTTACTTATTCGGCCTGCGTGGACGCAACCCAAGTTTAGCTCTTAAATTGGCACCGGCGTCAATGAGATCATCCACCTATATGCAACAACATTTAGTACGTGAGAATATAATATCTGGGCATAATGAGATCTTACATCTAGATCAGATCTTTTATTTTACTGAAAACCACTTGAAAGGAAACAGATACCATAATCACGTATAAAGAGCACCACTAGTTCTCTTGACATCTACAATAATAACTAAGCATTATTAAACTAATCATTTTAACATCTTAAACTATGGTAAAAAAAAAAACATCTTAAACTATGGTCAAAGTATGATTAGTGAACAGTGAAATCCCTTATGATCTGGCTTCCAAATTAGATTTTGGCATAACCATCTGTAGTATTGTGTATCATCCATCACAAACAGCAAAATAACGAGTTGAGTTGCAATATTTTAGGTGTTCAGAAAGGGTTGAAGTTACCTAGACAAAAGTTAAAAACATTGTTATTAACCTCAGATATGACAGGCTAGTCTGATTAGTTCAACCGAAAACCAAATGTGACATCCAGTGTATCTAATCACTTATACACAACCAATGATAACATCAGCAACTCAGCTCTAAAATCGGAAGACTCGACAACACAACTCGCTAGAATCGATTGCTTCCAGTTGCACTTTGATTGTCTACGACTCTACGGACATTCACTCAGAACAATGCACAATATTTAGGGACGTCCATGCATCACATCATGCATAACAAAGTAGGAAATGGGAAATGTCACTTACTTTATTATAAACTTGAAATGTTTCCAAAAGCACACCCCCAATATGACTTGCAAGTTACAACTTAGCATCAAGAAAAGTCAATGGTTGAACATTTGAAATACAAAACAATCTATGGAAATGTTATAACAAGTTTTTTAAAACAATCTCACAAGTGTTTATGCTAGTAGTAGATAAACTCAAATAAGTTAATTCAAAAAAATCTATACACTACAATACTAATACTCTATAGTATAAATATTCAATAAGAATTAATTTGATCTCAACTAAAACTACAATCATAATAACAGTTGTATTCACTGCTTTATTCACACACAATCTGGCCAAATAGATTCACTGTGGTCTGATCGGGCCTATATTATCCATCTTGATACTTGGAATATTTTCATCTAAGCTTACTTTATCAATCTTGTCCATTTTTCAAATTTTGTTAGAAAAAAATTATTTGTCAATAATTTAGAAACTGATGTTGCTGAAGAAACAGACAATTAATCAAAAGGTGGATGGAATGGATATCAATATTAAGACCGCCATCAAAGCCATTGAAGAAAAATACACTTGGTGTTGGATTTCATTGTTATATCTTGAATGGCTTAGAAGCAAATCTTCTTAACAATCACTAGAATCCAATGAACTACAGGTAAACAAAAACCCATATCAGAATCCAATGAACTACAGGTAAACAAAAACCCATATCAGAATCCACTCTCACTTTCTATAATTACCTTAGGACATGAGTTCATCCATTATATAATATATACCTCCACAAAACTACATCTTCATCCAAACATATTTTCAGTCTACAAACAACAGGGCCCTCTATTTGTTGCAAACTCGACTTATGAAAATCCTCATCCAAGCCCAGCTTTCTGATACCACTAGAAACCCACAAACCACCAAAAACCCATTTCACAACTCACATTATCACACAAACCCATCCCTTTTCCTCGACTCAAAACACCATAGGTATAAGAATCTTATGACACTTGTGATTCGTATCTCAATTCAATACAAAGTTAAACTCAATTGATACAAATCCCTAGTGGATATATCTATTTTGGATATGAATCTTCTATTAAATCACAATCCATTATATTGAATCCCAATTCATTATAAAATTCACTACCTAAACCTAGGATAGTCACTTTTTTGTCAATTTGTATTGTCGACCTTATTTTTTGTCAAACGATTAATGACTATCAGCCTATAGTTTAGCCATGTCACTTGTTTAGATAAAACTATCATGTCTGTATTAATAATGTATCAAAAAATTCAAAATAAGATTCAAAATTCATGATTATGAAAATAGTCCATTCTTTTCACATATGAATATCAAGCTGATTATCATATAAAACCTCTATAGCACCGACACCTCTGCAAAAAGATGTGTCCGTGTCGGACACCGAAACCAACACATACAGTTATGACTGGATTCGACGTGTCTGAAAAAAGATGTGTCCATGTCGGACACCGAAACCAACACGATACAGTTTTGACTGGATTCGACCGTGTCAGTGACCGGTGTCCGTGCTTCATAATACAAAACATATTCATCCTTTTTAATATAGGACACTGTTCACAATACTCTAAATTCCCAATGCACCACTTTCACTCGGTACAAAAAAAACCCTAAAATCACATTCCATTTCATTGCAAAACTTGCATCACAAAAAAGCTATACAACATAAAACAAAATAACGACAATAACAAGCAAGAAATAAAAAGATAGTATTACCCCATGGATGCCATTAGTCTGAAGAATGAAGATAGAAGCGGAAGCAGCACTACCTATGAAGAGAGAAGCAACAGAGAAAGCTTTCAAAGGCATGAGGCACGAATCCCCTGGGTAGCCTTTACGGTATGAACGCACACCCCATCCCATTTGAGCACCACTGGCTACCGCCCACAACCAATGAATCCCACCGCCGCTGCCGGTTGCTTCCTCCATCGCCGATCAGGGCTTACGTTTAGAGTTCCTTTGGACTAAAAGTTTTTTACTTATTGTTTGAAAAGTTGCGATATTGAATTTTAATTTTATTTTAACAGCATTTTGTATATGTACTAACTAATAATCTACGTGTGCGTTGTAATTTAAGCAATATTTAATCGATCTAAATTAATTTTATTTTAATGGTGATTTCAATAAGCAATTTATATTTGATCCAATTAATTCATATTTAACAATTATAAAAATTAATATCATTTAATGATAAAAAAACACATTTTTTAAGTTGCTTCAGCTAGCAGTTGACACACAAAAATTAAGCAACAGACTTCCACGTAAATATGCTCCAATGGTAGAAAAATTAAGTTTTACAACTTATATCCATGTAATATTAAGCAACTGAGAGTTGGAGATTGACCACAATATAAATATAAATGCAGAAAAATAAAAAATACAATAATATATTATGATTTATCTTTTTAAACAAAATTACTCTACTTTCCTCACACACTTCAAAGAGAGATTTAACAATGTTAGAAACCGTTACAGGCTACCACTAAAGCTCTTTTAACATTCTAACGGAATCACAAAAGCACACTACCTTATAATTTTATAACACACACAAAAAAAACACATTACTTTCTATTGCATACAATGATCGCTAACACTTTGTGATCAAAACAAAATTTTGAATAAATATTTGAAATAAGTTCTTGTACATATAATACAATTAGATTATAACACTTTGACTCAGTATCTATATAGAGATTGATATTCTCTTCCGATAAACAATTCAAATATAATACAATTAGATTGTTCAGAAATTTTTCTCGAAAGTATGCAAAAAAAGTTTCAAGCATGGAATGTTTTGAATTGTTTGTGAAAAATTGAAATGGAAGAGGTAATTTGATACATGAAAAATTCTGATTTTTATAGTGTTTATGATACTTCTAGAAAGTAATGACAATGCTTAGAAAATACTCAAGATTTAATTTTTTTGTAATATTTAAAAAAATTTCAAATTTTCACAGGTATAATCGGTTGCCTTATTTTGTCAATCGGTTAAACTATATAAAAATTTTAAAAAAAATTAGGCAAAACCAAAATGTAACTGATCGACTTATTATGCTAACCGATTACACTAATTAAAAAATTGAGTTTTTCATCTTAAAAAACTATGAATTGAAACATTATGCAAAAGAAAAGTTTGGAAAAACTTAAAAAGAATTGAGATGAAGTTTTGAGCATATAACTACATAAGTGAATGGCTAATTAGAGTACCTTGGTTAATGATTCAATCTCAATTCTTGAACTTAAGAATATAAGCTATCTTCGTCTTCTTGAACACTTTCCTTTTTGATAGTCATTTATTATTCATCGATGTTAACATTTCAAATAAGATTGTTTTCACATTCTCCCCCTTTTTGATGACGATAAATTGAGAGATATTTATGTTTTTTATGAAAGAACCCATCCTATAATGAATGTCTCTCCCCCTCAATTTTTGAACTCTTGAATTCTTCTCTTTAAACTTTTAAGTACCTTAAAAATTTTAGAACAAGAGAGAATACAAACATACATCCTCCTCCCTCTTTTGGCATATTCAAAAAGGAAGTGGGTGAAAGATAGCAAAACATAAGAAAATAAACATTCAAACATAATCATACACAAATAATAACATCCAAGTAAACATGCATACATAATAAGCCAAACAAACATTCAAACTTATCTTCGGTTATATAACCATAGTACTTTAAAACAAAATAAGCAAAGTTTCAAAATATAATAGGAAATAAGCAAAACAAATAGGTTTATTCTTCATCCATATCTCTACCATCATTGACTTCCTTCTGCTGATATTCCATCCGGTTAAGCCTAACTGACATTTGTCCAAACTCTTCCAACATCTCATGATGAAGATCCACCATATAGTCCATGAGCGTTTAGTTAGAGGTGTCAGATTCTTGAGATGTTGCAGCAGTATCTTCATCCAAGTAAGAGATCTTTTTTGAAGTTGCGTCATACTTGTTGTACCCCAAAATTTGCCCATCCTTTTCTTTACTTGGCTTATGTTTTCATTGCATTGTTCTAGCATTTGCATTTGCATATCATTGTTCATTTGCAGGGGATCAAGAGGTGTGCATAGCAAGAGGAGGTTTGTCAAGGGTTCCAAACAAGTTTAAGTGCTCATCAAGTCATCAGAAGCTGGTCAGAGCTCTTTGAGAAAGTGAATGGATGTATATTGCTTATCTCCTACCTTGGAGGCCAATTGAAGATTGTCTGAGGATCATAAGTTCATGGATATGAATATGAGATGTTGTGAAGCTCATTGAGTGCTTTGAGAGCCATTGTGGAGCTTATGCAAATTGTTATATCATGTGCAAGAGGTTGCAGTCAAAGGATTATACACCTAGGGTTTCATCTGCCTAGTGCAAGATCCATTGAGGATTTGAAGGAGATTAAAACTTAGTTTTAAGTCTTTGGAGTCCTGGAAAGTTGTGTTGAGGCATCTAAGATGTTATTTCAAGATCAATTCAAGAAGAATCAAGAGTGTGAGAAGTTACTAAATTAGGGTTTCAGAGGTTTGTCAGTGTAAAATTCCTTGTTTAGTGCCTAACTTCAAGACCACATATCTCAAGACAAAAGTGTAATCTCACTTTGACATAAACATTAAACTTGTAGACCATGTTCCTATCTTTCTTTTGAGTACTATAACTCATCCATTGGGTTTTTAGAACTCAAGTTATGGTGTTGGCAAGTTAGAGGTCTCAGATGAATCATATTTTCAGTCAACCAACTTCCCAGACACTTTTGACTTAGAATTATGTTTCTCCTCAACTTTTGATGAACATGAAAGTTGTTCCTCATGATCTTATCTTTCCAAAAAGTCTTATAAGTCCTTCATCTCATTTGTAGAACTCAAGTTATGAAGCTTGCAAGGCAGGGGTATTTTGGGAAAGTGAGATTATAGGTCATTTTGATTATAGGTCTTGTTCATGATCTTATGCACTTCAAATGAAACTTTTCCCAACATGAAAGTTGCTCCAAATGATATCAATTCCATCATGGAACATCGAGTTATCATATATTTGGAATGGATATGAAGATTGGTGAAGAAATTCACTGGAAATTTGGACTTAAAGTCATGAATTAAATTGAATTGGTTTTAATTCATTTTCATGTCATGTTTGTGCTTATTTTGAGTCACAATATCATAACAAGGAGAATGCACAAATTGGATTTGAGGTATGCAAGCAAATACACGAGAAAATTCAAGCTTACTTCAAGAAGAAGTTTCACATCCAATATCCAACCTTGGATCAAATTAAGGATCAATTCTCATCCACATGATCACTACAAGCTCCCAGCAACTGGTTTGAATCATTTTCAAAGGAAATTGGAGCCAATTTACGTGTGCATGAAGCTTGAATTTCCAATTTGGGCATTTTTGAATTGCACTCTAATCAGGCCAAATTGGGCCTCCAATTACTTCTAGATCCAACATATAAAAGCTTCAGATGAATTTTGAAGCTTCATTCAGCCATTTTCGTGGAAGAAGAGCTTGAGCACAATTGGAAAAGTGAAGAGCATTTTCAAAATCATGAATTGAGATTCAAGCATTTTCAACTCAAATCAAAGCCAGCATCACCTTCCTTGAACTTCCTTGAGTGTTTCTGCGTAAATTGGATCAAGCTTGAGCATAATTGAAGCTCCAACGGAGAGACTCCATTAGGTATTTTTCTAATCAAGATTTCTCTCATGTTATGCATCCATTCTACGCCATTGTTGTTGCAAACTGAAGACCTACATGTGTAGGCAAATTCTGGATCATTATTTGTGATGTTTGTGATAATTTCAGTTTGATGCTCAAAACTTTGATCCTTCGATTTGCTTTAATTATGAATGATTAATGAATTCTAAGCTTGGATTTGGATTCTACGTGGTCTGGCAATCATTTTGGTATAAGATTTCGCACGTTTTGGTGTTGATTTAAACCTGCAACTCGGGTGGTGTTGCCGGAGAAGACGACCGGAACAGTTGTTCTGGCGTCTGGTCCAAGTTCTATTTTGCCTGTGTGGCTTTCCAGGTGTGAGCGTTGAATCTTTGACCGAGCGAGATCAACGGCTGTGATTTGCGCTGACCAGCCAGCGTGTGCATTGACATGCCACGCGTTTTAGTGAAACACATCGTTTCATTCTTGGATTCAGTTGGTTGTGGTTTGCGCCTCATGTGCTTTTCACACCCCCTCCCAGTTTGAGCCCAAGGCAATGAACTGATTCCTTTTCTATTTGCACCGTTTCAATTATTTCTTTTATTTTATTTTTATTTTCTTTTCTGTTTTGATTTAATTCTTTTAAAAATACTTCTAAAAGTGATAAAATTCCACAAAAATATTTTTATGACATTTTGAGATGTCATTTAATTTTAGGAAATTTTTATTTTATTTTTTGGATTATTTTTCATTTAAAATGGGGTTTATTCTTTGGAAGTGTTTTTAATTGAGTTCTTTCTTGCTATTTTGGTTTCATGCTTTATTTTTGATCTTTTCTTTTGATCCAATGAATGAGAATCATTCCTCATTTCAATAATGAGTTGAATGATTTTTTAGAACACTTTTGCCCCTGGTTTGACCACTTTTGGTTTGACTTTTAAGTCATTTTGTTTGACCCTCGATTATTCCATTCCAAAGTGGTGCACCTTAGGGATTTATTTCTTTTGCTGATGCTTTGTGGGAACATTGCCCTTGTGGTTTTGGCCTCTGGTTTCCAACATTTTAATGTTCATTTGAGATTTTATTTGGATTATTTTGAGCCTTTTTCCTATTTTTGAGGTAACTTGCAAGTCAAGTTACTTCTAAGGGAGGTTCACACAAGTACTTGACCTAGTTTGAATGGGAAATGACCTTTGTGGATCCCTTGAGCTCTCAACTCTTCTTGATTCATATTATCAACATGTTGAGCTTGCTGGATATCAAGTTTTAGTTCATAAACGTGTTCATTGCTTGTTGAGATTTGCATATCTTTTAGGCTTTCCACTTGAAGTTCAAGTGTTGAATGTGCTTAAGACTTAGGTCTTTCTCCATGCCTATTCTTGCATTATTTTGTATGCTTTTCCTTCTTTGGTTTATGAATCTTCTCCTCTCACCTTTGCCTCTGTCCAATGACCTTACAATTCCATTCAAGATGGTTTGGTCTCTCCTTAGGAGGTACTTGGAACATGTCTTGAATGGTGAATCTTTGAGGACTCTTTTGTGCATTCCTTTGCACATCTTTGGTGATGCTTATGGTTGAGTGTTCCATATGAGTTCCTTGTTGTTCTCATATCATCTCCCATCCTCACTTTTCTTTGAGTCTTTATCTCTTTCTTTTTGTTTTGCCTTAGGGTTTATGGTTGATGCTTTAATGGTTGTAGGACTTGTTCTCCCATTTCATCCCATTTTTGTGCATTTGTTTGCTCTCTTTTGTGTTCATTCTTTCACCCTTCTTATTTGCATCTCTCATATGCATGCTTGAGGTTGAGATGTGCTTGTGGAGGCTACATCCCCACACTTTTTTCCTCCCTCACTTTCATTCTAATTGTGCATTACATGTTTGCATACTTGCATTGTCTTATGCTTTCTTCTTCTCCTTCTTTTGTTTATCGTTGCCATGTTCCTTTAGGATCTCTAATCTCTCTTGCTCAAGATTGATTATGATAGACCATAGGATTGAACCCATGCATGATAATATTAGGTAGCATTCCTCTTTATCCCAATCATAGGTACACTTTGCATGAGAACATTAGGTTGAGTCTTAGTCTCCCTTTAGAGTGTCTCTCTCTTCTCACCTTCAAATTCTCTTAAAACACTTAATAAAGGTTAATGAATGTTGTACGTTACGAGCCTTAAGTACTCGGGGAATTATGGATGGGGGGATTCCTCTCAATTGCTTAGAGTGTTTAGTGTACGTCCTTAGGAAGATATGCGACGCATTCGCTCCTAAGTCATAGTCTTTAGTGCAACATGAACTACAAACAATAATCAATGCACTTCTTCTCTAAAAAACACAAAAATAAACTTCAAACCTTTTTATCCTTCGGGATCTTAATTTGGAAAACCTTTTTCATAAGGAGAGTTTTGTTAACTCTTGGTTCTACCGCAAACAGGTAACGCCTAAGTCTCCAATGGTTGAGCTGCATACACCTAACTGCTAGAACTAAGTTTTAACCCTACTCGGGCCTAAAACATTTGAACCAACCGCTATTCTCGTTAGCCTGAACTATGTTTGCTCTGATTTCTCGTACCAGACGAGGATACATAGACATAAGACAGTGATGTCTTGGCGAGCAACCTTCCCCCACCTTTCACCCGTAGTTAGCCGAACTACATTGACTCTGACTTTCCCATTGCACGAGGGAATACGTAGGCATGGAGCAGTGATGCTTTATCAAGTCTCTTTTCTTTTCTTTTGTACCTGAGCCGTAGCTTAGATAGTAAGCACCCTTTTAGATAGACAACAAAGCGTGGATCCCGTCGAGTACGACGGACGTGAGGGGTGCTAATACCTTCCCCTTGCGTAACCGACTCCCGAACCCGAGATATGGTTGTGATGACTTGTCTTCTCCACTTTTCGTTAGGTTTTCTCTGATCGTTTCCTTTCCCTCTTTTGGGATAAATAACGAACGGTGGTGACTCTTTTGTCCTTGTCGGACCCTCTTCGCAACGATGCGACAATACTCAACACCCATTTTTTGATTGACAATAGAAACATCAATTGCATGATCCTCATTCATTAAAGAACTAGGTTTGCCAGAAAGATCCATTATGCGGTATTTGAAATTTTTTATTAGAAGTTTAGCATAGGATAATCCACCACAACCCTCTTCGTGTATAACCACATGGTACATGATCGCATAAGCCCAATTGATCGGTATCTCACGATTTATTACTTATAACATCATAATCTCCATATTAGTAATCTGAGAATAATTTGAACATTTTGGAGGCAGAAGATAAGCCAAGAAGTAGTGTATCATTCTATCATTAATTGATAGACTTCTTGCAGACCAAAGAGACCTAGAAGGTTCAAAACCACCGCCAACTTTCTTTCTTTTGTTAAAAACTTCTTCTCTATAGAGCCTACTGATTCCGTTGTAAAATTTCGCCTTGTTGTATTTATCGCATGGAGCAACAGAATTGTGTTGAACTTCAACTCCCACAAAAGGTGCTTTCAAATACTCTCCTAGTTGTTAGGTTGTTAGAAAAATAAAGGCAACCTTAACATCAAACTAAAAATGGTTCTTTCCTTTAACTCTAAGTTGGTATAAAAATCCCTAACCAAATCAGGTTAATACCTTTCAGCACTACATGTCTGATTTTCTAACCCTTGAATAATCAATTTATGAGGAAAGTAAAAGACATCAGAAGAAAGCTTTTAACGTTACCGTACTTAGGAGGAATTATCTTCTTTTTCAAAGAAGGAATGCAAAAACCTTGTCTCATCCTCTTGTGTAGTAAAAAAAGCCTTGAAAAATCCAATACATTTTCTTCCTTCTGGTTGATGAAGCTTTTCCTTTGCCTTTTCTTTGTGCATCCATGACTGAGTTTGAAAGTTGAAGGACTTTGTTGAAGAGTTGTTCAGAACTTTGAGATGGAGGCTTTAGGGTTTTGAAGGGAGGAGCATTTCTCTTGCTTTTATGGGATAGAAAATGATGGAGAATTGTGAAGAATAAATACCCTTTAAAGAAAATATGAGAGTGCATGAGAAAGAGTGCATTGACTAATTTTAAAAAAAATGAATCTTTCATTACGTTACGGTTTTTTGAGAAAAAACACATAGTGTAATCAGTTAGCTTATTTTGTCAACTGGTTACATATTATAACTTTTTGATTTTTTTTATAAATAAAGTCATTTTTAGGCAAGGCAGGGCATAATAAATACATATGAACATAATATATGATAAGAAAACATAAATTTAGCATAACACGCAAAATTATATACACAAACATGTTATCATATTTGTTGCGGTGAGAATCGGATGTCAATCTATTGATTAACTTGAATCTTCATTCATTGAAATTCACCACCGAGCTTTGATTTATCCAAAGGAAAGGTTAAAGAATGAAAATACCTTTTCACGCAATGTAACAACAACGCTAAAGATTCGGGGATATGGGGTTGGTTATGCCTAGGGTAGGTATTTCACATCTTAGACATTTGTAGTACTCTACAGGAACCTTTTGTGTATGTGTACGCTAAGTTATCTAAGTGGTTTGCTAGAGTCATGGGAATCAAGGTTAGGATAAAGTTATAGGTAAAGGCCTAAGGATATTTCTAGGTTTGCTCGCAAAGATATCGCATCTTATGCCTACGTATCCTGACTAGGATGGAATCAAAGCAACCGTAGTTCTCCTCACTAAGGTTGAGGAGTGCTTGATTATGGTCAAGAGTCCAGGGGGGAACAAACATAATAATATTTGTATAGAGTTTGACAAAACTCTCTAGATCTAAGTTTAACACTCAAGGGGATTGACTTTGACAAAAGCCAAGAGGGGAGTAAGTGACCATGACAATGATCCTTACATAGAGTTAACAAACTCTATCTTAAAGTTCTAATTGAAGGATACTCCTAACAAGGGGTAGGTTTAGAGTTAAAGCAAAGTCTAATGGACATAGGTTCTAACTTAACTAAGTTAAATGACCTAATGACTTAACCAAGTCAAAGGGAGGGGTAATGAGCTATCTATGACAGTAAGGTCAATAGAGGGACTTTCCTTTGGAATAAGGGAATAATAAGACAACTGGATGAGAACTAACAAGTTCCATCACTTGGGGAGAACTTAACAAAGTTAAAGCACACATAATAATTCATTCAAACATGATGAAGATAAGAAGAGCATGGTAACAACCAAGAAAGATTAGGGCAAGCATGTAACAACATGATAACATAACAAGGTTACAACCAAGTATATAACAATGAAAGAATCAAACCAAATGGTTACAACCAAAGGTAAACAAAGATGTTACAACATATAAAAGGGTATGGTGATAAAGGTTCTTACAAGACCAAACATCTAAAGCATCAAACATAAGTCAAGACAATACTTATCATGGCAAAGTTCAAAGATTATGAAGGTAACAACCAACAAAATCAAACATGAAAACATGTGTGACAACAACAAGTTCATCAATGGTTGACAAGCAAAACTAATTCATACAAGTCACAACTTGACATATGAATCAAACAAAGATAAATGTAACAACATTTAATCATTTTCAAGACATATTGATGACAATCAATCATGGATAAGCAAGAAGAGTGACAACAGTTCAAGCATGGATTCAAACTTCACAAGGGGAAAGATGAACCAGATTCAAGGTGACAACCAAAGCAAGGATTAATCCTAAAACATTTTATGGTTCTAATAAGACATATAAACAAGTAGGGTAAGGTTAACGGAACATGTTCAAGAAGTTACAACATCAAGAAACATACAAGGATTCACAGAGGAGTTCCAATACACACATTCATATTCATGCATTTACAAAGGCAATAATCAAACCCTAAACATGTTATGGTTCTAACAAGACACATAAACAAGTAAGATAAGGTGAAGGTATCATATTCAAGAGGTTACAACATCAAGAAGCATATAACAATCAACAAAAAAGTTTCAAGGCAAGGTTTTCATGTTCAAGCATTTACAAAGGAAAGAATAAGCATGATAAGGTAAGGAACCAAATGTTTTAAAGCATATAAACATTTTGTACATAAAAAAGTGATTCATACATGGTCAAACATACAAGGAAGATCAAGTACCAAACCAAATAAACTCATGAGAACAAGTGAAAACCCCTAAAAAAGGTCATGTCATTCAAGTGAGACAAAGTGTTTCAAAAATAATAATTCTTGAGTTCTTCCTCCACACATTTAAAATAGACATATCAAGGAGCATTTATCAAAAATAATGGCATCAAAATGATAAAAATCAAAGAAGTTATGCACTTTTGAAAATGGGGTCCAAAATGGGGCAAACTAGGGCAAAAACTCAAGGCAATTTACACATAATCTAGGCAGATTTGCATGAAGGGTCATAAATTGCTTAAAACTTAATGAAATTGAGTGAAACAAAAAATAAAATTATGTATTTTTTCACAAGGAATTCAATGGTGGTGGTGGTTTGGTCAGTTATGTACAAGAACATGTGGTCAGCCAAACGTACATGGTTTAAGCAGCAAGCAAGTGATAAAACACAACATATGGAACATATAAATGATGTTTACAAACATAACACATCAAGAGAGGAGTTCAGACAACATATTCCACATGAAGTGGCCAAAATGGCAAGTTTGAGCATGAACATGGTGACAGTCATAAATACATGTTTTTAGCAGCAACCAAATGGTCAAACATGACACATAAGATATATAAATGATGTTCATAACCATCACACACCTATGCCTAAACAGAACTTATGAGTTGCATATGAAGATGAAGCTTAAGGAAAGCTAACAAGCAAGAACATATGGACAATCAACTATACACAAGTTTGATGGCAAGCTAAAGTTCAAACATGGCCTATGATGCATATCAAACATATTCAACATCAATGTACATCAAAATCTATCATGGTTTCAAAAGTAGCTAATTTGAAAACTTACCTCTTGTAGCCTCTTCAAGAGAATTCACAAAATAACAAGTCCAGTTGAGGTGTGATGATCCAAACAGCTTCAAAATACCTCAAGTGAGATGTTCAAGTGATCCAAAACTCCTCAAAGCAATTGCCTTTCCAAGCAACTGCCTTGACAGAATGGTGCTTTATGTAAGAATGGACCAAAAACTCTAAAATGAAATGTGGGAAAATGATGTTACAGAAGTGTGATGATGACTTTGATAGCTCAAACAAGTTATATGGAAGGTGTTTGAGGTGTTAGAAAGGTTGGAAGAGGACTGGACAGAGTTGTGGCTCTCAAAGTGCAATAAGTCAAAATTTTGTGGTTTGATAGTTGACTTTTTGAGTGAGAGGTTTTCTGGTGGAAGTGAGTGTTTGAGCAGCTTCAATACATCATTTTTGATGTGTATGTGAAGTGTTGGTAGAGGTGTTTGATGATTGGAATGAGTTTTGGAAGGGTTTGTGCAAAGGCAGATTTTGTGCCTTAAGGGGACCAAGTTCTCAACTTGCAAGAAGGTTGGGATCAGAAGAATGAAGGAGATTTGGCTTAGTTTCTAACTCAATCTGGTGTAGTTTGGAAGTGAGGAGAATGCTTTATTTATAGGAAATCTTGGAAATCAAATGGTATGGGCAGATTGGCTCATCTTGCCAACTTTTCCCTTTTTGGAGGCAAAATGTGCAAGATCAACTTGATATCTTTCTTCTAAGCTTTATCCACCTCTCTATGAGTTTGATCATCACATAGAGCCTGAAAATAATGGTCTTGAAGTGAAAGGGACGGAGAAGCTGATGTGGTTTTTGAGTTGTGACAAAACTTACAAGAAAAGTTTCTCTCTCATGCCACTTGCATCCACTTGCATGATTAAATAATTCAATTAATCCCAACTCTGAGTTTTGCTCGTGGCTATGCATTCTAATATCCTCAATTAGGTCCATAAGCATAAAAAAAATGAGTTAAGAAAGGGGTTAGAATAGGTTTGAAGGGTTTATGCATGAAAATGCCAATGCTGAACTTGGTTTTGTGACATGTAGGACTGACAATGAACCGAACCAACTCAAAAATAGTTCGGAATTCGATTCGACAATTAAATCGTTAAACTAGGTTCATGAATCAAATGAGTTGAGTATGAGCGAAAAATTAAGTTCGTTAACTAAATGACCTGAACTTGAACTATACATAGTTCGACTCGTTAGGTTCATGAGTCAACTCGATTACATTTGAGAAGAATTATACTGTCTTTATGATTAGGTTTAAATATTTACTCCAAATATTAGACAAATTTAATCTTCAATTTAGTAGTTTTTGAATTAGACTCTCAAATGTATCTATTGAAAGTTGTGTAGGTTTTGAATTAGTAGATTTCGATGATAAAGTTAAATTTCAATATGATAACTTTTATTTTATTTTAATATTTTATTTTTAAAAAATATATTTATTTAAAATGTCAAATATACTAAAAAATATATATATATATTTAAAAAAATAGTTTTTAAGTCCGTGAATCATGTGAGCTGAACCTAATGAGATGAACCTAACGAGTTGAACCAAACTGTTTGTGAACTTATAACGAGTCGAGTTTGAGCTTAAAAAAAAGTTCGTGTCAAACTCGAACTCAAAATCGAACCAATTTTAACAAGTCGATTCGAGCTGAGGTGAGTTCGACTCGACTCGACTCATTTCCAGCCCTAGTGACATGGAAAATGCCCAACTTACATTCTTCGATTCTCCTTAACCACAAAGGTTGAGAAAATGATCTTGTACTTTTTAAAAATCCCCAAACATGATCTAAAACTTTTATTTTTTACACAATTTCAAATTCCAAAGGGAACTATACCAAAAATCTTCTTGAAGATTGTTGCAAAAGTTGACTTACAAGCTAAGAAACATGAAATTTTCTAAGTGTTGAAATTCTTCACCACTTGATGAGCTCACAACTCAAAATATATGCTTTTTTGGACTTCAACCCCATGTATACTTTTTTAGGGCTCCTCAAGAGCTTTCCAACAAGCTTTGAACCACTCCATTTGGATGTGTGGCTAAGAAGTTATGGTAACTTCAAGTTGGCTTCAAATTAGGGTTTTTTCATGATCCCTAATTTCTTGATTTGCAAGTTATCCATCAATACTTGATTAAATCCTCACCAAAATCACTAGTTAGGCATAGAATGATATTGGAAGACTTGCTTGCTTCAATTTGGGGTCAAAACCCTAAAAGTCAAAGAGTTGACTTTCCAGACAGACGGACTGAACGGCTAAAATCTTCAGGATCGATCCTCAGTGTTCTGGGTTCTTTGAGCCTTTCAAACTTCTTGAGGAGAATTTAATAAGTCATAGGAGTTCCATGGGTCATGATTCAATCTTTGAAAATCCATTTAGATCAGAAGTCAAACTTCAGTTGACTTTTTCCACTAGAAACCCTAATCAGGGTGCTGCACTGCATTGCTTCCGTTCTTTTGGTAACAACCTTAGATAGTACTTGTACTTGGCAAGATATGAGTCACTTGATGACATAAAGACTTGATTTGTAGAAGATCAATCTAACACCTTGACTGATCAGTCCACATGATCCTTGATTTTGACAGTGTAAAACCCTAATTCATCTACATCTTGACAAATATCAACTTGAAAAAGGTTAAGGTTAGATAACACATGCATGATGCACATAGAATGATAATGTAATCTAGGGGGCAAAATTTGGGATATGACAATATTAACTCAAGATATTTAAGAGTTAATTCACAAATGAAATTGTTGATTGAAAGTATGAGTAACATGTACCTTTATTTATTCCATATCTTTTTCATTTAGAATGTCAATCCTCTTCAAATTTTGAAGAATGATTCTTTAGGAAGAGGCTTGGTAAAGATATATGTTAGCTGATTATGTGTATCTATGAAAGATATCTCAACATCACCTTTGAGTACAAGATCCCAAAGGAAGTGATGTCTTATGTCAATATGCTTGGTTCTTGAATGCATGATCGGATTTTTTGATATGTTGATTGCATTAGTGCTGTCACATTTCAGTGAGATGCATCCTAGATTTACATAATAGTCATAAATTTGTTGCTTTAGCCAAAGTATATATGCATAATAACTTCCAGCAGCAATATATTATGCTTATGTGGTGCTAAGTGCTACGTGTTACCTCAAATTTTTGACACAACTCTTGATTGTCAAGATTTAATAATATTTTAAATTGTTTAATGACTTAGGTTTTTAACTTAGGTCGAAATGTTAATTCGAACATGAATTTAGAATAAGTATTCTTCGACGAGGCATCTTCATCGAATGATATTGATGAACTTGGTCGATATTACAATCAGTTATTTAAAGACCAATGATTTTGTTAGTTTTTGGGACTTAGTGAAATTTAGAGTTCCTAAAATGTTTATTCTCCATGCGATCGAACGAAAAGTAAATGGATAAGATCCAACAGTTATTCCAGAACATCTGGAAGCTTGTCAGAACAGATGATTGCATGGAGACGAAGACGTGGCATAATTTGCTTAGTCGACCGTTGTAGATGGTTATGTTAGAACTAGTATATAATTAGCATTCACTTATAGTTTTAGGGGTTCGCAATTGTACAAAAATTCTGTAAACTCAAAGTATTTGTGTTTAGTGAGAAAAGAGTTGTGAGAATGTATGTATCTGCGTTCCACTTTACCAATTAAAGTCTTTATTTTCAAGTCATTTACCACATTGAATTTTATTGGCTTAATACCCTTTTTGGTCCCGTACCTATGCCTCTGGGTCCATTTTAGTCCTCTTTCTTTTAAAAGTTTCAAGTTGGTCCCTTATGTTATCTAAGAGAATCAAAGTGGTCCTTTCCGTCAAATATTGCCAAACGGCGTTAAACAAATCTGATGTGGCAATTTGAGCCCCTTGACTTGTTTGACCAGCCACTAGTCTCCTGACATGTTGCAATGATAATTAATAATAATAATAATAATAATAATAATAATAATAATAATAATAATAATAATAATAATAATAATAATAATAATAATAATAATAATAATAATAATAAAGAAACAGCAAAAACACATACACATACGTTTACAACATAAAATTAAAAGCCAAAATTCCTTGCCATCCTTTCTTCTTTCTCAAATTAATTTTCAAAACTTATACTTTCAAACCAAACATCAGCATCATCAAAGAACATATCTCTTCACCCTCACTTTGCACTTACAATAACATTATCATCTTCACTATGACAACCACTATCACTAATCATTTCCTTCCTCTCACTCAATTCTCTCTCTCGATTCCACCCTTTCCTTTATTTTATGTTTTGATCAAACTCACAGGTTTTCATTCCTGGCGGAGGAAAACTCTCTGAGTAAGTAACGAACCTGAACATGAGCGTTAGGTCATCATGGTCTCAAGAATTTGCAGTGGAGATTATTGAGACAGACGAACAAGGAAATTTCACTACTGTAGATCCATTCTCCAAAATTCATTTTCAAGTATGATATAACTAAGAACATTTTCTTTTTCTATTTCTTATTTTTACTTTCAATTGAAAAACTTCCTCTTATTTTCACTTTGTTTCCAAAATATTAAAGAGAGTTTATGTTAAGTTATTGTTTCACCTATTTCATAGAAGAGCTCGTTGACATTCTGTGCCTTTTTTGCTGAAGTTTCAAAGAAAGACATGCCATTTTCTTTGGCATATTCCTCACTCTCCTATAACAAACTTATAAATTATGATAAAATCAAAACAAAATCTTTGGCGTCTTATAGCGGAGTAGTTTATGTTCCTCAGAATAGAGACCTATAAATTTATAAATAAGCTAATTATGATGTTTAGACTTCAATTTATTGGAAATAATACCTCATTTCCAAATTTTCTCTGGTCTTCTAAACCATCCTTGTTAGCCACCAAAAACATTATCAAATTTGGATTTGCTAACATTGTTTATCAAATCAAGTAAACTGCTAAATTAGTTTTCATAATGTACAGTTATGATGAATTGCATGATCAATATTAGTGTTATATATAGTAGCAGATTTTGAACAAATTGCTACTGCTTTGCGATATGTTAGCTAGTACAAAATGTTGTCAAATAACGTCTATAGTGGCACTATAGTATTGTTGTGTAGCAAAATTTGATAAACTATTAATGGGTGTTACACCCATTAATAATTTTCCTCTGCTGTGAATGAAAACCTGTGAGTTTGATCAAAAACAAAATAAAGAAAAGGGTGGAATCGAGAAAGAGAATCGAGTGAGAGGAAGGAGATAATTAGTGATGGTTGTAACATCCAAAATTTAATCGGAATATGTTAATTAATTATTTAATTGAGAATATTCATGTTTCGGTGAATTTCTGGTGGTTTTGTGAATATTGGAAAAATGTGCATTTTTGGGTATTTATTTGATTAATAGCATATAATATTAATTTATTAGTATTATTATTAATTAAATGGAATATAAGTAAAATAAGGGCAATTTGGGCATTTGAGTGAGTTAGTAAGGGTAATGAGGGAAAAGGCCAATTTGTGTGGCCCAAGACTAGGTTGGACAAAATAGAGTTCTAAAAGGGAATTTGAATTCATTTTGTGTTAACCGTGAAAGTTTGGTGGCCAGAGCTCTGAAGGAAAGGTTGGAGGCAGAAGATCCCGAAGTTAATCGTGAAAGCTGTGAATTGACTAAGGTATGGGGAGTATCGCTATTCATGATTTTCTATGTATGCCTTTAGATGTGTTTATGGTTGGTTTATGTGGTTTATGATTTAAGGTATTTTGGGTTGGTTGTGGGAAAATGGGGAATTTGATGATAAGGCTTTGAGGTTAGGGGTAATGGTATGTAACACTGAATATTGATATGAGAAATGGAAAACTTAGGCCTTCGTGGCCAAAATCTTAGACAGTTATATGTTTGACCCTGTAGGAATAGGAATGTTCAGATGTGAGTATCTCTGATGCACTCAGAGCAATTGCAGGAAATAGTGATTTAGGCAGTGCAAATGTTGCCAAATAGGCCTAATAAACCATAGATTTTGTGTCGTTATCGTCGTATGACCGTAGGGATGTTTTAGGGATGTTTGGGGGTATTGGGTAAGGGAATCGTATGAGTATTTGGACAAGAATCAGTTCTGGTCGTAACAGGTTTTTGCTGTCATCGCTCTGTTCGCCTAGCGAGCAAGCCAGCGAAGACTCGCCACAGACTCGCCTAGCGAGCGAGCCAGCGAAGGTTCGCTACAGACTCACCTAGCGAGCAAGCCAGCGAAGGTTCACCACAGACTCGCCTAGCGAGCAAGCCAGCGAACGTAGCAGAGTTCGCAAAATTGATCGTTTTGCAGCGATGCCTTGATGTGTAATTATGGGATTTTTGGGATGGATTACCCCGAGTATGACAATGGGTTTTGGGTGATGTGTACATGATGCTATGATAGTTTTCTATGATGTATCGATTGAGTTAATATGATGAAATTACCATGAATTGGTGAACTATATGATAACATGAAATATGATGATTTTATGTGATGATGATGAGTATGATGAATGATGATGCACCATATGTTGTATTGTGAGGATTATTATTGTAACGTGTGTATCATGCATTCATGTGCATCTGGACTTCGGTTCAGGACCTCGATTGCTTTGGCTTCAATCCCACTGTGTGGATGTGAAGTATTTTGATATGCTCTGATCCTATTGATGGGGATCTATGGAGGGTTGATGGCCCAATGTCCATCGTGCTGTGATGATTGGTACCACATGCATTGAGTTGTGTTGCATTGTATTTATGAGTCTTTTGGATAAATTATGACATTGTGGCCTTTGAGGCATATTTGAGGATTTGAATGGGTTGAATATGATTGTGATGCCGTTTATGCATTAATTGTTATACATTGATTATAATGAATTGTTTTACTCACCCTGCCTGTTTGAATGTTACATATACGTGGATAACGTGCAGATGATCCAGTTTAGCCGTGGACGCCGACGAGGAGTTAGTTTTGAAGTTTTTGAGAGTTTTAGTCTTTTAGTCAGCCTAGAGGGTCTTGCTCTGATATGTAACATCGGGTTGGGTTCCTTGAGTTGATTTTATACTATTGACGTTATTTGGATTAATTTCCCTTTTTGAGGAAAACTTTGATTTATGTTTTGAGTTCCGCTGTTTATGATGTTTTGATGTACTTTGGGAAAAACCCGTAGTTACGGAGTATGGACCTATTTTGATAACTTTGAGAAATGTACGCCCTTTTAGTGGCTTTTTAATGAGATTTATTTATTCACTCTGAATTCTGTGTTATTTTGCCGTGATATTTTTGGGGTAGAAAAAGGGTGTTACATTAGTGGTATCAGAGTAGATCGGTCTGTCCGGCCAAATGTTTATGTTGTTAATCCCCTGTCAGTCGATAGTGTGAGAACACTGTCGATGAGTTGTTTCCTTCTAACCTTGTTGGTGGTTGTAGATGGCAGGAAGGAATGATCGTGCTATTGCTGATGCACTGGAATCACTTGCCCAAGTGATGGCTCAGAATGGTGGACCTCCAGATGAGTTCCGTGCTTTAGGAAAGTTTCAGAGGAACAATCTGCCGACCTTTGTGGGTACTCATGATCCTGATGGTGCGCAGAAGTGGCTAAAGGTGATTGAGGAGATTTTCCGAGTTATGGCGTGCATTGATGCACAGCAGGTACAGTTTGTTACACATATGCTGGCAAAGGAGGCTGAGGATTGGTGGGATAACACTCGCCAGAGATTAGAAGATGCGGGCATTGCAATCACTTGTACTGTGTTTAAAGAAGAGTTTCTGAGAAAGTATTTTCCTGAAGATGTTCGGGGGAAGAAAGAGGTGGAGTTCCTTGAGCTGAAACAAGGTAATATGACTGTGGCTGAGTGTTACACCCTAATTTTTGACCATAAGATCCCACCTCCCCGTGCTTTCTTTCTTTCTTGTTTTCTATCTTTATGCTTTTATGCGCGTATTTATTATGTCTAACGAGCTCATGCAGGGGCACTATTTTCAAGTAGAACTGGAGTGCGTCCTCTCAATTTATTACTTCAGATCCAGATTCGAAAGTCTTAAGGCTTCCGCGGGTTGAGGAACTCTGGTTATTCCTGAAGTCGGGATACATTCATCTTAAGTGTGAGGTTTATTAAGCTTTAGTGTACTAGATCTGGGTTTTGCATATTTGGTTACAACGTGATTGCCTGTCTTGGATTCTTCTATTAAATCAAAAGGGTGTTTCCAAACTCGTGACCTCTTTGCAAGCATGTTTTGATCCAAAGATTGAGGTTGTGGAGTTATAGAAACTAAAATAACCGGATAAGGGAGATCTCAGTTTATGTTTCAAACTACTAGCTCAATGAAACTTTTTAGAGAGCTTCGTTTGTTGGAAATGGAGTTTGTGTTCCTCATTTGTTGGAAATGGAGTTTGTGTGTTGTTACAGCTAATACAAATCTCTCTCATCCAATTGGAATGATTTCATAAAGGGTTATGATTTCAAAAATTTGTTTGATAATAGTAATTTGTCCAAGAAGACTCGTTCATACTCGCTCATATGCCACACTCATGATCATCATCAAACAATTAACTCCCAAAGGAACCATACTAGAACAACAACATTCTCCATTTATAAAAACCAAGAATTCATTTGGTAAAGGGTGGCCACACCGTTGATCATTTATGCATATATGTTTGAAACCTGTGACTCACATCCAACACGAGACATTATTTGAATTATAAAGGGAGCATTACATGAGACGTTATTTGAATTCTAATGTTGAAAAGGGAGCATTACAGTATTAAATGTACAGCATCCGGTACTACAGTATTCATTACAGAGAGTTTCATAAAATAAAACCATCCTAGTTCATTAATTTCTCTACAAGACCAAAGTAAATGACAGGGTACAAAGAAAACAAGAACAAAATTCTGCAGATACACAAAACTGCCATTGCGGAGGTTGGTTGACATGTCGCAAGCTCGACTTTATCTGTTAGCAAAACTCTTGAAGCACCAAGTTTGTAGAACCTAGTTTTCGAGCGCAGAAATTTATTAACAAGTGAGCTGGTATTCATGAGTCGTTGCCGTCTGGACCTATTTACTTCACGCATGACTGTGTTCCTCAAATGCTAAACGCCGCCACTATTGAGGTGGGTGTTTTACACAAAAATACGGCAAGAGCATCCTCCCTGTTTTACTCTGGAGTCCTACTCCTATTTTGTAAATCGGTTGATTCCAAAACCAGTCGATCCCCAGATATAATTGTACATTGCTCTCCTTTAGAGCCTACAACAAATAATCAGAGGAATTACACTAAGCCTTGTTCTTGCTATGATGACAGGATTACCAATTCATTGATAGTATACTTCAATACAAAGTTAGGATAAGTTTGAAGGCTTACTCTAAGAGATGAAATCCACAATGTAGGCGAAGCTAGCCTCGCTAAACATGAGTCTGGTGTCGACTTGGCAGACCAACACGCCATTTGTTCCAACAAGGGGGCTGCAGTGCTTTAAAATGGAAGCCAACTTAAGTAATTGTGAAGCAGACTTAGACGAGGTGAGCAGGTATGTCACGGAGCACTTCCCGTAAGTCTTGAGAACCAAAACCGTTGGAAATGAAACCAACACAACCAAGTTCAGTATAGTCAATAGACTTCCAAGAATTGTGAGTTTACCTACAGAAGAAGAAGGTTTCCATACCTTGTCAGTTTTGCCGGCTTCGCTTACGGTTTTTTTTCTCTGTGTCCCTTCAAAGTGTGCCATCTCTCCAAGCAGCTCCAAAGTTTTGTTGTCAAGTATACATGAAACAAGAAACCAAGATGTTTTATAAACACAGAAATCCTCCAACAGAATATACATAATCAGTTGAAAAACAAGGAAAGCCAATTTTATTAAGAGGCTTGCAGAAGTTCTAATTTACTCACGGAGAATATCTTACCCGCTATAACATAAAAAAACAACACTTGCTCGAACCATTACCGCTTGTTGAAATAGCTCTCCATTCGCCAACTTCAACCTTTCTTAAGTACTCCGGAATGCCAGCTTTTTCTTTTCAATTCGAAACAAGACTTCAAGGGTTCCAACCTCCAAGTTTGTTCTCCTCACCTGCAACCACAGAACAACATTGTATGCGTATCACAACATCAATGATACCTACGAACACAAAACAAACTTCAAAGGCATAACTCAGAAGAAGAAAAGATGAAGTAGGAACGAATCATAACAACTATGTTTCTTCTTGCAAAATCGACACTTACATTTTAAAAAGTAGGCAGAATGGTTGCATTGTGCATTTCTACCTCAAGTTGTAACACCCCCTTCTATACCCCACTTATATATGCATATAAAACAATTAAGCGTATACAAATTCATCAGAGTAAAAATTTTAGGATAAGGTATAAAGGAAGAATGTCACAATTTCACCAACAAAACTCTTTAACATTTTGCTCCATAAAATATGTAACATTTTCGTAGTTTTAGAAATCACATTTCAACATTTAATTTAAGCGGAAGATAACATCATTTAATCAGTTCCAAAATATTAATTCAAATGCACATAAGTCATCCAGATTAATACATCATATCAGTTAGATTACAAAACCACATCAGCTGATACATCGCAATGTATCACAAAAGAATGACTATACTAGTCTAACTACCCGGTGTTACATATCAGAGCAGCCGACTCAAAAGAATGAAGACTAACTTCACAAAAGGACTCCAGCATCCTAATCTGCAATGCCTCATAGAGCATTATAAAACAGCAGAAGGGTGAGAAATATAACCATAATAATCAAGGCATAAGATCACATATACATAGGTAATCATATAACACTTATTCACATTTGTCACCATACTTCATTCTCATAATCATAATTATATCGCATTCACATATATCAACATTATGAACATTCACAAGCACATCCCTTCATGCTTAATTTCACAATCATTCACAAGCACATTTATACAACAACAATATTATGCAATGTGACTCAACATATCCAATGCAACTCAATGCTATGCGGTACCGACATTAGTTATCTTTTTTTCGGTTTTTCATTCTAAACCGGGTCCACCCTTCTAGACCGATAACTTGTTATCATTTTTCGGTTTTTACTTTAAACCGGGTCCACCCTTCTAGACCGATAACAACCAAGACCGTCCCCTAGGCTTCAAACCCACCCTTCTAGGTTTGGGACAAGCCACTAGTTTCCACGAAACTAACAGACATTGCCTCTTGACTGAATGATGCATGTACAATCAACCAATCACAATAAATGCACTTAAGACCGTTCCTGCGTCTTAATCCCATGCATTCAAATAATTCACCCCTTCGAGAATTTCATCATGATTTCACATACAACATATATCAAACATTTATCAATGTATTCATTTCACACATCATCGTCATCATACTCAACAACAATGCACACATACTACATATGTTCCCATGCATTTCCACAACAATCGCATATAAATATGCACTCACAATTCATTAAACAATACACATACATTCATCATTGTATTCACATATATTTCTATTTATCACAATTAATGCGCATCGCATATCAACTAGGATTCACGCCCGGAGGCTACCCACACCACACATCATCACAATAGATCATATCTATATCATATCATAAGAATATCAATCTATGTGAAACCACTAAACTATCACCACATGAGCAACACAGCAAAAGAGAAATGCTGTCAAATTCGCCTTCGTTCGCCTGGCGAACCCTCGCAGCGAACCTTCGCCTGGCCTTCGCCTGGCGAACTCTCTCAGCGAACACTCGCTAGGCTTCGCCTGGCGAGACTTCCCAGCGAGCCCAAGTCAGTAGCTACTGACTTCATTCGCCACCATTCGCCAGCACCTTCGATGGGCGAACCTTCGCTATCCACCTTCGCTTGGCGAACTCGCCAGCGAAGTCCACTGGGATTTACTCATAATTATTCGCCAGCGTTCGCTGGGCTTCGCCTGGCGAGAGTCAGCGAACCTACGTAGAACAGATTCACACTCTGTTCCTCCTTCACCAATCCATCATCAACCCTCTCTTACACATCCAAATCAGTATAAACAACATCAATACATGTTACCCGACTATTCTACGGCATTATTACTCAGTTCCAACCGATTAAATCATCAATCTACCGATTAATCCAACATTTGCCCTAAGTGGAAAGTGATGAGAACTCTACCAAAACCCCAACCCAACATACATAACATCATGCAATGATCAAATAGAAACATTTCTCACCCTTACCTCGATTAATCGGAGCTTTGATGTTGGTTCTTGATGATTTCCACTTTTCCTCTTCTTCTCCTCTCTTTCTCTCCTTTCTTCTTCTTTCCTTTCTTTCCAAATGTTTTTCTATCTTTCTTTTCTTTTCTTTCTCTCTTATATATTTCCTTCATTTTCCTTCCTCTCCAATTCCTTCTTAATTTTCTATCCATACCAATTAATAAAAATTAATTCCAACATTAATAAAAACCCCACTAAATCAATTAATTACTATAATTAATTATTTAATGAAATTTGGGCTGTTACACAAGTTGGCTGAGGAAACAAAGGTTAATCAAGTCAGTACTGTTTCCAACATAAATCCAACAACAGAAGAAAACTCCCTCAACATATTGTATGCCACCCGTTCAAACCTTCAAGTGAAAGAAGGCAATACGTCTGCAAGGCATCGTTTTTCTAGCTGTCACAAAATAAAAGAATATATCACCCCTGCATTCAAAAGAGTAATTAGTTTCTCACCATAACAGAGTCAAGATGCGGATACGTTGAAATGGAGTTTGAAAAGCAGCTACCGTATTGGAAAGAGCATATCTTCACCTGCCAAAACAGCCATCGACATGTCCCCTGTCAAAAAGGAAACTCATAAGTCGGACAATCGAGAATCTCAAGACAATTCAAAGCACATTTGAGGCATATCTGTTTTCTTTCCAAAATGTCAGAACCTGAAATGGAAGCATTTTAATCAGCATAAATTCTTCGAATGAAGGTTGAGGCTATAAATTCGAAGCATTTGTCGCTACTGCGAAAATCGGCGCCGGCTAAACAGAAGAGTCGCCACCGTGCGTTATTTATCCCAACAGAGGGAAAGGAAACGCTCAGAGTAAACCTACCGCAAAGACGGGAAAGGAATGGTCATCACAACCAAATCTTGGATTCGGGAGTCGGTTACGCAAGGGGAAGGTATTAGCACCCCTCACGTCCGTCGTACTCGACGGGATCCACGCTTGCTGGTTCGTCTAAAGGATGCAAAACAATCTATCTACGGCTGCTAAATCTAAACAGAGGGAAACTGACTCGATAGAGCATCGCACTCCATGCCTACGTATTCTCAAGAGAGAAAGTCAGAGTCATCGTAGTTCGGGAGACTACAGGGAATTGGCTCGCCAAGACTTCGCGTCTTGTGCCTACTGTTGCGGTGAGAATCGTGATACCAAGCTATTGATTAACTTGAATCTTAATTCTTAAATTCACAACCGGACTTTAATTTATCCAAAGGAAAGGCCTAAAGAAAGAAAAACCCTTTTCGCGATGTAACAACAACGCTAAGAGATTCGGGGATCGGGGGTTGGTTATGCCTAGGGTAGGTATTTCACATCCTAAACATCTGTAGTCCTCTACAGGAACCTTTTGTTTAATTACATGCTAAGTTTGGCAAATGTTTGCTAAAGTTTGGGATTGGGTAAAGGGTGTAGGTTAAAACCTAAAGATAGTTTCTAAGTTTGCTCGCAAAGACATCGCGTCCTCTGCCTACGTATCCTAACTAGGATAGAATCAGAGCAATCGTAGTTCTCCTCACAAGGGATGAAGAACACTTGATTATGATCAAGGTTTACAGGGGAACAAACATTACAATGCTTGTGTAGAGTTTATCGAAACTCTCTAGATCTACATTGAACACTCAAGAAAGGGGGGTAAGTAATCATATCCATGATTCTTACATAGAGTTAACCAAACTCTACCTAATGTTCTACATTGTGGGAGCAATCCTAGTATGGGTGGGTTTTCTAGACTTAAAGCAAAGTCAAATGGCTTATGCGTTCTAACTTAACTAAGCTAGGGTTCAAGATGACTTTATAAAGTCAAGGGAGGGGGTAATGAGCTATCCATGACACGAGGGTCAATGGAGAGACTTTTCCTTTGGAAGGAGGGAGAAGGGAGGCAACTGGGATGAAAACTAGAGAGTTCCATCACTTGGGGAGGAAATAAATTGACGAAGAAGTAAGCATGATAAACATAATGAATATAAGAGATATGATTTCAATCAAAGATGAGCAAGCATATTACTATGAGCAAGTATTTCAAGTGAGATTGATGGTAACTACCATGGTATATAAGCATGTTACAACAAGCATATATTGACAAAGATGAAGGCATGTCTTAAAAATGGAAAGCATAATCTTGACAAGGATTGGGGACATGATAAAGGAGACAACCATGTAAATAAATAACAATTTGAAAACAATCATATTAGAAACTTAAAGTGAAACAAAAGCGACAACAAAGTGTATAGATGACAATCACACATAAATAAATTAGTTTAACCTCATAATTTAGGAAGACAATCTACTTAACAAAGTAAAGATAGAGAAGAACACATGGTAACAATCAAGATGGAAACAACTTGAAAGATGGGAGAAGTATGGATAACAATCAAAATGAAGATAGCAAAACAAGAATCATAACGATGAATCGCACATTAAGATAACAATGATAACATGAGATCTTTATGGTAACTACCAATGATTAGGGTCCTAGAATGTTCATTAACATATATGGGCATGGATTCAAATAAGTTTCAAGAAAAATATTGAGTGGAATCACATGAACATTTATCCGCAATCACATAAACGGTCGTGAAACGCGTACATTTGCACATAGACAAACTAAGTGATAAAATGAGCAACCATCAAAATTAAAAACACAGCATGAAAGTAGACATTAATACGAACACAACAAAAAAAGAACGGGCGAAAAATGATGAAAAACGAGTGAGATATGAATTTTTGAAGTTGGAGTGAAAAATGACAAGTTTTACAAGTAACTTCCACTGGTGGAAGTTTAGTATAAAAAGTGACAATTTTCTTTCTGGGCAAAAACACACAACAAATGGATTTACGTTTTGTATCGTAACTTCCTAACCGTTAATCGGATCGGCACAAAATTTATATGGATTTGGGGTAGAATCATCTGAGGATCATGATGGTGGTCTTAATTTTCTCAAATTTCTATCCTAGTAAAAAACCCGATAGTGTCTTTGTTTTTGACTCAATATTGCATTTTTACATGTGCAGCCCCAAATACACATACTCAAACCAAAATAAACATGTGCACACCTTAGGTACTAGGTAATGAATGAATGCAAAACAAACTTGGGACTGAAACTGGCCTGTTATGAAAAATCACTCACAAGATGCAAAGGCTACATAGAGTGATGTGCATGAAATCAAATACTTCAAGTTTTTGTCAAGCATTGGTTATAAAAACCTTTTGTACACCTCTAATATAAGCTAAAGAATGAGTTTTGATGAAAAACAAGTGGCTGTTATGACATTTTTGAAGTTTGATGATTCAAAGTGCACTTTGTGTGTGATCATGCATTTCAATGTGTGATTCTTCGTTCCAACCAGTTTCATCTTCAAATGACAATGCAAACATACCATAAACAACAAATGTAAGCTGTTGGATCATACATTTCTATTCAGAACAAGATAGTGCAAAGAATGGTAACTTGATGTGTCACTTTATGGAGAAAAAAGCATTTTGAAAGTGAATTTCCATGACAGTGAGATTTAGTGTCAAGTGAGCATACCAACATGTTATGAATGATTAATATGAGGTGTGTGTGGATTGGATTTAGTGAAAAAGCAAGTAGGTGCAAAAAGTACCATTTGAGTGACTTGTGTATTGATGTGATTGTGTCAACATGTGAATTTTGATACCATGCACAAAACAGCCAGGCAAGCTCATAAACCTTTTTAGAATGCTCATAAAAACATGTTGGAATGATGAAAATAGGTTTATCATGTTCTATACAAAATGTGAGTGTCAACTGCTGTGGATGGATAACACCAAGATAGGTTCAAACCTCCCACTGCATGAAACATCAATCCTACTTGTGGCTAAAACTGAAAGTGGTTCAAATGATATACCTATGCTTGTCAGCAGTCACCAATTATAAACATCTCACCAACCTGATCCTGGTCTTCCATCGTGCCTCAGCTTTCCATCTTTGGCACAGACCAACAAACTGCCTTGATACTCCACTATGGGTTGATGTTCAAATTTGAGACAGAGAGATGAACTTAAATCATTAGTAGCAGTCTGAGTACCAACATGCCATGGCCCTAGGCAGTAATCCAAAACAAAACTGAGGTTTCTTGATCTACACCAAAAAAGTGTTCTAAAGATCTACATAATGAAGCCAAAAACAATGCCTTCCTAGCAACAAGTTGATGGTGGTTTCGTGGTGTATTTCTGTTTTAGCAGCAGTCACCCAGCGTATTCAACATCATGTAACCCCCTCAAATGCAACCTTGAATTAATCACCTCAATACAGTTCCACTTGTCACCTACCAAACTGGCAGCTCTCAGCATAACCTGGCTCATACTCCAATATAATCACCCAATTCAGTACTTATCCTACCTCAACCGTGTACTAAAATCAAAGCAACCTTAGCCTCACCAACTGAGAGATTTGTAAAGCAAACTTCTCTCCTAATGATCAAATTACTATCAGGATTCCCACTCTTCCCTAAAGCTAAAGCTAGTGCCCAGGATTTGAGAAAAGGATGATGGTGTCAACACAGTTTGTGACAAGACCAGTATGTCAATAAGATGCAAATAGGTAATGAGCATAAGGAGCAAAATCCTAATTGTTTGACCTATAACACACTAAAAAGCAGGTACTAGCACTGAAATTGGGCTCACTTGGCCTTGTCAAGCAACTCTAAAAAGATGACAGTGTAGGTTTGCTAACACCAACACCAGCTAGCATTTCCCCAAGGATAAAGCGAACTCTAAGGCAATCTAAAACAACTTACAGACCTAAGCAGGCTGTATCTAGAAAACAAAACCTAAGGGCAAACAGCCTCAGCACAACTAGGCTTTGGCACGAGTAACATGCTGCCAAATCACTCACACCAGCTTAGAGTAAGAAACAAGTAACCACATGAAGTGCAAGTGGAGAATCAGGTTATGAGTACAAATAGCAAAACAGTTTTGAAACATACACTTTGAAAACCAAAAGTCAGTTTTGTGATGTTTAAACAATTCTCTCTCAGCAGAAGCTCATGGCAGTTCATCATAAAACTAATTTGTAAGAGATTTGGTTCACATCAAGAGATCTAAACAACAAGCATACAAACAGGCTGTAGTTCAAAGTAAAAACACACCATCTTAATCTACTTCCTAGCTAACAAAAAATGTGACAAAACTCCAACAGTCCAAAGTTTGGTTTGACAGTAACAACACATAACAACAGCACCAAGAACAAACTTAACATAAGGGTGGTATCCATGATCATCATACCATTTGTCCAACAAAAATGCCATGAGACTTTACTAAGTGTACATAATTTAAATTTCTCCAAAATAACTCAACAAAGCAAAATCATGGAAATTTGTGTAAAAGTCAATAAGGATCAATTACATACCTCTTGATGACGCTTTTAAGCAAGTTGGAATGTTTGAGAAAACCAGAGATTTACACTTCACCTTTTAGCCTTGGTCCTTACTTCGACTTTAAGTAACAATGCACTTATGGTGCTAAATGTCAAAACAAGAGTATCCAAGGGTTGTTAGCTATTAGGACAGTTGAGGAATGTTGTTGGTGAGGTGTTAGAGGAATTAGAATGGTAAGAATCTATGTGGAATGAATTTTGGCCATTTTAGTGACTTTGGTCAAAGTATGGTGGGGAGAAAGTTGACTTTTTGATTTTTTGAGGTTTTTGATGGTTTGATGAATTACACACCTTCTATATATTATTTAGAAAGTGTATGGATGGTTGTGTGAGTGTTGGAAAGGTTAGAAATGAAAATGGTGTGAAAAGTGCAAAGTGACCAATTTTGGTGTTTTTGAACTCTTCTTCACTTACAAGCAAAGAGAGAGTGACAAGGAGAGCTATGATACTTTGATCTTGTGAATAGCTCTGGTATGGTTTGCAGATGGTGAGAATGCCTCTATTTATAGGAGGAATGAGAGTGAGGACAGCTTGGTAACTTGCTACTTTTGGAGGGAGTTTCATGAGTTTTCTTTGAAAAATCTTGCAAAATCTTCTCATATCAACTCCATGGTTCAATGAAGATCAAAAAACTCAAGTGGATATGGGTATGAAATGACTGAGGTGAGCTTAAAGTGTGTAGAATGCCTGCTGCAACAGTTTAGAGTGAAAAAGTTTCTCTCTCCTTCTTACACATTTCAATATTATATTGCATAATCCTTGCAACTTGCCTCTCTCTCTTTACATCTCATTTTTTCTGTCATTATCTTTCTCTACACATATAAATATCATAATGCATCATGATCCAAGGGTGGAGAGTGGTTAGAGATGAAAAATTCTGATTTTGAGAAGTTGGTTCAAGTGGATTTTTAGGTATGACAGACCCAACTTCAAGGCACCATAACTCCTAGCTCATAAATCTCCTTGGGGAGTTCTTGCACTTTTTAGAAAACCCTTGTGTAGCTCTAAAACTTTCATGTTTTGGGAATTTCCAAATTCTTGATGGAACTAGGTTGAAAAACCTTTCAAAGTTCTGAAAAAAGTGGTTTGTATGGCCAGAATTTGGGAAATTTCACCAAGTCCTTTACCCTTGAAAAATGATTTTTGCTATAACTCCAATTCCATGCATTTTTTGAATATGGACCATTGTGGGACTTTTGTAGGGTTTGTCAAGACCTTTCAAACAAGCTTAGAACCATCTCAATTGGATGTGTGGTTGAGGAGTTATGGTTTTGCCCCTTTCGAAATCCTATTTCCCGATTTTTGGAATTACTTCCTAACCCTTGATCCAATGGTCATGAAATTTTATAGGGAGTGTAATATGATATAAGGAACATTTTTCATTCACACCTTGAAGTCAAATTCCTTATTGTTGGAGAGTTGACTTTTTGGTCAACTTTTCGATCGATCGATGTCTACCGAGTCGCCCGTTGGTGATCCGGACATCCTGAGGACTTGAAACTCTTTAGACGGACTTTACTAAGCCATGGGAGCTTAATGGACCTTGCTCCCATCATTGAAATACTCTTTGAATCAAAAGTCAAACTACATTTGACTTTTTCCAGTCAAAAACCCTAATTGGGTGTCTCAAATTGCACTGTTCTCGAACCCCGGGTGACCACCTCAAATTGGATTCATACTTGACCTAATGTATCATTCTTGATCTTGTTCAAAGTTGAATCAATCCAAAACATTGATTGATCGGACCACTGATGTCTCGATTTTGATGGTACGGAACCCTAATTCATCTGTATCTTGACAAAGATAAACTTGAACTGGATTAGGGTTAGTTAATCAAATGAATATGATCCTACAATGATGATGAGGATCTAAGGGGTCAAAATTTGGGGTGCAACAGATGCCCCTATTTAAATATCTTCACTAGATGGTAATGAGAGATGACAATCCTCATAGAATCACAGTGAAAGGTATTTAAATATAGCAAACCAGAAATTTTGTCCCTTAGATCCGATGGTATGCAAAAGGACAAATGCAAATGTGCCATGAATCTAAATGAGGTTATATGATGCTTGAATGTCAGACAGATGCAGACACACGAACAAATATGAAAGAACGGCAAAAGACGGGTAACCACTCACAGGGACCCAACACACTGGGGAAAGATTCCAAGCGAAGTAAACAAGATAGTTCAAACATGACTAAGGATGCTTGTTCAAGGAAATCTTTCACGCAGGGGACATAAATTTCACCCGGGAAGACACACCTTCATTAGGGAAAGGAGATACGATCCTTATTGGGGGTAACCAGATGAGGAAACCCACCGGGGAAGATGACAACTCTTCACTAGGGAAACGAAAGAAAAGAAATGCAAACCACACTGGGGAAGAAACCCACTAGGGAAACTTTGCTGGGGAACGAATCCACTGGGGAAGCACAACTTCATCGGGGAAAAGACGGAACGAAGACACGAATCTCACTGGGGATAACCAGATTGAGAAAAATTTCCTATAATGAAGAGTTCAAACGGGATCTTCAGGAAGATGTTAGAAATAAGATCGGACGTGCCATGGAAACTAGTATCCACTAGTTCTCCGAGACTCGACTGGAAAAGCGAAAGCTTCAACTGGGGAGACTGATGACGACCAGAATGACAAATAGCTTCAAACAGTGCTAGTTTCCACTAGACTTAACTGGGGATATGGTGACGACCAAAACAATAACGGTTTCCAAGAAGTGTTAAATATCCTTAGACTTCCTGGGGACATGGTGACGACCTAATCGAATTTCCAATTACTATTGGGAAATTCCAAGCAATGTTGTCAAAACAACAGGCCCCTGGCTGGGGAAGTTGGTAACAATCAACTTTTGGTACTAATAACGATTAGTTTTCAAGCAATGCCAGTAACCACTGGTCTTAGAGGAGACTGGTGATGACCAAATCAAGATATACCAATAACAATTGGTTCTGGACAATGCTAGTAACCACTAGACTTAACTGGGGCTTTCGGTGACGACCGAGTCCAGGGAGACCAATGACCATTGGTTCCTTCTTTTACAAAGTTTGGTAACGACCAGAGGATAACGACCTGCTTCAAGCGATGCCAATAACTATTGGACTTAGGTCAATTGGTGACGACCGAACTAGGCATACCAATAAAAATTGGTTCTGGATAGTGCTTAGTAACCACTAGATTTTCCCAACAAGGCTAGTGACCTCTAGACTTATAGAGATTGGTAATAACTGAATCAAGGGGTACCAATGACCATTGGGTTTGAGGGTGATGCCAATAATCATTGGACTTTTAGGGAATTTTGGTGACGACCAACTCCAATGTTAATGATCATTGGTTTTTTAGAGGGCAATACTAGTAACCACTAGATTTTTAGCCAAATTGGTGAAAACCGAATCAGAGAGACTCCAATAACAATTGGTTTGCTTTATAACAAAATCAGTATCAACTGGGTTTGAAAAACAGTTGGTGACGACCGAATTACTGTACCGAATGTAATTAGTTCTGAACATGTGCTAGTGACCACTAGTCTTTCAAAGTTTGTTGGTGACAACCAAATCGAAGGTGAAAATTGGTAATAACCCCCTGTTTGTGTAAATTAGACATTTCTAGTCACCACTAGCTTCCCAAAGCAGATAAGGAAACCCCAGGATGTCAACTTTGAAGCGAACTTGTAACAACAAAATGAAGATAAAGGTAACGATCAAAAGATCTCGACGGCGGGAATGCAAACAAATGCGTATGCTGGCATGATGCTGTATGCAAGATGCAGAACGACCCGTAGGAACAAAGGAAAACCAAATAAAGAGAGAACTTGTCACGCTGAGTTTCACACTGCCTCAACTCAAGCGACACTTCCTTCTTTGGTGTAGATAACGATCTTTTCTCAGTAATATCTTCGTAATTCTGCAGGGAAGAAGTCTTAGCTTAAGAGCTAGAATTGTTGTCGAACACATCTATCCCGGTCAAGGTAACAACGATTTCCACAACTTCGAGAACTGTGTAATATCATCATATTACCTCTAGAACTTTTTGATCATTTTGTCAAATTGAGCTTTCTTTTTAAAACAAGACTTAAATTTTTCAAAACACTTTGCTTTCATGAAAATTCTTATTAACAAGTAAGTTAAATTGCATAACAAAAATAGCGGATCATAACAGTGATTTGGCCAAAAAACTGATTTTATTGATAGACAAGAACTTTACAAAAGGCAAAGCCTTGGGAATTTTATAAGTTTTGAAAAATGGCAACAGAAAAGGTTATAGAATCCCATAATAATCCGGTCCTTCCGACTTCCAGTTCGCTTGCTTTGCCGCTTTTGACGAGAACAACAAGCGTTAACCTTTCTTCTAATATTCTGCTCAGGAGTCCGCCCCAGCGTCTGTCATCTTTCAAACATTGGGATTTCATCTTGTCGAGGCACTGGGATCCTCCTTCTATGTATTTCGTTTCAAGCGTAGTATTTTCTTACTGCGTCTGAGTTGATGGGATACTTGAGTGGTTCGCCATCCATAGTCTCGAGAATCAGGGACCCTCCGGAGAAAACACTCTTCACAACGAAAGGGCCGTCATAGTTGGGCATCCACTTGCCACGCATGTCTTTTTGTGTAGGTAGGATTTTTCTAAGCACAAGCTCTCCTTCCCTATACTCTTTGGGACGAACCTTCTTGTTGAACGCCCGAGCCATCCTTTGTTGATAGATTTGACTGTGACACATGGCTGTCATTCTTTTCTCGTCGATGAGATTCAACGAATCGAATCTTTCTTTTATCCACTCGTCTTCATCCAGCTTGGCTTCCGCCAAGATCTTCAAGGAAGGTATTTTGACGTCAATGGGTAGCACAGCGTCCATCCCGTACACTAAGGAAAAGGGAGTTGCCCCTGTCGAAGTGCGTACTGATGTTCGGTAGCCGTGCAAAGCAAATGGTAACATCTCATGCCAATCTTTGTAAGTTACGACCATTTTTTGTATTATCTTTTTGATGTTTTTGTTTGCAGCTTCAACTGCACCATTCATCTTAGGTCTGTAAGGGGACGAGTTGTGATGTTTGATCTTAAAATCGTCACAAAGTTCCTTCATTGTTTTGTTGTTCAGATTCGACCCGTTGTCAGTGATGATCTGATTAGGGATACCATATCGGCAGACGATCTCCTTTTTAATGAAGCGTGCAACCACTTACTTCGTCACATTTGCATATGACGTTGCTTCCACCCATTTGGTGAAATAATCGATTGCGACAAGGATGAAGCGATGGCCATTAGAAGCTTTTGGCTCTATTGCTCCGATCATATCTATGCCCCACATTGCAAAAGGCCAAGGCGATGTCATTACATTGAGAGGATATGGAGGGACATGCACTTTATCAGCATAAACTTGACATTTATGACACTTTCGAGCGAAGAGTATGCAATCCGTCTCCAAAGTTAACCAGAAGTAACCCGCTCTTAAGATTTTCTTAGCCATGGCGTGGCCATTTGCATGGGTGCCGAAGGTTCCTTCGTGTACTTCGGTCATTATGAGATTCGCCTCGTTTTCATCGACGCATCAGAGTAAGACCATGTCATGGTTTCTTTTGTATAAGATGTCGTTGCTGATGAAGAATTTAGATGACAACCTTCGTATTGCTCTTCTGTTAATTGTGGACGCGTTAGCGGGATACTCTTGGTTTTGAAGGAAATTCTTGATATCATGAAACCATGGCTTCTCCCCAGATTCTTCGTCTATTGCCATGACGTATGCGGGTACTGTCCTTCTTTCGATGCGGATCAGAGGTGCCTCGTTGACAAACTGGACTTTCCACATGGATGCCATCATGGCTAACGCATCGGCAATGTGATTTTCTGCCCTTGGTACGTGCTTGAAGGTAATTTCATCAAAATATTCAGCCATCTCTAAGATGTGGGTCTTATAAGGAATCAATTTTTCATCCCTGGTTTCCCATTCTCCTTTGAGTTGGTATATCACCAAAGCAGAATCACCAATTACTTCCAAGATTTTGATACGGAGGTCAATGGCAGCCTCCAATCCTAGGATGCAGGCTTCATACTCTACTATGTTGTTTGTACAGGAGAAACAAAGTCGGGTTGTGACGGCAGTGTACCTTCCAGTTGGATTTTTCAGAACAGCTCCGATGCCATGTCCATTTTTGTTTGACGCTCCATCGAACATCATCTCCCAACGGGATCCCAGCTCGGGACCTTCCTCTGGACCAGGCTCTGGTTTCGTGTGCTGAATATACATCACATCTTCATCAGGAAAATCGAACTTGAGCGGTTGATAATCCTCCATAGGATGCTCTGCAAGTTGTTCTGACAAGATGCTTCCTTTGATGGATTTTTGAGCGACATACTGCATATCGTACTCTGATAGGAGCATGTGCCATCGGGCTAATCTTCCTGTTTGAGTTGGCTTCTCAAAGATGTATTTGATGGGGTCCATCTTAGAAATTAGCATTGTAGTGTGACAAATCATGTACTGCCTCAGACGTTTGGCAGCCCATGCTAACGCACAACAAGCTTTTTCCAGGGGAGAGTAACGACTTTCGCAATCAGTGAACTTCTTGCTTAGGTAATAGATTGCATGTTCTTTCTTCCCTGACTCATCAGTCTGTCCCAAGACACAGCCCATCGAATTTTCTAACACTGTCATATACATGAACAAAGGCCTTCCAGGTACCGGAGGAATCAACACTGGAGGTTCTTGTAAATACTGCTTGATTTTCTCGAACGCAGCCTGACAGTTTTCATTCCATACCACCGTTTGATCTTTTCGTAACAACTTGAAGATCGGTGTGCAGGTAGGAGTCAGATTGGAGATGAACCTGGAGATGTAATTCAAACGTCCAAGGAAGCCTCTAACTTGTTTCTCAGTTTTGGGAGCAGGCATCTCCTGGATTGTTTTAACCTTGTCAGGGTCTACTTCAATTCCTCGTTGACTAACGATGAAACCAAGTAACTTGCCTGAGCGAACTCCGAAGGTGCATTTTGCTGGATTTAATCTCAATTGATACTTTTGAAGTCTCTTGAATAGCTTCAGTAGATGATCCAAGTGGTCTTCTTCACTTTGGGATTTTGCAATCATATCATCCACGTACACCTCGATTTCTTTGTGCATCATATCATGAAAGAGTGTGACCATAGCTCTCTGATACGTTGCCCCTGCGTTCTTCAAACCAAAAGGCATTACCTTATAACAATAGGTGCCCTATGGTGTGATGAAAGTTGTTTTCTCCATGTCATCTGGATCCATTTTTATCTGGTTATAACCAGAAAATCCATCCATAAACGAGAACACTGCAAAGCTTGCTGTGTTATCCATCAAAGTGTCAATATGTGGTAGCGGGAAATCATCCTTCAGACTTGCTTTATTTAGATCCCTGTAGTCGACGCACATCCTGACCTTGCCATCCTTCTTCGGGACCGGTACAATGTTTGCCACCCATTCTGGATACTTGGATACTGCTAGAAAGCCGACATCTATTTGCTTTTTGACCTCATCTCGGATTTTAAGCACCATGTCTGGTCTCGACCTGCGAAGCTTTTGTTTGACCGGAGGACATTCTGGTTTCAGGGGGAGCTTGTGCATGACAATGTCAGTATCCAACCCTGGCATATCTTGGTAGGACCAAGCAAATACGTCAACAAAATCTCTGAGGATTGTTATCAGCTTGTCTTTGATTTCTGGCCTTAATGATGCCCTAATCTTGACTTCTCTTTTGTCCTCCTCTGACCCCAAGTTGATGACTTCCGTATGCTCTTTATGGGGTTGGATATAATCTTCTTCGTATTCAGCCATTCTATTTAACTCTTCTGGGACTTCTAACTCTTCTCCGTTCTCTTCTTCAGCTTGAAAGACAAATGAACCGCTAGTAGAAGGAACCGAATGATCATAGGATTCTGTGGTTGATGGGGGTATTCTGCATGTTTTATTTAGGAACAATCAGGCACTCACACATAGACATGCAGATAAAGAGTTGTTTTTATTATATTTTTTTTTCAAAAGAGATTGCCATTTTTTCAAAAAGAGTGAAAGTGATGCGCAAAACAAATAACAAGAGTTTTAACAAAAACACTTTTTCATTAATGATTTTCAATTTTTGCAAAGTGGCCCAATACAAAATAATTCGCAGGTCTTGGGCAAGACTAGGAAATTTTTAAAGAAAAACACAAAGCTAACAAGCAGAATGAATTACTCTAAAGGTAAAAAGATGGGAACTTCCACAGCCTCCCAATTGCGCAATGCTCCTCCTCCTCTAGTTATTAGATGATCCAGATTACCGTCCTCATCTTCAGCAATAATGGCATTGACTTGCACACCGCCACTGGTGAATATCTCTTTTAAGGACTTCCTCTTCATGGTGCTTTCTTCTGGCTCGCCTTCCGGAGTTGGTTTGTAACCCAACCCTTGTCGATCATTCTTGGCTCGAGCATTGACTTCGATGACCTCTCCCCATCCCAGTGGGACTCCGACCTTCAGTGCTGCCTTAATACTTTGAGCAGAGGTAAATGATGTCCCTTGGGTTATGTCTGATTCATCAACTAGAACAACGTGAGCTATTTCTAGTGCTTGAAAAGCTGTCTCGAGAGAGTCTTCATCAGCCTCAATATACCGAAAAGATGACAAGTTGCTCACCATTAAGTCTTATTCTCCATGGACAATGACTAGCTGGTCATTCACAACAAACTTCATTTTTTGGTGGAGCGTGGAAGTGACAGCGCCAGCTGTATGAATCCATGGTCTTCCCAATAGGCAACTATAGACCGGGTTTATGTCCATCACCTGAAAGGTGACTTCGAAGATTTATGGTCCAATTAGGATAGGAAGATCAACTTCTCCTATCACGGTTCTCCTGGATCCGTCAAATGCCTTGACTATAAGAGAGGTTGGTCTCATGGTAGCACCTGGATATGCCAGCTTGGTCAAAGTCCTTTTAGGCATTACATTGAGTGATGATCCCGTGTCAACAAGAACTCGGGACATTGTATCCTCTTCACACTTGACTGACACATGCAAGGCACGATTGTGCTTACGCTTCTCAGCTGTCAGGTCATTATCATCAAAGCTCAAAGTGTTGCAGGCAGTGATATTTGCTACAACAGAGTCAAACTGCCCCACTGTAATATCTTTAGCGATGTGGGCCTGTGTCAGGATTTTGAGCAATGCCTGGCGGTGTGCTGGAGAACTTAAAAGCAAAGCCATGACCGAGATCTTGGAGGGTGTTTGATTCAATTGGTCCACCACCCTATAATCGCTTCGTCGAATGATTCTCAAAAACTCTTCTTCATCGTTCTTGAGACTTTCTTTTCCTCTAACTAAAGGTTCTTTGGCGGTGGTTGTCTCCGGAACAGGCTTCTGAGGAACAGGCGTCTTTTGAACAGAAACTGCTGGTGGAGGAGCCTCGTTGTATGTTCGAGGTTGATAGACACGACCACTCCGGGTCATTTTGCTTCCACTGGCAATGTTGGCCACACTTACTGGTTTCTTTTCTGTGAAAGTCCCTTCACACCATGAATAGTCTTGTTTTGGTGTCATGGCTCTTGGGTGAGGCTGGGGTCCTCCCCTTGGCTCAAACCTAGTCTGTCCCCTCCCGAATTTCGGGGGTGCATCATCACGAAATATTGGCCGAACGTTCTTGTAGTTTTTGTTACTGTTATCATCTCTGAATACGACTCATTTGTTGGGTTCTCCTGGTATGTTAAACACAGGCTCGATGACTGCCACATCTTCTTCCTTTTTCCGGTGGGAAATTTCTATCATTCCCTGTTCAATCATAGCTCGAATGTCTTTTTTCACAGCGTCACAACCCTCAGGATTCAGCATACATTCTTTGCAATCTTCGTGAAATGTCTTGAGTGACCATGCCTGAGCGAGGCGTTTGTGTAGGTCTGCTAGTGGCACTTTGATCTCACCAACAATAGTAACTTTCTTGTCTTATGACCCCTCCCCTTCTTCAGTAATGGCATTGACTCCACCATGATTTGGAAGAGGGTTGCTCTTAACGTTAGGCGGATTATCTTCGAAGGATAGAATTCCCTTTTCAATAAGTTCACGAACTAGGTGCTGAAGGGCGAAGCAACCTTCAAGATTGTGGCCTGGAGCATTCTCATGAAATGGGCAGCGGGCATTTGCATCGTAATAGAACGAGAGTGGATTAGGTGGAGCACCTAATTTTCTCGTTTTAACCAACCCTCTTTCTATTAGCATGGGAAACAGGTCGGTGTAACTCATTGGAATAGGTTGTATCTTTGGCCTATTTGCTTGATGATTTGCCCTCGGGGCCCTGTTCTGAGGTTGTTGACCCTGCGGCTGCTGGTATTGTTGTTGATTATTGGTGCGATACTGTTGCTGACTGCCAGACTGATATTGGTGTTGATTGTTGAATGCCCCAGGTTGGGGACCATGCTGTGAAGAAGGTTGAAAAACCGGGGTCACTGCCGCTATATATGATGGTTGGTACTGTTGGTGGTGGCTTCGTGAGCTTTGTACTTTCTTTCCATATGTGATTGCGCTCACCTCTCCCTCTTTCTTTTTGTGGAATGTGCTGACTGGCTTCTTTGCCGTGCTGGCGCTTGAGGTAACATTTGGAGTGGTCACTTTTCCACTCTTCAAACCTGCTTCCACCTTGACCCCCACTGCCACAATATCAGAGAAATTTGTTGTAACACTGCTGATCAAACGTTCATAGAATTCTGGTCGGACTGTATCCACAAACCAGTCTGCCAACTCCTTCTCAGTAAGGGGAGGCTCGACTTGCGCTGCAGTTCCGCGCCATCTTTGCGCATACTCCTTGAAGGTTTCAGTATTTTTCTGCGTCATGCTGAGAAGCTGACGGCGGTCGGGAGCTAGGTCCATGTTGTACTTGTACTGTTGAATAAAAGCATCTGAAAGGTCTTGGAAGCTGTGGATTTTGGCTTGATCTAAACCGAGATACCACTTAGCTGAAGCCCCTCTAAGACTATCTTGGAAACAGTGTACTAACAGTTTATCATTTTCGATATGCGGAGCCATCTGCCTACAGTACATGGTTAAGTGCTCCTTAGGACAAGCGGTCCCCTCATATTTGTCGAAGATTGGCGTTTTAAATTTCTGAGGAAACACCAATCCAGATACCAGACATAGATCCTTGGCATCAGATCCAAAGACATGATTTCCTTCAATGGCCCTCATCCTTTTGGCCATGATGTCCATCTCCACTCTTAACTTTTCGTGTTTTTCGTCCTCAGCTTCGGATCCATCGGGTATATCAAAGATTGGCTGTTGATTGGCGAAGACTGGTCGTACTGTGGTAGGTCCACCTGCTGGAGTAAAAATGGGGTTTCTGATTGTTGAGTCGAACAACGGATTGAGACCTGAAGACTGCATGTTGTTGAAAGGTGGCACAAAATCCCGAGACATGCCATAGGGAAACTCCGCTGAAGTAACAGGAGCTATTGTGACATTGGCTGCTGCTGTGGCAACTTCGGAAATCACTGTAGGTTGTGTATCCATTTTTGCTTTGATTACGTTGAGGGCTTCCATGATCTGGTTGACGTCCCCTTTGATCCCTTCAATGTCATTATCCATTCGATCGAACCTTTGGTCGTTATCCGCCATCTTCTTTTGAGCTTGGGACCGTGTGTTGTATCTGTGGGTACTCAGCGTGACTCCTTATCTCCTCTCTCTGGACAAGAACAAAGGATGAGCTGCGGAACCCCAAATGCAGGACTGATGTAGGATGACATGCAAATGCGGATGCATAAACCATTCAAGGAAACTCAAAATTTTCGTTTACAAACAAAAAGTTAGACCAACACGTAACGACATGCTTAAAAAGCGTTTTTTTCATTTGATAGCTGGAAATCTATTACAATAGAGTGGCCTTTTAAAAAGCAAGACTTTTTCTTACAATGAAAGTAAATGCAACAAGCAGGATTTCAATCCTTTTTTAGGGAAAGCAGGGAAATGGTGAAACAAAAATCAATCTAACAAGACGACCCTTCTCCTTCTTGGACTCTGACATGAACTTGATCCTGGCTGATAATCTCCCACAGGTCTTCGTTTTCTCTTTGCGCTTTAACCAAAGCGTATCTTAGCTCTTCCCTAGTTACGGGGACCTCAGGTTCCATGGTTATTTCATAGTCATGAGTGTAGAACATGATTAAGGCAATTTCCTTTGACCATAGCAGGTACCCTCTGGTGGTTAAACAACTTGCATTCTCTATTGGAGTTGGGCCCACGAGGTGTGGATCTCTTTGAGCGTATTGAGCATTTTCTTCTAGTTCTTGGTTGCGACCTGTCTCACAGAAGCGAGGCCTCAACAGTTCTGGTTCAGGCTCGGGCCCGGTAGGATACCCATGTTGACGCCGAGCGAGAATAGGATTATAAGTGATCACCCCTTCTATCCCAATGAGAGGCACATTGGGGAAATCTCCGTAGCTGGAAATCATGACTTGGTCACCGATGCTAGTGTCATACCATGTGATATCATGGTGTCTGAGAGTGACAAGTTTAGAAACCCATGCGCTTTTGGTAGGAAGCCTCCAAAGGATATGGGTCCTTGGCAGATGAGAAGTAAACCATCGGTCGAGTAGTGCAAGACAACATGAGAGTCGTCCACAATCATACAAGGCGAAACGGTGAATGACTACATAAGTATCAGCCAGTATTGTGTTGACCGGATTTTTGAGGATGAAAAGGAGGATTGCTTCTTCGCTGATGAAGTCGTAATTGCTTGGGAACAGATACAGTCCATATATTAGTAGTGCCAAAATCGCCTCAAAAATGCCCAGGTTTCTGCTTTCATAGTGATACTCGGCTATCTCCATTAGAGGCCCGACATCCATTCCATACCACCCTCCTTTCGCCCTCATTGGTGGTAAGTCTTCCAGCTTGATATGCAGGGCTTTAGCTAAGTCCTTCTTCTTTGGTTTTCCATAAGGGAGCGTAAAAGTCCATGGGATCTTTAAGTAAGCATTATACTCTTCGAGGGTCGGGAGTAACTGAAAATCTAGAAACACAAAGCAGTGGTAAGTTGTATGATAGAATTCCACCAAGGCTTACAACATGGGCTCATTGATCGGAGTGCTTATTAATGGCAATAGGTCCCCATATTTGGCTATGAAAGCAGCAGGGTTTCAGACAAGTCTGGTTAACATTCTTAGACGGCCCAATCTCAGATCCGGGACTCGAAGCATGTCTCTTCTTACCATGTTGTTGCCTGTAAAGAAAAAGATGAATTTCCTTGAATGGTTAGAAGAAGTGCAAATGCAAATGCAAATGATTGTCATGGAACTCAGATATTTTCGAACATCAGAAGTCGTCATTTCATTGATTAACAAAACAGATTACAAAACATCATTTCCTCTTACAAGAGTTTTAACTAAACAACTAGGTGAATCCTATCAAGGTTCTCCCAGCAGCCTGAGGTTGAGCTTCTCGATCTTTCTTTCCATCTGAGTCTTCTCAATGATGAGTCTGTCCACGATTATCTTCCATGGATTAGACTGTGGCTCATAAGGTTCTTCTAGTGCTTTCCTCTTCTTACAAGAGAGGATTTCTTCATCTTTCAACTGGAGTTGTCTCTGGAGCTCCGCATTTTCTTCAATGACTATCTGATACTTGTGCTTCCAAGCTTCTTCAGTTTGCTGTGCTTTGACCAAAGCAATTTTCAACTTTTCTTCTTCAGACATGAAGACCAACGGGTGTTCTTCCTTTAAGGCCATAGGCTCTTGTTTAGGATACGGCATCCTTAGTGTGACAGCTCTTTTCCGAACCCATTGGAGGTAGGGTTCCAAAGAAACACAGTTGAGTTTTCCAAGATCCTTCTTCCCTTTCTTGTGTATATGCTTCCAGGCTTCTAGAACTTTCTCTTTTAATCCTTGACTGTCTTCCCCTTCTTTGAAGAAGATGCTTTCCACTTGAACACTTTTGGGTTTGTCCTTTAGAGGGTATCCCAATTGTCGGCGGGCGAGTATTGGATTGTAGTTGATCCCTCCATTAATGCTGAGGAGAGGTACATTGCCAAATTCCCCACAACTGTCAATAATCATTGTTCCATCATAATCACGACTATACCAATCAATATCGGAATGGGTAAGAGCCATGATCTTTTGTGACCACCATCCTTTCTTTGGATCCCAAAAAGTGTTGGCTTTGGGTAAGTGTGAAGTGAACCACTTGTATAATAAAGGAGCGCAACAAGTGATCATTCCTCCATTATGGAAGTTCCTCAGATGAACAGAATGGTACGTGTCTGCTAACAAGGTAGGCACAGGATTCTTCTTCAAGAAAATTTTGATGGCATTGAGGTCCACAAAATTCTCAAAGCTTGGAAACAAGAATATACCATAGATGAGTAAGGCAAGGATAGCCTCGAATGCATCCATGCTTAAATGATCTGCGTAATACTGAGCTTTCTCAACCAAGAATTCTGCTTTTAACCCAAAGACTCCTCCTTTTGTAATCAGATTCTTTTTTATATTAACCACTCCCAAACGTGTAGCTTTGGCAATGTTCTGCTCTTTAGGGTCCTTCTCTACAATCGGAAAAGGAGAATCTTCAAGAATAGGCAATCCGATTAACTGGGAATACTCTTCTAGTGTGGGCATTAGCTGATAATCAGGAAATGTGAAACAGTGGTAAAGCAGATCATAAAACTGGAGGAGAGTAGAAAGAAGTCCACTATCCATCTTTATCTTCAAGAGTAGCAACAACTTCCCATATCGGCTTTGAAATCCCTCTGGATCTGTCACTAAGGTGCTCAACCTTTTCAAGTCATCTAGGTTAAAACCCTTGTAAGTGTACTTCAAAGTCTTCTTTCTTTCACTGTTCATGACGACCTCTGATGTTTACAAACAACAAAGTCTGAGTTCCATGAAACCATATGATGATATGATGACATGATGATATGAATGCACAAACACAAGCAAGATGCATATGCACACAACACAGGTTTAGGTTTAAGGACAAGCATGAGTCCAAGGGTCTACCCACCCCCAAAGATTTGTACTATGGATTGATTGCACCTGCCGAACAGGTTCTACAAAGTTCCCAGAGTCATCAACCCATCTTTCGGATATTATCAACTTCCCAAATCACTTGGTAATCGATAATATTCTCAAGAGAATCTCGTCTGAGTGTAGTATCGCGTATCAACTACTTCGGAAATACTCCCTTGTAGTCATCGCACTACGTCCTAATAAGGCCAATAGTGAGGGAGAATGTAATCTAAAAGTCCACAGTGTTATGGGCTACTTCGTTGAAAGTAGCACTGTTTTCACAAATACTCGATCAACAATACTAAGCTTTCAAGAGGGCCTACACTGAGCGGTGGTTTCTCAAGTTAGCTTGGTCGGGAATCAACTCCCTATAAGCCTTCTTGAATATACCACCATCCTATCATAATTTCACTCAAGTCCGGGTATAGGACCGTCTCACCACTCAAAGCACCCAATACCCAACACACAGACAAATATATTGACAAATATACATGTTAAGAAAATATTCACAAATATAGCATACAATTAAACAAAATAGGCTAAACCCTCAAGTTTAAGTGTCCCCAGCAGAGTCGCCATTTCTATTGCAGTGAGAATCGTGATACCAAGCTATTGATTAACTTGAATCTTAATTCTTAAATTCACAACCAGACTTTAATTTATCCAAAGGAAATGTCTAAAGAAAGAAAAACCCTTTTCGCGATGTAACAACAACGCTAAGAGATTCGGGGATCGGGGGTTGGTTATGCCTAGGGTAGGTATTTCACATCCTAAACATCTGTAGTCCTCTACAGGAACCTTTTGTTTAATTGCATGCTAAGTTTGGTAAATGTTTGCTAAAGTTTGGGATTGGGTAAAGGGTGTAGGTTAAAACCTAAAGATAGTTTCTAAGTTTGCTCGCAAAGACATCGCGTCCTCTACCTACGTATCATAACTAGGATAGAATCAGACCAATCGTAGTTCTCCTCACAAGGGATGAAGAACACTTGATTATGATCAAGGTTTACAGGGGAACAAACATTACAATGCTTGTGTAGAGTTTATCGAAACTCTCTAGATCTACATTGAACACTCAAGAAAGGGGGGGGGGGGTAAGTAATCATATCCATGATTCTTACATAGAGTTAACCAAACTCTACCTAATGTTCTACATTGTGGGAGCAATCCTAGTATGGGTGAGTTTTCTAGACTTAAAGCAAAGTCAAATGGCTTATGCGTTCTAACTTAACTAAGCTAGGGTTCAAGATGACTTTATAAAGTCAAGGGAGGGGGTAATGAGCTATCCATGACACGAGGGTCAATGGAGAGACTTTTCCTTTGGAAGGAGGGAGAAGAGAGGCAACTGGGATGAGAACTAGAGAGTTCCATCACTTGGGGAGGAAATAAATTGACGAAGAAGTAAGCATGATAAACATAATGAATATAAGAGATATGATTTCAATCAAAGATGAGCAAGCATATTACTATGAGCAAGTATTTCAGGTGAGATTGATGGTAACTACCATGGTATATAAGCATGTTACAACAAGAATATCTTGACAAAGATGAAGGCATGTCTTAAAAATGGAAAGCATAATCTTGACAAGGATTGGGGACATGATAAAGGAGACAACCATGTAAACAAATAACAATTTGAAAACAATCATATTAGAAACTTAAAGTGAAACAAAAGCGACAACAAAGTGTGTAGATGACAATCACACATAAATAAATTAGTTCAACCTCATAATTTAGGAAGACAATATACTTAGCAAAGTAAAGATAGAGAAGAACACATGGTAACAATCAAGATGGAAACAACTTGAAAGATGGGAGAAGTATGGATAACAATCAAAATGAAGATAGCAAAACAAGAATCATAATGATGAATCACACACTAAGATAACAATGATAACATGAGATCTTTATGGTAACTACCAAAGATTAGGGTCCTAGAATGTTCATTAACATGTATGGGCATGGATTCAAATAAGTTTCAAGAAAAATATTGAGTGGAATCACATGAACATTTATCCGCAATCACATAAACGGTCGTGAAACGCGTACATTTGCACATAGACAAACTAAGTGATAAAATGAGCAAACGTAAAAAGTAAAAACACAGCATGAAAGTAGACATTAATACGAACACAACAAAAAAAGAACGGGCGAAAAATGATGAAAAACGAGTGAGATATGAATTTTTGAAGTTGGAGTGAAAAATGACAAGTTTTACAAGTAACTTCCACTGGTGGAAGTTTAGTATAAAAAGTGACAATTTTCTTTCTGGGCAAAAACACACAACAAATGGATTTATGTTTTATATCGTAACTTCCTAACCGTTAATCGGATCGGCACAAAATTTATATGGATTTGGGGTAGAATCATCTGAGGATCATGATGGTGGTCTTAATTTTCTCAAATTTCTATCCTAGTAAAAAACCCGATAGTGTCTTTGTTTTTGACTCAAAATTGCATTTTTACATGTGCAGCCCCAAATACACATACTCAAACCAAATTAAACATGTGCACACCTTAGGTACTAGGTAATGAATGAATGCAAAACAAACTTGGGACTGAAACTGGCCTGTTATGAAAAATCACTCACAAGATGCAAAGGCTACATAGAGTGATGTGCATGAAATCAAATACTTCAAGTTTTTGTCAAGCATTGGTTATAAAAACCTTTTGTACACCTCTAATATAAGCTAAAGAATGAGTTTTAATGAAAAACAAGTGGCTGTTATGACAGTTTTGAAGTTTGGTGATTCAAAGTGCACTTTGTGTGTGATCATGCATTTCAATGTGTGATTCTTGGTTCCATCCAGTTTCATCTTCAAATGACAATGCAAACATACCATAAACAACAAATGTAAGCTGTTGGATCATACATTTCTATTCAGAACAAGCTAGTGCAAAGAATGGTAACTTGATGTGTCACTTTATGGAGAAAAAAGCATTTTGAAAGTGAATTTCCATGACAGTGAGATTTAGTGTCAAGTGAGCATACCAACATGTTATAAATGATTAATATGAGGTGTGTATGGATTGGTTTTAGTGAAAAAGCAAGTAGGTGCAAAAAGTACCATTTGAGTGACTTGTGTATTGATGTGATTGTGTCAACATGTGAATTTTGATACCATGCACAAAACAGCCAGGCAAGCTCATAAACCTTTTTAGAATGCTCATAGAAACATGTTGGAATGATGAAAATAGGTTTATCATGTTCTATACAAAATGTGAGTGTCAACTGCTGTGGATGGATAACACCAAGATAGGTTCAAACCCCTCACTGCATGAAACATCAATCCTACTTGTGGCTAAAACTGAAAGTGGTTCAAATGATATACCTATGCTTGTCAGCAGTCACCAATTATAAACATCTCACCAACCTGATCCTGGTCTTCCATCGTGCCTCAGCTTTCCATCTTTGGCACAGACCAACAAACTGCCTTGATACTCCACTATGGGTTGATGTTCAAATTTGAGACAGAGAGATGGACTTAAATCATTAGTAGCAGTCTGAGTACCAACATGCCATGGCCCTAGGCAGTAATCTAAAACAAAACTGAGGTTTCTTGATCTACACCAAAAAAGTGTTCTAAAGATCTACATGATGAAGCCAAAAACAATGCCTTCCTAGCAACAAGTTGATGGTGGTTTCGTGGTGTATTTCTGTTTTAGCAGCAGTCACCCAGCGTATTCAACATCATGTAACCCCCTCAAATGCAACCTTGAATTAATCACCTCAATATAGTTCCACTTGTCACCTACCAAACTGGCAGCTCTCAGCACAACCTGGCTCATACTCCAATATAATCACCCAATTCAGTACTTATCCTACCTCAACCGTGTACTAAAATCAAAGCAACCTTAGCCTCACCAACTGAGAGATTTATAAAGAAAACTTCTCTCCTAATGATCAAATTACTATTAGGATTCCCACTCGGCCCTAAAGCTAAAGCCAGTGCCCAGGATTTGAGAAAAGGATGATGGTGTCAACACAGTTTGTGACAAGACCAGTATGTCAATAAGATGCAAATAGGTAATGAGCATAAGGAGCATAATCCTAATTGTTTGACCTCTAACACACTAAAAAGCAGGTACTAGCACTGAAATTGGGCTCACTTGGCCTTGTCAAGCAACTCTAAAAAGATGACAGTGTAGGTTTGCTAACACCAACACCAGCTAGCATTGCCCCAAGGATAAAGAGAACTCTAAGGCAATCTAAAACAACTTACAGACCTAAGCAGGCTGTATCTAGAAAACAAAACCTAAGGGCAAACAGCCTCAGCACAACTAGGCTTTGGCACGAGTAACATGCTGCCAAATCACTCACACCAGCTTAGAGTAAGAAACAAGTAACCACATGAAGTGCAAGTGGAGAATCAGGTTATGAGTACAAATAGCAAAACAGTTTTGAAACATACACTTTGAAAACCAAATGTCAGTTTTGTGATGTTTAAACAATTCTCTCTCAGCAAAATCTCATGGCAGTTCATCATAACACTAATTTGTAAGAGATTTGGTTCACATCAAGAGATCTAAACAACAAGCATACAAACAGGCTGTAGTTCAAAGTAAAAACACACCATCTTAATCTACTTCCTAGCTAACCAAAAATGTGACAAAACTCCAACAGTCTAAAGTTTGGTTTGACAGTAACAACACATAACAACAACACCAAGAACAAACTTAACATAAGGGTGGTATCCATGATCATCATACCATTTGTCCAACAAAAATGCCATGAGACTTTACTAAGTGTACATAGTTTAAATTTCTCCAAAATAACTCAACAAAGCAAAATCATGGAAATTTGTGTAAAAGTCAATAACGATCAATTACATACCTCTTGATGACACTTTTAAGCAAGTTTGAATGTTTGAGAAAACCAGAGATTTACACTTCACCTTTTAGCCTTGGTCCTTACTTCGACTTTAAGTAACAATGCACTTATGGTGCTAAATGTCAAAACAAGAGTATCCAAGGGTTGTTAGCTATTAGGACAGTTGAGGAATGTTGTTGGTGAGGTGTTAGAGTAATTAGAATGGTAAAAATCTATGTGGAATGAATTTTGGCCATTTTAGTGACTTTGGTCAAAGTATGGTGGGGAGAAAGTTGACTTTTTGATTTTTTGAGGTTTTTGATGGTTTGATGGATTACACACCTTCCATATGTTATTTAGAAAGTGTATGGATGGTTGTGGGAGTGTTGTAAAGGTTAGAAATGAAAATGGTGTGAAAAGTGCAAAGTGACCAATTTTGGTGTTTTTGAACTCTTCTTCACTTACAAGCAAAGAGAGAGTGACAAGGAGAGCTATGATACTTTGATCTTGTGAATAGCTCTGGTGTGGTTTGCAGATGGTGAGAATACCTCTATTTATAGGAGGAATGAGAGTGAGGACAGCTTGGTAACTTGCCACTTTTGGAGGGAGTTTCATGAGTTTTCTTTGAAAAATCTTGCAAAATCTTCTCATATCAACTCCATGGTTCAATGAAGATCAGAAAACTCAAGTGGATATGGGTATGAAATGACTGAGGTGAGCTTAGAGTGTGTAGAATGCCTGCTGCAACAGTTTAGAGTGAAAAAGTTTCTCTCTCCTTCTTACACATTTCAATATTATATTGCATAATCCTTGCAACTTGCCTCTCTCTCTTCACATCTCATTTTTTCTGTCATTCTCTTTCTCTACACATCTAAATATCATAATGCATCATGATCCAAGGGTGGAGAGTGGTTAGAGATGAAAAATTCTGATTTTGAGAAGTTGGTTCAAGTGGATTTTTAGGTATGACAGACCCAACTTCAAGGCACCATAACTCCTAGCTCATAAATCTCCTTGGGGAGTTCTTGCACTTTTTAGAAAGCCATTGTGTAGCTCTACAACTTTCATGTTTTGGGAATTTTTCAAATTCTTGATGGAACTAGGTTGAAAAACCTTTCAAAGTTCTGAAAAAGTGGTTTGTATGGCAAGAATTTGGGAAATTTCACTAAGTCCTTTACCCTTGAAAAATGATTTTTGCTATAACTCCAATTCCATGCATTTTTTGAATATGGACCAATGTTGGACTTTTGTAGGGTTTGTCAAGACCTTTCAAACAAGCTTAGAACCACCTCAATTGGATGTGTGGTTGAGGAGTTATGGTTTTGCCCCTTTCGAAACCCTAATTCCCGATTTTTGCAATTACTTCCTAACCCTTGATCCAATGGTCATGAAATTTTATGGGGAGTTGTAATATGATATAAGGAACATTTTTAATTCACACCTTGAAGTCAAATTCCTTATTGTTGGAGAGTTGACTTTTTGGTCAACTTTTTGATCGATCGGTGTCTACCGAGTCGCCCATTGGTGATCCGGACATCCTGAGGACTTAAAACTCTTTGGATGGACTTTACTAAGCCATGGGAGCTTAATGGACCTTGATCCCATCATTGAAATACTCTTTGAATCAAAAGTCAAACTACATTTGACTTTTTCCAGTCAAAAACCCTAATTGGGTGTCTCAAATTGCACTGTTCTCGAACCCCGGGTGACCACCTCAAATTGGATTCATACTTGACCTAATGTATCATTCTTGATCTTGTTCGAAGTTGAATCAATCCAAAACATTGATTGATCGGACCACTGAAGTCTCGATTTTGATGGTACGGAACCCTAATTCATCTATATCTTGACAAAGATAAACTTGAACTGGATTAGGGTTAGTTAATCAAATGAATATGATCCTACAATGATGATGAGGATCTAAAGGGTCAAAATTTGGGGTGCAACACCTACGTACTTCCACACAGCATGGAAGATCAGAGCTTACGTAGTTCAGGCTAACTACGGCTAGACAGGGTATTCTCGATCACACAGGAGTGAGAGATGAGATTGGTTCTAGAGGTACAAGAACCTACGGGAACTAGAACTATGGTCTGGTCTCAAATGCGTAAGGGCAAGAGAAAAGGAAACATCAGTCGTCAGCGGGAAAGTCTCGATCGCACGGCAGCGAGAGAACAGAGAGGTTAGTTGTTAGTGTGCTCGCTAGGATATCGCATCATATGCCTACATATTCTCATTAGGTATGAGAAATCTGAGCAGCTGTAGTTCGGCCTACTACAGCTAAAACCGGGAACAAGGGAAAAGGGAGCTCGCTAGGATACGGCATCCTATGCCTACGTACTCTCGTCGGGCACGAGAGATCAGAGCTAACGTAGTTCGGGCTACGGAAGACACAGATTTTTCTATTTATATTTTATCCTTCTGAAAAAGGTTTTCTCCTGATTACGGGTCCAAGCGGACAAAAATGACGATTTTGATTGGTTTCCAGTCTTTTACGTAAGAACTGTTTTTTATTGTGTTTGAAATGTTATTGTGTTTTTGATTGTTTCGAGATGAGAAGAGAAACGACACTCTAAAACCTAGGGTTTGAAATGGGAATCAAAACTATCCTAATGTTGTCATGCATGGGTTAACACCTAATGTCTGTCATATTTCTCTCTTGCACAGAGAAAAACAGAGATCCTAGGGGATAAACGGAAAAGAGAAACAACATATATACAGTAAACAGTAAAATGCATGAATGCAGCAATACAAGCGAGGCAAGGGAGTCCCACTCAACCTCGAACCTGAGAAAACAATAGGCAAAGTGAAACGGCTTCACTTCAAACCTGAGGGGCAAGCTGAACAAGCCAACAATCAATACAGTAAAAGAAAAATAAAACCCCAAAACCAGCCCTGACAGCAAACCAGCTCCTACAGCAGCAAAATAATTAACAGCAAGCAAATTGACAGTAACATCTTCAAGTAAGACCCCATTTCAATCTTCAATGACTTATAAGCTTCAAGGTAAGCCCTCCATCTCCAAGAAAAACACCAAGCTTTAGCAAGCAATGAACCCCAACAGTTGACAGCTTCAGACAGCAGTAAAACCCTAATTCAATAGTTGAGCAGCTTTGACAGGCACAAACTTCTCCTTCACCCATCTTCAATGCAATGAACTTTATCTTCAATGAACTTCTATCTTCAAGGCCAGCACTTCAGAAGAGAATCACTTAACAGAATAAGTTGGATGTTAAACAGCTTATTGACAACCAAAGGAAGCCTATAAGTGTTTATCATCACAAGAGACTGGTTCCCTCAAAGTTCTACTGCTAAGATAAGCCACTTATCCCTCCAAAGGAGGGATGTGAATACCTTAGAAGGACTTTATGTCATAGGGAGGAATAGAAGCACAAGATGCTTTCTATATTTGCAAGAAGAAATCAATCTAATCTAAGGCTCTCCCTATTTTTCCTATCTCCTAAGTCTTCAAAAACCATCTTCAAGCAAAAGAATCCCCAAGCTCCAAGCATCCTTATTTGTCTTCAATCTTCTTTCATGCTTCCTCATGCTCCACAAGCCAAGCCCAAGCCCCACACCCCAGTTGAAATGCCCAAAACCCAACAAACAAAGCAACATCCTAAGTGGGAAACACACCAATATCAACCAAATTGCAAAAATCAGGTAAAAATAGTAAAACTCACTATAAATTCCAAATTAAATTTCTAAGGGACCATAATTGTGTACCCTATACCCCATATAAACCCCAAGGCCTAAATAAATTTTAAAATCCCAAAACTATGCATTGAAATGCACCTATGCAAATTGAAACCCTAATTCTAGCACACTTCCTTCACACCTCTCAAAAACAATTAAACTTAAGTCACAAAAATGTGAAAAAAATTCAGGGGGAACCTAATTCTATAATCTAACTATAGCAAAAAGAATGGCATCAAAACTCAAAGTGAAATGATCATACTAAATTGAGAAAAATCAAGCACTAAACAAATGCTAAATAAAAGCAATAATATTGTAAAATATGCCAAAAATATACAAATGCATGAAATCAATATTTTTATTATTTCACAATTTTTTAGAGGTCCTAAGGAAACTAGGGGAAAAAATCCCATCCTAAAATGATCATTTTTCAATTTATTGTGAATTATTTACTAAACTACATGCAAACATAAAATAAAATGAAAATCAATTAAAAATGAAAAATATGCGTGGCGAATAGCAATTTCTGCAGTTCAGAAAGGGAATTGGGCTCAGGAGGGGGGTGCCAACATCAAAACGCGCTAAGCCCATTATTTATTCAGAAAAAAATTACAAAACAATAAAAAAAAGGAAAAAACTGGGGGGCGAATAGCAATTACTGCGCCTTGGATTTCCATTGGGCCTCCCATTAGGGGTGCGACTAGCAAACTGTCCTAGGCCCAAACACAATTCAGCAGAGAGGGGGGTGAGTTACTGAATCCGGAGGTGTGTTATGGATATGGCCCAACAATACATACAAACAAAAAAACACAGAAACTGGACAAAAAAAAAACGGGCCTACCCGCCCACTCAAACCCAAACTTTCCATTCCCTCATTTCTCTCACACTCTGAAAACCCCAAGTCCTCTCTCCCTTCACTTCACTGTTCACCGCCGCTGCAAACTCTCTCAATCTCTCCTTCGTTCAACTCTCTCAAACCCCTCATGTTACAACCTTCACAACACATGAACAAAACGAAACCACAAATTAATACGATCTGGACACACACTCGGTTCCTTTGACACTTTTGAAGATTCGTGAAGATGAAGATTTGAAGAACCACTCGAAGGCGTAATGAAGGAGATGGTTGGAGATGAAGTTGAAGATGAATGTCGTTCTTGAAAATCGGTGAAGATCCTAAGATCTGAAGTTTGGATGAATCTTGGAGCGAAGATGTTTGAAGAATTATTGATGAACCTATTGCAGATCTGGACGAAAATCCTTGGAGATTGAAGTTGTTGTTCATGTTGTTCACTGCGTTTAAAGATTCGTTGATGAATCTGAAGGTGCTTTGAAGGATCCATAAAGATAACGAACATGTAAGTATGCTTGATGACGGATGAACATAGATGGAGGAGTTCATTGAGGAACTTTCAAGATCATGAAGAAATTCTGGGCACGGATTGTTGAACAGACGAGTAAGTCGCTGAAGGTCGATGAATCTCTGGAAATTGTTTGAAGAACACTGAAGAATCTTGGATGAAGATCGGTGATAATTCTGGGATTGATGATGAAATTGTTGAACTGATGATGAGATTGTTGATGAATCATGAAGTTCTTGGCGATTTGATGAAGATCTGATGATCTTGTTGATGATCGTTTTCTGGAAAATCGATGAGTTTCTGGTGAATTTGGGAAGAACCGATGAAGTTTCCGGAAGAGATATTGATGAATGTTGTATGAGTTCGCTGGTGACGAATGCAGATTCCGGTGATCTTGAAGATTCCGGCGACAGTTATCGGTGATAGTTGCGGTGGTCGGAGCAGTTAGAAGTTGGCCGGTGATGGTTGTTAGGGTGGCCGGAGGGCTTTGCATGCCGGTCAGGGAGTGGTGTCCGTCGGAGTTGCATGCATGAGAGGGAGTGTGGAGGTGGAAACACGTGGAAAGGGAGTTGGGACAAGTGGCTTGGAGGCTGAGAGAGAAAGTGCCAAGTGGCCTGTGGAGTTGTGAGTGGAAAATTGAGGTGGCGGGAGATTGAGATGGAACGTGGCAGTGGTTTTATAGGACATGTGGCACCTGGACTTTGACTTGGGCCTCTGAACTGGATAAATGGCCCACACGAAAATGATTAATTCTGAATCAAATAACACTAATTAATGCCATGATTAAACCCTAAATCAATTAAGATGATTATTAATGTTGATCAGCAATTCAGTTAATGGAAAATGGAAGTTAAGACTAATATAGACCTGATTAACAGCTAATTAACACTATCAAGAAATTAATCTGAAAAAAGATTTAAACTATATTAATATCCATTAATATCTAAAAATGAGATTACTCTAGCATTTCTAAACCTACTAATCATCATAAAAGAACTATTAAACCAATTTTAAATCTATTTAAAATTCTAATAAAAAGAACTAACCTATTAAACTATTTAAAAACATTTAGTAACAATTTTAAAATTCTAAAAAGACAATTCAATCTATAAGAATGTATTTAAAAAAATCCTATTTAATATCTAAAAAATATCTATCAAAACTATTTAAAATCTATTATCTCAAAGAATATTCTAGGAATCATCTATTTAAAATTCTAAAAAAAGAATTAAATTCTATAGGAAAATATCTATTAAATTCTACTAAAAAAATATTAACCTATTTAATATCTAAAAATCAAGTAAATCTATTAAAAAACTATTAAAATGCATTAAAAATCTAGAAAATAAAAGAGAAAATCCTAGAAATGCCAGAAAGTCGATTAAATCGATTAGAGAACAATTGCACAACCATAGCGAAACCCAGGCACCGAGATGGCCTAAAAACACAGGGAACGAGCACCAATTCTCAAAATACGCTTATTCAAACCGGCCTGAATTGCCTGAAACGCCAGGGGCTGCAATCCCGATAAAATCGATCTGACTGAGAAAATTGCAATTCGTGCAGTATGCGAATGCGAATGCAAAATGCGTCGAAACATAAACCAGATATGGGAACCGGTTGGTCAAATTTTGGGGTGCAACACATTTTGGTTTCAAAAGGAGGACAGTGACAAAAAAACAGAAATCTCCAAATCAAACCCAGAGCTCGCAATCGAACCCCAACCAGAAATCCATTCGAAGAAAACCTAAAATTAAGATAAAGACTTATCTTTTTTCGAGCACGTCGCCAGAAAATCTCCGCGAGACGCCGCCCTTCTCACTTGCCATCGCCATAGGAAACCATCTGTCCATACCCTCAAACTCCCGTCGTTTACGCAAGACGCCGTTAACCCTCGCGCCTTCGCCGCTAACCCATCATCGGAATCCCTGCGAAAAAAAGTTTGTTACGTCGTTAGTTTTGATTTCCATTGATGAATTAGTTTTCTCGTTTTTTTCAGGTTTGATTGAGAAATCAAAGAAAGAGATGAAGAAGCTCGAGTAGAAGAAGAAGAACGGAGGGAAATCGAGCGAGAGGAGCAGAAGAAGAAGAAAGGAGGGAAATCGAGCGAGAGGAGCGGAAGAGGAAGAACGGAGAGAAGAGAACGATTCAGGGCGATTAGGGGATTTAGATTTCGTTTCTAGTTTTTTCTTTCTATTGTAATCACATGTAAAACAAACAGGCTAACTATCATGCACCTCACGCATCAGCACCGCACACACCACTTACTACACAATCCAACGATCCACACCGTAGCCTCACGGTAAAACCTCACAACCCGCGCCTCACCGGATCATACGCCCTTCTTAATTAACCCACTAATTAACCCCATTAATCCCTAATTAACCTGATAAAAATTTAGTTTTTTTATTTAAAATGAATTAACTTTTTTTTATAATTAACTAAATCAACTCTAATCAACCTTTTTATCTTAAGATAATGACATTTTAAATTTAATCTCTTTATTTAATCCATTAATTAATTTAATATCAACTTTCTATCAACCTTTTAATTAATTAATTTAATAGTTTTAAATGGACCTTTTACTTATAAGTAAATAAACTAATTAGTCTTTTTAATCAATTTCTAATTAACCTGTTTCACTTTTTTTATAACTTAATAACTTCTTTAAAATAAACATATAACTTGTTTTTAATAAATCTTTTTCATAATAGTTTAATAAAAAAACTATTTTATAATAAAGAAACTTATTTTATAATAACCTTTAATACCTTAATAATAACATTTTTCTTATTAAGAGAAATTCTATTAATTTGTCCTTTTTATAATATAACCTTTTATTTAACCTCCTTAATAATAAAATAATAAAACTTCTCTTCAATAACTAATAATTAATCTATTTAATAAATAATTCATTTGTTAGAAGCTATTTTTGTCCAACTTAAGTAATCCGATTTAATTCAACATTTTAAACACAATCTCACCAAAATAATACAATATATTTTTCTTACAGATCAATTCAAATGAACTAATATAACTTCTTAAAATCAATTCCAACTTCCTCCTTAAAATCAATCCAACCATTTTCTCAACCCCGAATTAAAATTAATCAACATCGTAATTCAATCAATCGTGCACGCTTCCACAGTCACAATTCACACACCTTAGCGCTTTCATGCGTGTGTATGCCTTTACTTTATATGCAATTTATCTTTACCGCATTTACTTTATCGCATTGCATTCCGTCCAAAGGAAGAATCTGCGCATGACCTAAACAATCGTGCGTATGCATCTACATGTGCATCATATTCCCACTTGATCCTTGATCCCATTCAAGTCGATCACTTAAGATAGATCCTACCCCATAGGAAGGACCTTTTCTTTACAACATAGAGACAAACGAAACAACTCAATACAAATATTCAAACATTAGAGAAAGATGTTAATCATCTTAAGCGAGATAGAATCTCCACCCCACAACAAATACAATCTCTCACACTTGTGGCGGTTAAATCTTTCTTAAAATGACAACTCATCTTTTCTCCTAAAATCAATCAACCAACTACCCTAAACCCATAGGAACTTTGACCACAGTCAAAGAACTCCTCAAACCCTTTAGAGGAACTACAAATACTCTGATTCCACTCTCGTAAGGATATGTAGGCATAAGATGTGATATCTTATCGAGTATACTTAGAAATAAACCCATAGGTCTTTCATCCTTTAAGCAGATAAACCTTAGCAATAAAACAAACATAAAACAAGAGGTTCCTGTAGAGTACTACAGAAACTTAGGATGCTAGCACCTTTCCTAAGTTTAACCGACCCCCGAACCTATAACTCTCTAGCTTGTATTTGCATTGCATTGTGGGAATTTCAATCTTTATCCCTTCCTTTGGACAAATCAAAGTTCGGTTGCAAAATGAATTAAAGATTCAAACTAATCAATAGTTTGATATCCATTTTCACCACGACACTGAGTATGCGGCAAAGTTTGAGTCTTTGGTCAAGTTTTTTCCGCATTAAAACTGTGCTGACGCAGAGATGTCAAAGTGTCTCAAGTTTGAGAATGGTTTGAGACTAGAGATTAAGCAGGGAATTGGGTCCAGCAGATTCGTCGGTTTTCGGAACTAGTGAACAAGAGCAGAATTTATGATGAAGATAGCCGAGCTCGATCTACTCACTACAAGCAGCTGAGTGAGAAGAAAGAGAAAGGCCAGTTCAGGGGAAAACCGTATGTGACTTCTAGTGATAAGGGAAAGCAGAAGGCTTCTGATGGGAAAAAGCCAAGTGGGGGAGCGGGTACTGCTCCAAGGAAGTGTTATAAGTGTGGCGAGCAAGGCCACCATGCTGAGAATTGTAAAGCGCTGATGTGTCATCATTGTGGCAAGATGGGTCATAAGGCTAATGACTGCAAAGATGAAGCTCCGACTTGCTTCAACTGTGGAGAGAAGGGGCATATCAGTACCCAGTGTCAGCAGCCAAAGAAGACTGTTATTGCTGCTCAGACGAGTGGCAGAGTGTTTGCTTTGAGCGGTGCAGAAGAAGCCAAGACGGATAACTTGATCAGAGGTACGTGTTTTATTAATGATGTTGAATTGATGGCTATAGTTGATACTGGTGCTACCCATTCATTTATTTCACTTGAATGTGCTAAGAGGTTGAATTTGAATTTGTCTGCTATGAGTGGGAGTATGGTTATTGATACCCCGACTAATGGTTATGTGACTACTGCTTTAGTCTGTTTGAGCTGCCCTTTGACTATTTATGATAGGAACTTTGTGATGGACTTGGTCTGTCTACCTTTGAATCAAATTGATGTTATCCTTAGGATGAACTGGTTGGAGTACAACTATGTTCACATTGATTGTTATAGTAAGACTGTGAGATTTCCTGAGTTTGGTGATGGTGGAGAATTGATGTTTGTATCCGCTAAGAAAGTGGAAAGACTCTTAGAATATGAGACTAAGATGTTTGCTTTGTTTGCTTCTCTTCAAGTGGATTGTGAAGCAGTGGGCGTGGAGCTACCGGTTGTTCGGGAATTTCCTGAGGTGTTTCCAGACGACATGAATGACCTACCTCCTGAGCGTGAGGTAGAGTTTACTATTGAGGTGATACCGAGCACTAGTCCTGTATCGATGGCTCCTTATCGGATGTCTGCATCTGAGTTAGGGGAACTGAAGAAACAGTTGGAAGATTTGCTTGAGAAAAAGTTTGTTCGACCGAGTGTTTCTCCGTGGGGTGCTCCTGTGTTGTTGGTGAAGAAGAATGATGGTAGTATGCGATTGTGCGTGGATTATCGGCAGTTGAATAAAGTGAAGATTAAGAATAAATATCCACTTCCGAGGATTGATGATTTAATGGATCAATTGGTGGGTGCTTGTGTGTTTAGCATGATTGATTTGAGGTTTGGTTATTGTAATACCCCAAATTTTGCCCTAAGATTAGTCGTTTTATCTTGCATCCCATTTCATTTTTGCATTACGTTTAAACTAACCACTAACGGGTGGTGCAGTTGTTTGATTGTTGCAAGAAAATATCATGTGGCGCGCTCTTTTAGTTTACAGGGTTTCTAGTACCACTTTATTTTGAATGAATAAAATAACACAATTGGCAAGAGACCCTGTGTAAGGAGTTGTGAGTGTGAGAGATTGAGAGTTCGAATCCCATCTTCTTCATTTTTGTTATAACTTTTCTATTTTCATAAAAAAAAAATAACAAAAAAAGTTTTTTTTATTATTTAATTATTATTTTCGTATTTTATTTAAATTATTTTTTAAAAAATATTATTTTTTTTACTTTTTTTCATATTATTCATAAAAACATCCAAAAATCATAAAATTAAAAATATTCGAAATTTTTTTATTCTTTTAAGTTTGTTTTAGTTTGTTTTTTTTAGCTTTGACTAATTATTTAAGTTGGGCTTTAAAGTGGACATTAGGTTAGAGTTAACCCTAATTTGTTACCTATATAAACATAAGTTATATTTGAGAAAAGAAAGAAGGAGACAAAAAGAGAAAAACGGCGGCCGTTCTCACGACTTATCAAAAGAGGGGGGATTTTTGACAAAACCTTCAAAGCTTCATCACCGGCAGAATCACCAACAAATCGTAACTCGTAAGATTTCATCAATATCACATTTGGTTTATGTTTTTTTTTTTTTTTTTACAGGAAAAAGAGAAGATTATGGCGGCGGAATGAAGAAGAAGAAGTTGGGTCTTTGGAAAGACAAAGTCTGAAATGAAATGCCAAACCTACCTCTTTTCGTTTATGCCTCCGTTTTATTTTCTTGTCCTTTTCTATTTTTTATATCTTTTGTTTTTTTCTCTTATATATTTTTTTCTTTTTCCATTTTTATTATCATTAATTGGTTTGAGTTTTTATAGATACTAACGTAAGGTTTTCTTAATTAAGTAACTAACGTAATATTTTGCTAATTAAATAACTAACGTAATATTTTGTTAATTAAGTAACTAACGTAATGTTTTTGTAAATATTTTTTTGTATTTCTAGAATAAGAGCATTTGGTAGTATAAAAATAATTTATTTTTAATAAAAACAATTACTTTTCAATAAAAACAATTTCTTTTCAATAAAAATCCAAAAAAAAAACATTTGTTTCTCTAATTAAACTAAAATCACTCTTTTAAAATTTAAAACAGTTTTTTTTAAAGTTAAACCAAAACAGTTTTTTTAAAATAAGATTAAAACATTTCTTAAATAAAAACTAAAATGTTTCTTTAAATTTTAAATTAAAAAACTAAAAAAATTTTTAAAAAAAATTAAAACTAAAAAACATTTTCAAAATTAAAGCTAGATCTTTTTCAAAATCAACCCAAAACATTTTCAAAATCAAATTAATTTTCTTTTTAAATTAAATTTTTTTAAAAAATATAATAATAATAATGTTAAATAAACGTCCAAATTCTTAATTTTTCTTTTTCACTATTTTATTATTTGCCATGAATTTCTGTCTAACCCTTTGCACTAATGTTCTCTGTTTCTCTCCTCAGATTATATTTAAATTATTTGTTCAATTTATTTTGTTCCATGGATGTAATTTACGCGAGGCCATGGTCGCGGTTTTATTTTATCTTTCTTTTTTTGGGATTTGTAATTTACGCGAGTGATCGTCGCGACGCTTTCTTTATTTTCCGCATTTTAATTTCTGCCATATAATATTTTGCCATGTTTGCATGTTTTACCGTTATATTTCCCTCCGAAGGAATTAGGATTAACAGTTTGACCGCTGAGTCAATAACCCTAGTTTCAACCATTTCAAAACCCTAATTAGCTTAGGTGTCCCGCCGTGGACGAAAATACCATTTACCCTAGCATTAGGTCAAAGAGTCGCCGTACTCTGTTTAGGGTTTCCCACCGTGGAATCCCTAATTTAACCCTAATTTCAATTCAACAACTTTAACATAGAAATTGGAGTTTCAAAGACTCCACATAAGCGTTTCCTTAAGAAATGCTTACTCCCTATCGAAACCTTGACCACAGTCAAGAAGTTTCTAACCTCCCTTTCGAGGGGAACTACGATTACTCTGATTCCATTCCCTATCCAGGATACGTAGGCACAAGATGCGAATCTTGCCGAGTAAACTTAGGACTAACCCTTAGGTCTTTAGGTTACTCTATCCCTTAGCTCAATATATATTAAAGCAGATGATAAATAAAAATAAAAAAGCATACAATAAACAAAAGGTTCCTGTAGAGTACTACAGAAGTTTAGGGTGCTCGTACCTTCCCTAAGCTTAACCAACCCCTTACCTAGGTCTCTCCCCGCATTGTGTTTACGATGCAAAAATAGGTTTTTCCTCTTTTGACCTTTTCCTTTGGATAAATCAAAGAGCGGTTGTGAATCAAGAATTGTGATTCAAACTAATTAATAATTTGATATCCTATTTCCACCGCAACAGAAAATGGCGACTTCACTGGGGAGACCGCCATAACTTTTAAGGGTTATCCCTATTTTGTTTATTGTATGATATTTTTCATTATTTATTCTCTTGTATATATTATTATTGTGTCTTGCTTGGGGGGTACCCTGTTATTGTGAGATAAGTCCTAACCCGGACTTGAGTGACCTTATTATAGGAAGGTGAGATATTCGACGAGGCTTGCCGGGAGTGAGTCCCGACCAAGTTGACTCGAGAATCACCGCTCAGTTGAGACCCTTTCGAAAATGGTTCGGTTGATCGAGTGCAGTCGTGAAAACTTTTACTATTTTCGATTGGAGTCTATGATATTGAGGACCGTAGTACCTTAACACCACCTTGGCCTTATATAGGACGTAGTGCGGGAACTATGTGGGAGTAGTCCTACAATGGTTGCTACGCGATGCTACACTCAAAAGAGGTTCTCTTGAGAATATTATCAACCCCCGAGTCAGTCGGAAGGTCGATAATATCCGAAGGAAGGGCTGATGACTTTGGGCACTTCTTTAGAACCTTGTTCTGCAGGTACAACTAACCGTAGTACATACCTTATGGGGATGGGTAGACCCTAACTCCTTGCACATACCTTTAACCTATGACTTGTGAATATATGTGCATTGCATCCATCAAAGCATCACATTGCATCACATTTCATGGAATTCAAACCTTATTTATGAATATTGCAGGATACCATGAATTACAAAAAAAAAACACTTTGAGATATTCTTTTAAAAGTCTTAAGTTAGAGGACCTAAGGAAGCTAGGAACATTGGTTCAAGATCAACAAAGGATTTACAAACAAGTATGGAAGGCCATTATCTCTGTTGAAACTTCAAGTAGACGAAGGTTTCCTTTCGAATTTGTTACAGTTATAGGATCCAGATGATCTTTACCTCTAGATTCCTCGAGTATCAGCTCTTGCCTACCCTAGAAGAGTACTCTCAATTGGTGGGGTTATTTATTCTGAAGGAGTCTTTGTTCCCTTTCTTGGAGGTAAATCCTAAAGAACAAGACTGTTGCTAAAGCCATATGCTCGAAGTTATCTGATATCAAAGGCCATATGATCACCAACAATTGTGAAGACTTTTCCAACATACCCTTGCTTGGTTTTGATGAAGGATTTATTTTCCTCTAACTCTCGATTTACCTTTTGAAGATAGGTTCATCCTCAAAAAGGCCTAGCCCGAAGAGCAGAGCAAGGGGAAGAACAAGAAGCTTCCTTAGGGTCATTATTAACTTTTATTTAGCTATTATGCCAAGAATTTTCTAAGAATGTTATTCGTAATCCGTTTTCAAATTAATAAACAAAGTTTTGGCATTCTGCGATATTCGTAAATATTTGAATTTCATGAAATCATTTTGCATTTTAGCATCATATTTTGCATTGCATGTGTCTCTCGGTTTCTCATACTCGGTTCCCTCGCCTTCCAGTTTTGTCACCCTGGGTCCTCCGCATCAGTACAACACTAGAGCCCAGGCTCGAAAAAGGATGGAAGAACAAAATCAAGAGATTGACCGTGTCAGCCATGAACTCGAAGATCTTCGAGGAAGTGTGGGGCAGATTATGGAGATGCTGCAAGCCCTTAAGGTGAAGATGGATAATCAACCTACCGTTGTTTCTGCAATTACCAATACTGTTGTAGATCCTCAACCAGCTGTTACTGTCGAGAACATACCTCCTTAGAATCGTCAATCCAGTTCAGTTAATCCTACTGTTGCTCAACCAGTTCGACGAGTTACTCCTCCGAAGTGCAAAACTCCGAGCGTTGACCACCATAAAGGACCTACACGTCCGAGGAATCGCTCAATGGCTACTCATCAACCTTGGCAACCTCAGCAGAATTATGTTCAATGTTATCCAATTCAGTATGCTCCACAACCCTATATAGCTACTGTTGCACCTCCTTTTAGTCAGCAATTCCCTACATATCATCCTGTGCAACCGGCTCCAGTCTATCAGCATCCGGTTTATCAGCCTGCACAAGCTCTTATCAACTGTCAACGAGTGCCCAACGCTCCCGTGTGCCAACCATCAGAGGAGACGATACCTCGTCAAAATAGAAGACCATACAAGCCTTGTCCTACGATCCCAATGACGTTCACTGAGTTGTATCCTTTCTTAGTGCAACAAGGTCTGGTTGTTACCCGAACTTTGGGTCCACCTCCCAATCCGGTACCTGTCAATTACAACGTCGCCGCTCATTATTTATTTCATGAGGGTACGCCTGGTCACGATTTGGAAGGATGTTACGCGCTTAAGAATATTGTTAGAGATTTGCTAGAAAAGAAGGTCCTGTCTTTTGACGATCCTTAGCCGAAAGTCAAGACTCCTCTCAGGGTGTCCCAGGGCCAGAATCAAGCTCTGCAAAGCCTGTTTTCAACATATCTCAGCCAGTTACTTCTCCTGTGAATCTGCCAAAGCCGGTATTTATTCAAAGGCCTAGTTCACTTCATTTCAGCAGCCCTCCAGATAATGTGACCACGACCGACCAAGAATCTGGGAAAGTTAGTCTGAAGGAAGATTCGAAGATTGATACTGAAGCATTGACCGATCTAGCTGGGGAAAGCAAGGCGACTCATTCCAGTGAGGTTGCGCCAAAGGAAACCACCACTACCATGCCGGTCGCAGATGCGAAGACTTCATAAACACATTTTGAAGGACTTTGAGACATTTCATTTTTGCTTATTTATATGTTATTTTCGTTGATTAAGCATAATTAACATGTATGAACTCGTTTATTTTGAATAATTAATGCAATGCATATTTGTCTTGAATAAATCCATTCGTTTCACTCATTCAAAATATTTTTTTCATAAACTTATAATGCCAACATTATCCGATCTCTTTCTTTGATAGAGAGTTGGGAGGAGGATGATGAACTAAAAACATCATATCGTTTGTCGTATGATTTCAATTAAAACCTGCTAATGATGTAAGACATTGTTTCAAATCCCAAACAATGGAGACATAAGGATGATAACCCCTCTTTAACCCCTTTGAGCCTTGAAGTAGGAGTTTTCTTCTTTTCCAAATTAAAACCCTTATTTTAACCTGGGGCAGGGTAGTTTTTCAATTAAACCAATCGAGCGCGCAGACTCTCACAAAGGAGGAGCGAACCTTCGAGGATCTATTTTATCCCTAACATCTTAGGAAGTTAGAAGTTGATGACCATACCTCTACTACTAAAGAGTGGGGCAGTCACGAGCCTTTCAAAAGAGTCACACGACTTAGTCAACAAGAATAAAAAAAATATAGTCCACTAAGTCAAAACCTATGAAGGAGACTTAGGCAAAACTGGGGCATCCTGCTGGACTCCAAAGTCAAATCCAAAAGACGTCATCCAGGAAAAAGTTAGGGAATGAAAAAATATAACAAAAACAAGGGATTACAATAAAAAAATCCCTAATAAAAAAACAAAGTCGTGGGACCAAACCAAAAGACAATAGGTGAGTGACTGCCATGTCCAAAGCCTCAATAAGTTCTCGGCCATATCAAATCTGATTGAGATATGAGTGCTCGCATCCGGTTAACTAAATTAGGATTGGAGAACATCAAGAAGAATGGGTGGGTACAAATGACTTTGAGCCTTTATCCTTTGTTTCTTAAACCGTGAACCAAGCCACGATACAACCTTTAAAAGACCTAATTGAAGTAGGAATTCTTTTGAAAGCATACTCGACGAGATAACGTTTCCTGACTCCTACGAGCTATACTCAATTTACCGTTGGCATTACAAGTTAAATTCATATCCTAGCTAGTGATTTCGTTCGCGAGTTATAGCGATATCTTTTTCAAAAACAAAAATTTCAAGACAAATATATTATTGCATTGATAGTTTCAGGATAGCATTTCACGCGTGTCAGTTTTACTTGATATCTTAGAAACTTACATATAGATGTCACAGATCCTGCTAAACAGGGGAAGATGGTTTCCAGTTTTCTCATCAATGCGAGCCTGACATTCTTAAGAGCTATTTTTGAAGACTCGGTCATGTCACCGTCAATCTGAGCCAGTTACGTCGAGATCTAACAAATCTCTCCAAGAGTTAGAAAACAGTGGGGCATCTGGACTCCATGTTTCTCTGTAAAATCCTCTTGAGCTGACTTTTCCTCACGAAGCAGGTACTCAGGGGCATGATATTTCCAAAATGGCGACTACGAAAAAGTCCATTGAGATCAAAATTAGCTTCGTTTCACGACATTCTTCATGCACCCGATGGATTTTACTCCTGGCGGTCTTCATTCCCCAATAAATCTCATCTTTGCAGAATCTACATCTTAACCATTGCCTCAACACAGTCCCCAGAGATACTTTAAGCTGACACAGTCCCCAGAGAGACTTTAAGCCGACACAGTCCCCAGCGAGACTATAAGCTGACAACACTTTGGGCTGAGCCGGTAATCTCCAAGACAGTAGAGATCATACCAGCATCTTCCCAGTAACATTCCCCAGCGAGACTTTAAGCTGACAACACTTTTGGGATCCACCCGATAAATCCCAAGTGACTCTTAAGACTGCAGAGACATCTCCAGTATCCTCCAAGTGATATACAGTCTTGAAGACCCATTCTCGGTAGGATCACCTGTTCCTCAGTGGAATTGCCTTACTTTCCTCAGGAATATTCCCCAGGAGTGCCAGGTTTTCCCCAAGAAGTCAAGATACTGTCCTCACGAATGTTTGTTGATTTCTCCCCAGTAAATCCGATGAACTCTCCAGGGAAGTTTGATATACTTTATCCCCAATCGGACGTACCTTTCCCCAGGAAGCCGAGGTGCTATTCCAAGGAAGTTGCTACACTCTCTCCATGAAGCTGCCTAGCTCCACACCTGCCTCATACAGCGGATATTTATTTTATCCCCGGAAGTCTATGATCCAAGAGTTCTTGAGCTGATTATGGTACATGATAGCAATCCCTCACGTGAAGTCATGACATCTTATCCCCATGCGGAGGTCATGAATCCCCAGTTGAAGTCAGGGCATCATACTCTCCGGTGAAGTCGTATCGCATCCCCATGTGGAAGTCATGAGATTTTCTCCCCAGGGAAATTTTAACTTTGAGGCCAGATTCGGTCTTACCATCAACTATTCCTATCCTCTAATAGATGTACTGTTGCAGAGGTCACTGGGTATTCCTGTCGAGATGTTTATTTCATCTCATGTCTCATCTCTCATCTTTTTTGTCAGCATAAGCATAAGCATGAGCATTACATACTCATTTTCATTTCATTGTCATACGCATGAACATACACATTCGTATACACTTTGGCATACGCATTAGCATTTGCATGCTTGCTATTTGTCGTCATCCTTGTCGTTACCGCCGAGTAACTGGGTTTGTCTGCTCTCTCCAAATAGATCGTCAGCCCTAAGCATAAAATACCTACTTGTTTCCAGTTTCCCCACAGAGTTCAACCCTCGTGGACGATGGTTATTTCCGTTACCTTTCCGCGTTAGGATAAGGTAGTCCCCATTCGAGTCCGTTTCCTTAATGGAGTTTTGTTTGTCCGTTCTTTCTAGCCTAATTCTAGATCGAACTTCAGTCCCGTCGGTCACTGAACCTACCTGGACGTGCATTTATTTTGCGCTATCTTTCAAGAAAAGTATTTACAATCCTTTGCAGATATGCGACAGTTCTTTCCCGAGAAGCTTATCACTACATTGCACAATAGACAAGCAATCGTTCCCAGCCGAGGAGCTTATCACCTACCTTACACTTTACAATACACTCTATAATTGATCTTCTCATACAAGGAGCTCATTATTACATTACAGTGATCTAGATGTTTGCCATCATCACAACATTCTTTACAATTTACATTACCCTCGGTGATCTAGATGTTTGTCATCATCACGACCTTCTTGACAATTTACATTAGCTGTTACTACTTAGTGATCTCGATGTTTGCCATCATCACAACCTTCTTTACAATTTAAATTACATGTTACTACAGTGATCTAGATGTTTGTCATCATCACAAAATTCTTGACAATTTACATTACAGTGATCTAGATGTTTGCCATCATTACGACCTTCTTTACAATTTATGTTACCTGTTGTCACTCAGTGATCTAGATTTTGCCATCATCACGACTTTCTTTACAATTTACATTACCTGTTACCACCTCTACAAGCAGTTCTCACCCGAGAAGCTTATTATTGCCACTCTTGCAAATAAGCGGCATTTCTCGCCCGAGAAGCTTATCCTATCTTCGTTATGACTTGCAGCAAATGGCCATCTCCAACGAGCAGTTTGGTTTCCATTTCCCGTATCATTTTGTAGAAAGGGGAGGTTTGAGCGGAATCATATTCAGGAGAGCACAAATCTTGAAGTATGAAGAAGTTCATTTACCCTTTAGTAAAAGAAGGAGCGGAATCATATTCAGGAGAGCACAGATCTTGAAGTATGAAGAAGTTCGTTTACCCTTTAGTAAAAGAAGGAACGGAATCATATTCAGGAGAGCACATATCTTGAAGTATGAAGAAGTTCGTTTTTACCCTTTAGTAAAAGAAGGATCCGAATCATATTCGGGAGAGCACCGATCTCGAATTATGAAGACGTTTATTTTATCCTTTAGAAAAAGAAGAAACTGAATCATGTCCAGGGAGCACAGACTTGAGACATGAAGAAGGTTATATTATCAATCAATCTATTATCCACAGATAAGCAGCAGTCTCTTTATTTGAGAGCTTATCCAGTTTGGCATATAAGTCCCTTCCAACGATAAGTGGCAGTTCTCTCTCGAGAAAGCTTATCAGGGCGTTTCCCATTTAAGCCCATTTATTTTGGCATACAGCCGGTTTTACCCTATATATTTTCTACGGATTCCTAAATCCCGTTTGATCCTGTCACAAGGGAAAGTTTACAGAAGCTCGAATGTTATTCTTTGCTCAATGCTCCAGCATCTTGTTAATCGATCCTACAGTCGTGCAGATCCATTTTTATCATTTAATTTTACATATTCCCCAGTGGAGGCCGTCTCGCCGGTGCCATCTCCATTGAGGATCCCGCTCTTACTATTCCTTTTTCCTAAAGTGATAATTGGTCGTACTCGCACCAGTTGACTATCACTTTAGAATTCCCCAGTGTCGTGCTGTCACCCAGTGCGTCGTATTCCCAGTGTGGTTCGTTCGTCGCGTTTGTCCCCTATGTCGTCGTGTCGTCTGCATCTCTGCATTTACCATTCCATCATATGCACCATACTAAATTCATGGCATTGTCAGCATTATAGTTTATTTTCGTTTTGTCCATAGCATTACATATCACTGCATCTAAGGGCAAAATTTTTGGTTATCTATATTTAAATCCCTCCACCATGATTTCTCGAGCCTTCGTCGCTCAAATCACCCGGTGAAGCTATTTAAATAGGGGCAACTGTAATACCCCAAATTTTGCCCTAAGATTAGTCGTTTTATCTTGCATCCCATTTCATTTTTGCATTACGTTTAAACTAACCACTAACGGGTGGTGCAGTTGTTTGATTGTTGCAAGAAAATATCATGTGGCGCGCTCTTTTAGTTTACAGGGTTTCTAGTACCACTTTATTTTGAATGAATAAAATAACACAATTGGCAAGAGACCCTGTGTAAGGAGTTGTGAGTGTGAGAGATTGAGAGTTCGAATCCCATCTTCTTCATTTTTTTGTTTTTCTTTATTTTTGTTCTAACTTTTCTATTTTCATAAAAAAAAAAAATAACAAAAAAAGTTTTTTTATTATTTAATTATTATTTTCGTATTTTATTTAAATTATTTTTTAAAAAATATTATTTTTTTTCTTTTTTTCATATTATTCATAAAAACATCCAAAAATCATAAAATTAAAAATATTCGAAAATTTTTTATTCTTTTAAGTTTGTTTTAGTTTGTTTTTTTTAGCTTTGACTAATTATTTAAGTTGGGCTTTAAAGTGGACATTAGGTTAGAGTTAACCCTAATTTGTTACCTATATAAACATAAGTTATATTTGAGAAAAGAAAGAAGGAGACAAAAAGAGAAAAACGGCGGCCGTTCTCACGATTTATCAGAAGAGGGAAGATAGCTTCATCATCGCCAGAGGACGAACATCAATACCTCCATCAAATTTCATCACCGGCCAAATTTCAAACAGTAAGCATTCATCTTGGTAGTGTGGCTTTTTTTTCTCTGTTTGTATTTCAGGTCAGCTTAAAGAAAAGGAGAAAAATGAAAGGACATGCCTACGAAAACAGAGATGGAACAATTTCGAAAAACATGCATGATGTGCCTCGGCCGCAGAAGGGGGAGGAAGACGTTCTCCAAATCCTAATAAAGTCAATGTTTATAGAACTCTCCTTTTGCCCATTTATTTGTTTCTATTAAAATCTGTTTTAATTTACTGCATTATTATAATAGTAACATGTATGTATAAGTTTAGGTACTGTTAAATCATTTTTTCGGTTACTTTACTAGTTAGGTGACTTAGTTTTTTTTAAAAAGAGAAACTTAATTTATTTTAAGCAAAAAGGTCATTCATAAAAAGTTTTTTTTTAAGTAAAGTTTGATTCTAAATTTTTGTTTGGTTAAAATCCTTGTTGAAATTGACGGCAAATTTAAAAGCAGGTTTTTTCTTAATCAAAACAAAAACTTTAAAGTTAAAATGGTTTCGTTAATTAAATTAAACAGATTTTGTAAATAAAATTACTCTTTAAAATATTGTTCTTTTTAACCTTAACATAAACGTTTTTTATTAATTGCAATAAGATCTACACATATTTTCTCTTTAAGAATTAAATTTTTTCTTTAATTAAATTAAAACTAATGTTTAAATGCAAAAAATATGATTTTCTCTTCTAAATAAAAATTAAAAAAAAACTAAAACCTTTTGTGAAAATTAAAATTGAATCCTTTTTTAAAATTAAAACTAAAACATTTTTATTAAAAACCATTTTTTTCAAAGTTAAGATTAAATTTCTTTTTTTCAAAAAAATTAAGAATAAAGTTTTTTCAAAATTAATAAAATAATAAAATTCCAAATTGCATTTTCTTTCTTTCATTATTAACTGCTTTATTATTTGCCATTGATTTCCGCCTAACTTTTTTTCTCTCACTAACATTCTCTATTTGTTTTCCGCTAGATTTCAGTTGGTCTCTGATTATCATTAGTTAAATTTTTCATTATCATATTTGTATTTGTTTCCACGGATGTAATTTACGCGAGGCCGTGGTCGCGATTTATTTATTTTGGGATTTGTAATTTACGCGGGTGATCGCCGCGATGCTTCCTTTACTTTCCGCACTTTAATTTCTGCCACATAATATTTTGCCTTGCATGTTTTACCGTTATTTTTTTCCCTCCGAAGGAATTAGGATTAACAGTTTGACCGCCGAGTCAATAACCCTAGTTTCAACCGTTTCAAAACCCTAATAGTCTAGGTGTCCCGCCGTGGACGAAAACGCCCTTTACCCTAATTTAATTAACAAATTCAACGTAGAAATAGGAGTTTTAAGACTCCACGTAAGCATGTCCTTAAGATATGTTTATTCCCCATTGAAACCTTGACCACAGTCAAGACGTTTCTAACCTCCCTATTTAGGGGAACTACGATTACTCTGATTCCATTCCCTATCCAGGATACGTAGGCACAAGATGCAACGTCTTGCCGAGTAAACTTAGGACTAACCCTTAGGTCTTTAGGTCACTCTATCCCTTAGCTCAATATATATTAAAGCAGATAATAAATAAAAATAAAAAAAGCATACAATAAACAAAAGGTTCCTGTAGAGTACTACAAGAGTTTAGGGTGCTAGTACCTTCCCTAAATTTAACCAACCCCTTACCTAGGTCTCTCCCCGCATTGTGTTTACGATGCAAAAATAGGTTTTTCCTCTTTTGACCTTTTCCTTTGGATAAATCAAAGAGCGGTTGTGAATCAAGAATTGTGATTCAAACTAATTAATAATTTGATATCCTATTTCCACCGCAACAGTTATTATCAGATTCGTGTTAAGCCTGATGATATTCCGAAGACAGCTTTCAGGACGAGATATGGACACTATGAGTATACTGTGATGCCGTTTGGAGTTTCGAATGCACCTGGCGTATTCATGGAGTATGTGAATAGGATTTTCCATCCTTATTTGGATCAGTTTGTAGTGGTGTTTATTGATGATATTTTGATATATCCTAAGTCTGAAGAACAGCATGCGCAACATCTAAGAGTTGTATTGCAGGTTTTGAAAGACAAAAAACTTTACGCCAAGTTGTCTAAGTGTGAGTTTTGGTTGAAGAAAGTGAGTTTCCTTAGCCATGTGAATTTCTAGTGGAGGGATTGTTGTTGATCCGTCGAAGATTGATGCTGTGTTGCAGTGGGAGGCTCCAAAGTCTGCTACTGAGATTCGAAGTTTCCTTGGGTTGGCTGGTCATTATCGCAGGTTTATTGAGGGTTTTTCTAAGATGGATTTGCCATTGAATCAGTTGACTCGAAAGGGTCAAGCTTATGTGTGGGATGTTGCTTGTGAGAAGAGTTTTGTAGAACTCAAGAAGAAGTTGACGAATGCTCCAGTGTTGATTTTGCCAAATCCGAGTGAGTCTTTTGTGGTGTATTGTGATGCGTCGAAGATGGGCCTTGGGGGCGTATTGATGCAGAACAGTCAGGTTGTTGCTTACGCTTCCAGACAACTGAAGGTTCATGAAAGAAATTATCCTACGCATGATTTAGAGTTGGCCGCTGTGGTGTTTGTGTTGAAGATTTGGAGACATTATCTATTTGGGTCCAGATTCGAAGTGTTCAGTGATCACAAGAGTTTGAAGTATTTGTTTGATCAGAAAGAGTTGAACATGAGGCAGCAAAGATGGCTTGAACTTCTGAAGGATTATGATTTTGAATTGAGTTACCATCCGGGTAAGGCTAATGTTGTGGCTGATGCGTTGAGTATGAAGTCCTTACATATGTCGATGCTTATGGTTCGAGAGTTGGAACTGATTGAGCAATTCAAAGATATGAGTTTGATTTGTGAAGAGACTCCTAACAGTGTGAAATTGGGTATGTTGAAGCTGACTAGTAGTATTCTCCAAGAGATCAGAGAAGGTCAGAAATCTGATTCGAGTTTGGTGGATCGTCTTGCGTTAATTAATCAAGGTAATAGAGGTGATTTTCGGATCGATGAGAATGGTGTGATGAGGTTCTGAGATAGAGTATGTGTTCCCGATGTGCCAGAAATCAGGAAGAGAATTCTTGAAGAAGGTCATAGAAGCGGGTTGAGTATTCATCCTGGTGCCACAAAAATGTATCAAGACTTGAAGAAGTTATTTTGGTGGCCTAGTATGAAGAAGAAAATTGCAGAATTTGTGTATGCTTGTTTGACTTGTCAAAAGTCGAAGATTGAACATCAGAGACCGTCGAGTCTGATGCAACCGTTGAGTATTCCAGAAGGAAATGGGATAGCATTTCTATGGATTTTGTGACAATTTTGCCGAAGACGTTGAAGGGATATGATTCGATTTGGGTAATTGTTGATAGATTGACTAAATCGGCTCATTTTATACCGATGAGGGTCAATTATTCATTGCAGAAGCTTGTTGAATTATATATTGAGCAGATTGTGAAGTTGCGTGGTGTTTCGTCAAGTATTGTGTCTGATAGAAATCTGAGATTTACATCGAGGTTTTGGGAGAGTTTGCAGGCAGCTTTGGGTACTAAGTTGAGGTTGAGTTCTGCCTATCATCCGCAGACGGATGGACAGATAGAAAGAACTATCCAGTCTTTAGAGGATTTGTTGAGGGCTTGTGTTTTGGATCAAGGTGGATCGTGGGATAGTTATTTTCCGTTGGTTGAGTTTACCTACAATAACAGTTATCATTCTAGTATCGGAATGGAACCGTATGAGGCTTTGTATGGTAGGAGGTGTAGGACCCCGTTGTGTTGGTATGAATCAGGCGAGAGTGTTGTGCTCGGACTTGAAATTGTGCAAGAGACGACTGAAAAGATCAAAATAATCCGTGAAAATATGAAAGCGTCGCAAAGTCGTCAAAAGAGTTATCATGATAAGAGGACGAAAGCACTTGAACTCCAAGAGGGAGATCATGTGTTTCTGAGAGTTACGCCGGTAACTGGTGTTGGTCGAGCTTTGAAGTCTCGAAAGCTCACATTGCATTTTGTTGGTCTGTATCAGATTTCGCAGAAGGTGGGGGAAGTAGCCTATAGGATTGCTTTACCGCCGTCGCTCGCGAATTTGCATGATGTGTTTCATGTGTCTCAGTTGAGGAAGTACATTACAGATCCGTCGCATGTGATTCAGATGGATGATGTACAAGTGCGAGATGATTTAACTGTTGAGGTGTTGCCTGTTCGGGTTGACGAACGAGAAGTGAAGCAGCTACAAGGTAAAGAGATCGCCTTGTTGAAGGTATTGTGGGGAGGACCAGCTGGAGAAAGTTGGACTTGGGAACATGAAGATCAGATGAAGGAGTCGTATCCGACTCTGTTTTCTACAGGTAATTTTCGAGGACGAAAATTCTTTTAAGTGGGGGAGAGTTGTAACACCCCAAATTTAATCAGAATATGTTAATTAATTATTTAATTGAGAATATTCATGTTTCAGTGAATTTCCGGTGGTTTTGTGAACATTAGAAAAATGTGCATTTTCGGGTATTTATTTGATTAATAGCATATAATATTAATTTATTAGTATTATTATTAATTAAATGGAGTATAAGTGAAATAAGGGCAATTTGGACATTTGAGGGAGTTAGAAAGGGTAATGAGGGAAAAGCCCAATATGTGAGTCCCAAGACTAGGTTGGACAAAATAGAGTTCTGAAAGAGAATTTGAATTCATTTTGTGTTAACCGTGAAAATTTGGTGGCCAGAGCTCTGAAGGAAAGGTTGGAGGCAGAAGATCCCAAAGTTAATCGTGAAAGCTATGAATTGACTAAGGTATGGGGAGTATCGCTATTCATGATTTTCTATGTATGCCTTTAGATGTGTTTATGGTTGGTTTATGTGGTTTATGATTTAAGGTATTTTGGGTTGGCTGTGGGAAAATGGGGAATTTGATGATAAGGATTTGAGGTTAGGGGTAATGGTATGTAACACTGAATATTGATATGAGAAAGGGAAACCTTAGGCCTTTGTGGCCAAAACCTTGGACAGTTATATGTTTGACCCTGTAGGAATAGGAATGTTCAGATGTGAGTATCTCTGATGCACTCAGAGCAATTGCAGGAAATAATGATTTAGGCAGTGCAAATGTTACCAGATAGGCCTAATAAACCATAGATTTTGTGTCGTTATCACCGTATGACCGTAGGGGTGTTTTAGGGATGTTTGGGGGCATTGGGTAAGGGAATTGTATGAGTATTTGGACAAGAATCAGTTCTGGTCGTAACAGGTTTTTCATGTCATCGCTCTGTTTGCCTAGCGAGCAAGCCAGCGAAGAATCGCCACAGACTCGCCTAGCGAGCGAGCCAACGAAGGTTCGCTACAGACTCGCCTAGCGAGCAGGCCAGTGAAGGTTTGCCACAGACTCGCCTAGCGAGCAAGCTAGCGAGTGTAGCAGTGTTAGCGAAATTGATCGTTTTGCAGCGATGCCTTGATGTGTAATTCTGGGATTTCTGGGATGGATTACCCCGAGTATGACAGTGGGTTTTGGGTGATGTGTACATGATGTTATGATAGTTTTCTATGATGTATCGATTGAGTTAATATGATGAAATTAGCAAGAATTGATGAACTATGTGATAACATGAGATATGATGATTTTATGTGATGATGATGATGAGTATGATGAATGATGATGCACCATATGTTGTATTGTGAGGATTATTATTGTAACGTGTGCATCATGCACTCATGTGCATCCGGACTTCGGTTCAGAACCTCGATTGCTTTGGCTTCAATCCCACTGTGTGGATGTGAAGTATTTTGATGTGCTCCGATCCTATTGATGGGGATCTATGGAGGGTTGATGGCCCAGTGTCCATCGTGCTATGATGATTGGTACCATATGCATTGAGTTGTGTTGCATTGCATTTATGAGTCTTTTGGATGAATTATGACGTTGTGGCCTTTGAGGCATATTTGAGGATTTGAATGGGTTGAATATGATTGTGATGTCGTTTATGCATTAATTGTTATACATTGATTATTATGAATTGTTTTGTTAGAATACAGATTGGTTCTTAGTTATATCTCTATATTTTGATGATAACTCTTACGAAATTTTGTATTAATAAATTATATACTCTAAATTTTGTTCAAGTATTTTTACTGCAGATATTAAAGTTTATATTCTTCTGAAAGCAAAAAATGGATCTGAACGTTGAACTACGCAAGGCTCTGAAGCATCATAAGCATCTCTTAGAAGACTCTGAGCACTGCCTATAGAAGACTCTGAGCACTGCCTACAGAAGGATCTGAAACAGAAGTTACAGAAGCATCTGAAGCGTAGACTGAAGATTTTGTATGAAGAGTTTCAGGCGTTGTTTTTCAGAACACTCTGATAGTACTATACACTACAAGTACTGAGGATCTGATCTCCAAACTCTATTCTGAATGATTACACGCTAAAGCACACTTGTTGTAATACTCTGATACAACAAACTCTGAAGAACATCAAAGGCTCTGATCACTCTAAGCTCTGATGTTGATTGTTGTGAAATAGAAACTTGTTGAAGAAGAATTCAAAGTTATATCCGTTGGTTATGCCAAATGACTCTTTCCTCTTTTATGCTAGACACACGAACTCAGGCAAAAAGGATTTCTCTGAACGTTCTACTTCTAGGAAAGGTCAAGTGATGTAAAGAGAAAAAAGGTTACAGCTACTTTGCAGACACGGTCTTCAAGCTTGCAAACGTCTGGGACTTCTGTGCCTATAAAAGCAAGTCTTCAACAACATTCTAAAGTTGACGATTATTGAAAGAAATTCATTGAAAAGCTCTCATACAAATTATTTTCTTTGCTGAATTTATTTCATACGTTCTTAAACTTAAGTGTAAATCACAGTTGTGATATAGCTTTCTTAGAAGCATTCAAACACTTGTTTAGTTTTACATTTGATTGTAAAAGTTCCTTGAGAAGACCAAGTTGTGGTCAGTAGTTCTTGAGAAGACTAAGAACAGTTGCTCTTAGTGTTTGCTATTGTAATCAGTTTAATTAATAGTGGATTAAGTCCTTGTGGAGAAAGGAAAATCACTCTTGATAGGGTGGACTGGAGTAGTTGAGTTCAATGAACCAGGATAAAAATCTTTGTGTTTTTATTGCCATAATATTTTCTAAATCCTTATTCAACCCCCCTTCTCAGTATTTTCTCACCTTCAGTTGGCATCAGAGCTCCGGTTCTGTGTGTGCTATCACTTCACCGTGAACAGAAAAGATCCAGTGAGAAAAATACTCTTGATATTCTTTGATTGATATTATGGCTGAAACTTCAACATCCAACAGCAACAACAGATATGAAGAAAGGATAGAATCAGCACAAAACACCCTATGTTTGATGGGGAGAAGTTTGACTATTGGAAGGACAGAATAGAGAGTTTCTTCCTTGGTTATGATGCTGATCTATAGGACTTAGTCATTGATTGTTATGTTTACCCCACTGATGGGGATGGCAAGAAAATTGATAGAAAATCTATGAATGAAGTCCAGAAGAAGGAGTTCAGAAATCATCATAAAGCTAGAACAATCTTATTAAATGTTATATCTCATACTGAGTATGAGAAGATTACCAACAGACAAACTGCATTTGATTTGTTTGAGTCTTTAAAGATGACACATGAAGGGAACTCACAAGTTAAAGAAACCAAGGCTCTGGCGCTGATCCAGAAGTATGAAGCTTTTAAAATGGAAGAATCTGAATCTATAGAAGCTATGTTCTCTAGATTCCAGATCCTCACATCTGGGTTAAAAGTGCTGGACAAAGGCTATTCAACTGTTGATCATATGAAAAAGATCATCAGAAGCTTGCCCATCAAATGGAGACCAATGGTCACTACTCTGAAGCTAGCTAAGGATCTGAACAAGATCAAATTGGAGGAACTAATCAGCTCTTTAAGGAGCTATGAGATTGAACTTGAGGAAGATGAGCCTCAAAAGAAAGGTAAGTCAATTGCCTTAAAATCTAATAAATCTGTTAAAGCATTGCAGGTGTTAGAAAAAAGTTCTGAAGAGTCTTCTTCTTCTGAAGAAGATGAATTGTCCTTGTTGTCCAGAAGAATCAACAAACTCTGGAAGCACAAACAGAGGAAGTTTGAGAACTTCAAGAAGCCAGATCAACGCAAGGAGTCCTCTAGACACAAAAGATCTGGAAAGAAGGAGGTTGTTTGCTTTGAATGCAAAGAACCTGGCCATTACAAGAATGAATGTCCAAAGCTTCTAAAGGAAAAACCAAAGAGGAAGTTTGACAAAAAGAAGAAGGTTCTAATGGCAACCTGGGATGATTCAGATGATTCTGAATCTTCATCAGACTCTGAAGAAGAATGCGCCAACATGGCTCTGATGGCAGGCGTGGAAGATCAGGATGAAGGATCATCTGGATCTGAATCTGACTCTGAATCTGACTCAGAAGAGGTATTTTCTGATCTCTCTAGGGAAGAACTTATTAAAGTTTTATCGGAAGTCCTAAATAACTATAACCAGATTAAGCTCAAATGCAAGAAGCTTAAATGCAATCTTGAATCTGAGAATAGTCTATTAAAATCAGAAGTTGCTGAGCTCAAAGAAAATAATTTGAAAATGAAAAACAAATTTGAAAAAGCTCAACAAGACTCTGAATCTGAAACTAAGTCAAAATGAAAAAATATTTTAGAAGAATATGACTACAGTTTTCAGAAGTTTCTGGCTAAAAGCATAGATAGAAGCAAGATGGCTTCAATGATCTATGGAGTTAGCAGAAACAACAGGAAAGGAGTTGGATATGAATCTTCCTCTGGAAAGGATTCAAATCCAATGCATGTTGATAAACTTATCATTAAGAAGACTCCCTTATATTCTAATTTTAAGTTTGGTCATCTGAATGATATTAAACATACACGTTCTGATCAGAATGTTCCTATGTTTAGATCAAAAGTTAGTCAGAACAAACCTGTTGTAAAAAGACAGAAGTTCAGATAAACTTTTAAGGCAACTAACCCAAAAGGACCCAAAAAGATCTGGGTACCTAAGGATAAGATAATCCCGGTTGCAGATGTATTTAGCAACAAAGTCAAGACGTCAGTCATGGTACCTGGACTCTGGCTGCTCACGTCACATGACGGGAGAAAGGTTTATGTTCCAAAGCCTGGAGCTTAAATCTGGAGGAGACGTCAAGTTTGGAGGGAATCAGAAGGGAAAGATTATTGGCTCTGGTACTATTGGCAATTGTAACCTTCCCTCTATATCTAATGTCTTACTTGTAGAAGGATTAAAGTATAATCTATTGTCCATAAGTCAATTAAGTGACAATGGTTATTACATAATCTTTAATCAAAAATGTTGCAAGGCTGTTAGTCAGAAGGATGACTCAATCCTATTTAATGTAAAGAGGAAGAACAACATTTACAAAATAAATCTTTCAGAACTTAAGGTTCAAAATGTAAAATGCCTTATGTCTGTTAATGATGAGCAATGGGTCTGGCACAGAAGATTGGCGCATATTAATATGAGACGTATATCTCAGATTAATAAACTCAATCTGGTCAGAGGACTTCCTAAGTTGAAGTTCAACTTAGATGCTCTTTGTGAAGCATGTCTAAAAGGAAAATTTTCAAAATCTTCTTTTAAAACTAAGAATGTTGTTTCAACTTCAAGACCATTAGAGTTACTTCACATTGATCTGTTTGGACCAGTGAAAACTGCATCCATCAGAGGCAAGAAGTATGGATTAGTCATTGTTGATGACTATAGCAGATGGACATGGGTGAAATTCCTAAAACACAAGGATGAGTCACATTCTGTGTTCTTTGACTTCTGCAAACAAGTCCAGAATGAAAAAGAGTTTAAAATTATTAAAGTCAGAAGTGATCATGGTGGCGAATTTGAAAACAAATATTTTGAAAAATATTTTAATGAAAATGGCATTGCTCATGATTTCTCCTGCCCTAGAACTTCACAACAGAATGGAGTTGTAGAGAGGAAAAATAGAACTCTGCAAGAAATGGCCAGAACCATGATGAACGAGACTAATCTAGCAAAGCATTTTTGGGCAGAAGCAATAAACACAGCTTGTTACATTCAGAACAGAGTGTTAGTTAGACCTTTTTTGGAAAAGACTCCCTATGAATTGTGGAGGAACAGGAAACCCAACATTGCTTATTTTCATCCTTTTGGATGTATATGTTATATGCTGAACACTAAAGAGAATCTGAACAAGTTTGATTCTAAAGCACAGAAGTGTTTCATGCTTGGCTATTCTAAACGCTCTAAAGGCTACAAAGTATACAATACTGAAACACAGATTGTGGAAGAGTCTATACATGTTATATTTGATGATAAGCTTGGCATTCAAAAGCCAAAGCAGTTTGAAAGTTCTGCAGATAGAGAAGTGTCGCTACTGTGAAAATCGGCGCCGGCAGAACAGAAGGGTCGCCACCGTGCGTTATTTATCCCACAAGAAGGAAAGGAAACGCTAAGAGAAAACCTAACGAAAAGAGGGAAAAGGAATGGTCATCGCAACCATGTCCTGGACTCGGGAGTCGGTTACGCAAGGGGCAGGTATTAGCACCCCTCACGTCCATCGTACTCGATGGGATCCACGCTTGTTGTTTATCTCGAAGGGTTTGTTATTCTATCTACGCTAAGGCTTAGGGACAAAAGAAAAGAAAAGTGACTCGGCAAAGTATCGCACTTTATGCCTACGTATTCCCGTCTGGAACGAGAAATCAGAGTCAATGTAGTTCGCCTAACTACGACCTAAGAAAAGGGGAAAGTTTGCTCGCCAAGATATCGCATCTCGTTCCTATGTACTTTCATCTGGTATGAAAGATCAGAGCAGCCGTAGTTCGGCTTACCACGTGGAGACTAGTACAACCCTAACGTTATCATGCCAAGTTCGTCCTAAGGTTGAAGTTTGCAAAGGGAAGACTACCATAATGTTGTCATACATGGTTTTAAAGCCTAATGTATATCACATTCTACCTTGAACAAGGAAGAATGGAGCTCCTAAGGGAAAGGCAGAGGAAGCAACAGAAAACAGATGAAATAAATAGCATACAGTAAATGCGGATTCATAACAGTAAACATGGAATGCAAGTGAGGGAGCAAGTCATCTCAACCTCAAGCCCATAATGAATGGATAATAAAGTGATACGAGGCCTATTTTAAACATGCAATCTTGGCCACAAGTGATAATAAAGTGATACGAGGCAATAGAACCTACGAATGACATATGTATACTACGATTAGGAATCATAACGCGCTATCATGGAAATATGGAACCTAATGGGCGATTATGTATGATAAAACCAGCCTATCAATGATCTACACATCCTATATAATGTCTATAATAAGCAATAGGAACCCTAGTGTTCATCACACAAACAATTCGAGGCCGTTGGAGCCAAAATAAAACCGAGGACCGTTCGAAAGTCCAAATTACAAGTCCGAATACAAAAATATGGAAAAAATAGCCAATGGTGCTAAAAAATTCAAATAAAAATCTCCAATGCCCTACATCAAGTCACAAACCAGGGGTGAGATATATCATAAAAATATCCAAAGAGAAATGGTCAAATAACATGAAAACATTGCAAGATATCTCATGTATACCAAAGGAAAAGTTAAAATGGAGCATGTCAAAGAAAGCATCCAAAACCAATTAAAATGGTACAATAAAATTCCCACAAAAATATATCAAAATACCTCAGCGTGTGTATGAGATCCCTGCAAAAGGATAGGCCAAAATATGTAATTTTGAGGGGTCAAAGAAAATTCACAACATGATAACATTAGCATTGGCCTTTTTATGACGACCCAAATGTAAAAAATTCTAATAAAATGTCAGAACATGTTAAAAATGTAATTCCAATCATATTAATTTCTAGACATCTCAAGGATTCAGAAAAAAAAATGGGGATCAAAAAGATTAATTTTTCTATTTTTTATGACTATTTGAAGTCAGCATGAAAAAAAAGAAAAATAAAAGAACACATGAGAACATGAATATATGAAGGCAAATGAAAATAAAGTGAGAATAAATCAAAAGTGCAGCTGCCAAGGATCGAACAGGGGTCATGGGGGGTTCCAGGCTGAGTTGGCGCGCCACCTCAATTAATGAGGTGTGATGTGGCTGTGCGTGTGGCGCTTGCGCGGAACGATGAGGGCTGTTGGATGATGATACTAAGTCTTCCATTTGAACCAATCCGACGCATGCTGTTCTTCTTCTCCACTTGAATGAAATTGAAGAGGAAAAATTCTGCATTTTTTTTCACCGTGGCCGGCGGTGGGGGGTGTTGGCCGGAAAACTTCAAACTCCTCTATCTCTCTCAATACTTATCCAAAAGCGGTGATTTTTGAACCAATTTTGTGGGATTTTTTCCAAGGATTAAGAATATTGCCTTAGTTTTTCTTGAGGAGCTCTCTAACTCAAAAACCCTGTTTGAATCTCAAACTTTCAAGAACCAAAAATGTCATGAAAATGCCTTTTTTTTGTACTGGAATCCATGTGGGGGATGAGAGGAATGTAATGCTACGAAAATGGCACAAGAAAGATTAGTAATTATTGAGATATATTGATTTGTTAGTACCTCTAAAAAATGATTCTTAGAGCTTCAAAGAACCACCAAAGCTTCAAGAAAATTATGTGAAAAGGTTCAAGGATTCATGGTAGAGGTATTGGAATGGAAGAAAAGTCTTGGAATGCAGGAAAAACGAAAACTGGATTTTGAGGTGGAGCTTACTTTTTTGTGTTACTACAACAATGGTGTTGCACTAAAAAATTCTCAAAAATTGATGGAAAAATTCTATGGAGTATATTGAATGTATTTGCAATGAGAAAGGATCAAAAAAGTGGAGAGAAAAAGGAATTGAAAAATCAATTTTTCAAATGTAGAAAAATTGTGGGAAAATGGAAAAATGGTGGAAGAAGAAATGCAAATGCCTTGATTTTTAGTTTTTATATTCCTTGCATCATAAGGAAGGTTTAAGGCCCACAATAGTTTCTTGTTTCTAAGCCCAAGCCCAAGATCCATTATGTTACTTGAATTGTAAGAATTCTCGAAATAGGTCATGATAAAAGCTCCAAATGAAAAAAGTAATGTTGCCATTATTCTTAAAACATGATTTCCACTCAAAATAAGCACAAACATGGACTTATTTGATTAAATTTTGAAGACATACCAAACTATGCCTTTTCACATGTTTTCACCAAAGTGACTTTTATCAAACTTCCACCATGAGCCAACCCATTAAAACCTTGAGGTTTAGTTGACCCAATGACGCCATTCGGAGCAACTTTCATGTTGGAAAAAAGTCCATTTGAGTTATGCAAAGTATTGAACTTGACCTGTAATCATAGTTTCCCAACTCATTGATAAGCTTCAGTTGGCCTCTAAGTCAGGGGATGAACCCCACACAAGCATCTGAACTTCTCAAGGGCATGAACCACTTCTTGGTGACTTTAGTGACTCCTCAAGCTCGAATAAAACCTCTAGATAGGCCTCTCTCGATGTATATCACACTTGATCCCCTGCATAAATGCTAATGCAATGCTATGATAATGTTATGATGATGTTATGCTAATGCAAAAACAAGAAGGAAAAGGTTGCGCAAATTTTGGGGTGCAACAGCTTCCCCTATTCAAGCGACTTGGACCTGAATGAGTGAAAAGCGAACGACTTTCAATCAATCAAGGTAAAAGATTGTTGAATACCAAAAGAACCCGGAAATTTTCCAACCGCAGAAATAAACTGCAAACTCTGATTGGGATAGAATCTCATAATGAACATCTTGAACATCCCACCAAGGGAAAGAGAAACTTAATCAAGTAACTCTGCTTCAGGAAACACGTAACTGTCCATGGTCTGAACACCACATGAGCCAAAGGACAATCTTTCGAATCGTCGGAATCTGAATACTCAACGCACGATAGGGCCACATCAAAATCTGTCGGAATCTGGATACTCAACGCACTGACCGGAGCCTGGATGCTCGACGTAACTGGTGATTTCACTGGGGATTTATTGGAGCCTGGATACTCGACGGACAAAACAATACATCACAAACCAAACATTCACCAGAATCCGGACATTCAACGGAGAGAGAGTATTATCGCAACACTTACTAGGATCTGTATACCCAACTGCCTTTATCGGAGTCCGAACACTCAACGGACAAAGCAAAACGTTACAAATTGGAAATTTCACCGGAATCTGGATATTCAACGGAGGAGCCGGGGCTTGAACGCTCAACGTAATACATCGGAGTCTAAACACTCAACGCAAAAAAACTGGAGGCTGACAACTCAACGAAACCACACCGGAGCCTGGAAACTCAACGAAGCGATAAACTGGAGCCTGGATACTCGACAAACACACCGGAGCCTGGATACTCAACGAAGCGATAAACCGGAGTCTGGATACTCGACGGAACAACAAACCGGAGCCTGGATACTCGACAGAACAACACACCGGAGCCTGGATACTCAACGCAACAAATCAGAGTCTGAACACTCAACGAAACCACACCAGAGCCTGGATACTCAACGAAGCTACCAAACCGGAGTCTGAACACTCAACGAAAACACACCGGAGTCTGAACACTCAACAAAGCTACCAATCGAAGCCTGGATGCTCGACGAAAACACATCGGAGTCTGAACACTCAACGAAGCTACAAATCGGAGCCTGAACACTCAATGAAAACACACCGGAGTCTGGATACTTAACAAAGCTACAAATCGGAGCCTGGATGCTCGACGAAAACACACCGGAGCCTGGATACTCGACGGAACAACAAACCGGAGCCTGGATGCTCGACGAAAACACACTGGAGCCTGGATACTCAACGCAACAAACCGGAGTCTGAACACTCAACGAAAACACACCGGAGTCTGAACACTCAACGAAGCTACAAATCGGAGCCTGGATGCTCGACGAAACAACAAATCGGAGCCTGGATACTAGACGAAGATACAAACCAGAAAGAGAATACTATAAATACTTATCAAGATCACCTTACAAAATCTTTACCGGAGTCCGGATACTCGACGAGAGAAAGAATCAATACAAACTGGAGATTACCGGAGCCTGGATACTCGACGGAATAACCACGAACACTAATAGGGGTCTGGACCCTTGCTTGATTTTACCGGAGTCTGAACACTCAATGTACTGACCGGAGCCTGAATACTCAATGTAAAACTGATGTCTGAATACCACAGCTCCATGCTGGGGAGAAAAACTCTGAACAACTTTGGAAGATACGATCTCAACTCTGCTGAGGGGTATACTAACAAACCTAGAGTTACAAATTTTACTGGAGATGAACAGATCTCTGCTGGGGATGAGCAACTCTTGCTGATGGATGGAGTAAAGGTCCTACACGCTCCCTGGAACACATCTTACACTGTTGGGGTCACGAACGACCTGCCAGAGGATATTCCACACATGCCTGGTGGGGAGAAATCTGATCTCGACTCGCTGGGGAACAAACTCATACTTGTACTCTGTGGGGATTAGAGGTACGCCTGACCAACTGCTGGGGAATGATCTTTGATTGTTGGAAAAATGAGCTTCATCCGAATCTCTCGGAGAAATCGCCCCAAGCGTAATGCCCCTGCCCCAGTCTGATTCTTGGGAAGGTTTACGCTGAGAAGAAAATAGATTGCCATGAGACGACCCCGAGATGGCTTGCCCTAGAATCTGGACCGTGAGAGGATCCTTGGTTGAATAGTTCGGATAAGCTCTAGAGGTATGGATAAGAACAAATTCTTTTCCTCATAGGGTGGCATGCCCCAGCCTTGTAATGGCTTTGCCTCTGATTGACTAGTTTGCGGAGCGGTACCCCCGATTGCGAGAGATTTACCAAATCTCGACCTGATTGCCCTAGATTAACTGATTCTTGGATGGCTGACCTTACTGGGGGTTATTTGATAATAGCTGGCCACAACTCAACGGAGTATTCAGGCGTTCTACATTCTATCCTGATCAAACTTTCCACTGTGGAAACTTTCCTGCGGTCGAGCGCTTACTCGCAAGTAAAACAAGTTGTTCTGCATAAAAGATATATTAAATGCAATGCATATGACAGTTTTTTCTTCAAAACCCAATCCTGTTCACTGGAAAAATTTATGACATATAATGAACGGATCAATTATCAAAGTGTCAAAATTAATACAACGTTGTAAGAGGAATCCTTTTTGGAGTCAGTTTCGATGCGATCTTTACCGAAGTATGCCCTCGAACTAAACCTGTTTCAATTAGGACTTTTGAAGGTTGTAACGTGGTCGGGTTCACGGTTAACAAGGAAGGATATAAGGCTCAAAATTCATTTTAACCCACCCATTCTCCTTGATGTTCTCCAATCCTATGTTCAGCTAATTCGACCTTAGCGTTCACCTTTCAAAGGTGGAATGATAGGAGTGATGGTTCAGGAAATCACATGCTTTCTGAAGTGACAGTCATTCCCTTTCCGTCTTCGTAGTGCCTGGAGTCACACAATTTCGTTCTTGCTTGAGGATTTTTCTCTTGTAATCCTTTTCGTTTTTTTTCTCGCTTTTTCCGTTCCCTAACTTTTTCCTGGACTAACACTTTTGATTTTTTGATTCTGAAGTCCAGCGGGATACCCTAATTTTTGCCTAAGTCGCTTATTCACAAGATTTGATTTAGCAGGCTTTTTCTTTTGATTTTTTTTGAACCAATCATGTGACACTGGCTTGTCTGACTTGTTAAAAGAGATTGTGACTGTTTCACTCCTTATCGGCAAGGTTTAACCATTGTGGTCCTTTAGGAACGACCTATACAGGTGTGATTTATCCTTGAACGGACATTCCTTTTGCAATTCAGACGCTTGGTCAAATTAACTGACGCCTAACTTGCCCCAGGTTAAGATTGAGGGTTTTTCATTTTCAGAAACAAACTCCTACTACAAGGCTCAACGGGGTTGACAAGGGATTATCTTCCTTATATCTCCGGTGTTTATGGATTTGAAACAATGCCTGTATATCGTCAACAGGTTTTTCTATCCAATAGCATACAATCAGAAGTTTACACGTCTTTCGGTTTCGTCATCCTCCCCGGATTCCACTTAAACAAGCGTTTGAAATAAAAGATAGCAATAAAGTGAACACGAATGGATTAATTCAAAACATGCATATTTATTTCATTATCAATATCAATTGAGAAACGAAGAGTTTTACGAGCGAAAATTGCACATAGACAGGGAAGAAACTACAAATGCAAAGCAATGACATGCAAAATGCAGATTGCCAGCTTCTGAGAACTGGGCTTCTTGTATCTTGACTTGTGGGCGACTCAGCCGCTTCTGGCTTGTCCGTGGTTTGGCAGAGGATTCTGTACCACATTGGGCGCTTCATGCGAGAAGTTTATGGCTTTACTGTCAATTAAATCTTGCAGCTTGTGCTTAAAAGCCTTACAATCGTCAATGTTGTGCCCAGGTGCCCCCGAGTGGAACTCGCAACGGGCATTTGCATCATAGCCAGGTGGTGGTCGGCCTGTCAGAGGGGCCAAGGTTCTCTTCTGGATTAACTGCAGTTGTAGTAACGTCTGAAGCATCTGGGAGTACGGCATTGGCGGCGTATCGAATACTCTATTTGCTCCCCTTGAATTTTGGTACTTCCTGTAGCCCTGTTGATTCTGCTGCTGTTGTGGTTGTTGTTGTTGTGGTGGTATCGGAATGATAATACTTGCAGCCTAATGATGATGACACTGATCTTAATATCTGCCTCTGCTTCTACCCCGAGAGCTTGACACAGAATTAGCGTCGCCTTCACGCTTTTTATTTCCGAACACTTTCTTTCCTCCACCTGACGAAGGTACTTCTACGGCCTGAATTTTCCCAATCTTGATGCCGTTTTCTATACGCTCACCGGTGATGACAAGGTCAGAGAAACTCTCGGACATACAATTGACGAGCTTTTCATAGTACATCCCAGATAACATCGATACAAACAAGTCAATCAACTCTCTCTACCATTGGAGGCTGCACTCTGGCTGCAAGCTCACGCCACCTCTGGGCGTACTCTTTAAAAGATTCCCCGCTATTCTGGACGGCATTTTGAAGTTGGACCCTGTTGGGAGCAAGGTCACTATTGTACTGGTAATGCTTCACGAATGCTTCAGCCAAACCCTTCCAACTGCGAACCTGAGAGGGTTCCAAACCCATATACCATTCGAGCGACGGCCCTGACAGGCTATCCTGGAAAAAGTGCATGAGCATCTTCTCATCATTTGAATAGGCTGACATTTTTCTGTAGTATGAACGTATGTGCACCTTTGGGCAAGTGACACCTTTGTATTTATCAAAGGTAGGAACTTTGAACTTGTACGACACTCGTAAATCAGGGATCAGCCCTAAATTGGCCATGTCGAGCCCCATGGAGTCCTGATTTGTTATGTTCCTCATCTGTTCCTCCAACATCCTGAATCTACGATCAGCTTCAGCAGGCAGCTCAACACCTACATCCCTCATAGAGAACACGTCGTCCTGATGATCTTCATTCCATCATTGGTCCCTATTGCCATACCCTGCGTAGGCACCCTCTGGACCATAGACGTTTCGATTGACGGTGTAACCATACCCAGCGTTACCAAGACCGTGGTTAGCAGCACCAGGTCCAAACCCAGCATTATGAGTACCATTACCACAACCCAAGTTAACAGTATTACCAAGACCTGCGTTACCAGCATTACCCAAACCTGCATTACCAGCAGCATTACCCAGACCAGCGTGGCGGACGCCAACATCACTACCATTCCCAGCCCCTGCAGGAGTTGGGGTGCATCCGGTAGGCACAACAGTGGCGTTAGGAATTTCTTTATCGTTGCGGGGAGTATTAGCAGCAATACCTCCGTGAAGAACTCCATTAAGATCAACCCTAGCTACCAGGGGCTGGACCATTGTTCTCAGTTGCTCCTGTCCTTGAGCCATACCTTGCATGACTTCCATGAGCTGAGTCATGCGCTCCCTCATCTCTTGCATCTCAGTCTGAACGTGATCCATGGCTTTCTTGAGATTGTTTCTAGTAGGATACTGGTGAAGTCTCTGGTCAGCAATCCTGAAACAACTCTGAAAAGACAACAGAACATAAGAACGAGGCTTAAGAAGGTACCTGCAAACACAAAGAAAAATACGCAAAATGCTAACAATGTATATATGCATATGGAATATTTCCCTTGATTCTAGTTCCGGGTGAAACACATGACAATGGAAACCCCTCAGACAACAATAGTAAAAAACTCCTCATATACAGATGGAAGACCACATAGGTAGTTACAAGCACAAGTATCTGAGCACGAATGACGTCAAGCGAGATAGCTAGAATCAAAGGGAATATGCACCTACAATGTTAATGCAATGTCATGTAATTAATGCAGATGAGAAATGCAAAAATGCAAGGATGCTATAGGGGATCAAGGTAGTTGTGTTGTGCTGTAGCAATAATAATCAGAAGCTGAGTGTGTTGTAGCTTGAGAATAACCAGAGCTTCGCCTTTGCATAACATATATCACTGCATGACATAGATCACTGATACTGAAGACCTCTGATATCAAACCCAAAAGTTCACACTGTAGAGAAAACCGGGTGATCTGGAGCTATAGTTTCCTGCATAACCCAATCCCTCTCACAGGTATGGACCTATCCACTGATAAGGTACGGCATCCTATGCGGGTTCAACGTCACAGACTTTCAAGAGCGATGATACGATACCCAGAAGGTGTGGCATCATCATCCCTTGAAGCAGCCTCACTTAGTTGAATCCCAAATGATAGGTCCCCAGAGTCGACAATCCTCGGGTCAGACAACTTGTCGAGCCCTAAGGGCTAAGCAAGAAGCATCAAAGAGAATCTCGTCCGAGCGCAGATTTCGCGGCTAGCTGGTGCGAGCTAAGCAAGCAGGCTAACCACTACTCTCTACTTCTAAGCCTATGTGCAAACTCAAGCCTAGGTCCGGCTTATCACTCATCTGAATCAATCCCCTCCCACAACAGCATAATAAGGATATAATATAATGCTGAAAATAAACTGCGGGAAAATAAAATGCGGGAAAGTAAAGCTAAGATACAACAGGTATGTACAAAACCCACAAGATAAACAACAAAGCGCTAGGACTGACTCGCCTAGGGGATGGGAAACGGTCCCAGCGTAGGGGATGGGAAAATTCCCCTGCAGCTATAAAGAGTCCCCAGCAGAGTCGCCAGCTGCTGGGGATGACCCAGACAGCTAGGAAGAAAATCCAAGGCGAGACTCGCATAGGAAACCATCGCAGATCCCCAGCAGAGTCGCCAGCAGTCGCTACTGCGAAATTCGGCGCCGGCAGAACAGAAGAGTCGCCACCGTGCGTTATTTATCCCACAAGAGGGAAAGGAAACGCTCAGAGAAAACCTAACAAAAAGAGGGAAAAGGAATGGTCATCACAACCATGTCCTGGATTCGGGAGTCGGTTACGCAAGGGGAAGGTATTAGCACCCCTCACGTCCATCGTACTCGATGGGATCCACGCTTGTTGTTTATCTCGAAGGGTGTGTTATTCTATCTACGCTAAGGCTTAGGGACAAAAGAAAAGAAAAGTGACTCGGCAAAGTATCGCACTTTATGCCTACGTATTCCCGTCTGGAACGAGAAATCAGAGTCAATGTAGTTCGCCTAACTACGACCTAAGAAAAGGGGAAAGTTTGCTCGCCAAGATATCGCATCTCGTTCCTACGTACTTTCATCTGGTATGAAAGATCAGAGCAGCCGTAGTTCGGCTTACCACGGGGAGACTAGTACAATCCTAACGTTATCATGCCAAGTTCGTCCTAAGGTTGAAGTTTGCAAAGGGAAGACTACCCTAATGTTGTCATACATGGTTGCAAAGCCTAATGTATATCACATTCTACCTTGAACAAGGAAGAATGGAGCTCCTAAGGGAAAGGCAAAGGAAGCAACAGAAAACAAATGAAATAAACAGCATACAGGAAATGCGGATTCATAACAGTAATCATGGAATGCAAGTGAGGGAGCAAGTCATCTCAACCTCAAGCCCATAATGAATGGAAAAATAGCCTATTTTAAACATGCAATCTTGGCCACAAGTGATAATAAAGTGATACGAGGCAATAGAACCTACGAATGACATATGTATACTACGATTAGAAATCATAACGCGCTATCATGGAAATATGGAACCTAATGGGCGATTATGTATGATAAAACCAGCCTATCAATGATCTACACATCCTATATAATGTCTATAATAAGCAATAGGAACCCTAGTGTTCATCACACAAACAATTCGAGGCCGTTGGAGCCAAAATAAAACCGAGGTCCGTTCGAAAGTCCAAATTACAAGTCCGAATACAAAAATATGGAAAAAATAGAAAATGGTGCTAAAAAATTCAAATAAAAATCTCCAATGCCCTACATCAAGTCACAAACCAGGGGTGAGATATATCGTAAAAATATCCAAAGAGGAATGGTCAAATAATATGAAAACATTGCAAGATATCTCATGTATACCAAAGGAAAAGTTAAAATGGAGCATGTCAAAGAAAGCATCCAAAACCAATTAAAATGGTACAATAAAATTCCCACAAAAATATATCACAATACCTCAACGTGTGTATGAGATACCTCCAAAAGGATAGGCCAAAATATGTAATTTTGAGGGGTCAAAGAAAATTCACAACATGATAACATCAGCATTGGCCTTTTTATGACGACCCAAATGTAAAAAATTCTAATAAAATGTCAGAATATGTTAAAAATTTAATTCCAATCATATTAATTCCTAGACATCTCAAGGATTCAGCACAAAAAGATGGGGATCAAAAAGATTAATTTTTCTATTTTTTATGACTATTTGAAGTCAGCATGAAAAAAAAGAAAAATAAAAGAACACATGAGAACATGAATATATGAAGGCAAATGAAAATAAAGTGAGAATAAATCAAAAGTGCAGCTGCCAAGGATCGAACATGGGTCATGGGGGGTTCCTGGCTGAGTTGGCGCGCCACCTCAATTAATGAGGTGTGGTGTGGCTGTGCGTGTGGCGCTTGCGCGAAACAATGAGGGCTGTTGGATGATGATACTAAGTCTTCCATTTGAACCAATCCGACGCATGTTGTTCTTCTTCTCCACTTGAATGAAATTGAAGAGGAAAAATTCTGCATTTTTTTCACGGTGGCCGGCGGTAGGGGGTGTTGGCTGGAAAACTTCAAACTCCTCTATCTCTCTCAATACTTATCCAAACGCGATGATTTTTGAACCGATTTTGTGGGATTTTTTCCAAGGATTAAGAATATTGCCTTAGTTTTTCTTGAGGAGCTCTCTAACTCAAAAACCCTGTTTGAATCTCAAACTTTCAAGAACCAAAAATGTCATGAAAATGCCTTTTTTTTTGTACTGGAATCCATGTGGGGGATGAGAGGAATGTAATGCTACGAAAATGGCACAAGAAAGATTAGTAATTATTGAGATATATTGATTTGTTAGTACCTCTAAAAAATGATTCTTAGAGCTTCAAAGAACCACCAAAGCTTCAAGAAAATTATGTGGAAAGGTTCAAGGATTCATGGTAGAGGTATTGGAATGGAAGAAAAGTCTTGGAATGGAGGAAAAATGAAAACTGGATTTTGAGGTGGAGCTTACTTTTTTGTGTTACTACAACAATGGTGTTGCACTAAAAACTTCTCAAAAATTGATGGAAAAATTCTATGGAGTATATTGAATGTATTTGCAATGAGAAAGGATCAAAAAAGTGGAGAGAAAAAGGAATTGAAAAATCAATTTTTCAAATGTAGAAAAATTGTGGGAAAATGGGAAAATGGTGGAAGAAGAAATGCAAATGCCTTGATTTTTAGTTTTTATATTCCTTGCATCATAAGGAAGGTTTAAGGCCCACAATAGTTCCTTGTTTCTAAGCCCAAGCCCAAGATCCATTATGTTACTTGAATTGTAAGAAATCTCGAAATAGGTCATGATAAAAGCTCCAAATGAAAAAAGTAATGTTGCCATTATTCTTAAAACATGATTTCCACTCAAAATAAGCACAAATATGGACTTATTTGATTAAATTTTGAAGAAATACCAAACTATGCCTTTTCACATGTTTTCACCAAAGTGACTTTTATCAAACTTCCACCATGAGCCAACCCATTAAAACCTTGAGGTTTAGTTGACCCAATGACGCCATTCAGAGCAACTTTCATGTTGGAAAAAAGTCCATTTGAGTTATGTAAAGTATTGAACTTGACCTGTAATCATAGTTTTCCAACTCATTGATAACCTTCAGTTGGCCTCTAAGTCAGGGGATGAACCCCACACAAGCATCTGAACTTCTCAAGGGCATGAACCACTTCTTGGTGACTTTAGTGACTCCTTAAGCTCGAATAAAACCTCTAGATAGGCCTCTCTCGATGTATATCACACTTGATCCCCAGCATAAATGCTAATGCAATGCTATGATGATGTTATGCTAATGCAAAAACAAGAAGGAAAAGGTTGGGCAAATTTTGGGGTGCAACAAGAAGTAATTCTCACATACTCTGAAGGCTTAGAGGAGGTTCAAGTGAAAGAGCCAGAAGCAACATCAGATGCAACTCCTTTAGCTTCTCAAATGAACAACTTGAATATTTCTGAAGAATCAAATGTTAGAGGATCATCTTCCAGAATCAAGGACTCTCACCCAGAGGATGTGATCATTGGAAAGAAGGATGACCCCATAAGAACAAGATCCTACCTCAGATCATCTGAAGCGTCATTATTTGGTTTGGTGTCAGTTATTGAACCAACTTTTGTGGATGAAGCTCTGCAAGACAATGACTGGATAATTGCCATGCAAGAAGAGCTCAATCAGTTCACAAGAAATGACGTTTAGGATTTGGTTCCAAGACCAAAAGGATTCAATATAATTGGAACAAAATGGGTCTTCAGAAACAAGTTGAATGAAAAAGGAGAAGTTGAAAGAAACAAAGCAAGGCTTGTTGCTCAAGGTTATAGCCAGCAAGAAGGAATCGATTACACAGAGACTTATGCTCCTGTGGCCAGGTTAGAGTCTATTCGTTTACTCATTTCTTTTGCTGCACAAAATAACATCACTTTATATCAGATGGATGTTAAGAGTGCCTTCTTAAATGGGATTATAGAAGAAGAAGTTTATGTTCACCAACCTCCTGGTTTTGAAAGTGAAAAATTTCCAGAACATGTTTTTAAACTTAAGAAATCTCTTTATGGTTTAAAACAAGCTCCCAGAGCTTGGTATGAGAGATTAAGAAATTTTCTTCTGGAGAAAAATTTTATCAGAGGCAAAGTGGACACAACTCTTTTCTGTAAAACATTTAAGAAAGATCTGTTAATTTGTCAAATATATGTAGATGATATTATATTTGGATCTGCCAATGTTATGCTGGGAAAGGAGTTTGCTCAATGTATGCAGGCTGAATTTGAGATGAGCATGATGGGAGAATTGAGATTCTTTCTGAGAATTCAAGTCAACCAGACTCCAGATTGAACTTACATTCATCAGACTAAATATGTAAAAGAACTTCTGAAGAAGTTCAACATGACTGATAGTAAAATGGCAAAGACTCCTATGTATCCAACAAGCACTCTTGGCAAGGAAGAGGTAAGTAAGAAAGTAGATCAGAAACTCTACAGAGGTATGATTGGATCTCTTCTCTACTTAACTGCTTCTAGACCTGACATCTTATTCAGTGTGTGCTTGTGTGCAAGATTTTAATCAGATCCTAGAGAATCACACTTAACAGCTGTTAAGAGGATTCTAAGGTATTTGAAAGGTACTTCTAATGTGGATTTGTGTTACAGAAAATATGATGAGTTTAAACTAGTTGGATTTTGTGATGCTGATTACGCTGGAGACAGAGTTGAAAGAAAAATTACTTCTGGAAGTTGTCAATTTCTGGGAAAAAATTTAATCTCCTGGTACAGCAAGAAACAACCTACAATTGTTATATCAACTACAGAAGAAGAATATATTGCTGCTGCTGGATGTAGCACGCAGATGCTCTGGATGAAAAGTCAGCTAGAAGACTATCAGATCTTTGAGAGTAATATTTCTATATTCTGTGATAATACTTCTGCTATATGCTTATCTAAAAATCCAATTTTACACTCTAAATCTAAGCATATAGAAATTAAACATCACTTCATTAGAGACTATGTTCAGAAGGGTATTATAAACTTAGCCTTTGTTGATACAGATCATCAGTGTGCTGATATTTTCACAAAACCCCTTGCTGGAGATATGTTTAAGTTTATTCTGAAAAATATTGGTATGGATTTTTGTCCAAATAATATTTATCAGAAGCAAATTTCTCAGATGCAAAATGTTTAAAACTCTGAAGTATTTCATCTGTAATTTATTTAATTTCTTGAATTATTATTTCTGTGTGTATCTGAACAAACAAGTCTTAGAGGATCTGAACGTTGGCTAACGCTTCATTTCTCAAAGAGATTTCAGAAGCATATGCAAGCGAACACGTGTCACTCTAGAATCTGAAAAGATAAGCGTGCACAATACTGAAGAGACATTTAAGGTATTGTTTGAATAGTTAATTTCTTGGTTTTCCCCCAATTGTCAGAATCATTTAATGCTTTAAAATGATTATATTCTTTTCATTAAATGCCATTAAATGTTAAATGAAAACGTGTTGTACGTGTGACTGTTTGTGTGCCCTAACTGTTCTCTATAAATTCCACAAATCTCACTATATCACACTTTTCACTCTCATAAACACGTATATGCATTTCTGCTTGCTCTTCTGTCTTCATCTAAACCCTAAAGCTTCAACATCTTCATCAATGGCAACTTCATCTTCAACCTTAGCATGGTTTCAATCAACAATGGCAGATGTATCTTCTTCTAATCTCGGTGTTGTTCCTTTCAAGGAACCTGTTAGAACGAATCTTACACCTGTTGAGAAATTGGAAGTGTTGTGTGAATCGTTGGTAGATTTTGCTTCTCTGGCTGCAAATGGATTCAATTTGCGTTCCATCATTGATGCTCAAGGATGGACCAAGTTCTTTGATAGACTGTATGGGCCAGTTTATCCAGTTTTAGTGAATGAGTTCTGGATTCATGCTCATGCATATCCCAAGTTCATAGTGTCATATGTTCTGGGAAAAGAGATTGTGATTACAGAAGATCTTGTAAGGAAACTAATTGGATATGAGGAAACTGATGGAGTTTCTCATCTCACTGGACGTGTCAACATGGATGTTGTGTACGAAGAGGTGATTGCTTCTAGAGAACCCTCTAACAAGTTTAAAGATCTGAAACCCAATTACAAAATCTGGGCTAAAATCTTCATGGGTTGCATTCACCACAGAAAGTCTACCAATTCACCAGACTATGTCAACAATGATCAAATTTACTTCATGTATTGCCTCAGTCAAAGCACAAAGGTAGATCTGCCTCATCTTCTCTTCTATCATCTTTGGAATCACGTCAAGGCATCTAGAGAAGACATGAAGACAAAACATACTAAGGGTAGAAATTGGATCCCTTATGGAAGATTGATTTCAGACATTCTGACCGAGAATGGTCTAGTGGAGTATCTGCATGTGGCTGGATTAAAAGAGGAACTTACATCTGTTCTGGGAAAAGTTCTGAACGCTAAAAGTTTACAAAGGTTGAAAGTTATTGATGAACTTACTTTTGCTCCTGATAAACTAAATACAGAAGAAGTAAGCAAAAGAAGAAATCTGGTAGAAAACTTCCCAAAATTTTATGCAGAAGAACCAAAGGAGGTTCTGATCAAATTTGTTAGATCATGTATAGAACAAGGAATTACACTTCCAGAAGGATTTCTAAATCGTGAACTAATGCCAGATCATTATGCTGAACATAAGAGGCAAAGGAAACAAGAGTTAGAAAAAGAAGAAGCTGCAGGATCACCTCAGAAGAAGCAGCAAACTTCTGATACTTCTGAAGAACCTCAGAAGAATAAGAACGCTTCTGAAGAGCCTCAGAAGAAGAAGAAGAAAAGAAAATCTTCTGGAGAAGCTCCTTCTGCACCTCTCAAATGCATCAAGATAAAAGGTACTCAATCATCTTTACCTTCTATTTCTGAAATTGCAGTGGAATTATCAACAGTTAGCTCTATACCTGAACCCCCTCCTTCTCAAACTAAAACCACTTCTTTTCCATCTCAATCTTCTGAACAACCAACAAAACCCATTACATCTGATAATCCTGAACAACAAAAAGTTTCTGAATCACCAATTTCATTTGATTCTGTTCCCACTAAACCACATCAATCATCTGACATTCCTTCATCAGAACCACAAACAACAAAACCAGTAGAACCTTCTCCACAACAATCTGAACAACAACAAACTTCTGTACCTAAACCAATCCCATATGAACCTATTGTATCTGAACCACCAAAATCTATACCTTCAAATCCACAACCAAATCCTCAAACTGAGCAACCAAAACCTAATGAACCTTACAAATCTGACTCTGAGATTCTGGATGTTCAACCCCTCAAAATTATGTTTGATGTATCTTCTACATCATGTCCCTCATCTACCTCATCTGATTCATCTGAATCTGATGTTCATCCAGATGTTAGCTCACCCCCTTCTCTCAGAGGATATGAACCACAACAACCAGATACATCTATCTCATCTGATGCTATCATTCCTGAACCAACGCCAACACCTAAACCAAACCCATCAGCTTTTGTTCCTTACTTTGAAAATCCAAGAGCTGTCATCCCATCCATTCGCAGAATCAAACCATTCTTTCGCATTATGCCTGCTCAAAAGAAACCAGCCTATCCTAGCCCTCTATTCATCATTCCAAAATTTACCATACCACCTCCACCAGTTAAATCCAAGCCATTCACTCTGGAAGCCTTTTTTAAACCCAAACCAAGGCTAAATGTTGATATTTTATTTGCTAATTTTATGAAAGAAATAAGGATGAATTTAGACTCTGTGAAGAAAAGATGCTTGTCAACCATGAACTCAGATGAATCTGATGCTATTTGGAATAACTTCATTGCCAGATTCAATACTGTTGCTTCTAATTTGAAGAGTTTCTGCTCTGATGATGCAAAAATCAGATTCACTGAGCTTACCAAAAAAATACTTTGGAATGTCACCAGATCTCCTACTTTGCTTCTTGAGAATGCACCTTCATCTTCTGGAGTGTCTGCCACTTCTGGGACTCTTGAAGGATCTACTTCTGAAGTTATTCTGGAAGACAACCCTTTAGCTATGATAATTATGGATAGACCTTCTGAATCTGTGATTCCAGACTCTGCAATTCCAATGGAAATTGACTCTGCTCCTACTCCTGCGTCAGAATCTGCTCCGTCTACTTCTTCTGAGATCAAGAAAGAGAACCCAGACTTAGAAGATAAGATTGCAGTGCTGGAAGATGGGTGTTGTCGTGAGAATCTTGATACCAAGCTATTGATTAACTTGAATCTTTAATTCTAAAATTCACAACCGGTCTTTAATTTATCCAAAGGAAAGGTCTAAAGAAAGAAAGAACCTTTTGCGCGATGTAACAACAACGCTAAGAGATTCGGGGATCGGGGGTTGGTTATGCATAGGGTAGGTATCTCACATCCTAAACATCTGTAGTACTCTACAGGAACCTTTTGTTTGATTGCATGCTAAGTTGGTAAATGTTTGCTAAGGTTTGGGATTGGGTAAAGGGTGTAGGTAAAGACCTAAGGACAACTTCTAAGCTTACTCGCAAAGACGTCGCGTCCTCTTCCTACGTATCCTAACTAGGATAGAATCAGAGCAATCATAGTTCACCTCACTAGGGTTGAAGAACACTTGATTATGATCGAGGTTCAAAGGGGAACAAACATATCCATGCTTGTGTAGAGTTTAACAAAACTCTCTAGATCTATGTTATAACACTCAAGAGGGGAGTAAGTAATCATTACTATGATTCTTACATAGAGTTAACCAAACTCTATCCTAGGGTTCTATTGAAGAACACTCCTAGTGTAGGTGAGTTTTCTAGACTTAAAGTAAAGTCTAATGGTTTAAAATGTTCTAACTTAACTAAGCTAGGGTTAGGATGACTTCACAAAGTCAAGAGGGGTAAATGAGCTATCCAATGACACAAGGGTCAAGGGAGAGACTTTTCCTTTGGAAGGAGAGAGAGAGAGAGGGGCAACTTGGATGAGAACAAGAAAGTTCCATCACTTGGGGAAAGAAGTATTTAATAAAGCAAGATGAAATAAGATTTAAGACGAGTAAGCATGCATATTACAATAAGCAGATACTTTAAATGATACCAAGGGTTACAACCAATAAATCATCTTAACAAAGATTGAGGGCTCATTTCAACAAAGATTGGAACATGATGAAGGTTATAAACAAATCACAATTTGAAGGTGGGTAAGTCATAAGTTCAAAGCATAGTAAATTTGACAACAATGCATGGATAACAATCAAATGAAATTAAATCAGTTTAAACCTCATAATTTAGGAGGGAAACATGGAGATGAAATCACTTAACCAAGTAAATGTGATGAAACTATAAAGGTAACAACCAACAAAAGAATGTCATAAGTGAAAATGTATGGATGATACTCAAAGCAAATAATCAAGCAAGAATCGCATCTACGGATCGCGCTTTTAAAGTAAACACAGGTAAAAAGGGATATTTTATGGCAACAATCAAGTGAGAGTATCCTAGCATGTTTACTAACATGCAAGAGATGAGAATGAATAAATATCTTAACACAAATGATCATGGTGAAAAAGAAATTCATCTGTATATGGGAGATAACGATCTCGATACAAAGGCAACTTACAAGCAACCAAAAGGCATGAAAATTTGAACAAACATGGAATTAAAAAATATCACATGAAAGTAGGAATCAAGACAAACACAATGCAAAAAAATGGGTTTAAAATGATTAAAAATGAGTGAGTTATGAATTTTCAAAGATTGGATGAAAAATTATAAAAATAAATAAAAGGGTTGCCCTCCTCAGGGGTCGAACCCAGGTCATGCAGGTACAAGGCGCGCTTAAGGCATATGGTCTTACCACTAGGGTGGCTATACATCCGTTGATGAAAGCCACCCCATAAATACAAATACTTAACAAGGCGCGTATGGCTGGGCTAAGCTTGGGGCAAAAACAAAGGAAAGTTTGAAATGCGTTTTCACTCGTAACTCACTCGATACTTAACCAAATTGAATGAAATTTTTATCAAACTTGCCTAGAATCAAATGAGGAAGATGATGGTGATGTTGTTTTTTCCAGAAAATGCATGTATTTCAAAATTCGAAAGCTCAAGCAAATTGACATCATGATATCCATTTTGAGTTCCAAAACATGAATCAACTGTTGTAAAAATCAAATGATGGTTTGAACATGTTATAAATGATGTACTTGATGAACTCCAACAGTGAGTTTAAGCAAAACATAGTCAGAATGATGAATGGCATGATAATTGCAAGTGTTATGCTTGAAATGCACTTTGATACTCAGTTCAAGGGTTGATTATTTCTAGGTCAAACCAGATACATGCACACATTAAAAACATGTTGATGAATGAATTTGAGTAAAGTTTTAGTTCAAAACTAGCTTGTATTGGAAAGTGATGTTTAAGTTGCAAATTTGGCAAGTTTGATGCATGAGGAGATCCAAAATGAGATTTATGCAATTTCAACTCAAACAAATCTTTCACACAGCTTATGCACATGCTAACAAGTGAGTTGCAATGATGGTGTGATTTGGACACATGCTATTTCAAAGTAAGCAAAACAGAAAGAATCCAAGACCAACACAGGTCTGTTTCATGCTTAGGGCATCAGATTCATGGTGAGTTCTAAAGGGATACACTTACTGTTGTCATGAAATAAACAAACTGTCAAGCTGCAATCTTAATGAATAGGTTAGAAGCTTGTTGTAAAAAGGCCAAGGCTTAAGATTCACAATGGCTAGATCTTAAGAACATGAAAATGTTCACATGGTTTATCCAACTCCAAAATACTTACTAAACCCCAGCAGGCCCCAAAAAGCTAAAGCAACAATGAATGAGTAAATTGAAAAGGATAGCTAAAGCTGAACAACAGTCCTAGCATCAAACCAACCTGTTAACCAACAGCCTAACACCTCAAGAGTAAACCAACAACAATCTTACTTTCATGCATGCAACAACCACAGAAACAACAACTTAGCACTCAAAACCTGGCCTGTCCACTAACCTATTCACCAATGGCTAACAGCAGGAAAGTATTGTAGCTATATGTAGATACTGTGTTGTGAGATGATAATGGCATTTGAGGTATTTGATTTTTCAAAAACAGGGCCACAACTGATGAATAACTTTAAGGATCAAAGGTTTCAAAAGCACATATGTGATGATTGTTTGGCAGCAAGTTCTCCCCTACCGGTAGAGACCAATCCAAACTTAAACAAACTATTTCAAGTTCCACCAGGCTGCTAAAGATCAAGATCCTACTCTCAATTTGCAAAAATTCAGGAATGGCCACTTAATGATATCAAAGATTGGCAAACTTCCCTTTTCATGACAGTAACAGCTTCTGCTCCTCAATATCACATATTAACTCTAACAACTAAAAAAGGAAAGCCTTCAATCCTAGCTGACCAACTACATCTCAAATGCTCCCAACAGAATTATGGTGACCACCAAAATGCCATTCCAAATTGTCATCCACTCAGGCAGAAATAAACCTACAACTTCTTTCCTCATTAGCTCATGTCAGCAGTGAAATCAGCTGAGGCCTGCACACTCTATCCTCCATTATCTTGCTACAAACTCAAAACAGACCTACCTAGAATAACAAACCTAGACAAATTCACCAGCTCATCAGATCAAGCCAACTGCTCCAAATGTCATACTTGTGGAATTTAATGGTACCACATAAGCTCCCAACTAGACAAACCAAAACCCAAACCCTGCTCCAAAGTTTTAAAGGAAGCTATCTAAAACTAGGCAAGAAACCAAACAGTAGTGAGATACCCCTTATATCAGAGCCAACATTCTTAACAATTCACCCACTTATTGAGTAGCAAATGTGACATGAATTAGGCTAAACTCAAAATGCAAATGAGTTGGGAGACCTGGCTCCTAAGCACAAACATAGACAGCAAAACATGAATTCAAATATTCCAGCATTATTATTCCATACACCTCAAAAGTCTAACAAATGACATGACTGTGTTTGCTTAATGACAGCCACATACAAACATTTGCCAAAGCAAAATGAAAACATGAATTCAACAACTCACCAACCTACAAGGAAACTAAACTTAACTGGCCTTACAAAGATTAAACAACAAGAGTTATCTAAACCATGCCTAAAGGCAGATGAATTTGAAACAGAATATCAAGACTTGGTGGAAATTAAAACAACTTAAGGTAACAGTCATAATGCATAACCAAATGGATCCCAAGTTGTTGAATTCAAATTTGTGGAAGTTTAAACAGGTTTCAAATGTGCTATACATTGAATTCCAACAGAGATACCTATTTAAGAAAAGTTGAAATGAAAATTGGTTTTGCAAATTGGGTCCTGGCAGTGTTTTTGTGACAGAAGTACATCACCTAGTAGTTATGCTTTGAACAACACCAACAGTCAACGACTGAGTACACTAAAACAAACACACGCCACCAAATGCACATAGAATCCTAAAGAAAAACCAAGCTGGTTCAAACAGGATCTATCAGTCTTATCCTCTTGGAGTGCCCTAGCAGTCTCAATATTTCAGACTAGCACAAAAAAAAACCTCTATATCATGTTGAGGTCTTACTTGAATCAAGGCCTATAACTAAACCTAACATGAGCATCACAGCTGAATCTAAACAGAAACAACAACATACCTTAATGAGAGTGATGAATGCCAACTCAAGTGCTTCATATGACATTTACAACATAAGTGATCATATTCACAAACTCACAAACTCTAACAGCCAGTTCTTAAAGAATGACTATGATAGTCTCCAAACCACACACATAATAAACAAAATAACATGGTCTTGCAAATAGTATTTAACAAACTCAACATACCATAATCAAAGGTTTAGCAAGAACCAACTCAACAATTATGCTAATATTCATATCAATCTGTCATTCATTAAGAATCACATATCATGAAACCCAACAAATGTTCATAGCTCCAAAAATTCACAAAATGCCCAAAATGCAAGAAACATGAAAGAGTGGTGCAAGAGCCAATGTGTACAAGTTACATACCTCTTGTAGATCTTGTTGAACAAACTAGAATAGCCAAGAAGACCAGAGAACCTTAATCCACTTCCTTGCCTTGAATCCTTTCTTCACTTGTAAGCAAAATGCACACTTTGAGACAGTTGAAGAAATATGTTTTTCCAATGGTTTCCAATACTTTAGACAGCTGATAAATGATGTAGGTAAGGTGTATGAATGATTAAAACCTCAAGGAAGTGCTTAGAACAAGACTTGGTGAAATTTGTAGCTTTTTGTCAAAGTAACTTGGTGAACAAGTTGACTTTTTGATTTGTGAAGTTTTTGGATGGTTTAATGGTTTAGACACCTTCTATACCATATTTGGAGAGTGTGTGGATGGTTGTTGGGGTGTTGGAATGTAGGGAAATGGTTTTGGCAGCCCTTGCACCAAAACAGATTTTTGGTGATTTTGGTGATTTTTCTTCACTTACAAGCAAGAAGGGAAAGAAGGAGAACTATATGATTATGATGCTTGGGATAGTTCTGGTGTGTTTTGAGCTCATAGAGGAGGCCTCTATTTATAGCCAAAACAAGAGTGAGGGTAGCTTTGTATTTTAACACTTTTGGAGGGAGTTTCATGAGGTTTTTCAAATGAATCTTGCAAAATCTCTTCCCATCAGCTCCATGGTTCAAGGAAGATCAGAAAAATCAAGTGGAGATGGACATGAAGTGACTGAGGTGAGCTTAGAGTGTAGGGTGAGCCAGCTGCACATCCCTTGAGTGAAAAGTTTCTCTCTCCTTCTTACACATTTGAATATTTTATTACACAAGTTGCAACTTGCCTCTCTCTCTCTCTCTCTCTCTCTCTCTCTCTCTCTCTCTCTCTCTCTCTCTCTCTCTCTCTCTTCAAACAACTCATTTTTCTGCATTTTCCTTCCTCTACACATCTGAATATCATATTGAATCATGATCCAAGGGTTGAGGATGTCTCAAGTGATGAAAATCTGAATTTTGAGAAGTGTTGGATTGTGATTTCAAGTGTTGACAGCCCTAACTTCCATGTACCATAACTCTTAGCTCACAAATCCTATTGAGGAGTTCTTGTACTTTTTAGAAATCCCTCATGTAGCTCTACAACTTTCATGTTTTGGGAATTTCCAAATTATTGATGAAACTAGTTTGAAAAACCCTTCAAAGTTCTGAAAAAGTGGTTTGTATGGCCAGAATTTGTGAAATTTCACTAAGTCCTTTACCTTTGAAAAATGATTTTTGCTATAACTCCCATTCCATTCATTTTTTGAATATGGACCACTGTGGTACTTTTGTAGGGTTTTTCAAGACCTTTCAAACAAGCTTAGAACCACTTCAGTTGGATGTGTGGTTGAGGAGTTATGGTTTTGCCCCTTTCGAAACCCTAATTCCCGATTTTTGCAATTACTCCCTAACCCTTGATCCAATGGTCATGAAATTTTATAGGGAGGTGTAATATGATATAAGGAACATTTTTCATTCACACCTTGAAGTCAAATTCCTTATTGTTGGAGAGTTGACTTTTTGGTCAACTTTTCGATCGATCGGTGTCTACCGAGTCGCCCATTGGTGATCCGGACATCCTGAGGACTTGAAACTCTTGGTATGGACTTTAATAAGCCATAGGATCTTAATGGACCTTGATCCCATCATTGAAATACTTTTTGAATCAGAAGTCAAACTACAGTTGACTTTTTCTAGTCAAAAACCCTAATCGGGTGTCTCAAATTGCACTGTTCTCGAACCCCGGGTGACCACCTCAAATTGCACTCATTCTTGGTCCAATGTATCATCCTTGATCTTGTTTGAAGTTGGATCAATCCAAAACATTGATTGATCAAACCCTCGAAGTTTCGGTTTTGACGGTATGGAACCCTGGTTCATCTGCATCTTGACAAAGATAAACTTGAAATGGGTTAAGGTTAGTTATCAAATGAATATGATCCTAAAATGATGATGAGGATCTAAGGGGTCAAAATTTGGGGTGCAACACTGGGCAATCTGAGATCAAGTCCTGGATGGCTAAGCAAGATCAGAAGAATGAGAATATTGAGAAATGGATGTCAAAGCAAGAAGAATCCTCATCTGAGATCACCCATCTTCTGAAGATGATTCTTTTTCAAACAAACCTAGTTTTATGTTTTCTTTATCTGATGTTTGAGCACTTGTCTTGAATTTATCATATGCTATGTTGTCTTGTTCTATCTGACTATTTGATTGTATGAATGCATCTGAATATTTTCTCTATTTGTTTATATTTTTTCTCTCTGTTTCCTTTTATTTGTCTTTAAAAGTTTTTCTTTTTGATTATGACAAAAAGGGGGAGAAAATGAAATTCTGACTGTTCAAATAAACTTTACCCGAATGGAATTCAGACATATCAAATTATAACTAACATGAATTTTTAGTCTTTCAGAACTTAATGATAAATCTGAAAAAATTCTTTAAAGTAACTCTGAGATTCCCAAATCAAGGTTTAACCATTCAGGCTCTGATTCTGAAAAGAATACTCATGCAAAAAGGGAAGTTTCTATTCCTTCTTAGTATTCAATTCAGGGGGATATTCATAATCTCAGGGGGAGTTATAATTTATTTCTCTATTGAACAAAATTTCCTATGTTTTTGTCATCATCAAAATGGGGGAGATTGTTAGAACACATATTGGTTCTTAGTTATATCTCTATGTTTTGATGATAACTCTTACGAAATTTTGTATTAAGAAATTATATACTCTAAATTTTGTTCAAGTATTTTTACTACAGATATTAAAGTTAATATTCTTCTGAAAGCAAAAAAGGATCTGAACGTTGAACTACGCAAGGCTCAGAAGCATCAGAAGCATTTCTTAGAAGACTCTGAGCACTGCCTACAGAAGACTCTGAGCGCTGCCTACAGAAGGATCTGAAGCAGAAGTTACAGAAGCATCTGAAGCGTAGACTGAAAATTTTGTATGAAGAGTTTCAGGCATTGTTTTTCAGAAGACTCTGATAGTACTATACGCTGCTAGTACTGAGGATCTGATCTCCAAACTCTGTTCTGAATGATTAAACGCTAAAGCACACTTGCTGTAATACTCTGATACAACAAACTCTGAAGAACATCAAAGACTCTGATCACTCTAAGCTCTGATGTTAATTGCTGTGAAATAGATACTTGTTAAAGAAGAATTCAAAGTTATATCTATTGGTTATGCCAAACGACTCTTTCCTCTTTTATGCTAGACACAAGAACTCAGGCAAAAAGGATTTCTCTGAACGTTCTACTTCTAGGAAAGGTCAAGTGATGTGAAGACAAAAAGGTTACAGCTACTTTGCAGACACGGTCTTCAAGCTTGCAAACGTCTTGGACTTCTGTGCCTATAAAAGCAAGTATTCAACAACATTCTAAAGTTGACGATTATTGAAAGAAATTCATTGAAAAGCTCTCATACAAATTATTCTCTTTGCTGAATTTATTTCATACGTTCTTAAACTTAAGTGTAAATCACAGTTGTGATATAGCTTTCTTAAAAGCATTCAAACACTTGTTTAGTTTTACATTTGATTGTAAAATCTCCTTGAGAAGACCAAGTTGTGGTCAATAGTTCTTGAGAAGACTAAGAACAGTTGCTCTTAGTGTTTGCTATTGTAATCAGTTTGATTAATAGTGGATTAAGTCCTTGTGGAGAAAGGCAAATCACTCTTGATAGGGTGGACTGGAGAAGTTGAGTTCAACGAACCAGGATAAAAATCTTTGTGTTTTTATTGTCATAATATTTTCTAAATCCTTATTCACCCCCCCCCCCCTTCTAAGTATTTTCTCACCTTCATGTTTTACTCACCCTGCTTGTTTGAATGTTACCTCTACGTGGGTAACGTGCAGATGATCCAGTTTAGCCGTGGACGCCGGCGAGGAGTTAGTTTTGAAGTTTTTGAGTGTTTTAGTCTTTTGGTCAACCTAGAGGGTCTTGATATGATATGTAACATCGGGTTGGGTTCCTTGAGTTGATTTTATACTGTTGACGTTATTTGGATTAATTTCCCTTTTTGAGGAAAACTTTGATTTATGTTTTGAGTTCCGCTATTTATGATGTTTTGATGTACTTTGGGAAAAACCCGTAGTTACGGAGTATGGACCTATTTTGATGACTTTGAGAAATGTACGCGCTTTTAGTGGCTTTTTAATGAGATTTATTTATTCACTCTGATTTCTGTGTTATTTTGCCGTGATATTTTTGGGGTAGAAAAAGGGTGTTACAATGGTGGTTATCATAGTGAAGGTGATGACGTTACTAAGTGAAAAGTGAGGGTGAAGAGATATGTTCTTTGATGATGGTGATGTTTGGTTTGAAAGTATAAGTTTTGAAAATTAATTTGAGAGAGAAGAAAGGATGGCAAGGAATTTTTGCTTTTGATACTGTGTTGTAAACGTGCGTGTATGTGTTTTTGCTGTTTCTTTTTATTATTATTATTATAATTATTATTATTATTATTATTATTATTATTATTATTATTATTATTATTATTATTATTATTATTATTATTATTATTATTATTATTAATTATCATTGCAACATGTCAGGAGACTAGTGATTGGTCAAACAAGTCAATGGGGTCAAATCTCCACATCAGATTTGCTTAACTGCCACGTCAGATTTGTTTAACGCCGTTTGGTAATATTTGACGAAAAAGACCACTTTGATTCTGTTAGACAATGTAAGGGACCAACTTGAAACTTTTAAAAGAAAGAGGACCAAAATGGACCCAAAGGTATAGGTACGAGACTAAAAAGAGTATTAAGCCAAAGTTTATTTTAGTCAATTTTACGTTTCTTTCAATTTCGAATTTGATGTCAAATTTATTTCAAACTTATGATTTTCACACAATATGTTTTGGGATCTTTTCGAGTTTAATCCCTTAAGTGAAATGAAAATTGTTTTTGCTTACTAAATTTCACAGTAAACAAATTGGTACGCCCAGCGGGATATGTTGTGTGAAAATTTAAATTTTTCTTTTAAAAGATTCTTGCATAAGTTTTTCATTTATGAAACTTCTCAAATAGGTGAGTTTGCATGAGATTGAGGAGTGGTAAGATAACAAAAAAAAACATTAGAAAACCAATGAAGAGATACATTATAAGAACGCTTAATCCCAAAAACAACAACAATGGAGAACAACCATCCAATATCACAAGGGTAGGTACAATTGCTGCAAGTTCGACTGAACCGGTCACCTCTATTGCTAGCATGATGGCCATACCATCAACAATGTTTATACCATCGATTACGCAAGAACGGGTGGTATTTCCCCCCTCAATGACACAGAGTCGCCCCGTGACTCCTAGACTGATTATGGCAAGTGACTTCAGGCCTTTTTCCACAAGTTTCACAATTCCTATGCCTAATCGTGAACAACCTTATGGCATGCCAACATCAATAATGGCAAACCTGTATACGAATGATTCGATGTTTGTTGACAACACAAAGACTGTATATTCGCCACTATTGGCATCAGGATCGGCTATAGGTAACCCTGGTCAAACAATGCAACCCTAATTGGGGATTAGATTCGGTTCCAAAGTGATGCCAACTTTCACCATAAATTATGATGACAATGAGACAACAAATGGACGAACGTAGCCATGATATGGTTAACTTCATTACCTGACAAATGGGTACTATTTTTAACCCTTTAATTCAAAATACGAATCAGATTTACCAACAATTGGAAACTTAAATGAATCAAATTATTGATTTCTTTGACGCCCCTCAAGCGTAAGTTCGACCAATTGTGCAACCCCATGTGGCTAGGCCGATTCAAAACTAAGGAATGATCCTTGAAGAAAACACAGTTAATTAGGGCTAACAATTTTTGCCCCATATAGTCGAACAAGAGAGTCCTAGAAAAGCCGACCACCCACCAGTTTTAGTGGTAAATCAAAATTAAGACGTCGACCAAGTGCTCCATCAAGTCTGACAAGAAAACTTGGTAGGAGAAAATAATATGGCAGCCATAGTCAAAAGAATAATGGTGCAGAATAGGGTGAGCGTGGGCCTGCAAAGGCCAAATTATACATCTCCATTGTTGGAGTATGTGTTATAGGCAAAACTCCCAAGGGTATAGAAAATCTCTAAGTTGACCAAATTCACTAGTGATACTAATGAGTCCATAGTCAAACACATCGCTCGATATTTAACCGAAGCAGGGTACATAGTGAATAATGAGAACTTGAGGATGAGATATTTTCCTAGTTCTCTTGCAAAAAACACTTTTATGTGGTTTACAATTCTGCCTATGCATTCCATTAATGATTGGACTCATTTAGAGAGATTCTTCCATGAACAATTTTATGTGGGAGAATCTAAAATCAGTCTGAAAGAGTTGTCAAATGTGAAGTGAAAGTTCCCTGAATCAACCGACAATTACCTAAGTAGGTTCTGACTTTTGAGAAAAAGGTACTTTACCCAAGTGCTTGAGCACGAACTAGTCGAAATGACCGCTGGGGACTTGGATAATTCTATTAGAAAGAAATTGGATACATAATATCTAAGCGATATGGCCCAACTAGCATATAGAGATCGGCAAGTCGAACAGTTGAAGGCTGAGAAAGCCAGCGTGAGAAAAAGTAAAAAGGAATGAGTGGCTCGCGTAGACATGGAACATAATAACTTAGGGTCGGATGTCGAATATAACATTTTCGAAGAGAATGGGGGTCGGTTTGGCCGAGTTGAAGTTAGGACCTCCATATGTGTAAAACTTCTTACACCAGCAAATGGGAAAAACCTTGCTGAACCTGAAAACAATGACGAATTCCCCAAGAAAACCTATACTTAATTTGATGAGATCTTCGATCTGTTGGTCGCAGATGGCCAAATCTTAGTGCCATAAGGTGCAAAAGTGTCACCATTAGAACAAAGAAAGAAGAGGTTTTTGCAAGTATCATAATTTTTTGGGCATACAACTTCACAATGTTTTCTTTTCAGGGATTTTCTCCAAAGTGCTTTAAATGAAATGAGGTTGAAGTTTGCAATGGGTAAGGTGCCCATGAAGATTGATTCTGATCCACTACAGGTCAAAGAGGCTCGCTATGTAGAATGAGTGGAGATTAACATGGTCGAAATTTCTGAAGATTTCAACATGGAGGGTGAAGAAAAGGTCGTCGAAGGCAATGGAAATAAGATGACATTTGTCAACCCCAAAGCCGAGGAAGGTCTGGTCGACTTCCTATATCGCTATAAGGCTAAGGAGTCGGAGGTGGTCCTCTGCCCAAGATGCAGTGTATTTATCGACAATAACGATGCTAAGGAGGTAAATAATGCTTGACAGGCATGCGGGAAGGCGATATGGAGGAACAACAAGACTCAGTTCTAGTCTGACAAAAGGGGAGTCCCTTGGAAGAGACAACAATTCCCAGCTCATCAGAGGAACAAATCTAGCACCTATGTTCCGACAGCAAATGCTCCCTAGGGGAGGTAGGTGCGCCCTGTAGGAAAGGAAGGGTCTGACCATTAGAAATTGAAGAATTTTGAAATGGGTAAAGGTTCTTCATTCACTTATCAGAGAAGTTCCAAGTGTCAAAGAAACGTTCCTATGTTGAGGACCCAATGTAGGAGATTTCAAAGGAAAAAGAAATCAGAGTGGGAGGTTGCTGAGTCGAGTAGCAATAAACCATATCAAAACTAAGTTAGTGATAAAGTCTAGAAACTAGTAGGGAGGCTTTGTTTTCTCCCATGTGTCATACCCCAAATTTTTCCTACCTTTGTACAACCTCCTTTTCGTATATTTACCCAATTGCATTATTAAAAAACCCAAAAAAATGTGTTGTTTTCGCTTTTATTTTTGTCCAAGCTCCATTCAAGGGTATACAGGTCAGGATGCATAATCCTAAGTGACATGTGTCTTAGTTAGGATTTTGTGTCATATCTGGGGCATTCATATTTGGGTCAGGATATCGGGTCAAGTATGGTGGAGGTTCAGTAGATTTTTACTAGACTGTGGTCAAAACAAATTTAATTCAGTTACAAGTATGTGCGTCAAAGTTGTTAGGGCTTTGGAGTGAGATATCACTCAGAACTCAATTCCAATCCGGGTTGTGTGCATTTTTTAAGGCATAACTCGTATTAGCCAGGCATGTTTATAATTCTGGTTAAGAAGGTTCAGAGTGATAGTTGGTGGTTCAACAAGACTTGAATGCGTATTTCTTATTAAGAATCCATGTTTGTTCGAAGTTTAATTTTGATTGGATCCTTGAGTTAAAGAGTTCCATGGCAATTGTGGGCACGGGTAATAGTATTCAAGGGTGCCAATGGTGGGTATGTTCAAGTTGGGTTTTTAGTTCAAAATAATCAAATAAAAAATCAAGTCCATTTTAAGCTCATATACAAAGGGATATTATGAAAGCCCATAGTGATCAAAGAAATTCTGTTACAATTAAATTTGAATATCTTCAAATTAGTTAGTAAAGAATTATTTTTAGATGGAATTTCTTGTTGAAGGTTAATGGTTCATGTTCTGCAGGGATTTTATCCAAAATGTGTAACAAGACCATAAAAATTCTACAAAAATGTTTCTACAAAGAAATATGTATGGGACCATGAACAATATAATTGAGGCCCATTTGTCGCTTGCGCGAAAATAAGGTGTCGGCACAACAGAAGAGTCGCCATCTTTCGTTATTTATCCCTCAGAGCGGGAAAGGAAACGATCGGAAAAACCTGACGGAAAAAGGGTAAGACAATGTCATCGCAACCATTATCTGGGTTCGGGAGTCGGTTACGCAAGGGGAAGGTATTAGCACCCCTCACGTCCGTCGTACTCGACGGGATCCTCGCTTGTTGTGTTTACTTGGACGGGTTAGTTTTCTCTATCTACCTATCAAGGCCGGCTTAAACAGAAAAGAAAATGACTCGGCAAAGCATCGCGCTTTATGCCTACGTATTCTCATCAGAGAACGAGAAATCAGAGTCAACGTAGTTCGGCCTACGACGGGTTATGGGGAAAGGTAGCTCGCCAATACATCAGTATTGTGCCTACGTACTCTCAACAGGTATGAGAGATCAGAGCTCACGTAGTTCGAGAAACTACGGTTTATTTCCTGTCTTTTACGAAAGAAAAGTTTTTTATTGTGTTTGCAATTTCAATCGCACTAGAGACTATGACCTGAGAGTGAATGCGTTGCATGTCACCCAAAGGGTACCATACTAAACATCCAGACTGTGGAAAAGAAACTCTTCCACAATCCTTTCTCAGATAGCTTAAGGCTCGTAACGTACGAAAGAAATCATTCATGATTACTGTATCTTAAACTGTTTTGAGATGAGAAGAGAACAGGCCCAACTAGGAGGGAGACTATCAAATCCTACTGCTGTCATGCCATGGATTCATCCTATGGTTGAGGTTTGAACAGGGAACTCCTAGAAGTTGTCATGCATAGGTTTCAACCTAAAGTTCTATCATCAATTCCTTATCAAAGGAAATGAGAGTCCTAAGGGATCATGTCAATGATACACCAAAACAGACAAAGCATCAGCTTAACAGTAAAATGCATGCAATGCAAGTGAGGGAGGAAATGTGTTTGGGGCTTCAGCCTCCACAAGCTCATCTCAACCTCAAGCCAGAATGGATAACAGTAATCATACTGAAAGATAAAACAACATGCTATCAAGCAATAACCGTAAACTGCAATCATACAGAAAAAAAAGAAATAAAATGCCATCAGGCAAACAAACCACATGGGCAAGGGAGCTGGGCTCTACCGAATACCCGCAAGCAAAGCCACACGGTAACAATACAAGCAGAGGGAGCAACTCAACCTCTAGTGCAATCATGCTCCTAGATTCTACCTATTCTAGATATGGACTTATTCTAATGCATCAAGCAAGTCAAACAAAACACATCAATACAGAAAAGAAAAAGATGAGAACTCCTCTCTCAGCTTCAAGCTTCAGCTCTTCCAACAGCAACTCAGTCTTCAGACTTCCAATTACTCTTGACAAATATCAATTTGCTTTCCTAGGTTTCAACCCTTCAATGTACTTCTCAACTTATCTTCTCTGAGCTTCAGCTCCTTGATCAGCTCCACCTTCAGGCTTCACCTAATCTTCAGGGGTCTTCAAGTATCACCCTGCTCTTGCTGCTCTTCAAGCTTCAGCTGGAATGGCAATACTCAAGGATTCGTCCTCTTCCACACTCTTCATTGAAGTCTTCATCTTCACACTCAGGCTCATCATCTCTCAAGGTAATCAAACCAGAGGAAATCACTTACTGGATAAGCTGGGGGATATTGAACTGCTTATTGACCACCAAAGGTGACATATAAGGGTTCAACATCAAAGGAATGGTTCCCTCAAAAGTTCTACTTCCTACGTACAATCACTTATCCCTCCAAAGGAGAGAGGTGAATACCATGGAAGGACCTTGAATCATAGGGAGGAATGGAGGTGAAAGATACCATCCATGTTTAAGAAGGAAGTTAACTAGGTCTAAACTCTTCCTAATCCCTAATCCTAAAACAACAACAAAAACAAACAAGAACAAGCTCTCAAGCTCCTCAATCAATCTTCAAGCCTTCTACTATGCTCCTTAATGCTACTCCAAGCAATCCCAAGCTCTCCAAGCCCACAAAGCAAAGCAAACAAAAATACAAGCCCACAAGGGCAACACAAGCAATCATCAACAACAAAAATCATCTAAAAAGAGTATACCACTATATTAAAACCTAATATAATTTCTAAGGGATCCTACATACCTACCCTTAATACCCTTAATACCCTTATATGCCCCAATGTCTAACTTGACCTAGAAACCCAAAATTCTAGTGTTATTGTGGACCTATGTTAAGGATTAACCTAGTTCTATACAACCTAAAATCATCTAAGCAAAACTACTCTAAAATTCATCACAAAATTATGGACTAAGTCCAGGGGGAATCTAAAGCTTATACCTAACTATCCTAAAAAGAATGGACTAAAAATGTTAAGGGAACTACCTAAACAAAATTCTACAAATTCATGTATCAACATAAAAGAATTAAAATGCAATAAAAGTAGAAAATACACAAAAAATATCAAAAATGCATGAAATGCAAATATTTTTATTTGATAATTTTCTAGACATTAATATGAAATGGGAGAAAAAATTCCCATTAAAACATCTTTAATTTTCAAATTGATATGGATTTTCAAAGTTTTAAACAAAATGGAGAAAGTAAAATGAAAATATGCAAGGAGGTGGTGTGGATAGCAAACAGATGCAGTGTAAAATCCAAGTGGGCCATGACTGGGGGTGTGGATAGTGAATCCTGACTTAAGCCCAAGAAGCCACCGTTTAATGAAACGGTGCATTTCGCTCGTTTCTGAATTCCCTCTCAAAATGAAATTGAATCGTGGCCAATGGATCGTTTCTCAGTCAACCGGTCAGCTCCTCATCCAACGGCCAAATCTTCATCTCCTACCTTTGGCTAGGGTTTGCTGCAACTCCTCCATGGAAACAGAGCTCCATACACAAACTTCCATCCATTCGTGCTCTCTCATTTCTTGCTCAAAATTAACAATATAAAGCACTAACATACTCCATTTTTCATGCTGAACACAACCATGCCCTTAAAATCAACTGAATCATCCTAAATCACTGAACCCGATCCAAGATCCAAAATGTACTCAATCATCAATCTTAACAATTCTTGCAATTAGCTACCTCAGATTACTCACCAACTCACTCTGATTGATTCTTGATGTCTAGTTCACTCTATATCTTAATATAACACGAGTTCTTGGTCATCAAAGAAATGGGGTCCATAATTCAATCTTCACCAATTGATCCCTAACTCTCCAAAATCCATCACCTATGTGTCTCTAACCTTTCTACACTAACAAACTAACCTAATTATGCATAAATCATGGTGTAGAGTGAATTTTACAAACCTGGTAAATCTTGATGAACAGATGATGAAATCCTTCACTTCAAGACTTGAAACTCTTCAGAAAGTTTCCTTAGATGCTAATCTTGCTACTGTTTGCAACAATTTTGATGGAGGAAGCTTCAATCTCAGAATTCGATTCTGACTTGCTACCTTGAAAGTTCAATCACCAACTCTTCAATTCACCATGGATTGGCCCTCAAATTGATCTGCACAGCTCCACTATGATCTATGGAATGTGTATGAATGGAAAGAATGAATGGAAATGGTTCAGAATAGGGAATTCACTTTCAACTTGCAATGGAAGCAATTGAAACAACCAACTCTCTCTTCTCTCAAATCTTACACCAACCCTGCATCTGAGCAAGTTATGCATGTTATATAGAGTGGTTTAGAATCATCTAGAACCATCTAGGACCTTCCAATGAGAAAATGGAAATCTCATGTCATGACATTTTGATTTCACTTCTCACCATATGCCATCTCATGCCATAGTCCTTGTAACCTTTGTAACTGACTTGAAATTCTCCCCATATGAGATTTATGATGTGTTACAATGCATAACTAACTTGTATATTGAGTTTCTTCATGTTTTGCTTTGGTGCCTTAAGATGCAAGTAAGCCATTTCCAAAGCAGCCCTATGATCTAGGCCTCAAATCAAAATTGTGGCTGAACCATTTTTCTTAGAATGTCCTTTGGAGTCAAATTGACCTATTATATGACATGGTTTGGATGTATTACTTGTGATTTCCAATTTCCAATTTCAACTTATTTAACTTATGCCTCCATTTTAGGCCATTTTTATCACTTTTTGATACAAGCCTTTTCAACATCTCATGGCCTCCCTACTAGCCTTAAAACCTCATTCTAAGCAAGTTTGATGTTGAACATTTTTCCATTTGAAGCTTGGAAATAGGAGATATGGCCTTATGCTTGAAATGACCTATAACCTCCAAATGACCAAAATTCCCTTGACTTGTCAAAGCCATATGTTGAGTTCTACAAATCCTATCAAGGACTTCTAGTACTCTCTAGAAAGCTAAGAAGATGCTCTACAACATTAATGTTGACCAAGAGTTCATAGGAATTACCCTACTAGGGCAAAAGTTGGATGCAAGTTGGGTAACTTTCAAGGACCCAGATTCACATACCTCAGATGACCTATAATTTGTCAAAGTCATAACTTGAGCTCTACAAATCCTATAAAGGACTTCTAGTACTAAAATTAAAGCTAAAAAAAAGATTTACAACATTCATGTTGTGGGGAAGATGAGATGACAATCACATCTTGAGCTAAACTGCCTTGAAGATAGGGATCAAACTATGGGATTTTACACTGTCAAGCCTTAGAAACCCTAGCTTAAAACTTCTCAAACTCCTCAATCATGATGAGTTGGCCTAGGAATCATCCTTATAGAATCTCAATGCATCATTCCATGGTCACATGGTTCTTGGATTAGGTCTCAACCCTCTCCAAATCATTAGTTGACCTAGGGTTGACCCAGTCAAACCCTAATTCCACCACTCATGGCTGAACCTTCTGAATTCTTGTACAATGACCTCTCTAGGCTTCATGATGGCTTTCAAGACATCTCATAAGCTTTCTCAAAGCTTCAATTCCATCCTCATAGCCTCAGAATCATCTGAGGAGCTCCCACAACTCTCAAGTTATGAGACACACAACCTTGGTTTCAACCAATCTCTCTAAGGATCTCTTGAGTTCTCTGACAAAGATATCAACCTTTGAACACTTGAACACCCTTATTGGCTAGCTTCATAGTCTTGATGGGTACTCATACCTCTTGACCTGTTGGTCAAATTTTGGGGTGCAACAGCTGCCCCTATTCAAACGGCTTGAACCTGACTGGGTGAGGAGCGAACGACTCTCAGCCAATCAAGGTGCGAGACGGTTGAATACCGATAAACCCGGAAATTTGTCAACTGCACAAGCACACGGTACTCTGGTGGGAACAGATCTTTGAACATTGAAATAATAGCTTCACGGCAACTAGCTGGAGACATACTGATCTGAACCTTGTCGTCAGTTATCCACATCAGATTCCTCTGACATTGTCATCAGACACCTGACCTCGCCGTCAGACATTCATGAAAATAGGGCGTCTGACATCGCCGTCGGACAACCAAAACACCCACCATCGCCGCTGGAAAACTAAATAACCTGACATCGCCACCAGAAACAAACATCCAACATCGCCACTGGAGAACTAAATCACCTGACATCGCCGCTAGAAACAAACATCCAACATCGCCGCTGGAGAACTAAATCACCTGACATCGCCGCCAGAAACAAACATCCAACATCGCCGCTGGAGAACTAAATCACCTGACATCGCCGCCAGAAACAAACATCCAACATCGCCGCTGGAGAACTAAATCACCTGACATCGCCGCCAGAAACATCCAACCTCGCCGCTGGGACAACAAAGAATCTGACATCGCCGCCAGCCAAACATAACTCTGAGAAACACCCGACATCGTCGTCAAGCACTCAAAATAATCTGACTTCACCGTCAACTCTGAACATCGTATGACCTCGCCGTCAGGGTGAAGAAATCCATTGGGGAAATATGAACTTGAATAATAGACTCTGTTGGAGCGAATAATAAGATGAACACGTGTCAATGATCTTGCTGGAGGTATGGGTACCACACGCAGGTGAACGATACTCTGGTCGGTAGGAACATCTTCGACACTGAAATAATAGTTGCACGGCAACTAGCTGGAGAATTGGTCACACGGTAACTGGTAATACATAGTCGATCATGCCATCAGGCATTCAAATAACACTGTCGGGCATCAGCCGGACTTCAACCATCAGGTTGATCATGCCATCAGGCATTCAAAGAAATTGTCGGGCATCAACCGGACTTCAACCATCAGGTTGATCATGCCATCAGGCATTCAAAGACATCTGTCGGGCATCAGTCGGACTTCAACCATCAGGTTGATCATGCCATCAGGCATTCCGCATTACTGTCGGGCATCAGCCGGACTTCATCAGCAAGTCGGGAATAAAATTCTTGGTCAATCATGAGCCACCTGGGAACATCTAAACCTCTGCCATCAGGCACTCCACATCAGCTGAGAGAACTGCTTCATTAACACGGTCAGACTTCAATCATGGAGTCTTCAAGGGAGGTTTTAACTTCGCCGTTAGAAACCTGTTGGGGATGACGCTTCGCCGCTGGGGAATCTGGAGAACTATCAAGTAACTCCGCTCCAGGGGTCCAGAAATCATTCTGGACGAATCAACTCTGCTGAGGACTTCAAGAATCATCTTGGACAAATAACTCCGTCGGGGACCTTCAAGAATCATCTTGAACCGATAACCATTCTGGAGATTTCAGGAATCATCCTGAGCGAACACTCTGTTGGGGATTTCAAGAATCATCCTGGGCAACCTTTACTGGGGACTCTAAGCATCAGCTCGAGCAACCAACACTGGAGACTGCACTGGGTACTTAAGAATCATCTTAAGCAAACGACCCTGCTGAGGAATTCAAGAATCATCTTGAACCGAAGACTTCGATGGGGATCTCGAGAATCATCTTGAGCAAGCGACTTCGTTGGGGAGAATGTCAGGAATCATCCTGAGCAATCAATTCTGCGGCGGAACACCTGCAAAACAAGAACGGTAGCGACCTAGATCATGTTTATTATGCATATGCTTCGGCAATGGCGCAATGCTCCACACGGTGGAAATGCTATGCGTTTATGATAAATGCTATGCAATCATGCACAATGATGCAATCCCGTCAGCAAAATAAATGCCGAGGGGGAATTCTCCTGTCAAGGAGAGAGAACTACTCAGACAGAGGAATCATCCTGCTGAGGAGAACAAAGTCACGCCAATCTCAATTGGACTCCGCAGGGGACACAACTTCAGTTGACTGCTGCGGGGGAATGAAGCTCTACGAGAACTTGGACCTGCTGAGGGAAAGCGATGTCAATCGCGGGAATAAACTGCGTGGCCTTCTCGGATACTTCTCTGGAGATAACGACTTTGTGGGGAAACAACTTCAGTTGATCAACACTCCACTGGGGAAAACCAATCATGGCTTGAGCAGCTTCCAAGGATTCGGCTCTCTTGGGGATCTGCGAACTCGGCTGAGGAAGGAGAAATCATTCTGCTTCGCTGGAGAGAGTACGACTCTGCGGGGGAATTTCAATTCCGCTGGAGAAGAAGGAATCATCCGACTTCGGGGGAGAGTGTGACTCTGCGGGGGAATTTCAATTCCGCTGGGGACTTTAGTCTGGACTATCAGTTGCTGCATACCTCGGTGAACGAACAGTTTTCTACGAAACCTGCACTTGTGACCCAGTGCTGGGGGGTGAACATGCGCTTCGGCGCCTGACTCAGCTGAAGAGATGACGTTCCTTCAGGATACATCTGATTGGGGAGAGAATCATCTCTGCCTGGGGAGACATGTCAATGCTCATGATCTCGCGTTCAGACTCTGCGAGGAGAGGCTACTGAACTCTGTTGGAGAAGGAGGAATCATCCTGCTTCAGGGATGCGCACGGCGCACTATCTGGAATATGCTACACCTTTAACAACACAAACAAACAGACAAGATACCCTTTTCAAAGGGACCTATCACGGTTATTATCTCGTGACAATGTTCAAGTAATTAATTGTTTCAACAATCAGTGGCCTAGGCCAGTAAGTTTATGTATGCGCATTTTATCAAAAACATCGGCGTTCTTTTTCGCAAACAAAACAGATAAATGCTAAACAGGCAAATAGAATTGTTGAATAGTATGCATTTTATTGATAACGAACCCCTGAATGGGTAAAAATGTTTTACAACAGATGCAAGCTCCTGGAATGAGGAAGCCGCACAAAAATAAAACATAAATATACATCAGTATATACAAATGTCGGCAACGAGGCGTAGACGAACACCATGAGTTGATCCCTCTATGACCCACTCGACTTCGATACTTCTCCGACGCTTCAGCTTCGGAAGAGATTGATTCAGATAAACGGCCCTCAGGTCCTCCAAACCACTAAACAAAGAAAGTCCACACGCGGAACGCAGTCATTTGCTTTTTTAAATCCCTAACTTTTGCGTGAACCGCCCTTTGCGGGTTTTCAGTTTCACCGGGATACCCTTTTTTGCCGAAGCCGCCCAGTGTAGGTTTTCGACTTCGCGGGTGTACATTTTTCAATTTATATCCCTAATTTTTGCCCGAACCTTTTATTCTGTTTTTGGTTCGCCGGGATGCCCCATTTTTGCCTGGACTCTCCTTTTTTGTCCAGCGGGTCGCTTTCAAGCAAAGTATTTTTTAATTGCGTCCACGTTCACCGGGGATGCAAAATCTTCACCATCCATCGTGGATAACAACAAAGCTCCTCCCGAGAAGACCTTGCTGACGACGTACGGACCTTCGTAATTCGGATTCCACTTGCCCCGGTGATCGGAGTGTGGAGGAAGAATCTTCTTCAGGACGAGATCACCCGTCTGAAAGCTTCTAGGACGCACCTTCTTATCATAAGCTTTCTTCATTCGGCTTTGGTACAGACGACCAAACTTAATCGATACTAACCTCTTCTCATCCATCAGGCTGAGTTGGTTCAGTCGATTCATAATCCATTCTGCCTCGTCGAGTTTCACATCAACCAAAACTCGCAAAGAAGGGATTTCCACTTCTAACGGTAGGACAGCTTCCATACTGTACACCAAGGAGAAAGGAGTTGCCCCGGTTGACGTACGTACCGTCGTACGATAACCGTGCAGTGCAAATGGCAGCATCTCGTGCCAATCTTTGTATGTCACAACCATCTTCTGAACAATCTTCTTTATGTTCTTGTTGGCCGCTTCAACGGCGCCATTCATCTTCGGCCGGTAAGGAGATGAGTTGTGGTGTTCAATCTTGAAGCTCTAGCACAACTCCTTCATCATCTTGTTATTCAGATTCGAACCATTATCAGTAATGATCCGCTCGGGAATTCCATAACGACAAATGATGTCCCTCTTTATGAATTTAGCCACCACCTGCTTGGTCACATTAGCATACGAGGCTGCCTCCACGCACTTGGTGAAGTAGTCGATAGCTACCAGAATGAAGCGATGACCTTTAGATGCAGTGGGCTCGATCTTGCCTATCATGTCGATGCCCCACATGGAGAACAGCCACGGGGAGGACATGACATTCAACGGGCACGGCGGCACATGAACTTTATCAGCATAAATCTGGCATTTATGACATCTCTTCGTGAACTTAAAGCAATCCGACTCCATCGTCAGCCAGTAGTACCCTGCTCTCAGGATCTTTCTCGTCATAGCATGCCCGCCGGCGTGCGTACCAAATGTGCCTTCATGGACTTCTTCCATGAGCATACTCGCCTCTTTCTCATCTACACATCTGAGTAGCACGAGATCGTGGTTTCTCTTATACAGAACTCCATCAGGATTGAGATAAAAGTTCCCAGACAGCCTCCTCAGAGTCTTCTTATCCTGGGTTGACGCACCCGCAGGATATTCCTTAGTCATAAGGAAAGTCTGGATGTCGTGGAACCATGGCTTTCCGTTGGCGGCTTCCTCGATCGCAAAGACAAATGCAGGTCTATCAAGACGCGAAAGCACAATTCTTGGAGCCTCATTCCAAAAATTGACTTTATACATTGAGGCCAACGTGGCTAAGGCATCAGCCATCTGATTTTCAGCCCTGGGCACATGATGGAGTTCCACTCGATCAAAGAACGGCAGTAGCCTTCTGGCATAGTTCATGTACGGCACCAAATTCGATTGACGAGTCTCCCACTCCCCTTTAATTTAGTTGATCACAAGCGTTGAGTCACCATATACGTCTAGATTCTTGATTCTCAAATCAATTGCCTCTTCTAGACCCATGATGCATGCTTCGTACTCCGCCTCATTGTTGGTGACTGGAAACGTCAGTCTCGCAGTAAACGGGATATGGGATCCGTGGGGAGTCGTGATGATCGCCCCGATGCCACTTCCATAGGAATTAACCGCCCCATCGAATATCAATTTCCACTGGGATTTCCTATCTGGCCCCTCGTCGGGCAACGGCTCATCGCAATCCTTCGCTTTGAGAAACATAATATCCTCATCAGGGAATTCAAATTTCATCGGCTGGTAGTCCTCGATCGGCTGTTCGGCCAGGTATTCAGACAATACGCTTCCCTTGATGGCCTTCTGGGACACGTACTGAATATCATATTCCGTTAACACCATTTGCCATCTGGCAATCCTACCCGAAAGAGCCTGCTTCTCGAAGACATACTTGATCGGACCCCTCTTCGAAATTAGCATAGTGGTGTGATTGAGCATGTACTGTCGCAAACGTTTGGCAGCCCAGGCTAGTGCACAACACGTCTTCTGCGGCATCGAGTAGCGAGATTCACAGTCAGTGAACTTTTTACTCAAGTAGTAAATGGCATGCTCCTTTCTGCCCGTCTCGTCGTGCTGACCGAGAACACACCCCATACTATTCTCAAGAACTGTCAAGTACATGATTAATGGTCGTCCATCCACTGGGGGTATCAAGATTGGAGGTTCTTGAAGATACTGCTTTATCTTATCGAATGCCTTCTGGCAATCCTCATTCCAGATAATTGACTGATCTTTCTTTAAAAGCTTGAACATCGGTTCACACGTGGCCGTGAGCTGAGAGATAAACCTAGCAATGTAGTTTATTCGGCCCAAGAAACCACGAACTTCTTTTTCTGTTTTTGGCGCTGGCATTTCTTGAATGGCTTTTATTTTCGCAGGATCAACCTCGATGCCTCGTTCACTCACGATAAACCCCAGTAACTTTCCGGACCGTACTCCGAAAGTACATTTGTTAGGATTCAGCCTCAGCCTGAATTTCCTAAGCCTCTCAAAAAGCTTCAATAAGTTGACCAGATGCTCTTCCTCCTTTTGGGATTTCGCAATCATGTCATCAACATAGACTTCAATCTCATGATGAATCATGTCATGAAACAAAGTTACCATTGCTCGTTGGTAAGTGGCCCCTGCGTTCTTCAGACCGAAAGGCATTACCTTATAGCAAAATGTTCCCCAGGGAGTGATAAACGTCGTTTTCTCCATGTCCTCCGGCGCCATCTTGATCTGATTGTAACCAGAGAAGTCATCCATGAACGAAAACACGGAGAACTGGGCTGTGTTGTCGACCAACACATCGATATGAGGCAACGGGAAATCATCTTTAGGGCTCGCCCTATTCAAATCCCGATAATCGACGCACATGCGTACCTTACCGTCCTTCTTCGGTACAGGCACTATGTTGGCGACCCACGGAGGGTAAGTGGTGACCGCTAAGAAGCCAGCATCAAGCTGTTTCTGCACTTCTTCTTTGATCTTAACGGCCATGTCTGGTCTCGTCCTCCTAAGCTTCTGCTTGACGGGAGGGCAATCTTCTCGCAGCGGCAAGTGGTGAACCACGATGTCCGTGTCAAGTCCGGGCATATCCTCGTATGACCAAGCAAAGACGTCACTATACTCTCTTAGCATCTCGACCAATCTCTGCTTGACATCACTCTGCAATGCAGCCCCTATCCTGACATTTCTGACGAGCTCCTCAGAACCCAGGTTCACGATCTCAATCTCCTCTTCATGAGGCAGAATAACTTTTTCCTCTTGTTTCAACAAGCGGGCCAACTCTTCAGGAAGGTCTTCGTCTTCATCAATCTCTTCCTCGGCTTGATAAATCGGGCAATCGAAGTCGAAGTGAGCCGTAGAGGGTCCAGAGTCGATGTCATCTGTTATGTGGATCCTGCAATAACAAGGGTTAAGTTTAAACAAGGATATGCAGGTTAGCACAAACCTCATTGCCATTTTACTATTTTTCAAAACAAATATAAAACAGGAATAACAGAGATCACAATATTTGAATACGAAGAAAACGCCTTTGATTTATTAACAAAATGCATGTACATAATCCAACAAGGCCCTGACAATAAAACCGCTATGCCCCGGGTAGGACATAGGGTTGTACAATGATTGGAAAAAGTAAATCATTACTCTTCACTTGTCATCTGGATGATATCCTTGATGGTCCAATTGTTGAGGCCCTCGCCTGGCTTGCTTGGCTGAATCCAAGAGTCGAGATCACAATCGCTATCCCCGCTGTCTTCCGACGCCGCGTTGATGCTTTCGAAGATCACTCCGCCACTGGTAAATTGGATCGGCCCCTTACCTCGAGACGCGCTGCCAGACGAAGAAGAAGAAGCTTCAGCTCCAGGAGAATACCCCAACCCAAACTTATCCTGCTTGTTGGGTATCTCCAAAATTCGCCCCCAGCCTGGGGTAGATCCGGCTTGGACAACGGCCCGAGCTTCTTTGAACGAGGAGAGATTCATCTTTGGCTTCTCTGTGACCACAGGGGCTACTTCTTTCACCTTGACAGCTTCGAATGCTTGGCAAAGAGTTTCATGGATTTCTCCATCCATTTCCACATACTTAAAGGATGACAAATGGCTCACCATTATGTCCTCCTCGCCGCACACGGTTACGATGCTTCCCCCGACAGCATATTTGAGCTTTTGGTGCAACGTGGAGGTCACGGCACCAGCAGCATGGATCCATGGCCGGCCCAAGAGGCAACTGTAGGCAGGCATGATGTCCATAATATATAAAACCGCGTCGAACGTTTCCGGGCCAACTTGGATTGGCAGGGTCATCTCCCCGAAAACATGTCGTTTAGTTCCGTCGAACGCTTTCACAACCAGATCACTGGGTGTGCAAAGCAATCCACGAGTGTCCAACTTCATTAACGCCTTCTTCGGAAGAACATTAAGCGACGAACCCGTGTCCACCAGCACGTGCAACATGATAGTGCCCCTACACTCTATCGAGATGTGCAGGGCGCTATTGTGATTCCTCCCTTTTGGCGTCAGCTCTAAGTCTGTGAAACCTAGCCCATTGCCAGCATTAACATGGGCTACAACCTCTTCTAGCTGATTCACCAATATTTCTTGCGGTACATAGGCGGCGTTCAACACCTTCAGTAGCGCGTTGCGGTGCGCTTCAGAACACAGCAACAGGTTGAGAATGGAAATCTTCGAGGGTGTCTGATGGAGATGGTCTACAATCTTGTAGTCACTCTTTTTGATCAACCGCATAAACTCCTCGGCATCTTTGACAAGCAAATCTTTTTCTACCCCATACGGGACTTCTTCGACGACTTTGCTTTTACCTTTATCGGCCGCATCAGCTCTGACTGCTTTCTCTGCCACGACCTCCGGCGGTGCAAACACTCTTCCGCTACGAGTAATACCACTGATTCCTGCGAGGTTCTCTGCAGTCGACCCATACAACTCCAGCTCCAACCTCTGTCCGTTACAATAGACTTCAGCCCCATAATGCCACGGAATGGCGTTAGTGCTCTCAAAGGGTATCGACCCAGCTTTGGTAATAGTAATTGTAGGCGGTCTGGGCGCAGAAATAGTTATTGGCCGGCGAGGGATGGTGATGGTGGCGACTTCATCGGCCTGCTTCAATACTACCTCTCCTGATACACTTTCAGCCCTCCGGCTAAACTGCAGAATCCCCTCAGTCATCAGACTTTGAATTCCTTCTACCAACTGCTCACATCCATCATAATGTGTAGCACAGTCCATACATAATTCTCCGCACCCTGGAAAGAACCCTTTTTTCAGCAACTTAGCTTTAACGAAGCTAAGCGGCGTCTTTAGATCTCTGACGTCAGTCAACAGATATGCACTCTCTTCTTCGATAATGGCGTTCACTCCACCTCCCCTATGATTCATAGGATTCTTCGTGACATTGGGCACATTATCGGAGAAGTTAATGATCTTGGCATCTACCAGGTCCTGCACCTTGTGCTTGAAGGCTTTGCAGTTCTCGATTGTGTGGCCTGGTGCCCCTGAGTGGAAATTGCAAGTGGCATTTGCGTCGTACCCTGGTGGAGGTGCCCCTGTCAAGGGAGCCATCGTCCTCTTCTGAACCAACTGAAGCTGAAGCAAGGTCTGCAAGAGCTGCGCGTACGACATGGGCGGTGCCTCGAAGTGACGGTTTGTCAAAGATGCCCGATTTTGGTACTTTCTATATCCTTGCTGATTCGGTTGCTGCTGCTGCTGCCGGGATATTTATACTGGCTACCTGCTGTTGAGGGCCTTTGCCCTTCCTTCGAGCGTTGGTCACAGCGCTCGCTTCTCCTTCTCGTCGTTTGCCAGCATAAGGTTTCTTTCCACCTCCTCCAGCTGAGGATGACTCACCTTGAATTTTCCCGATCTTGATTCCATTCTCGACGTGCTCGCCCATGATAATGAGAGCTGAGAACGTCCCGGACATACCGCTGACTAATTTTTCATAGTAAACCCCCAGGAGGGTGGCAAAAAACATCTGCACGAGCTCTCGTTCAACCATCGGCGGTTGAACCCGAGCGGCCAACTCACGCCACCGCTGGGCGTACTCCTTAAACCCTTCATTGTTCCTCTGCGACAAGTTCTGCAGCTGGACTTGGTTCGGGGCCAAGTCGCTATTGTACTGGTAATGGTGCACAAACGCTTCAGCGAGATCCTTCCATGTGCGTACACTAGTGGGCTCCAGACCCATGTACCACTCGAGGGACGGCCCGGAAAGACTGTCTTGGAAGAAGTGCATCAGCAACTTCTCGTCTTCGGAATAAGCAGACATCTTCCTGTAGTACGATCTCAGGTGGACACGAGGGCAAGTGGTGCCCTTATATTTTTCAAATTCAGGTACCCTGAACTTAGGAGGTACCTTGAAATCAGCAATTAATCCCAGCTTGGACATATCAACGCCCAAAGTATTCTAATTCTCGATATCTCTCATTTTATCTTCAAGTGCTTTGAATCTGAGCCGCGCTTCAGCGTTCAGCTCCCCTTCAGCACCTCTTTGAGAGAACACATCATCCTGATGATCCTCAAGCCATGGCTGAGGCACCAACAGATTCCAGATGCCTGCATTATGGTTGCCCGGCCCGATATTGACATTAGCTCCCAGACTCTCATTACCGACGCCCTCCGTATTGAGTCCGATGTTGGCCATCACATTTCCATTAGCACTGCCGTTGCCCCCGGCCACGGGGACACCGTTTTGCGGAGTATCAACTGGTGGAGGAGTAGGCACGGTCCCACCGTGGAGTATGCCGTTGCTATCAACCCTGGAGATCAAAGGCTGAACCAAAGTTCTGAGCTGGTCCTGGCCATTGGCGACCACTTGCATGAGCTCCATGAAGCGGTCCATCCTCTCGCAGAGCTCCTGAACGTCAGTTTGCACTTGATCCATGATCCTGGTCTGATTAGCTCTAGTCGGATAACGGTGAATTAGTCTCTGATCAATCCTGGAACCCCCGTAAACAACCTGGGACAGCCTGTAAACCTGAAAAACCTGTAAACACTAAAGGGTTAGGAAAAACAATAAAATACTCGTCATGCTTCATGCAAATGCATGCGTGTGTCTGTGTGTTTGGGAGATTTCCCCCGATCCTAGTGCCTGAGTGCCAGTGCTGATAATAATAAGAAGAAGAAATTCGGGTCCAATCATGGAAACAACAATCTCATATATAAAGAAGGCCTATCAAGGCAGTACATAGCATCAGCGAGTACAAGATGAATCGACAGCGTGACCTCAGCCAACAAGCCTAGTGATGGTCAGCATACAACAATGATCAAAACAAAAGGAATACAAATAGTCAAGTACGGCCACGGGCGCGATACTCTTCTAACAACTCCTTCGTCTCTGGATGATCTGGCAGAGTGAGCAACCCCTCGACGAGTAATTCCCTCTGCGCAATGGTATACTGAAGTCCTTCAACCGAACTTTCCCATGCTCCTTCGCCGAAGCAATCTTCTAACTTCCGCTTTTTGGACTCAAACGTCAACTTGCGCTCCTTCAGGTTAGCGAGAGCTTTGTTGAGCTGGCCTTCGGTGGCGTATCTACGGGCGGTTTCTTCGTCAAACCTCTGCTCACTGTCCTTCACCTGGGCTTCTAGCTTGGAGATCTGTAGCATCAGCTTATCCTCTTGCTCTTTTCTGGTGGCCAGGGAAGCCTTCCAATGCTGGTTGAACTTGGATATCCTCCGATATGCCTCGTCCAAGTGCTGCTTCTTCGTAGCCAGTACGTCGTTGACAGCTTTGAAGTCTCGACCCATGCGTTCACGCTCGGCTATCTGCCTAGTCAGGTCTGTACCTAGCTGGTTCACCAACTCTGTTTTCCTTTTGAAAGAATGAACGACTTTGTTCCTCTCGCTTCGGAGCTGAGCTAATTCCTTCTCCAGTTCTTCGTTTGCCCGTTTCAATTCATCCCGCACGGCCAACACCTCATTATGCTGCTGAATGGGCACAGTAGTAGGCTCTTCGATTGTTGGAGGGATTTCTGGCTTGGCATGAGGAAACGACATCCCTATAGCATCTACCCTGGCTCTGATCCAAGTCAAATATGGAGGGTAGGCTTGATTGTTTCTTTTTCCCAGCAATGGCTTTCCTCGCTTACTGATACCATTCAACGCGCGCTGAAGCTTGGACAACAGATCCCCCTCTAGAAGACCAGTGAAGTACAGAGATTCCTGTACCTCTTCATCCTTCGGCGGAGTTCTCAAAGCATATGCGAACTTTCGAACCAACAACGACGGATTGTAGTTTATACAACCCTTCCTACCTATCAAAGGCACATTAGGAAACCCGCTGCAACTGAAGATCACCTCAGTACCCAATCTATCTCTGTCGAACCAGTCAATATCCTCTGCAGATAAACTCATCAGACGCTCAGGCCACTCAGCTGTGGCTGCAGACAAGACAAAAGGACCCCTCTTGGGCAGATGACTATCAAGCCATTTGTACAGCAAGGGTACACAGCACGAGACATTCTTCCCCCTCCTGTTCTCGTTTTTGTAGTGGACTGAGTGATAGACATCTCCTATCAAGGTAGGGACTGGATTCCCTGAAGCAAAGATGTGAAATGCATCAAAGTCTACAAAATCAGGCATATTGGGGAACAGAACGATGCCGTATATGCATAGAGCGAGGATGGCATTGAACGCGACCCAGCATCCGTCCTTGGCACACTGCTGAGCCTTACCCACTAGAAACTGCAAGGAGAACCCAGGAACCTTGTTCCAACTAGTCAATACTAACTCGGAGGCGTCCAGATGAAGTGAAGGAGCTAAACCAGCCAGATCAGGCTCAGCATCCATGTGAACAAAAGGCATCTGCCTCTTGATAGGCACGCCTAGCAAATCAGCATATTCTTCCAGCGTGGGTGCGAGAACAAAGTCCTAAAAAGTAAAACATCTCAGCGGAGGGTCGTAGAACTGCAGCAGAGCGTGCAACCCATTCAACTCGAACACAGAAGGCTTATGAACCAAACTGAGCAACCTGCCGTAAGATTTTCTGAACTCATCCCTCACAGAATCATCTGCTAGAGCTATCAAACCAGTCAGCTTAACCACATCGGGGACAGGGAACTTGTAAGCCACGGTCTTCCTCAAAGAACCCATAACAATACAATAGGAGACAAGAAATCTCGGATCGGGGAAAACGGTACCTGCAACACAGACACACGTTAATGAAATGCAAATGAATATGCAAACTAATGCAAAATGCAATCATGCAATAAGAGGCCAAGGCAACTGCTGCTGTGGAGATTCTGCATCAACAAAACCATGACGCCGCTCTATCAAGAACAACCACTGATAAGAAGAAAACCCTGGTACCGGACCACAAATCTGATCTGCCAAGAACAACCATCTGATAGGACCATATACATAGGGTCATAATTCTGCTCTGTCAAGAACAAATGTCTGATAATAAGGACCTCTGATGTAGGACCGAGAAATATCTGCTGATGAGGTCTTCAGACCCCAATCAAAAATCTGCTCTATCAAGAACAAATATACAGCTGCTGATGAGATCTTCAGACCCTACTCAAAAATCTGCTCTATCAAGAACAAACATACAGCTGCTGATGAGATCTTCAGACCCCACTCAAAAATCTGCTCTATCAAGAACAAACAACATCTGCTGACGAGATCTTCAGACCCCAATCAAAAATCTGCTCTATCAAGAACAAACAACTGATGACAAAACTCTGCTCTATCACGAACAAACATACATCTGATGATAAGATCCTCCGATCAAAACCTGCTCTATCAAGAACAGACAAATCTGCAACTGAGAAACCCTGGTACCAACAAAACTGATTCACTGTCAAGAAAACCAGGTAGTCTGAAAGTCAAGGTTTCCTGCAATAAACCCAACCCTGCTCACAGGTATGGACCTAAACTGACTCAAGTTCGGCATCCTATGCGTTCATCAGCGTCACAGACATTCAAGAGGGGTGATATGATACCCAGAAGGTGTGGCATCACCAGCTCATGAAGCGGCCTCACTCGCCTGAATCACAAATGATCGGTCCCCAAAGTCGACAATCCACCAAACCAGCAACCGTCTCAACCCAAAGGTTTGAAAGAGAAGCCAACCGGATGAACCTCGTCTGAGCGTGGATTTCATGAGACAATAGTGCCTGCAAAGCAAGCACGCGCCCACTAATTTCCACTCTAAGTCTATGGTGCACTCAAGCCTGGGTCTGGCTTCTCACTCATCAAAACTCCCATCCCACAACAGCACAGATAATCATATTATACTGAAAATAAAATGCGGGAAATAAAGTGCGAGAAGTAAAATGCGATAAATAAACGCAACCCATCAAGTAAACATACAAGCGCTAGGATTGACTCGCACAGGGAACCGGAGAACCAGAGATTCTGGGTTCGATCCCCAGCAGAGTCGCCAGTTGTCGCTTGCGCGAAAATAAGGTGCCGGCACAACAGAATAGTCGCCACCTTTCGTTATTTATCCCTCAGAGCGGGAAAGGAAACAATCGGAAAAACCTGACGGAAAAAGGGTAAGACAAGGTCATCGCAACCATTGTCTGGGTTCGGGAGTCGGTTACGCAAGGGGAAGGTATTAGCACCCCTCACGTCCGTCGTACTCGACGGTGTCGCTTGCGCGAAAATAAGGTGCCGGCATGACAGAAGAGTCGCCACCTTTTGTTATTTATCCCTCAGAGCGGGAAAGGAAACGATCGGAAAAACCTGACGAAAAAGGGTAAGACAAGGTCATCGCAACCATTGTCTGGGTTCGGGAGTCGGTTACGCAAGGGGAAGGTATTAGCACCTCTCACGTCCATCGTACTCGATGGGATCCACGCTTGTTTGTTTACTTGGACGTGTTGGTTTTATTCTATCTACCTATCAAGGCTGACTGAAAAAGAAAAGAAAAATGACTCGGCAAAGCGTCGCACTTTATGCCTACGTATTCTCATCAGAGAATGAGAAATCAGAGTCAACGTAGTTCGGCTAACTACGGAGGGAAAATGGGTGAAGGTTGCTCGCTAGGATATCGCATCCTATGCCTACGTACTTCCACACAGCATGGAAGATCAGAGCAAAACGTAGTTCGGGAAACTACGACTTATTTTCTGTTTTGAAAGAAGTGTTTTTTATTCTGTTTGCGATTTCAACCGCACTAGAGACTATGACCTGAGAGTGAATGCGTCGCATGTCACCCAAAGGGTACCATACTAAACATCCAGACTGTGGAAAAGGAACTCTCCCACAATCCTTTCTCAGATAGCTTAAGGCTCGTAACGTACGAAAGAAATCATTCATGATTACTGTATCTTAAACTGTTTTGAGATGAGAAGAGAGCATGCCCAACTAGGAGGGAGACTATCAAGTCCTACTGTTATCATGCCATGGATTCATCCTATGGTTGAGGTTTGAACAGGGAACTCCTAGAAGTTGTCATGCATAGGTTTCAACCTAAAAGTCTATCATCAAATCCTTATCAAAGGAAATGAGAGTCCTAAGGGATCATGTCAATGATACACCAAAACAGACAAAGCATCAGCTTAACAGTAAAATGCATGCAATGCAAGTGAGGGAGGAAATGTGTGTGGGGCTTCAGCCTCCACAAGCTCATCTCAACCTCAAGCCAGAATGGATAACAGTAATCATACTGAAAGATAAAACAACATGCTATCAAGCAATAACCGTAAACTGCAATCATACAGAAAAAAAAGAAATAAAATGCCATCAGGCAAACAAACCACATGGGCAAGGGAGCTGGGCTCTACCGAATACCCGCAAGCAAAGCCACACAGTAACAATACAAGCAGAGGGAGCAACTCAACCTCTAGTGCAATCATGCTCCTAGATTCTACCTATTCTAGATATGGACTTATTCTAATGCATCAAGCAAGTCAAACAAAACACATCAATACAGAAAAGAAAAAGATGAGAACTCCTCTCTCAGCTTCAAGCTTCAGCTCTTCCAACAGCAACTCAGTCTTCAGACTTCCAATTACTCTTGACAAATATCAATTTTCTTTCCCAGGTTTCAACCCTTCAATGTACTTCTCAACTTATCTTCTCTGAGCTTCAGCTCCTTGATCAGCTCCACCTTCAGGCTTCACCTAATCTTCAGGGGTCTTCAAGTATCACCCTGCTCTTGCTGCTCTTCAAGCTTCAGCTGGAATGGAAATACTCAAGGATTCATCCTCTTCCACACTCTTCATTGAAGTCTTCATCTTTACACTCAGGCTCAGCATCTCTCAAGGTAATCAAACCAGAGGAAATCACTTACTGGATAAGCTGGGGGATATTGAACTACTTATGACCACCAAAGGTGACCTATAAGGGTTCAACATCAAAGGAATGGTTCCCTCAAAAGTTCTACTTCCTACGTACAATCACTTATCCCTCCAAAGGAGAGAGGTGAATACCATGGAAGGACCTTGAATCATAGGGAGGAATGGAGGTGAAAGATACCATCCATGTTTAAGAAGGAAGTTAACTAGGTCTAAACTCTTCCTAATCCCTAATCCTAAAACAACAACAAAACAAACAAGAATAAGCTCTCAAGCTCCTCAATCAATCTTCAAGCCTTCTACTATGCTCCTTAATGCTACTCCAAGCAATCCCAAGCTCTCCAAGCCCACAAAGCAAAGCAAACAAAAATACAAGCCCACAAGGGCAACACAAGCAATCATCAACAACAAAAATCATCTAAAAATAGTATACCACTATATTAAAACCTAATATAATTTCTAAGGGATCCTACATACCTACCCTTAATACCCTTATATGCCCCAATGTCTAACTTGACCTAGAAACCCAAAATTCTAGTGTTATTGTGGACCTATGTTAAGGATTAACCTAGTTCTATACAACCTAAAATCATCTAAGCAAAACTACTCTAAAATTCATCACAAAATTATGGACTAAATCCAGGGGGAATCTAAAGCTTATACCTAACTATCCTAAAAAGAATGGCCTAAAAATGTTAAGGGAACTACCTAAACAAAATTCTACAAATTCATGTATCAACATAAAAGAATTAAAATGCAATAAAAGTAGAAAATACACAAAAAATATCAAAAATGCATGAAATGCAAATATTTTTATTTGATAATTTTCTAGACATTAATATGAAATGGGAGAAAAAACTCCCATTAAAAAGTATTTAATTTTCAAATTGATATGGATTTTCAAAGTTTGAAACAAAATGGAGAAAGTAAAATGAAAATATGCAAAGAGGTGGTGTGGATAGCAAACAGATGCAGTGTAAAATCCAAGTGGGCCATGACTGGGGGTGTGGATAGTGAATCCTGACTTAAGCCCAAGAAGCCACCGTTTAATGAAACGGTGCATTTCGCTCGTTTCTGAATTCCCTCTCAAAATGAAATTGAATCGTGGCCAATGGATCGTTTCTCAGTCAACCGGTCAGCTCCTCATCCAACGGCCAAATCTTCATCTCCTACCTTTGGCTAGGGTTTGCTGCAACTCCTCCATGGAAACAGAGCTCCATACACAAACTTCCATCCATTCGTGCTCTCTCATTTCTTGCTCAAGATTACCAATATAAAGCACTAACATACTCCATTTTTCATGCTGAACACAACCATGCCCTTAAAATCAACTGAATCATCCTAAATCACTGAACCCGATCCAAGATCCAAAATGTACTCAATCATCAATCTTAACAATTCTTGCAATTAGCTACCTCAGATCACTCACCAACTCACACTGATTGATTCTTGATGTCTAGTTCACTCTATATCTCAATATAACACGAGTTCTTGGTCATCAAAGAAATGGGGTCCATAATTCAATCTTCACCAATTGATCCCTAACTCTCCAAAATCCATCACCTATGTGTCTCTAACCTTTCTACACTAACAAACTAACCTAATTATGCATAAATCATGGTGTAGAGTGAATTTTACAAACCTGGTAAATCTTGATGAACAGATGATGAAATCCTTCACTTCAAGCCTTGAAACTCTTCAGAAAGTTTCCTTAGATGCTAATCTTGCTACTGTTTGCAACAATTTTGATGGAGGAAGCTTCAATCTCAGAATTCGATTCTGACTTGCTACCTTGAAAGTTCAATCACCAACTCTTCAATTCACCATGGATTGGCCCTCAAATTGATCTGCACAGCTCCACTATGATCTATGGAATGTGTATGAATGGAAAGAATGAATGGAAATGGTTCAGAATAGGGAATTCACTTTCAACTTGCAATGGAAGCAATTGAAACAACCAACTCTCTCTTCTCTCAAATCTTACACCAACCCTGCATCTGAGCAAGTTATGCATGTTATATAGAGTGGTTTAGAATCATCTAGAACCATCTAGGACCTTCCAATGAGAAAATGGAAATCTCATGTCATGACATTTTGATTTCACTTCTCACCATATGCTATCTCATGCCATAGTCCTTGTAACCTTTGTAACTGACTTGAAATTCTCCCCATATGAGATTTATGATGTGTTACAATGCATAACTAACTTGTAAATTGAGTTTCTTCATGTTTTGCTTTGGTGCCTTAAGATGCAAGTAAGCCATTTCCAAAGCAGCCCTATGATCTAGGCCTCAAATCAAAATTGTGGCTGAACCATTTTTCTTAGAATGTCCTTTGGATTCAAAATGACCTATTATATGACATGGTTTGGATGTATAACTTGTGATTTCCAATTTTCAATTTCAACTTATTTAACTTATGCCTCCATTTTAGGCCATTTTTATCACTTTTTGATACAAGCCTTTTCAACATCTCATGACCTCCCTACTAGCCTTAAAACCTCATTCTAAGCAAGTTTGATGTTGAACATTTTTCCATTTGAAGCTTGGAAATAGGAGATATGGCCTTATGCTTGAAATGACCTATAACCTCCAAATGACCAAAATGCCCTTGACTTGTCAAAGCCATACGTTGAGTTCTACAAATCCTATCAAGGACTTATAGTACTCTCTAGAAAGCTAAGAAGATGCTCTACAACATTCATGTTGACCAAGAGTTCATAGGAATCACCCTACTAGGGCAAAAGTTGGATGCAAGTTGGGTAACTTTCAAGGACCCAGATTCACATACCTCAGATGACCTGTAATTTGTCAAAGTCATAACTTGAGCTCTACAAATCCTACCAAGGACTTCTAGTACTAAAATTAAAGATAAGAACAAGCTCTACAACATTCATGTTGTGGGGAAGATGATATGACAATCACATCTTGAGCTAAACTGCCTTGAAGATAGGGATCAAACTAGGGGATTTTACACTGTCAAGCCTTAGAAACCCTAGCTTAAAACTTCTCAAACTCCTCAATCATGATGAGTTGGCCTAGGAATCATCCTTATAGAATCTCAATGCATCATTCCATGGTCACATGGTTCTTGGATTAGGTCTCAACCCTCTCCAAATCATTAGTTGACCTAGGGTTGACCCAGTCAAACCCTAATTCCACCACTCATGGCTGAACCTTCTGAATTCTTGTACAATGAACTCTCTAGGCTTCATGATGGCTTTCAAGACATCTCATAAGCTTTCTCAAAGCTTCAAGTCCATCCTCATAGCCTCAGAATCATCTGAGAAGCTCCCACAACTCTCAAGTTATGAGACACACAACCTTGGTTTCAACCAATCTCTCCGAGGATCTCTTGAGTTCTCTGACAAAGATATCAACCTTTGAACACTTGAACACCCTTCTTGGCTAGCTTCATAGTCTTGATGGGTACTCATACCTCTTGACCTGTTGGTCAAATTTTGGGGTGCAACACCATTGTTGCACAAAAATATCAAAATGTAATAATAGATTGAACTCCTTATAATTATTAAAGCCCAATATGCATAAGAGGGCTCACTTTGCCAACTGCTAGAGGATTCACACCACAAGATGGAAATCAGAAACGACAAAGAAAATACCATAAGGCTAAGACACGGTACAATCCACACAAATTCCGTACACATACACCAATACCACTATCACCATTATATGTACCATTCCGCAACAACACTGAGAAAAGCTGCTAGCTGAAGGACAAAAGAAGACATACCACAAACGTTGCCACAATACGCATAACAGCGCACATATCCTCACCAGATTCTATCCTTCCATGATTGGTACTATTTTTGCTCACAAATTCAAATTCCTTCAACCATGATTCTTGTCACGCGTACGCCTCAACCTTGCAAGCACCATTTCCTACGAAACCATACAAAAACAAGGCAATCTGTATAAAAGAAAGAGGACCCCACAAATAATCACAAAGAAAAATGCAGCAGTGATAGTGCAAGTTCATCATGTTTTGTTTTAAAATATTCACCTTGCAAATCTTCAGGGTACCCCAGCACTAACCGTAGCATCACAACGTATACACCGGCTGTACCTGCACAAAAACTGAAAAAAGGTGAATCGTGAGTATGACAGTGCAGAACCCCCAATACCTCCCTCATATTCAATACGCAAAAATCATGCTTTGCAAGCTGCAGCAACAGATGGTACATGGCTAAACACATTACCTTGTTGATTTACGTACTACGCTAGTACGTCCTCACAGCTGGAATTTGTACGTATCCTTTTTGTTGTTGGAAATAATACAAGGTCACAGTGAAAACAAAAGAGGAGGAGCTAGCTCACATGAGAGGGGCCGAAGAAGCCCAAACCAAACCCTTCACTCGTCAATAATTAAACATTTCTTCAGCTCTCTCCAGAAAAAAATGGGCAACGGACCCAACCAAATGACTTTACCTTCATCGCCCTAATCCCCTTCAAAAAATAAAAACCCTCTTCTCTTCAACATTTTCAAACAAAATCCCTCTTCATCCTCACGACCATCTTTCTTCATTCTCGAAAATCTCCATCAACAATAACTTCCCATAAACCTTTTCTTCAATCTTCAATCCATTCCTCACATCCTCAACCATTAGCTTTCTTCAACTTCTCCCATTTTTTCTTCTAACCCTCGTCAAACCCCTCAAATCTTCATCAATAAACGAAACCCTTCATTTAACCCATTTCAACCTTTTCATTCTTCAACAACAATAGCATATTGGAACCCATAACCCCTTTCTCAAAACCCATTTTCTAACCAACCCAGAAACTGAGAAGAAAATAGAAGAAGTAGAATGGAGGTGAGAAAAGATATCTGAGTCGAAAACGAAACTCAATCGCGTTAATCACGAGTTGAAATAAAACCCAGAAGCCAAGTCGTAAAGAAGAAGACAAGATTGAGGTGGAAATCTCAGAAGCTTGTGATGGATTGTTTACGTTGTGGACCGTTCTTCTCCTTTGATCTTTTTCTGTTTCACCGCGTGTGTGTGTCGGGAGAGAAGGTTTCGGTTTAGGAGGAACCGAAGGTATTTTGAGTTCGGGCTTGATGGCCCACTGTTGTTTTAAAACTTGATTTTTCTTTTTTATGACTTTTTGATGGATGATGTTGTTTGATTAATTCCCCAATATCCATACCCCTTGTATCCACCGTGTGTTTGAGATGAATGGGCCATATGGCCCATGATGATTCTAGTAAATTTCTATTTCACACTACCAGTTTTCAGCATACCCCCTCTTAGGGTGATGGGCTTTGTAAAGCCCAAATGATCCATTTCCTTTTTATATATACAATTAATTTTAGTTTTTTTTTCAAAATGATGTTTGGGTAGTGTTTTTTTAAAGCATTTTATTCAATAATTAACATTAATTATTATTATTATTTTATTTATTTATTTATTTAGTTTTTGGACATCGCTCACTTCTCTTCATTTTTGATTTGGGTTTGGTGTTCATTTTCCTTTCGGTCGATGACGAGACCTCCAAGTTATAGTTTGTCAAATCATTGACAAATAATAACAAACCCAAGACTAATTTTTTCAAAAACTTTCATTTTCGTTTTTATCCACTTTTTTTTTCTTATTCTTTAGTCAATGATGACTTCAATAATTATTATCGGTCAAATTATTGATAGATGATAATTTAGTCGAGACTATTTCATTTTCGCTTCAAATCATTTTTTAAAACATTTTCTCGATCAAACTCCAAAAGAAGGAGATTCTTGGAATCTAGCATTCCTTGGATCTTCGAGTGAATAATTCTCGAGGCACGCTCTTGAGTTGTTATTCACTCAATCTTTTGATCTTCTCAAACGCTTTCTCAACATCTTTTTCGATTAAAACTCCGAAAGAAGGAGATCCTTGGAATCTAGCATTCCTTGAATTTTCGAGTGAATAGTTCTCGAGTCACGCCCTTTGAGTTGTTATTCACTCAACCTTTCGACTTTTCCAAACTAAATCATTTTCCAACGTTCTCCTAAGTCGAATGCTCGTACGCATTCGCCACCCACATTTCGTACACGCATTCACAACTCCTCGTGGTTCTGATACTGGAAGCACCCTTAGGGACCAATATCATTTCTCACAATCTAACCCTTGACACGTCGTCAAGTCGATTCCATCTTCGTTCAAATCCTTGACACGTCGTCGAGCTACTTCAAAACAACTTCCTCTTTGCCTCGCTTTTCGTTATCGATTCAATCTTTTTACAAACATTTTTTTTTAAACTTACGAAAGAGAGATATTCTTAGAATCTAGCATTCTTTGAATATTTGAATGAGTAATTCTTGAGGCATGCCCTTGAGATGTTATTAGTTCATTATTTCGATTTCAAAACATTCAATCCTTTATCTCCAACTCTTTTCAACCCAATTTCCGAAAGAATTGAGTTCTTGGGATCTTGCATTCCTTGAATTCTTGAGTGACAAGCTCTTAAGGCATGCCCTTGGGTTGCTTGTCAGTCACTCTTTCGTTTCTCAATCCATTTCAAACTTCATATTTTCATGGTTGTTACCACGAACTACGACTGCTCTGATTCTTCATTCTCGTCCGAATGTAAGATACGTAGGCACAAGATTGCGATGATCTTGGCGAGCTACCTTCTACCCATTTCTCCCATTTCCCCGTCTTCTTTTCATGGTTGTTACCATGAACTACAGACGCTCTGTTTCTTTATTCATTCTTGAATATAAGATACGTAGGCACAAGATTGCGATGATCTTGGCGAGCACACTTCTATCTTCCTCCATTATTTCGTCCATCCCCCATCCCTTCCCGTAGTCGAACTACGAAGCTCTGATTTCTCATTCTCGTCCGAATGAGCATACGTAGGCACAAGGGCCCCAATCCTTGGTGAGCACCCTATTCTCTAACCACCCATCTCCCCTAGCGTCTTTAACCTTTTACCCTACCAATTCTACCTTTATCATCGAGAAGAAAAACAAGTAAACCTAGACAACACTCCCCACAATTACCTTAAGAGGTTCCCGTCGAATACGACGGACGTGAGGGGTGCTAATACCATCCCCTCACGTAACCGACTCCCGAACCCGGAACTTGGTTGCGACAGCCCTGTTCCTGTCCTTTTCGTTTTAAGAGGTTTTCTCGATATTTTCCTCTCCCGTTTATTCGGGAAAAATAAAGTTCGGTGGCGACTCTGTCGAACCGCATTTTCCGCGCCTTTCGCGCGAGGGTCGTTTCTCCGAAATGTCTCCGTGATTTTTCGAGGTGCGACAACTGGCGACTTCACTGGGGACATGCTTCGTGCAAAGAGAGAGTCGAGCCTATCTTTTGGTTTGTGAGGAGTGTTTGTTTGCTTTCCTTTTTGTTTACATATTTGTTCTCTTGTGGGTTTTATTTGTGCTTGTCATCTTGGTTGCCTATTGGTTCTTGGGATGACATCATGAGTAAAGCTCTACACCCGAGCTTTGGTAAAAGCAGAGAGAACACATAGTTTAGAATTGGTAGTCGATTAGTGTTAATCTCCGAGGACTTGCTCCTTGTGGGCCTAGCATGAAAGCTCCTCCAGAGGAGTCCTATTCGTAGATCTTGTTGTAACACAGCTAGCCTGTTGCACGACTTGATTAATGAAGGGTCCATGATTCTGGGAACCTTTGTAGCACCAGTTCCAATAATGGTGGTCGTGTAGTGTTAGTCTCCGAAGACTTGCTCCTTGTGAGCCTAACATGAGGACTCCGCTCAGAAGAGACATTATCGTTATAATCGTTGTAATACAGCCAGCCTGTTGCGTGACGCTAATACGACTAGTGTCTGTGATCCTGGGAACCAAACGTAGAAACCATCCCGTAAGTGGGTTTATGGGTAGAATGTTTAGATCTTCCCGTATAGGTTGTACCTGTCAGTTTTTTTTGATCGGAAATTATGGTGGTGTATTTGTTACAGTTATCAGCTCCAAAATTGTTTGATTGTGATACTGTGATCCTGGATCTTGTATCTTGCATTGCATCTTGAATACCATTTGCACTGCATTTCATATGTTATGCATTTTGCATTCCTAGTCCTTCAACAGAATCTTATGTCTTCGTTCCTTCCTCTCCCGTAAATCAAGTTGATTCCTCGACACCAGTACGCAACTAGAGCCAATACAAGACGAATGATGGAGCAGATTCAGTAGGAGCAAGATGCCTTCAGGGAAGAGTTGGATTCTATGAAAGGAAAGATCGACCAGATCCTCGAAGCCATCCTCGCGGCCAGAAGAGAGGAAGAATAGCGTGAAGCCGCTGCTGTCGTCAACAACAATGGTCAAGGACAAGGGTCTACTACCATCCCTTTGGTTCCAATTCCAAATCCTCATGGGATGCCGTTGAACTTCAATAACGCAACCGAAGGAAATACTTCTCAGCCAATCCCAGCGCCTGGAGTTACTGTTGGAGCTATCCCGCAGGCTCAGCCTACTGTCGTGCAGATCCCAGCTCCCCATACTGAAGATACTCTGATGGATCATTATGATGATGTTCAGAACTATCATGCTGCTATCCCCATTTCCAGTCCTGTTGCCGCTCAGGATTCAGAAGCCATGAAGATGTGCCGAGATCTAGCCGAGAAACTCCAAGCCATGGAGGGGCACAGTTCAAATTCTTTTAGTGCTTTGGAATTGTGCTTGGTGCTTGATGTTGTCCTTCCTCCCAAGTTCAAGGTGCCCGAATTATCGAAGTACAAAGGTCTCAGTTGCCCAAACATTCATCTAAAGATGTACTGTCGCAAGATGGCTGCCTATGCCAGAGATGAAAAGCTCATGATTCATTGCTTCCAAGATAGTTTGTCTGGGGCATCGCTCGAATGGTATATGCAGGTGGAACGTAACAGTGTGCGCACTTGGGCCGAGCTAGCCGATGCATTTGTCAAGCAGTATAATTACAACACCGATCTTGCTCCAAATCGTACTCAACTTCAGAGTATGACTCAGAAGGATAACAAATCCTTCAAGGAGTACGCGCAACGGTGGAGAGAGCTAGCCGCAAGGGTGCATCCACCTTTGGTTGACCGTGAACTGATTGACATCTTCATGGGCACCTTTCAAGGCCAGTACTACGAAAAGCTGATCGGTAGTGTCTCCGCTGGATTTTCTGACTTGGTGATCGTTGGTGAGAGAATTGAAGAAGGGTTGAAGAATGGAAAGATCCCAGGAGGTTCTAACAACCAGGCCAGTTCCAAGAAACCTTTCAACGGATACAAGAAGAAAGAGGGCGAAACAAATGCTATCTCTTTGCAGAAAGGGCAAGCTTCTCAACAAGCCCCTGCTCATATGCCTTATCAAGTCCCTTACTATCAGTATCCGTATGTTGCTGCTGCGCAATATGCTCCAATGCCTTATCAGCCAGCTGTTCAAGCAGTGCAAGCTCAAATGCCACAGCAACAGGCTCCTCAGCAGCAAGCCTACAATCAGCAAGGATACCAATATCCTCCTCAGCAGCAACAAATGCAAGCTACTCAGCAACGACAAGGTACTCGCCCACAGCGTTAGCAGAGAACATGGAGGCCAGATAGAGTTTTTGTCGCCTGCCAATGACATATGCTAGTATCTTTGCTCAGTTGATGGAGAAAAAGGCTATTGTTCCAAGAGATTTGGCTCCCCCAACTGTCATTCCTGCCGACTACGATGCAAATGCTCATTGTGAGTTTCATAAGGGCGCTCCAGGTCACACCATTGAGGACTGCAGAGCTTTCAAGCACATAATACAAGACATGATCGACAGGGATGCTATCAACTTCAATGGAAAGTCTCCAAATGTCATCAACAATCCAATGCCGCCGAACAAATAGCGTTATTCAGATCAAATCCAGTCAAGTCAAGTTCTCGAAGAAGGCTGTCATGTCGCCATTTCATATTACTCATTTCTTATATTTGTCTTTGTTTGTTTAAGTATTGTATGCTTTGAACTATTGCCATTCGTGTTTGGTTTTCATTAATGTATCGTTTATGCATGTTTTGAATTAGTTATGTCGTATTCACTCATTTCTCACTTATCACCGGCACATTTATTCACTCCACTATATTCACTGTTGTTTAGCATGATTTGAGGGAGGATGATGATAACGAGATACCCATAATTACAAACTGTATGCTTTCAGACAAAATCTCGTCAATGATGTACAGGCATTGTTTCAATTCCCCCATACACCAGAGATATAAGGAGTTAATCCCTAGTAAACCACTTCGAGCCTAGAAGTAGGAGTTTCCTTCGGATATTCAAACCTTTACACTCAACTTGGGGCAGGGTAGTATTCAGTTAATCCAATCCTGTACTCGAATTAATAAAGTGAAATCCCAAAGGCGATGGTTCATCAAAGACCCATGCTATGGCAGTCACAACAAAATCGAAAAAAGAAAAATCAAAAGTTTGCTAAGTCAAACACCTTAGAGGGGACTTAAGCAAAATCAAGGTAATCCCGATGGATCTGACAAGAAAAGTCAATCCATGCAAAAGTTAGGGATCAACAAAAACAAAAGCAAAAGAGGACCCCGAGACCCTCAACAAAAACAAAATAAGATTCAGTAGCCATTCAAATAGGGTCACTGACATCCATAAAAAAACCAAAATAAGGTGACTGCCACGACGAGCAAACCTTGAATCATCAAGCTTATACTGTCAAGACAAGTGCGGAATCAACTGAACGTAGGACTGGAGATCATTAAGAAGAACGGGTGGGTACAAATCATACTTTGAGCCTAATATCCTTTGTTTCATAACCGCGAACCAGACCACGTTACAACCCTCGAAAGACCTAATTGAGGCGGGGTTTATTCTGAAAGCATGTTATCGCAAGGTTGCGTAACCTGACTCCTTACATGATTGCTAATCATCAGCATTGGTGTCATTATCCTTGTTATATCTTCTACACCAATCAAAATTAGCACGAAGTTTGGACTAACAGTCCATTCGTCTCACTATCACGACACTCCAATAAATGACATTTTTTTTCAAAACATACATTGAACTTTGCATTAATATTACCATTTATGAATGTACAATTTTAATTGCAAAACAGTGCTAGGTATTCAAAGACATTTTGACAAAGGGCAATCAAGAAGGAACTTGACTTCTAGTGGCTGTCACGAAGCAAGACTACCTCAAAATCCACAGGCTGGGGCAAATTATTCAAGAGCTCGAGCAGGGGCAAGCCATTAACATGTTCCGACTAGGGCAAGACCAGGTCGTCCTGACCATCAAGCAGAGTTGCATCCTTCTCTGAAGCAAATTCACAAATTACCAAGTACATAGACTTGGGGTATCAAGGACATCGTCTGCTTCAATCATGGCGTCTTCAGCAAACTGCATGTCGAGGCAGCCAATCCCTCCCACCACCCGAAGTCCAATCCACATTGGCAACTACCAAAAGTCCACCACGCTGGCATCTTCACCTGCATCTCCAATTACCCGTCTGCAATCATGTGCATCATACGCATTGCATTCGTTATCATAAGCATCTTACATCATATGCATACCAATCATATCATACTTCCCCAGCTCTTGCATCTCCGCGCGTCAGCATTTGCATTTTCACTTCCATTCGTTATGGAATATCATTTACATCCAGCATTAGCATATGCAAGTCAAGGTCCAGGATCAATCTCGAAGATTTCCGAGAACATCATCAACTTAGTCAGGGGAAATCCTCCGCAAGACTATGTGTTTCTCCCACGAAATTCAGGAATATTCAAAGCAAGATTCAGCTCAGACAGGGGCATCTTCAACAAAACCATGAGTGTTCCTCATAAAGTTGTTCAACCTTTTGTTGAGCAAGATAAGACATCAAGACAAAATTATCCCAGTCAGGGGCATCCTCTTCAGAGTTCATGGGCGTAACCATGAAATCATTTCAACAAAATTATGATTTCCAAGCAAGACGGTGGACGTACCCCGTTGATTCATTTCAATCCAATCTTCCTCTTGGGTGTTCCCTAATGAGTTGTATTCAGCAAGCGTGACCGTTGTCAATTGCCTTACTATCATCCTTTTGGTGATAGTCGAACCTCGTCAGTTCAACCTAGCCTACATCCTTTTGGGTGATGGTAAACTTCAATTTTTGTTATTCTATCATCATTTTGGTGATAGCAACCTGTGTGTGTGTTTCGCTCCGTCATTATTTTAGTGAGGGGTCTATCACAGTCATTAGCGATAGATTGTGCGATAGTTTGTTTGTGTTTCGCTCCGTCATCCTTTTGGTGAGGGGTCTGTCAAAGTCATTAATGATAGATTGAGCGATAGTGTTTGAGTTTCGCTCCGTCATCCTTTTGGTGGGGGGTCTGTCATAGTCATTAATGATAGATTGTACGGTAGTGTTTGGTGTGAGTTCCGCTCCGTCAACCTTTTGGTGGGGGTGTTTTTTTTTTGACATAGCCATTAATGTCAGATTGTGCGAGTGTTTTGCTCTATCATCCCTTTGGTGGGAGGTCTATCATAGTCATTAATGATAGATTGTGCGATATTGTCTGGCGCGTGTGTCGCTCCGTCATCCTTTTGGTGGGGGGTCTGTCATAGTCATTAATGATAGATTGTGCGATATTGTATGTGTTTCGCTCCGTCATTTTTTTTGTGGGGGGTCTATCATAGTCATTAATGATAGATTGTGCGATATTGTTTGGCGTGTGTTTCGCTCCGTCATCCTTTTGGTGGGGGGTCTATCATAGTCATTAATGATAGATTGTGAGATAGTGTTTGAGTTTCTCTCCGTCATCCTTTTGGTGGGGGTCTATCATAGTCATTAATGATAGGTTGTGCGATATTGTTTGGCGTGAGTGTCGCTCCTTCATCCTTTTGGTGGGGGGTCTATCATAGTCATTAATGATAGATTGTGCGATAGTTTGTTTTCCACTCCGTCATCCTTTTGGGGAGGGGTCTATCATAGTCATTAATGATAGATTGTGCGATATTGTCTGGCGTGTGTGTCGCTCCGTCATCCTTTTGGTGGGGGGTCTATCATAGTCATTAATGATAGATTGTGCGATAGTTTGTTTTTCGCTCCGTCATCCTTTTGGTGAGGGGTCTATCATAGTCATTAATGATAGATTGTGAGATATTGTCTGGCGCGTGTGTCGCTCCGTCATCCTTTTGGTGGGGGGTCTATCATAGTCATTAATGATAGATTGTGCGATAGTTTGTTTTTCGCTCCGTCATCCTTTTGGTGGGGGGTCTATCATAATCATTAATGATAGATTGTGCGATAGTTTGTTTGTGTTTCGCTCCGTCATCCTTTTGGTGGGGGATCTATCATAGTCATTAATGATAGATTGTGTGATAGTTTGTTTGTGTTTCGCTCCGTCATCCTTTTGGTGGGGGGTCTATCATAGCCATTAATGATAGATTGTACGATAGTTTGTTTGCGTTTCGCTCCGTCATCCTTTTGGTAGGGGGTTTATCATAGTCATTAATGATAGATTGCGCGATGTTTGTTTGTGTTTCGCCTCGTCATCCTTTTGATGGGGGGTATGTCATAGTCATCAATGTCAGATTGTGCAATTTTTGTTTCGCTCTACCATCCTTTTGGTGGTAGTAACTGTGTGTGTTTCATCTCATCGTCCTTTTGGTGATGACGACCTTTTTGCCAGTTGTTTGCAGTTTACTCAGATGGTTTACATTTATCCAGTATTTCAATTCTCAAATATCTCCTTTCTTTTCGGACAAATTTAAGGTCTTCTTCATATCTAATTGACTTCTACCTCAGAAAAATGAACGCTGCAGCAATTCATCTTACTCAGTCAAAGCCAATTAGATAGGGGCATCTGTCATACCCCAAATTTGTCCTACCTTTGTACAACCTCCTTTTCGTATATTTACCTAATTGCTTTATTAAAAAACCCAAAAAAAATGTGTTGTTTCCGCTTTTATATTTGTCCAAGCTCCATTCAAGGGTATACAGGTCAGGATGCATAATCCTAAGTGACATGTGTCTTAGTTAGGGTTTTGTGTCATATCCGGGGCATTCATATTTGGGTCAGGATATCGGGTCAAGTATGGTGGAGGTTCAGTAAATTTTTACTAGACTGTGGTCAAAACAGATTTAATTCAGTTACAAGTATGTGCGTCAAAGTTGTTAGGGCTTTGGAGTGAGATATCACTCAGAACTCAATTCTAATCCGGGTTGTGTGCATTTTTTAAGGCATAACTCGTATTATCCAGGCATTTTATAATTCTGGTTAAGAAGGTTCAAAGTGATAGTTGGTGGTTCAACAAGACTTGAATGCGTAATTCTTATTAAGAATCCAAGTTTGTTCGAAGTTTAATTTTGATTGGATCCTTGAGTTAAAGAGTTCCATGGAAATTGTGGGCACGGGTAATAGTATTCAAGGGTGCCAATGGTGGGTATGTTCAAGTTGGGTTTTTAGTTCAAAATAATCAAATAAAAAATCAAGTCCATTTTAAGCTCATATACAAAGGGATATTATGAAAGCCCATAGTGATCAAAGAAATTCTGTTACAATTAAATTTGAATATCTTCAAATTAGTTAGTAAAGAATTATTTTTAGATGTAATTTCTTGTTGAAGGTTAATGGTTCATGTTCTGCAGGGATTTTATCCAAAATGTGTAACAAGACCATAAAAATTCTACAAAAATGTTTCTACAAAGAAATATGTATGGGACCATGAACAATATAATTGAGGCCCATTGTTGCATAAAAATATCAAAATGTAATAATAGATTGAACTCCTTATCATTATTAAAGCCCAATATGCATAAGAGGGCTCACTTTGCCAACTGCTAGAGGATTCACACCACAACATGGAAATCAGAAACGACAAAGAAAATACCATAAGCCCAAGACACGGTACAATCCACACAAATTCCGTACACATACACCAATACCACTGTCACCATTATATGTACCATTCCGCAACAACACTGAGAAAAGCCGCTAGCTGAAGGACAAAAGAAGACAAACCACAAACGTAGCCACAATACGCATAACAGCGCACATATCCTCACCAGATTCTATCCTTCCATGATTGGTACTATTTTTGCTCACAAATTCAAATTCCTTCAACCATGATTCTTGTCACGCGTACGCCTCAACCTTGCAAGCACCATTTCCTGCGAAACCATACAAAAACAAGGCAATTTGTATAAAAGAAAGAGGACCCCACAAATAATCACAAAGCAAAATGCAGCAGTGATAGTGCAAGTTCATCATGTTTTGTTTTAAAAAATTCACCTTGCAAATCTTCAGGGTACCCCAGCACTAACCGTAGCATCACAACGTATACACCGGCTGTACCTGCACAAAAACTGAAAAAAGGTGAATCGTGAGTATGACAGTGCAGAACCCCCAATACCTCCCTCATATTCAATACGCAAAAATCATGCCCTACAAGCTGCAGCAACAGACGGTACATGGCTAAACACATTACCTTGTTGATTTACGTACTACGCTAGTACGTCCTCACAGCTGGAATTTGTACGTATCCTTTTTGTTGTTGGAAATAATACAAGGTCACAGTGAAAACAAAAGAGGAGGAGATAGCTCACATGAGAGGGACCGAAGAAGCCCAAACCAAACCCTTCACTCGTCAATAATTAAACATTTCTTCAGCTCTCTCCAGAAAAAAATGGGCAACGGACCCAACCAAATGACTTTACCTTCATCGCCCTAATCCCCTTCAAAAAATAAAAACCCTCTTCTCTTCAACATTTTCAAACAAAATCCCTCTTCATCCTCACGACCATCTTTCTTCATTCTCGAAAATCTCCATCAACAATAACTTCCCATAAACCTTTTCTTCAATCTTCAATCCATTCCTCACATCCTCAACCATTAGCTTTCTTCAACTTCTCCCATTTTTTCTTCTAACCCTAATCAAACCCCTCAAATCTTCATCAATAAACGAAACCCTTCATTTAACCCATTTCAACCTTTTCATTCTTCAACAACAATAACAGATCGGAACCCATAACCCCTTTCTCAAAACCCATTTTCTAACCAACCCAGAAACTGAGAAGAAAATAGAAGAAGTAGAATGGAGGTGAGAAAAGATATCTGAGTCGAAAACGAAACTCAATCGCGTGAATCACGAGTTGAAATAAAACCCAGAAGCCAAGTCATAACGAAGAAGACAAGATTGAGGTGGAAATCTCAGAAGCTTGTGATGGATTGTTTACGTTGTGGACCGTTCTTCTCCTTTGATCTTTTTCTGTTTCACCGCGTGTGTGTGTCGGGAGAGAAGGTTTCGGTTTAGGAGGAACCGAAGGTATTTTGAGTTCGGGCTTGATGGCCCACTGTTGTTTTAAAACTTGAATTTTCTTTTTTATGACTTTTTGATGGATGATGTTGTTTGATTAATTCCCCAATATCCATACCCCTTGTATCCACCATGTGTTTGAGATGAATGGGCCATATGGCCCACGATGATTCTAGTAAATTTCTATTTCACACTACCAGTTTTCAGCATACCCCCTCTTAGGGTGATGGGTTTTGTAAAGCCCAAATGATCCATTTCCTTTTTATATATACAATTAATTTTAGTTTTTTTTTCAAAATGATGTTTGGTTAGTGTTTTTTTAAAGCATTTTATTCAATAATTAACATTAATTATTATTATTATTATTTTATTTATTTATTTAGTTTTTGGACATTGCTCACTTCTCTTCATTTTTGATTTGGGTTTGGTGTTCATTTTCCTTTCGGTCGATGACGAGACCTCCAAGTTATAGTTTGTCAAATTATTGACAAATAATAACAAACCCGAGACTAATTTTTTCAAAACTTTCATTTTCGTTTTTATCCACTTTTTTTTTCTTATTCTTTAGTCAATGATGACTTTAATAATTATTATCGGTCAAATTATTGATAGATGATAATTTAGTCGAGACTATTTCATTTTCGCTTCAAATCATTTTTTAAAACATTTTCTCGATCAAACTCCAAAAGAAAGAGATTCTTGGAATCTAGCATTCCTTGGATCTTCGAGTGAATAATTCTCGAGCCACGCTCTTGAGTTGTTATTCACTCAATCTTTTGATCTTCTCAAACGTTTTCTCAACATCTTTTTCGATTAAAACTCCGAAAGAAGGAGATCCTTGGAATCTAGCATTCCTTGAATTTTTGAGTGAATAGTTCTCGAGGCACGCCCTTTGAGTTGTTATTCACTCAACCTTTCGACTTTTTCAAACTCAATCATTTTCCAATGTTCTCCTAAGTCGAATGCTCGTACGCATTCGCAACCGACATTTCGTACACGCATTCACAACTCCTCGTGGTTTTGATACTGGAAGCACCCTTAGGGACCAATATCATTTCTCACAATCTAACCCTTGACACGTCGTCAAGTCGGTTCCATCTTCGGTCAAATCCTCGACACGTCGTCGAGCTACTTCAAAACAACTTCCTATTTGCCTCGCTTTTCGTTATCGATTCAATCTTTTTACAAACATTTTTTTTTAAACTTACGAAAGAGAGATATTCTTAGAATCTAGCATTCTTTGAATATTTGAATGAGTAATTCTTGAGGCATGCCCTTGAGTTGTTATTAGTTCATTCTTTCGATTTCAAAACATTCAATCCTTTATCTCCAACTCTTTTCAACCCAATTTCCGAAAGAATTGAGTTCTTGGGATCTTGCATTCCTTGAATTCTTGAGTGACAAGCTCTTAAGGCATGCCCTTGGGTTGCTTGTCAGTCACTCTTTCGTTTCTCAATCCATTTCAAACTTCATATTTTCGTGGTTGTTACCACGAACTACGACTGCTCTGATTCTTCATTCTTGTCTGAATGTAAGATACGTAGGCACAAGATTGCGATGATCTTGGCGAGCTACCTTCTACCCATTTCTCCCATTTCCCCGTCTTCTTTTCGTGGTTGTTACCACGAACTACGGACGCTTTGATTCTTTATTCATTCTTGAATATAAGATACGTAGGCATAAGATTGCGATGATCTTGGCGAGCACACTTCTATCTTCCTCCATTATTTCATCCATCCCCTATCCCTTCCCGTAGTCGAACTTCGAAGGTCTGATTTCTCATTCTCGTCCGAATTAGCATACGTAGGCACAAGGGGCCCAATCCTTGGCGAGCACCCTATTCTCTAACCACCCATCTCCCCTAGCGTCTTTAACCTTTTACCCTACCAATTCTACCTTTATCATCGAGAAGAAAAACAAGTAAACCTAGACAACACTCCCCATAATTACCTTAAGAGGTTCCCGTCGAATACGAAGGACGTGAGGGGTGCTAATACCTTCCCCTCACGTAACCGACTCCCGAACCCGGAACTTGGTTGCGACAGCCCTGTTCCTGTCCTTTTCGTTTTAAGAGGTTTTCTCGATATTTTCCTCTCCCGTTTATTCGGGAAAAATAAAGTTCGGTGGCGACTCTGTCGAACCGCATTTTCCGCGCCTTTCGCGCGAGGGTCGTTTCTCCGAAATGTCTCCGTGATTTTTCGAGGTGCGACAGCTGGCGACTTCACTAGGGACATGCTCCGTGCAAAGAGAGAGTTGAGCCTATCTTTTGGTTTGTGAGGAGTGTTTGGTTGTTTTCCTTTTCGTTTACATATTTGTTCTCTTGTGGATTTTATTTGTGCTTGTCATCTTGGTTGCCTGTTGGTTCTTGGGATGACATCATGAGTAAAGCTCTACACCCGAGCTTTGGTAAAAGCAGAGAGAACACATAGTTTAGAATTGGTAGTCGAGTAGTGTTAATCTCTGAGGACTTGCTCCTTGTAGGCCTAGCATGAAAGCTCCTCCAGAGGAGACCTATTCGTAGATCTTGTTGTAACACAGCTACCCTGTTGCACGACTTGATTAATGAAAGGTCCATGATTCTGGGAACCTTTGTAGCACCAGTTCCAATAATGGTGGTCGTGTAGTGTTAGTCTCCGAAGACTTGCTCCTTGTGAGCCTAACATGAGGACTCCGCTCAAGAGAGACCTTATCATTATAATCGTTGTCATACAGCCAGCCTGTTGCGTGATGCTAATACGACTAGTGTCTGTGATCCTGGGAACCAAACGTAGAAACCATCCCGTAAGTGGGTTTATGGGTAGAATGTTTAGATCTTCCCGTATAAGTTGTACCTGTCAGTTTTTTTTATCGGAAATTGTGGTGGTGTATCTGTTACAGTTATCAGCTCCAAAGTTGTTTGATTGTGATCCTGTGATCCTGGATCTTGTATCTTGCATTGCATCTTGCATACCATTTGCACTGCATTTCATATGTTGTGCATTTTGCATTCCCAGTCCTTCAACAGAATCTTATGTCTTCGTTCCTTCCTCTCCAGTAAATCAAGCTGATTCCTCGACACCAGTACGCAACTAGAGTCAATACAAGACGAATGATGGAGCAGATTCAGCAGGAGCAAGCTGCCTTCAGGGAAGAGTTGGATTCTATGAAAGGAAAGATCGACCAGATCCTCGAACCCATCCTCGAGGCCAGAAGAGAGGAAGAACAGCGTGAAACTGCTGCTTTCGTCAACAACAATGGTCAAGGACAAGGGTCTACTGCCATCCCTTTGGTTCCAATTCCAAATCCTCATGGGATGCCGTTGAACTTCAATAACGCAACCAAAGGAAATACTTCTCAGCCAATCCCAGCGCCTGGAGTTACTGTTGGAGTTATCCCGCAGGCTCAGCCTACTGTCGTGCAGATCCCAGCTCCCCATACTGAAGATACTCTGATGGATCATTATGACGACGTTCAGAACTATCATGCTGCTATCCCCATTTCCAGTCCTGTTGCCGCTCAGGATTCAAAAGCAATGAAGATGTGCCGAGATCTAGCCGAGAAACTCCGAGCCATGGAGGGGCACAGTTCAAATTCTTTCAGTGCTTTGGAATTGTGCTTGGTGCCTGATGTTGTCATTCCTCCCAAGTTCAAGGTGCCCGAATTCTCGAAGTACAAAGGTCTCAGTTTCCCAAACATTCATCTAAAGATGTACTGTCACAAGATGGCTGCCTATGCCAGAGATGAAAAGCTCATGATTCATTGCTTCCAAGACAGTTTGTCTGGGGCATCGCTCGAATGGTATATGCAGCTGGAACGTAACAGTGTGCGCACTTGGGCCGAGCTAGCCGATGCATTTGTCAAGCAGTATAAGTACAACACCGATCTTGCTCCAAATCGTACTCAACTTCAGAGTATGACTCAGAAGGATAACGAATCCTTCAAGGAGTACGCGCAACGATGGAGAGAGCTAGCCGCAAGGGTGCATCCACCTTTGGTTGACCGTGAACTGATTGACATCTTCATGGGCACCTTGCAAGGCTAGTACTACGAAAAGCTGATCGGTAGTGTCTCCGCTGGATTTTCTGACTTGGTGATCGTTGGTGAGAGAATTGAAGAAGGGTTGAAGAGTGGAAAGATCCCAGGAGGTTCTAACAACCAGGCTAGTGCCAAGAAACCTTTCAACGGATACAAGAAGAAAGAGGGCGAAACAAATGCTATCTCTTTGCAGAAAGGGAAAGCTTCTCAACAAGCCCTTGCTCCTATGCCTTATCAAGTCCCTTACTATCAGTATCCGTATGTTGTTGCTGCGCAATATGCTCCAATGCCTTATCAGCCAGCTGTTCAAGCAGTGCAAGCTCAAATGCCACAGCAACAGGCTCCTCAGCAGCAAGCCTTCAATCAACAAGGATACCAATATCCTCCTCAGCAGCAACAAATGCAAGCTACTCAGCAACGACAAGGTACTCGCCCACAGCGTTAGCAGAGAACATGGAGGCCAGATAGAGTTTTTGATCACCTGCCAATGACATATGCTAGTATCTTTGCTCAGTTGATGGAGAAAAAGGCTATTGTTCCAAGAGATTTAGCTCCCCCAACTGTCATTCTTGCCGACTACGATGCAAATGCTCATTGTGAGTTTCATAAGGGCGCTCCAGGTCACACCATTGAGGACTGCAGAGCTTTCAAGCACATAATACAAGACATGATCGACAGGGATGCTATCAACTTCAATGGAAAGTCTCCAAATGTCATCAACAATCCAATGCCGCCGAACAAATAGCGTTATTCAGATCAAATCCAGTCAAGTCAAGTTCTCGAAGAAGGCCGTCATGTCGCCATTTCATATTACGCATTTCTTATATTTGTCTTTGTTTGTTTAAGTATTGTATGCTTTGAACTATTGCCATTCGTGTTTGGTTTTCATTAATGTATCGTTTATGCATGTTTTGAATTAGTTATGTCGTATTCACTCATTTCTCACTTATCACCGGCACATTTATTCACTCCACTCTATTCACTGTTGTTTAGCATGATTTGAGGGAGGATGATGATAACGAGATACCCATAATTGCAAACTGTATGCTTTCAGACAAAATCTCGTCAATGATGTACAGGCATTGTTTCAATTCCCCCATACACCGGAGATATAAGGAGTTAATCCCTAGTAAACCACTTCGAGCCTAGAAGTATGAGTTTCCTTCGGATATTCAAACCTTTACACTCAAGCTGGGGCAGGGTAGTATTCAGTTAATCCAATCCTGCACTCGAATTAATAAAATGAAATCCCAAAGGCGATGGTTCATCAAAGACCCATGCTATGGCAGTCACAACAAAATCGAAAAAAGAAAAATCAAAAGTCTCCTAAGTCAAACACCTTAGAGGGGACTTAAGCAAAATCAAGGTAATCCCGATGGATCTGACAAGCAAAGTCAATCCATGCAAAAGTTAGGGATCAACAAAAACAAAAGCAAAAGTGGACCCCGAAACCCTCAACAAAAACAAAATAAGATTCAGTAGCCATTCAAATAGGGTCACTGACATCCATAAAAAAACCAAAATAAGGTGACTTCCACGATGAGCAAACCTTAAATCATCAAGCTTATACTGTCAAGACAAGTGCGGAATCAACTGAACGTAGGACTGGAGATCATTAAGAAGAAGGGGTGGGTACAAATCATACTTTGAGCCTAATATCCTTTGTTTCATAACCGCAAACCAGACCACGTTACAACCCTCGAAAGACCTAATTGAGGCGGGGTTTATTCTGAAAGCATGTTATCGCAAGGTTGCGTAACCTGACTCCTTACATGATTACTAATCATCAGCATTGGTGTCATTATCCTTGTTATATCTTCTACACCAATCAAAATTAGCACGAAGTTTGGACTAACAGTCCATTTGTCTCACTATCACGACACTCCAATAAATGACATTTTTTTTCAAAACTTACATTGAACTTTGCATTAATATTACCATTTATGAATGTACAATTTTAATTACAAAACAATGTTAGGTATTCAAAGACATTTTGACAAAGGGCAATCAAGAAGGAACTTGACTTCCAATGGCTGTCACGAAGAAAGACTACCTCAAAATCCACAGGTTGGGGCAAATTATTCAAGAGCTCGAGCAGGGGCAAGCGATTAACAAGTTCCGACTGGGGCAAGACCAGGTCGTCCTGACCATCAAGCAGAGTTGCATCCTTCTCTGAAGCAAATTCACAAATTACCAAGTACCTAGACTTGGGGTATCAAGGACATCGTCTGCTTCAATCATGGCGTCTTCAGCAAACTGCATGTCAAGGCAGCCAATCCCTCCCACCACCCAAAGTCCAATCCGCATTGGCAACTACCAAGAGTCCACCACGCTGGCGTCTTCACCTACATCTCCAATTACCCGTCTGCAATCATGTGCATCATACGCATCGCATTCGTTATCATAAGCATCTTACATTATATGCATACCAATCATATCATACTTCCCCAGCTCTTGCATCTCCGCGCGTCAGCATTTGCATTTTCACTTCCATTCATTATGGAATATCATTTACATCCAGCATTAGCATATGCAAGTCAAGGTCCAGGATCAATCTCGAAGATTTCCGAGAACATCATCAGCTCAGTCAGGGGCAATCCTCCGCAAGACTGTGTGTTTCTCCCACGAAATTCAGGAATATTCAAAGCAAGATTCAGCTCAGACAGGGGCATTTTCAACAAAACCATGAGCGTTCCTCATAAAGTTGTTCAGCCTTTTGTTGAGCAAGATAAGACATCAAGACAAAATCAGCCCAGTCAGGGGCATCCTCTTCAGAGTTCGTGGGCGTAACCATGAAATCATTTCAACAAAATTATGATTTCCAAGCAAGACGGTGGGCGTACCCCGTTGATTCATTTCAATCCAATCTTCCTCTTGGGTGTTCCCTAATGAGTTGTATTCAGCAAGCGTGACCATTGTCAATTGCCTTACTATCATCCTTTTGGTGATAGTCGAACCTCGTCAGTTCAACCTAGCCTACATCCTTTTGGGTGATGGTAACCTTCAATTTTTGTTGTTCTATCATCATTTTGGTGATAGCAACCTGTGTGTGTGTGTTTCGCTCCGTCATCCTTTTGGTGAGGGGTCTATCATAGTCATTAGCGATAGATTGTGCGATAGTTTGTTTGTGTTTCGCTCCGTCATCCTTTTGGTGAGGGGTCTGTCATAGTCATTAATGATAGATTGTGCGATAGTGTTTGAGTTTTGCTCCGTCATCCTTTTGGTGGGGGGTCTGTCATAGTCATTAATGATAGATTGTGCGGTAGTGTTTGGTGTGAGTTCCGCTCCGTCAACCTTTTGGTGGGGGTGTTTTTTTTTTGACATAGCCATTAATGTCAGATTTTGCGAGTGTTTTGCTCTATCATCCTTTTGGTGAGAGGTCTATCATAGTCATTAATGATAGATTGTGCGATATTGTCTGGCGCGTGTGTCGCTCCGTCATCCTTTTGGTGGGGGGTCTGTCATAGTCATTAATGATAGATTGTGCGATATTGTTTGTGTTTCGCTCCGTCATCCTTTTGGTGGGGGGTCTATCGTAGTCATTAATGATAGATTGTGCGATATTGTTTGGCGTGTGTTTCGCTCCGTCATCCTTTTGGTGGGGGGTCTATCATAGTCATTAATGATAGATTGTGCAATAGTGTTTGAGTTTCGCTCCGTCATCCTTTTGTTGGGGGGTTTATCATAGTCATTAATGATAGGTTGTGCGATATTGTTTGGCGTGTGTGTCGCTCCGTCATCCTTTTGGTGGGGGGGGGGGGGGGGGTCTATCATAGTCATTAATGATAGATTGTGCGATAGTTTGTTTTCCGCTCTGTCATCCTTTTGGTGAGGGGTCTATCATAGTCATTAATGATAGATTGTGCGATATTGTCTGGCGTGTGTGTCGCTCCGTCATCCTTTTGGTGGGGGGTCTATCATAGTCATTAATGATAGATTGTGCGATAGTTTGTTTTTCGCTCCGTCATCCTTTTGGTGAGGGGTCTATCATAGTCATTAATGATAGATTGTGCGATATTCTCTGGCGCGTGTGTCGCTCCGTCATCCTTTTGGTGGGGGGTCTATCATAGTCATTAATGATAGATTGTGCGATAGTTTGTTTTTTGCTCCGTCATCCTTTTGGTGGGGGGTCTATCATAGTCATTAATGATAGATTGTGCGATAGTTTGTTTGTGTTTCGCTCCGTCATCCTTTTGGTGGGGGGTCTATCATAGTCATTAATGATAGATTGTGCGATAGTTTATTTGTGTTTCGCTCTGTCATCCTTTTGGTGGGGGGGTCTATCATAGCCATTAATGATAGATTGTGCGATAGTTTGTTTGCGTTTCGCTCCGTCATCCTTTTGGTAGGGGGTCTATTATAGTCATTAATGATAGATTTCGCGATGTTTGTTTGTGTTTCGCCCCGTCATCCTTTTGGGGGGGGGAGGGGGTCTGTGATAGACATTAATGTCAGATTGTGCGATTTTGTTTCGCTCTACCATCCTTTTGGTGGTAGTAACTGTGTGTGTTTCATCCCATCGTCCTTTTGGTGATGACGACCTTTTTGCCAGTTGTTTGCAGTTTACTCAGATGGTTTACATTTATCCAGTATTTCAATTCTCAAACATCTCCTTTCTTTTCGGACAAATTTAAGGTCTTCTTCATATCTAATTGACTTCTACCTCGGAAAAATGAACGCTGCATCAATTCATCTTACTTAGTCAAAGCCAATTAGATAGGGGCATCTGTCATACCCCAAATTTGTCTTACCTTTGTACAACCTCCTTTTCGTATATTTACCCAATTGCTTTATTAAAAAACCCAAAAAATGTGTTGTTTCCGCTTTTATTTTTGTCCAAGCTCCATTCAAGGGTATACAGGTCAGGATGCATAATCCTAAGTGACATGTGTCTTAGTTAGGATTTTGTGTCATATCCAGGGCAGTCATATTTGGGTCAGGATATCGGGTCAAGTATGGTGGAGGTTCAGTAGATTTTTACTAGACTGTGGTCAAAACAGATTTAATTCAGTTACAAGTATGTGCGTCAAAGTTGTTAGGGCTTTGGAGTGAGATATCACTCAGAACTCAATTCCAATCCGGGTTGTGTGCATTTTTTAAGGCATAACTCGTATTAGCCAGGCATGTTAATAATTCTGGTTAAGAAGGTTCAGAGTGATAGTTGGTGGTTCAACAAGACTTGAATGCGTATTTCTTATTAAGAATCCAAGTTTGTTCGAAGTTTAGTTTTGATTGGATCCTTGAGTTAAAGAGTTCCATGGCAATTGTGGGCACGTGTAATAGTATTCAAGGGTGCCAATGGTGGGTATGTTCAAGTTGGGTTTTTAGTTCAAAATAATCAAATAAAAAATCAAGTCCATTTTAAGCTCATATACAAAGGGATATTATGAAAGCCCATAGTGATCAAAGAAATTCTGTTACAATTAAATTTGAATATCTTCAAATTAGTTAGTAAAGAATTATTTTTAGATGGAATTTCTTGTTGAAGGTTAATGGTTCATGTTCTGTAGGGATTTTATCCAAAATGTGTAACAAGACCATAAAAACTCTACAAAAATGTTTCTACAAAGAAATATGTATGGGACCATGAACAATATAATTGAGGCCCATTGTTGCATAAAAATATCAAAATGTAATAATAGATTGAACTCCTTATCATTATTAAAGCCCAATATGCATAAGAGGGCTCACTTTGCCAACTGCTAGAGGATTCACACCACAAGATGGAAATCAGAAACGACAAAGAAAATACCATAAGGCCAAGACACGGTACAATCCACACAAATTCCGTACACATACACCAATACCACTGTCACCATTATATGTACCATTCTGCAACAACACTGAGAAAAGCCGCTAGCTGAAGGACAAAAGAAGACAGACCACAAACGTAGCCACAATACGCATAACAGCGCACATATCCTCACCAGATTCTATCATTCCATGATTGGTACTATTTTTGCTCACAAATTCAAATTCCTTCAACCATGATTCTTGTCACGCGTACGCCTCAACCTTGCAAGCACCATTTCCTGCGAAACCATACAAAAACAAGGCAATCTGTATAAAAGAAAGAGGACCCCACAAATAATCACAAAGCAAAATGCATCAGTGATAGTGCAAGTTCATCATGTTTTGTTTTAAAAAATTCACCTTGCAAATCTTTAGGGTACCCCAGCACTAACCGTAGCATCACAACGCATACATTGGCTGTACCTGCACAAAAACTGAAAAAAGGTGAATCGTGAGTATGACAGTGCAGAACCCCCAATACCTCCCTCATATTAAATACGCAAAAATCATGCCCTGCAAGCTGCAGCAATAGACGGTACATGGCTAAACACATTACCTTGTTGATTTACGTACTACGCTAGTACGTCCTCACAGCTGGAATTTGTACGTATCCTTTTTGTTGTTGGAAATAAGACATGGTCACAGTGAAAACAAAAGAGGAGGAGCTAGCTCACATGAGAGGGACCGAAGAAGCCCAAACCAAACCCTTCACTCGTCAATAATTAAACATTTCTTCAGCTTTCTCTAGAAAAAAATGGGCAACGGACCCAACCAAATGACTTTACCTTCATCGCCCTAATCCCCTTCAAAAAATAAAAACCCTCTTCTCTTCAACATTTTCAAACAAAATCCCTCTTCATCCTCACGACCATCTTTCTTCATTCTCGAAAATCTCCATCAACAATAACTTCCCATAAACCTTTTCTTCAATCTTCAATCCATTCCTCACATCCTCAACCATTAGCCTTCTTCAACTTCTCTCATTTTTTCTTCTAACCCTCATCAAACCCCTCAAATCTTCATCAATAAACGAAACCCTTCATTTAACCCATTTCAACCTTTTCATTCTTCAACAACAATAACAGATCGGAACCCATAACCCCTTTCTCAAAACCCATTTTCTAACCAACCCAGAAACTGAGAAGAAAATAGAAGAAGTAGAATGGAGGTGAGAAAAGATATCTGAGTCGAAAATGAAACTCAATCGTGTGAATCACGAGTTGAAATAAAACCCAGAAGCCAAGTCGTAACGAAGAAGACAAGATTGAGGTGGAAATCTCAGAAGCTTGTGATGGATTGTTTACGTTGTGGACCGTTCTTCTCCTTTGATCTTTTTCTGTTTCACCGCGTGTGTGTGTCGGGAGAGAAGGTTTCGGTTTAGGAGGAACCGAAGGTATTTTGAGTTCGGGCTTGATGGCCCACTGTTGTTTTAAAACTTGAATTTTCTTTTTTATGACTTTTTGATGGATGATGTTGTTTGATTAATTCCCCAATATCCATACCCCTTGTATCCACCGTGTGTTTGAGATGAATGAGCCATATGGCCCATGATGATTCTAGTAAATTTCTATTTCACACTACCAGTTTTCAGCATACCCCCTCTTAGGGTGATGGGCTTTTTAAAGCCCAAATGATCCATTTCCTTTTTATATATACAATTAATTTTAGTTTTTTTTTTTCAAAATGATGTTTGGTTAGTGTTTTTTTAAAGCATTTTATTCAATAATTAACATTAATTATTATTATTATTATTATTTTATTTATTTAGTTTTTGGACATTGCTCACTTCTCTTCATTTTTGATTTGGGTTTGGTGTTCATTTTCCTTTCGGTCGATGACGAGACATCCAAGTTATAGTTTGTCAAATCATTGACAAATAATAACAAACCCGAGACTCATTTTTTCAAAACTTTCATTTTCGTTTTTATCCACTTTTTTTTTCTTATTCTTTAGTCAATGATGACTTTAATAGTTATTATCGGTCAAATTATTGATAAATGATAATTTAGTCGAGACTATTTCATTTTCGCTTCAAATCATTTTTTAAAATATTTTCTCGATCAAACTCCAAAAGAAGGAGATTATTGGAATCTAGCATTCCTTGGTTCTTCGAGTGAATAATTCTCGAGGCACGCTCTTGAGTTGTTATTCACTCAATCTTTTGATCTTCTCAAACGCTTTCTCAACATCTTTTTCGATTAAAACTCCGAAAGAAGGAGATCCTTGGAATCTAGCATTCCATGAATTTTCGAGTGAATAGTTCTCGAGACATGCCCTTTGAGTTGTTATTCACTCAACCTTTCGACTTTTTCAAACTCAATCATTTTCCAACGTTCTCCTAAGTCGAATGCTCGTACGCATTCGCAACCCACATTTCATACACGCATTCACAACTCCTCGTGGTTTTGATACTGGAAGCACCCTTAGGGACCAATATCATTTCTCACAATCTAACCCTTGACACGTCGTCAAGTCGGTTCCATCTTCGGTCAAATCCTCGACACGTCGTCGAGCTACTTCAAAACAACTTCCTATTTGCCTCGCTTTTCGTTATCGATTCAATCTTTTTACAAACATTTTTTTTTAAACTTACGAAAGAGAGATATTCTTAGAATCTAGCATTCTTTGAATATTTGAATGAGTAATTCTTGAGGCATGCCCTTGAGTTGTTATTAGTTCATTCTTTCGATTTCAAAACATTCAATCCTTTATCTCCAACTCTTTTCAACCTAATTTTCGAAAGAATTGAGTTCTTGAGATCTTGCATTCCTTGAATTCTTGAGTGACAAGCTCTTAAGGCAAGCCCTAGGGTTGCTTGTCAGTCACTCTTTCGTTTCTCAATCCATTTCAAACTTCATATTTTCGTGGTTGTTACCACGAACTACGACTGCCCTGATTCTTCATTCTCGTCCGAATGTAAGATACGTAGGCACAAGATTGTGATGATCTTGGCGAGCTACCTTCTACCCATTTCTCCCATTTCCCTGTCTTTTTTTCGTGGTTGTTACCACGAACTACGGACGCTCTGATTCTTTATTCATTCTTGAATATAAGATACGTAGGCACAAGATTGCGATGATCTTGGCGAGCACACTTCTATCTTCCTCCATTATTTCGTCCATCCCCATCCCTTCCCGTAGTCGAACTACGAAACTCTGATTTCTCATTCTCGTCCGAATGAGCATACGTAAGCACAAGGGCCTCAATCCTTGGCGAGCACCATATTCTCTAACCACCCATCTCCCCTAGCGTCTTTAACCTTTTACCCTACCAATTCTACCTTTATCATCGAGAACAAAACAAGTAAACCTAGACAACACTCCCCACAATTACCTTAAGAGGTTCCCGTCGAATACGACGGACGTGAGGGGTGCTAATACCTTTCCCTCACGTAACCGACTCCCGAACCTGGAACTTGGTTGCGACAGCCCTGTTCCTGTCCTTTTCGTTTTAAGAGGTTTTCTCGATATTTTCCTCTCCCGTTTATTGGGGAAAAATAAAGTTCGGTGGCGACTCTGTCAAACCGCATTTTCCGCGCCTTTCGCGCGAGGGTCGTTTCTCCGAAATGTCTCCGTGATTTTTCGAGGTGCGACACCATGCCAGTCAAGTCGAAAGGAAAGGCGAAGGAGGAGCCACCATCAAAGACGACGAGTTGGTGACAGGTAATTTCGATTTAGGGTCGGAGGATGACATCGAAGTCATATGTAATTTAGTTTTGGTGCTTCCGAGGGAGTAGAATTGCGTCATAGAGGTGACAAAACTGTTAAACTACGATGAGGAGGTGGAGATGGTAAAGCATAAGCTTGTGTGCTACTTTGTGATGAATAATGACTGTATTGAGGAGCAAAACGCTTTCTTTGAGAGACCAAATGAGAGAATGAAGAGTCACTTAAAGCCTCTTTTCATAAGATCCAAAGTCGAAAATACTACGATTAATAAGATTTTGGTTGATTGAGAGGCCGGAGTCAATTTAATGTCTCACTTTTTGTTAAAGAAAATAGAAAAATATGATATTGATATGAGGCCACATGTTATCAAATTATGAAGGTAAGGTGGGGCATACTATGGGCGTTATACAAATCAATTTGTTTGTAATTGTACTGTAGGGAAAGACATAACTTAAAAATAATAATACGAAAGAAAGTATATTAATACATTGAAATAAATGCATAAAGGGGAATTTTGAAATTACAGTTTCATACATTTTACAGTTACATACCAGTGTTGATTGATATTATTTCATACATTTTACGGTTACATACCATAGTTTTAATAACTATTTACCAATCCATTTTTCTTACAATATAATTAGTGTCATAACAATTTCAAACATCTACGATTATATAATTATTGATTAAAAGCGATTATATATCGATCTAAATTCTAACTCTACGATTAATGTCATATTAAAAAATATTGAAGTTTAATTTCTCAATATTTATTGTCATTGATTATCTACCATTCTAGTTCTTACTCTATCATCAATGCCATATTAAAAAGTTTTAAAATTTATGTCTCACTATTAAATTTCTACGATTATAAAAAATATGAAGTCTTATTGTACCATTAATAATTATATATAGTTAAATTTCTAACTCAATAATTATATATGATTATATAAAAAATATGAACATTATTGTATAATTAATGTCTATCTATTAATAATAGTCATATATAATTAAATTTATAAGTATAATGATTGTATATTAAAAATTATGAAAATGTGGGTAGCATTCTAATGTGTTTGGTTTAGCGTTTTTTATAAAATCTCGCATTCTAATGTTATATTTAACGTGATTTGCAGAAGCAACAAAAATAAGCTTTTACATCAACGTAAAAATTCATCGTGCGTTTATAGAAAGTAACAAAACAACATTCATCATTTTCTAACTCTATAATGTAGGTAGCATTCATCATTTTTTTTTATATTATTTTATTGTTATTTTTTTAATATTATTTTATTCTATTATCATTACACTTTTCATTAATAAGTCTCATCTATCATTTTCTTTTGTACTAACACTCTACATTTACAACTTGTTTGTTAAACACAGAATATGTGTTGAAATATGTTGCTATTTTTTGTTTATTTTATTAGTAGTGTATTAGGTATAGGGCTGGCAATGAACCAAACCAACTCGAAGATAGTTCGGAATTCGACTCGACAATTAAATCGATGAACTAGGTTCATGAACCAAATGAGTTGAGTATGAGCGAAAAATTAAGTTCGTTAACTAAATGAGCTGAACTTGAACTATACATAGTTCGACTCGTTAGGTTCATGAGTCAACTCGGTTACATATGAAAAGAATTATACTATCTTTAAGATTAGGTTTAAATATTTACTTCAAATCTTAGACAAATTTAATCTTCAATTTAGTAGTTTTGAATTAGACTCTCAAATGTGTCTCTTGAAAGTTGTGTAGGTTTTGAATTAGTAGATTTCAAAGATAAAGTTAAATTTCAATATGATAACTTTTATTTTATTTTAATATTTTATTTAAAAAATATATATTTATTTAAAATGTAAAATATACCAAAAATTATATATATTTAAAAAAATAGTTTTTAAGTTCGTGAACCATGTGAGATGAACCTAATGAGATGAACCTAACGAGTCGAACCGAACTGTTCGTGAACTTATAACGAGTCGAGTTTGAGCTTAAAAAAAAGTTCGTGTCAAACTCGAACTCGAACTCGAATTCGAACAATTCTTAATGAGTCGAGCCGAGCTGAGGTGAGTTCGACTCGACTCGACTCATTTCCAGCCCTAATTAGGTATAAAAAATAGTACTAACCTTATTATTACAAAAGATATTAAGAAAAAATGTGTCGGGAATGCATTTAATGCTAGAATAACATGTGAAAGAGACTGATAGAACTTCAATCTTCAACTGAAAGAAAATAACAAAAACAAAGATAAAATATGGCCCTTGTAGGTGTTAAGCCCATGTCATTTTGGGTCAAGCAAGAATGTTTTACCACTAAGCCAACCTGTTTACTTTGATATATCTAATGTCTAACTATTAAAAATTTACCCTATTAATTTTTAATTTTACCCTTTTGATTAAAATCCAAATTATATTTAGCAAAAATGTATTAATGAATAAGTATATTGTTACTGTAATATTAGAGATTTGACAATTAATGATGCTGATGTGTAATTTTTTGGATTTTTTCACGAAATTTTTTTTTTTTTTTGAAAAAAAGGTAGTTGTAGAGTCATGGTCTTCCACTACCTACATTGGGTATTAAAGAGGCACTTCGAAAGTTGAAATTATACATTACATATGCATTGATATTAAGTGATGACTCTCCAATATCAACATCTTCATTTTCCCAATCCTATTCTGCATTCCATCATTCTACTCCACTCACCACCGCCGCTCATTCCCCACCGTCGCCACCACAAGTTTGGAGATGTTAATTCAACATCGCCGCACCCATGTCGTTTGATTGCCTTATCTGTATTTATAGTTGTTATATTTAACTTTCGTCTGCATTGGCCGTGTTTTATTTTCAGCTTTCAAACCAACAATGGCGCAACCAATTAAGGATGTTAGGGACCGATGCTCTGCAAGTGCACGTAAATATCGAAGTAATATAAAAGATTGTCGAACCCACAGAGACCAATGTCAACCTACCGTTATCTTATTGTTGTGATGTAAAGTTAAGGCTAATGGAATTTTAAATTGGGGTGCAAGTAAGAATTTAAATGGAAATTAAAACTACATCTAAATCAAGATATGATGGAATATCGGTATGTAGTTTCATCGGTCATCGGGGATTCAATAATTCATGAACGTTTGTTAAAAGATGAAAAATATTAGTCTGTAGGAAATACTCATTTAAAAGACCTTATCTCACACTCCTAGTTTATTGACTCAATCTATACTTTCAAATCAGAATGCAGACTCTCGCTTTCTCATTTGTATTTAAAAACACTTTTTGAAAATAAGCAGATCCTAATTAATTCTAGAGCGCTCCTGCTGCATTTAGAATTAATGTTTGGTTTCAGCTATCCAGGTAGAATCTCAAACTCTCGCTTATCTTGATCCTAACCTTAGTTCCTTTTTACTCTCGTAACAAAATTTGATGGTTTAATAATAAGAAACCGGGAGCAGAGAAATAGATTTGTTTAAGTTATATCATGAATTGATGAAATCCCATCCGACTAATTTATTTACATACCGATATTAACAAGTTTATCCAGACATGGCTTGCATGCTATTAAGAGAATCAATCCTAATACTAAACAGAAAATAAAAGGAATGCATAAAAATAACAATGACAATAAAAGTAGATAAATGGAACCTGACAATTACAAAGAGCAGAAAACACTTGGATTAGATTATGGAGGCCAGCTTGCAGTTCAGTACAAAATTACAACCCGTAAATCAATCCTAACACTAACTGGAAATTATTTATCAGTGTGAAAAACAATTGCCTTCTACAAAATTTCTCTAAAAAGTGCTTAAAAACTAAGAACAAAATGCTGAAGAAAAATAATACGAAACAAAAATCAAAAGTGGCTCCCCCGTTTCCAAAACCGTATGTGGCATTTATAGCTGTTAGTGGCGATGGTTACCCAAGATTTCAGGCTACAATGAGGAGTGAAGCTCGGAGAAAATGCAGGGGAGGAAGTGGAGAAAATGTAGGGAGGAAGTGATGTAACGCCCGTTCTTTTTAAATTAAATTATTTATGAATTTTTGGTGTGCGTTTTGTGGGAGTGTGTCTGAGAACGTTGGTGGGTGTCCTTAAAGTATAGGAAATCATTTAATAAAATATATAGTTTAATAATAATATAACATAATTAATAATGATGATAATTTAATAATTAGTAGTAATATTATTATTATTATTATTATTACTATTATTATTAGTAGTAGTGGATGGAATAAGTGAAATAGGGGAGTTATTAGAGAAGTTGTGGGAAAAAGAGGAAAAACACGATAAACTGCTCATAACCAAAATTAAGGAAAAAGGTTGAGGAGAAGAGGCAAAAAGGAAAAAGGAACGTGACTGTGGAGAAACTAAGAACAGAGGAATTAACCGCCGGAGAGAATTCAAGGTAGTTGCAGAAGAGTCACCGGAGAGCAAACCGGAACCGGGGGTTTAGAGTTGTCCTCAATCCAAAGGTAAGGGTGGGGTTTAATTCTATAACTATGAGTATGATCAATTTCATGAAAGGAATTGAATCATGGGGTTAGTTCTCGTAGGTTGAGAAATATTAAGGGTTAATGTTTGTCTGTTCCTGAATTAGTGTTTATGTCATTAGTTCTACGTAATAATATTGGGAAATGGCGCCGACACGCGCTAATTTCTCATTTGTTGAGAGGGTTGTTATGGTCTCCTCATTTGGTTATATTATGTTGAATGTTGTGGTTGCATGATTCGTATGAAATTGTGATGCTCCGGTTATGGACAATTTGGTTGTAGGATTAATACCTTGTTGAGTGGTTGTTGTTGTTGGGTTGTAGTCCATAATAGATGCATCTCATAGCATATCATCCTGGTTGACCTGTATTGGCGTTGGTTGTGCCTGTATTGGCGGCCTATAATGGCAATTAAATTGGTTGTGGAGTGCTGCTCCAAATTGATACCACATACATATGCATAGTTGAGTCGCATAGTGTAGCATCATTATGTGTTTGAAAGTAATGTTGAGTTGCTGAATTTTTCCTTGCTAATATATATATATATATATATATATATATATATATATATATATATATATATATATATATATATATATATATATATATATATATATATATATATATATATATATATATATATATATATATATATATATATATATATATATATATATATATATATATATATATATATATATATATATATATATATATATATATATATATATATATATATATATATATATATATATATATATATATATATATATATATATATATATATATATATATGAATGATGAATTTCCTGGTAGTTCGTGGTGATAATATTTGGAGAACTGCAAGAATCTTAATTGCTGTGATAAAATCCTGACATGACTTTTATCATGCCTTATGTTATAATTTTGATATCTCACCCTTTACGTTGTATGTTACCTCTGTTGGTGGTAATTTGCAGGTAACTCAGAATAGAGTGTCGTTGTTCGTTTAAGGTCGTTGGTCGCTCTGATACGTAGCACTCTTGGGGGGATGAACGCTTAATGTTATTGCTTTTAATTGTTTCCGTTGTTGCTGAATTTTGATTAAGTACTTTTCTGCAAATTGATTGCTTCTGATAGTGCCAAATGTTGGTGGTATGCACTAGGCCGATGAATCGGTAGTAATGATTTCGTGACCGAGAACTAGTTGTTTTGTGAATTGATGCAAGATGATTACTTGCTGAATTTTAATGGAATTTAGTTGCAGACTTTCCTGGTCTTGCTTTGGTTATTATAAATGTTGGAAGTGTATTAAATTCCGCTGCAAAATAACAAGTTGTCTTGTAAGTAAGATAGTAAGCAAGTTGTCTTTATTTGTTCATCCGGACCTGTGCTATGTATGTTATTAAATGCTTTGCTGCAGGTGTATGTTATCTGTTAAGGTGAAAATGTGACACATCTGATGCGTCCCAGAATTTGTGAGTGTGACGGTCGTCACCACTCTATGACGCTCATCATGACCGTCACGGTCGTGACATCCATGACGGTCGTCATGACCACCACGGTCGTGACAGTCCCATTACGACCGTCATGTGGCCCTTTTTCATGCACTCTGATTGTTGTTTTCTTATTTATCTGTTGGGTTAGAATAGAGTGTTACATTAGTGGTATCAGAGCAGGTCGGTCCGTCTGACCAAGTTGTCTAATGTTGATTGTTCCCTTGTATGCGACATGTGTGTCAAAACACTGTCGGTACTGTCGCACCCTAATTTTTGACCTCAAGATTCCACCTCCTTGTTTTTTCTCTTATTGCATGCATAACTAACCGTTTTAAGCAATTTGTTCGTTTGTTTTGTGAAGTTAGATTTGCTGCTAAAAGCTTAGAAAGTCATGAAGGTTTTTTTGTAGACTTCTTGTTCCCCACGAGTTGTGTTGAGTTCTTTAAGGAAGGATGCACCCTTTTTCTCATAGCATTCTATTCAATACAAGGACAGTGTTTCTCAAGGTTTCAGAACATAGTCTAACAAGAATCCAGGTTGACTTTGCATCGGTGGAAAGCAAAGTCATTATTAAAGATTGATTAAATCCTTTTTTTTAATATATACAAGTCTCAGGATCAAAATCGTTTACTTCATTTCAAACCAAAGAGAATTCTTTTGCAAGCCCAATAAGGAGTTTTATTTTTACATAATCCAAGAACCTCAAATTCTATCAACTATAGCTCAAAGTCGGAAGAGTTGGAAACAAGGCCGTTGCTCGACATTACAAAACACAAGGTGATTCGTAAAAGAATTTAAGACCATTAACCCAAAGTTTCAACGTTTTTGGGAAATTCAAATTAAGGATACAAATTAAAAGATTTCAATTTGAAAGCTCAAGTTCATGCTTCGAGATTCAAACCCAATTTGGTTCAAGGAACATGAAGTTCGGTGCCTATACAAATGTAAGAAGGTCCTAAGTTATTCTCAAACCAACTTCAAGGATTTCTCCAAAATATTCAAAAAAACTCAAGCAAAGTACAACAGGTATTAATGTTACAATTAGAACCATAAACTACTGTTACTCATTTGCAACCGCAAGCTTCAGAGCTTCCGTTTTGATAATATCTCGCCTACACTTGCAACTTCTTCTAAGCCTGGTACAGAGCAGCAACACCATGTCTAACAGTCACGCCGACGAAATCTTCTGCACTTCTCTGTCACCTCAAAGCTTTGGCTCCACCGCCGTAAACATCGGTCAAAACACCGGCAACCTACCTGCATTTTTAGACAGAATTGGCATCATAAAATAAGCCTTCGAGGAAGAACGATGCCGCTTTTTGTTAAAACCTCTATGTGGTGAACGATAAAGGTTGGATATCCAAATTCTGCTTTGAGCTGTGAGGAACTTCGAACCCGCCGCAATACTTGATATCGACCTTCAACCAAATCCTAGTCTACCTCATCTCCAGGACAACCGTGAACTAAGTTTGGTTCTTCTAATTACCGGCATGCTACGGAGTTTAGAATACTGCAACACCGTTGTCAGTATACTGTTGAGCTGTGAAAACTCATTTAGTCACTGCCATTCTTTCAACCTGTCAAAAGGAAACTAGTGGGAGAATTTAAATTAAGGCATACAGTTACAAGCTTTCAACAAGGACATAACAGTCATGACTGTTTTCGCCGGTAACGCACCTAAAATCATCATAAGCTTGTGCTTTATAACGGAGGCGCCCAACTGACAACCTTCCCGTATCTGACTACGCAAGGTAATTTCTTCCTAAGCTAAAAGATTTCTAGACCCTTTCTCTCCACGCCATAAGCACACGATTACGTTTGTATGACTTCACGGAAGCTCAGCCGCACCAGGTTTGTTCCCGAAGTAAAGTGCGGATACCAGTTTGAGGAACATTCTCCTTTGACAAGCTCCCTTTTCTTCAAATCTGTCAGTACCGTTTGAATCCCATGAGAAAGTTATAACAAGGCCTATAATGTGTAAAAAAAGAACAAAGCCAATAATATGCTTCATGGCATTTCTTTTGGATCACAACAACACTTACAATTGCCTTGGCAATGAAACCCAAATCCCCAAGTTCACTCCATTTTACAGCAATAATGTGATTGTGGTTGGGCTTACCAAAACGTGCACAGACTTTGAACTAAACCTGCGACAAAAAAGAGTTGTCGATTTAGAACCTTTCACTAAGTCAAAGAAGAATAAATAATATGCAATGCGTTTACAACAGCGCATACCTGTCAAGAACACCCTGATTTCACGTGAACGATAGCGGAAAGTAGATGCTGAGGGTCACCAGGCTTCCTCTTCGAAGGTTTTTCAAGGTAGTAAGTTGAAGCCGCGTCGTCCTCGTACACCGCCGTGGGAGTATCAGCATCCGGTTTGTTTCCATAATATGCAAAGCAGCACTCGGCATGAACAAAAAGATTAGAGAGTCATGACCAGGATTCAATTATTAACCAGTAAGAATAAAACTAAACTATGATTAAAATGAGGACAGGAATCATTGCCGGAATGGTTTTAACATAAAGTTGAACAACCATATTTCTGAAAGAAGATTGTATCGAGGCGTATAAGAGAAACAAATTTAAGGAGCTACCGAGAGGGAAAGTTCTCAAACCGAAACGTTCTAAGCACGATTTGATTTCTTTCCAAACTCACATCAACTTATTCCAACAAGACAGACTGTTTCTAAGGCATTACCACCGATCTTGTTCTATGATGTTTAAACACGTTTCAAGAAAATGGATCCATCCTCCAAATAGCTCGACATGAAATCTGAAAAAGGGAAACAAAAGTCAATAATCAATAAAGATCAGGATTATTTTCTTAAAGAGAAAATAGAAAGATCAGATACATGTTTCAAACATGCTTAGGCCAAAGCGGAAACTTCTCAAAACGAGATTCAATGTCTCTTTCTGATCATTAATATTGGACTCAAAGCATTAAACACACGAACATCCTGAAAAAAAGAAGATCAAGAATCAACCAGTTTCCATAGCAAGTAAGAACATGTTTCTCTAAGAAAGGAAAGTCATTTACCATATCATTCACAAGAGCTGACATATGGAACGAAGACGGAAAGCACAATAAATCTTTGTCCTCTCCCTAATTATCATTTGAATCCACTTACGCCTATAAATGGGAGAAGAGACTCAAGACGACAACACAACAATTTGCCAATATGCACAAAAACCCCAAAATTCAGAAATTGTGTGAAGAAGAAAGTCAAGAAAAACTTATCTGACCTTCCCTCACGCGAACGCGAGATCATCTTCATGGACCCTAAGCTCTCGCGTCGTCTGCAAATCGCTCCACACTGGAACGCCGCCACCATTTGCTATTAACGAATCGGTGAAATCCCCTACTCTTCTGCTTGATTTTGTGTTGTTTTTCTTATATTTTGGTTTTCTTTCTGTTTGAATCACTGCAAGGACCACTGTTCGACCACAAAAGAAGAACTTAGGACGAAGGATGTGCGTCTGAAGAATGGAGAAAGAAGAGAGAATTTGCGGAAGAATGAAGAAGAGGAAATCGGCAGAGAAAGTAGGAGAATTTGGGATTTTGGGGGGGGGGGGGTCTTAGGGTTTCTGGCTTTTTTAATTTTTATATTGTAATCTTGTATGAGCACACACACCATATCACCACACACCAGCACCATCGTAGCCCTCCTTTCCCTGTCTGATCTAATCAGACGATCCAGATAGCGCTCCACGGTAAACCTTCACAAGCCGCGCCTCACTGGATCCTACGCCCACCATAATCCACTATTAACCAGTTAATCGAATTTAATTATCAATCTTAATCAATACTTTTTATTAAACATAAACTAATAACTAATAATTAAGTTTTTAAAATCATCCATTTATTAATGTTTTTTTTCTTTCAAATTGACCCTTTATCCAATCCATTAAATAACTTAATAATTTTATATCTAATAAACCTTAGCCTTTTTAATAATTCACTTTCTTATTACATTCTTAACTAACTAATTAATCTAATAAACTTTTTTAAATAAATAATAATAACAACCTTTTATTCAAACTAACTTCTACTTTTTTGGTAATAATTAAAAAAATTCATCCTACTTAATAAAACTTTCTTTCTCAAATTTATAAAATCTTTTCTAATCATCATTTAAATTTTAAACTAAATTTTTTTACTAAAATGAATCTAATATAACTTTTTATTAAAATTAATATAATTAATAAAAACAATCTCACTAAAAAATAATAAATCAAATAACTTTTCTCAAATTAATTTAATAACCTAAAACTTTTACTAAAACAAATGAAATTAATTAATACAACTCTTTTTATAAAATCCATCTCACCAAAAGATAATATAACTCCTAAAATCAATATCCCTTAATCAACCGTGCACGATTCGCTTACGCTCGCACTCCACTCACATTACTCACCCTTACTCACTTAGCGCTTTCATGCGTTTGTGTATGTTTTACTTTATCCGCAACCTTTATTTATCGCAATTTATTTTATTGCATTGCATTATGTCCAAAGGAAGAACATGCGCATAACTTAAACAATTGTGCGTATGCATCCCATTTGCATCATACTCCCCTTTGATCCTTGATCCCATTCAAGTCGATCTTCTAAGTTATATCCTACCCCATAAGGAGAACCTTTCATCTTATACAACTTAGATACAAACAAATCAACTCAATTCAACTTATTCAAACATATTAGAGAATAAGATGTTAATCATCTTAAGCGAGATAAAACTCCTACCCCATAACAATTCAATCAATATGTAGGGACTTTGCCTTAGGAGAGATAGAGGCGTACTTGTTGAAAATCCGAGTACTTGAGCCCCTCTCTTAAGACGATGCAAAGACTATTTTCCTACAAAGTTGTGGTGGTTAAATCAAGTAATCTCCCTTAAAATTACGACTCATCTTTTCTCCTAAAATCAATCAATCAACTACCTTTATCCCGTAGGAACTTTGACCACAGTCAAAGAACTCCTCAAACCCTTTAGGGGAACTACAAATACTCTGATTCCACTCCCGTAAGGATATGTAGGCATAAGATGCGATATCTTATCGAGTATACTTAGAAATAAACCCCTAGGTCTTTTACCCTTAAGCAAATAACCCTTAGCAATAAACAAACATAAAACAAGAGGTTCCTGTAGAGTACTACAGAAAATTAGGATGCACCTTCCCTAAGTCTAACCAACCCCAGAACCTATAACTCTCTAGCTTGCATTTGCATTGTGGGTATTTCGATCTTTTTCCCTTCCTTTGGACAAATCAAAGTTCGGTTGCAAATGAATTAAGAGTCAAGCTCATTAATAGCTTGGTATCCAAATTTCACCACGACAGGTACACGTTTGGTTTCTAACCTTTGGCTGTAGAAGTGGGAATGAAACAAGTGGGGGAGAAGCTATGCTTCTCTAGGATGCTGCAAGTAAAGAGTTGTAGCTCAATGTGTGGTTGAATGCTCTTACAATTTGGTAGAGATGGTTTATACCGCATCATGATTTTCGGCTGTCTATTTGACAAATTGAGGAACTGATCAACCTTAATCTGTTGTTGATAGTAGGCGGAGTCATGTTGGATGGGATAGACGTGTCTTGCAAGCTTAGATGTCGTGAGTAGCAAATTGTCTTGAGTTAAGCTAAGTGCTTAAGAATTGTTTGATGAGTCGGTGTAGGATGATGCCGAGATGTTTAATTTTGATGGAAATTGTAAGTGTTGATGAAAGTGGAGAAGTTGGTGGTTTGCCAGTTAATTGTGATTGTCTGGAAACTTTCCTGGCGAGATAGTGATATACAACCAAGAAGTAAAGTGGATTTGTGATCGACTTAGTTACGGAAACTAGTCCGATATTGAGAGCTTCATATTATATGTCCGTTTGGATGGTCAAAGAACTAAATTGATTGATTAGCTATGAGACTTGTGTCTGGTGTGTGTGTGTTAAGGAAGTAGATTGTGAGGTCAAGTAGATTAAAGGTGGACAGTGACTTCTGGTGATTATTAGAGAAATTCAGAAGTGGAATGCAATATTGGTATAATTAAACCTTTAAATATTTCTAAGTTGAAGATGTGTCGAATGACCTCCTTAGTGTGAAATTGTTGTTGTACGTCGAATTCCGAGATCGCCGTTTTTTATGGAATCGAAATCGGACACTCGAAAGTCAGGTAACGGTCGAAAATAGAATTTCGGACTATCAGGTTCGCTAGGACCTTCGACTAGCGAACAACCGCTCGCTACTGTGTTCGCCTAGCGAGCAGGTCCTGGGTAGAAGAATGTTGTTTTGGTATTTTTGTCGTAACGGGAGAACCGTAACTCATAATGACGCGCGGTTCGAAGCGTTGGAAATCTAGTCCAATGCTCTATATGATGGTGAAGTAGTGGAATGGGATTAAGTTATTGATTGATGGACCATGTTTGGATTTTGTAGTAAGTGCGGTTCGTGTTTCTGCCATAACTCGCAAATTGAGTGTCCGTTTGGTATGGGATTTTCCATACTTAATTGAGCGAGTCAGTGGTTGTGTTAATCGATGATATTTTGGTATATTCGAAGAGTATAGGGGATCATGTTGAGCATCGGGAACTTGAGTTATCAGTGTTGGAGAAGAAGCAGAGATATGCCACTGTGAAGAAAAGTTCTAAGAGTTTTTGGGAGAGTTGTCAACAGCTCGTGTGTTGATTTTTGCCGAATCCGACGGAACTATTTGTTGTGTTTTGTGATGCTTTGTTGATGTGATTCGGAGATATGTTAAGTGTATCGTCAGTGAGTTTTAGTTATGCTTTAAGGCAATTTAAAGTACACAAGAGGGATTATCTGACGAGTAATTTAGAGTTGGTTGTTGTTGTATTTGTGCCGAAGTTGGAGGCTTCGATTGGTTAGTTCGAGATTCGGAAAGTTTGGTGATCTCAAGAGCTTAAGGTATTTGCTTGAGTTGGAAGAGCTGAATATGAGGCAGAGAATAATTGGGACTCCTGAAGGATTATGGTTTTGTAATGAATTACCATTCGGGTGAAGCAAACGTGGTAGCTTATGCATTGATTTGGAAATCTTTTCATATACCGGTGATGATGGTGAAAAGAGTTAGAACTGATTGAGCAATTTTATGATATGAGTTTGGTGTGTGAAGAGACTTCTTATGGAGTTAAGCTTAGTATGTTGGACCTTACTAGTGGTATTCTTGACGAGGTCCAAGAAGGTCATAAATCTAAATTGAGTTGGCAGAGATTATGTCAGAATGGTTGTTAAGTTACATGGTATCCCATTGTGTATTGTGTCGGATAGAGATCCGAGGTTTACTTCTGAATTTTGGAAGAGTCTGGAAGATGCGGGAGTCTTATCCCGAGCTGTTTGATTGAGGTAATTTCGAGGACGAAATTATTTTAAGTTTGGGGGAGTTGTAACGCCCATTCTTTTTAAATTAAATTATTTATGAATTGTTGGTGTACCTTTTGTGGGAGTGTGTCTGAGAATGTTGGTGGGTGTCTTTAAAGTATAGGAAATCATTTAATAAAATATAGAGTTTAATAATAATATAACATAATTAATAATGATGATAATTTAATAATTAATATTATTATTATTATTATTATTATTATTATTATTATTATTATTACTACTATTATTATTATTATTATTATTAGTGGATGGAATAAGTGAAATAGGGGAGTTATTAGAGCAGTTGTGGGAAAAAGAGGAAAAACACGATAAACTGCTCAGAACCAAAATTAAGGAAAAAGGTTGAGGAGAAGAGGCAAAAAGGAAAAAGGAACGTGACTGTGGAGAAACTAAGAACAGAGGAATTAACCGTCGGAGAGAATTCAAGGTAGTTGCAGAAGAGTCACCGGAGAGCAAACCGGAACCGGGAGTTTAGAGTTGTCCTCAATCCAAAGGTAAGGGTGGGATTCAATTCTATAACATGGGTATGATCAATTTCATGAAAGGAATTGAATCACGGGGTTAGTTCCCGTAGGTTGAGAAATATTAAGGGTTAATGTTTGTTTGTGCCTGAATTAGTGTTTATGTCATTAGTTCTACGTAATAATATTGGGAAACGGCGCCAACACGTGCTAATTTCCCATTTATTTAGAGGGTTGTTAATGTGTCCTCATTATATTATTTTGAATGTTATGGTTGCATGATTCATATGAAATTGTGATGCTTCGGTTATGGACAATTTGGTTGTAGGCTTAATGCGTTGTTGAGTGGTTGTTGTTGTTGGGTTGTAGTCCATAATAGATGCATCTCATAGCATATCATCCTAGTTGGCTTAATGGCAATTAAATTGGTTGTGGAGTGCTGCTCCAAATTGGTACCACATGCATATGCATAGTTGAGTCGCATAGTGTAGCGTCATTATGTGTTTGCAAGTAATGATGAGTTGCTAAATTTTTCCTTGCTAATTGTTGCATATATATATATATATATATATATATATATATATATATATATATATATATATATATATATATATATATATATATATATATATATATATATATATATATATATATATATATATATATATATATATATATATATATATATATATATATATATATATATATATATATATATATATATATATATATATATATATATATATATATATATATATATATATATATATATATATATATATATATATATATATATATATATAAATGATGAATTTCCTGGTGATAATATTTGGAGAACTGCGAGAGTCTTAATTGCTGTGATAAAATCCTCACATGACTTTTATCATGCCTTATGTTATAATTTTGATATCTCACCCTATACGTTGTATGTTACCTCCGTTGGTGGTAATTTGCAGGTAACTCGGAATAGAGTGTCGTTGTTCGTTTAAGGTCGTTGGTCGCTCTGATACGTAGCACTCTTGGGGGGATGAACGCTTAATGTTATTGCTTTTAATTGTTTCTGTTGTTGCTGAATTTTTATTAAGTACTTTTCTGCAAATTGATTGCTTCTGATAGTGCCAAATGTTGGTGGTATGCACTAGACCGATGAATCGGTAGTAATGATTTCGTGACCGAGAACTAGTTGTTTTGTGAATTGATGCAAGATAATTACTTGCTGAATTTTAATGGAATTTAGTCGCAGACTTTCCTGGTCTTGCTTTGGTTATTATAAATGTTGGAAGTGTATTAAATTCCGCTGCAAAATAACAAGTTGTCTTGTAAGTAAGATAGTAAACAAGTTGTCGTTATTTGTTCATCCGGACCTGCACTATGTATGTTATTAAATGCTTTGCTGCAGGTGTATGTTATCTGTTAAGGAAAAAATTTGACACCTCTGATGCATCCCAGAATTTGTGAGTGTGACAGTCGTCACCACTCTATGACGCTCGTCATGACCGTCACGATCATCACATCCATGACGGTCGTCATGACCACCATGGTCGTGACAGTCCCATTACGACCGTCATGTGGCCCTTTTTCGTGCACTCTGATTGTTGTTTTCTTATTTATCTATTGGGTTAGAATGGGGTGTTACAAGTGGCAGACGCCGCTTCCCTTTCTTTTAGGAGTGAGAGTTGCCACTCTTCCTACTTTATAGGAGTGGCACTCGCCACTCCCCTCTCCCTTGGAAGGTGGCAAGCGCCACACTTCTCATGGTTCCATGGTGGCAGGCGCTACACCCGAGTGGCAAGTGCCACTTGGTGTGTGGTGGCCCCCACCCTTTTTTTTCTTTTCTATTTCTTTCCTTCCATTTTCTTTCCACTTTCTTCTTCTTTTCTTTCCATTTTCCTCATTTTCTTTCTTTTCCAATTCTTTCCTCATTCCTACAAAAACAAACAAAATGATTAAATAACATGATAAAAATCAGACAAACTAATAATAATCGAAGGTAAAATCCATGTAAGTCAAGTCAAATAAACGATATAATTTCGCATTCTCAAACTCCTCCACACTTGAACCTTTGCTTGTCCTCAAGCAAACAAAACATATTAGGCATGGATCTCAATAAAACAGAACACAAATTATGCATTGATGCGAGGCTTTCGTACGAGAGATAGGTACTAGATAGAAACACTAAGGACACCGTAATGACACAAATTTACTGAGTGCAATTAAAAAATCCTTCTCTATGCAGACAAGTTTGAATCATGTTATTATAACTCAACCTATTCATTTTCACATCCTTTTCATTCTCGCGCAATCACATTAAGCCCGTTATCCTTGCACCCCCATGGTAAATAAACCTGTTAGTGTTGAATGATCTCTTTTTCAAAACTTCTTCACATTCTTTTTCTTGTGTATTTTTGAATTTCAAGAGTCCGATCCGTTGGGCTAAATGGTCGGGTAAGGGCCATCTAACTTAGTAGGAGCATATCTCTCATTCAACTTTTCTAATAATTTTATTCAATTTGTATTTTTTAGAACAAACACGTATTTGCATCAGTTTATTACTTCGATTGTGCTTCAGGATGGTGTTGACTGCTAGTATAAACTAATCAAGAGACTACTCTAAAATTTAAGGTCTCGGCATAATAAGTATTCAAATTCATCAGCATTTTGTAGGGGGTTTAGGGTGTCAAAACGGTACCGATACTATTAATGCTTTCCCAAGTCTCTCGAACTTAGCCTAAATCAAACAACATACTTATATACTTTTAGAGTGTCATGCCATGAATCAAAGAAAAAAAAATGTTGGAGGTTAAATATTAAATTTTAAAATTTTTTTTTGGGGAAACTGAATAACAAGTGAAAACTACGCATAAAGACTCGACATCACATGTAAAGACTCGACAAAACATTAAAAACAAATAAAATTCCTAAAAGCATAAAATAAACTAGAGAATGATAAACCTAACTAGGAAGTAGTAAAATCAAAGCGGTAAAGTTCCTCCCCCACACTTAAACCAAACATTGTCCTCAATGTTTTGATAAAAGGTGGAAAAAAAAGAAAGATATAACCTGTATGAATGCTACTGCGTGCCAAATCTTCTCTGATCCTTCCCTTGCTATCCCTGTCTTCACTGACCACTTCTACTCCGACATATGGCATTTTGAGATATCTTCGTTTGTGTAATTCTCGAACTAGCTCATCATATTGCTCGCTTCTAGAGGAAGTACCTGCAAAAAGTGTCAGAAAAATATGGTGCGGTGCGTGCAGGTGGAACTTGACCATGCAAAGAGTGAGAAATAGGTGAGTTATTAATGGGAGAGACATGCTCTCTCTTATCATACTCATCATCAGTGCCACTACCAACAACGAAACTCGCAGGAATGTCCGTGGGCACCATCTCATCTTCCAAGATCGTCATCTAGAGAGTTTTCGCCTAGAAATAGCTAAAATGTGACAAGCGATACATTTCTTTATTTTCTCCAAATTCAAACAAACAACCATAACAACTTAAATTAAAAACCTTGTGGGTTGCCTCCCACACAGCGCTTTGTTTAACGTTGATAGCTCGACGGCTAAGGAGTGCAAGCACTCATGGTGGTTCTTTCGAGAATGGTTCCTCGATTAAACTTTTAATAGTCTTCGGTTTCCATGGCCACTTATCAAGCCATCTCTCATATCCTTCACCTTTTCTTTTCTTTCTTCTGTGGGGTGGTTCATTGTTTTGAACTTGTGGTGGTGGTTATGGATCTATCCTGATTATCGGTTTTTCAAATTTGGGCTTAGTTATTTTATCCACCACCTCAAAAGTTAATCTTACCCTTTTAACAGTAATGATAACCCTAGTTTCATGGTCCTCAAATTTTCTTTTTTTATGCAGGACCTTAGACAAAGGTGCGTTGGTGTGGATATTTTCCAATACCTCCACATATGTTTTGGATTGGGAGTCTACCTTAGCTTCCAAAAACCTTTGTGGGAAAGAAATAGGTGGGGTATAGGGAAGAGGAACAACAATAGGTGCTTCCTTCTCCACCTCTTCGACATTCTCCCTTTCGGGTGGTGTCAGTGGATTTTTCTCAATATGTATGCTTTTCTCACCAGAACTCTCCTCAAACTCATTATCACTCTCCCTAGGATTCTCTATTTGTTCTTAACTACTGGTTGTTACAACATCCACATGTCTCTCAAGGAAGGGTCCTAGAGGTGTTTGTGTAAGCAGGGAGGTTTGAGTCTCCAATGCCTCACTGTGAGTCGCGGGGGAATCGACCATAATGTTCATCTTCCTAAGATTTTCATTAATTTGGAGATGTTGTTTTCTAAAATCTTCATTTTGAAGAGTTTGTGTCTCCACAAAGCGCTCCATCATAGATTCTATCCTAGAGTGAGTAAGCGTCGCATTGAATTCCTCTATTAATAATTGGAGGTTGGATTTATTGAAATCTTGCGGTTCCTTGAAATATTGGGAGTGGTAATTGTAGAGGGAATTTAGGTGAGAGTGAGTTAGCTTCGTATTGAAATCCCTTCCATTAATATTTCGAGGCCAGATTTAAGCAGATCTTGTGGTTCCTCAAAATATTGGGGGTGGTAATTATAAAGGTAATTTGGGTTATACATAGTAATTGAGATAAGAGTGTCTTAGTCTATACTATGCAACAACAGAATCACAATATTGATTGTTGGTCTCTGGCAACGGCGCCAAAAACATGGTGCTCCACAAGTGCACGAAAATATCAAAGTAATATAAAATATTGTCGAACCCACAGAGACCAATGTCAGCCTACCGTTATATATTGTTGCGATGTAAAACTAAGGCTAATGGAATTCTATATTGGGGTGAAAGTAAGAATTTAAATGGAAATTAAAACTAGATCTAAATCAAGATATAATGGAATATCGGTATGTAGTTTCATCGGTCATCGGGGATTCAATAATTCATGGACGTTTGTTAAAAGATGAAAAATATTAGTTTGTAGGAAATACTCATTTAAAAGACCTTATCTCACACTCCTGTGTTTATTGAATCAACCTATACTCTCAAATCAGAATGCAGGCTCTCGCTTTCTCATTTGTATTTAAAAACACTTTTTGAAAATAAGCAGATCCTAATTAATTCTAAAGCGCTCCTGCTGCATTTAGAATTAATGTTTGTTTTCAGCTATCCGGGTAGAATCTCAAACTCTCGCTTATCTTGATCCTAACCTTAGTTCCTTTTTACTCTCGTAACAAAAGTTGATGGTTTAATAATAAGAAACCGGGAGAAGAGAAATAGATTTGTTTAAGTTATGTCATGAATTGATGAAATCCCATCCGACTAATTTATTTACATACCGATATTAACTAGTTTAGCTAGACATGGCTTGCATGCTATTAAGAGAATCAATCCTAATACTAAACATAAAATAAAAGGAATGCATAAAAATAACAATGACAATAAAAGCAGATAAATGGAACCTGACAATTACAAAGAACAGAAAACATTTGGATTGGATTATGGAGGCCGGCTTGCAGTTCAGTACAAAATTACAACCTGTAAATGAATCCTAACACTAACTGGAAATTGTTTATCAGTGTGAAAAACAATTGCCTTCTACAAAATTTCTCTAAAAAGTGCTTAAAAACTAAGAACAGAATGCTGAAGAAAAATAATACGAAACAAAAATCAAAATAGGCTCCCCCATTTCCAAAATCGTATGTGGCATTTATAGTTGTTAGTGGCGACAGTTACCCAAGATTTCGGGCTAAAACAAGGAGTGAAGCTCGGAGAAAATGCAGGGAGGAAGTGGAGAAAATGTAGGGAGGAAGTGGAAGACGCCACTTCCCTTTCTTTTAGAAGTGGTAGTTGCCACTCTTCCTACTTTCTAGGAGTGGCACTCGCCACTCCCCTCTCCCTTGGAAGGTGGAAAGCGCTACACTTCTCATGGTTCCATGGTGGCAGACGCAACACCCAAGTGGCAAGTGCCACTTGGTGTGTGGTGGCCCCCACCCTTTTTTTCTTGTCTTTTCTATTTTTTTCCTTCCATTTTCTTTCCATTTTCTTCTTCTTTTCTTTCCATTTTCTTCCTTATCTTTCTTTTCCAATTCTTTCTTCATTCCTAAAAAAAACAAACAAAATGATTAAATAATATGATAAAAATCGAACAAACTAATAATAATCGAAGGTAAAATCCATGTAAGTCAAGTCAAATAAACGATATAATTTCACATTATCAGGGACATTAACGATTCAAAAGATTTGTAGAAGATTTTTGTTCATTGTAGACATATGTGGACTGTGACAAGTGTGAGGGTAAGCAGTCACACAACATATATTCTCAAGTTTTGATGATGATAAAGTTCAACCTCGGATCAATAAGGAGCTGTCAATTTCGCCCAAAAGACAATTGCAATAATTAACATATCATATCCTTCCTATATTTCTTTAATTCCTCATATAATCATTTGAAAAACATGTGATAAATATTCAGTCGTGACAAAACGCACGAAGCAACAAATGATGAATTTTTACAGGTTTTACAGCTCTGAGTCGACCATACCAGTCAGCGCACATCCAGTCAATTTTTCCACTGGTCAGCGCATGGACACCATGAGTCGACCATCAGTCGGCGCATGAAGTCTTCACAATTCTCACGGGTCAGCGCGCGCCAACCTATGGTCGACGCATACTGTTGAGTTTTTAATATTGCTGAAATCTGCAGGTCATGCGTCGACGCATGGACCTGTTATGGTCGACCATTTGCACGTTGTTAGGTATTTTTTTCACTGTTTGAAATTCGGTTGTGTTAGTTATTTGTCTTACTACTATAAATAGAAGTTTGTTTATTTTTATCAACTAACAATTACATTTTAAGTATATTGTGAAAACAAGAATAGTGAAATAGGTGCTACATTTCTCTTCATCTTCATCTTCAAACAACACACAACACTGCAACTACACACAACCATTTTTGGAGTGATTTGTGTCTTGTTCAAGGTGATAAGGTTCGAATTCGTTGAGGGAAAGTCCGGTTCGGGTGGAGACTTGTGGCAGGTTTTTCTTGAATAAAACCTTGAAGGTTTTACCCTCCAAGATTCTACGAATTTTGGGGGTTTTTGGTACGGAAATTCTCCATCAACATTCAGCGGTGCGAAGGTGATTGAGAAACGTTTTTCATCAATCTAGTAGCTAGGGCTGTGAAATGTTGAATGGAGTTCCGGGTTCGATTCGTTGGTGTCTAAAGATCAGTCGGGACGAGGGTTTGAAGAACTGAAAGGTATTCAACAAAGAGGCTGGAATCGGAGGTCAATTCACAACGATCAGAGGTCTTGATTCAACTCGAATCAAGGAGCAAGAAGTGATAGCAACATCAACATCTATAGGGATTGTTTGTATTATTGCTTATCAACTCTTGTATAAACTACTACAACTTTTCAGGTGATATCTATTATAAATCATCTCAATTCTATTTTTAGAATTGAGGGCAGACGTACCCTGAAGCGAGGACGACGGGGGAACTGCCTCAACAAATCCTTGTGTTCCTTATTTTTCAGCTTTTTCAATTTCAGCTTAAACATTAAGTGATTTTAGTTTAAGCAATTTTATTGATTCAAGCATTGAATTTAGTGAGTAACTAGAACTGTTTTTAACTTGTGTACAATAAACAATTGTACAAGGATTTTAAAGTTACTCACTTAAGTCAAAAATTCACTTGGAGTGTTTTGCACACCAAGTGTTCGATTAATTGTCTGAACTAAAACTTACTTAGTTTACTTGCTATATTTTGGTGGGATGTGTTGTACATTAGAACTAGCACTACTAAATTGTGTGAAATCAATTGATTAGTGTGACTAGTGTATTGAATCTACTTTTCTTTTATTATCATATCCATTTGCTTAACGCATATCTGATCCTCCAATAACGGTTCGTTTTAGATGAGTTTTTTCCAAGGCCGCTCCCGCATTTCAAAAACATTTTTAAAACCAATTTTAAATTGGTAAGCGCCGACTCAAATTTTAATTGGGATCTATTCAACCCCCCTTATAGATCTTAGCCATCGTCTAACAAGTGGTATCAGGAGCACCAGTTCACTCCGTGCTTCAAGTATAACTTATATAGAAAATGGCAAACGAATTTAAAGGGGCTTATAATAGAGCTCCCGTTTTTAACGGTGAAAATTACGGTTATTGGAAGGATTGTATGCGGGTGCACATAAACTCCATAGATAGAAAAATATGGAACGTTATCCTCAATGGTCCAATAGAAATTACTATGACCAATGCGGATAATGTGGTTGGCCTAAGCCCGAAGCACAATGGATTGAAGATGATGAAAAGAAATACAATTATGATTGGAAAGCTAAAAACATCTTAATATCCTCATTAGGAGTTGATGAGTATTACCGTGTGTCTCATTGCCCTACGGCGAAAGACATGTGGGATGCACTCCAAATTGCTCATGAGGGGACAAACGATGTGAAGTTGGCTAGAATCAATACATTAACACAAGAGTTTGACCTTTTCTACATGGAGCAAGGGGAAACCATTGCGGATATGCAGAAAAGGTTTACTCATCTTATCAATAGGTTACACTCACTTGGTAGGCCGGTGGCCAATGACGTTGCTACTAATAAAATTTTAAGATGTTTAAACAGGAAATGGCAGCCCAAGGTGACCGCCATAAAAGAAGCAAATGATCTTACTATTTTGGACCTAACAATGTTATTTGGAAAACTACAAGAGCACGAACAAGTGCTTCTAAGCCTTGAACAACATGAAAAGAAAGAAAAGAAGGATAAAACAAAGAATGTTGAGAAGAAATCAATCGCTCTCAAGACTTCTTCCTCAAAGTCTCAATCCAAGGAGCAAAGTGATTATTCATCTAGTGACGATGAAGAAGAGGACAAGGTTGAGGATATGGGGCTGTTTGTAAAACGATATAATCGGTATGTGAGAAAGAACGACATTTAACACTCAGAAAAGAACCTTGTCAACTTCAGAAAACAATCAAGGAACTCTAGAAATAGCGACACCAAAGGAAGTAAAACCAGAGGATCGTGCTATAAATGCGGAAAGCCCGGTCACTACAAGCCCGATTGTCCTTTGAACAAAAAGGGCAAAGAAAAGGAATCTATTAAATCACACAAGAAGTTGTCAAAACCAAGAAGAGCGTATATAGCTTGGGAAAGCGATAACGACTCCTCCTCCTCTGATGAAAGCTCTAGTGATGAAGAAGAGTCCGTGAACCTATGCCTTTCCGCACATCAGAAAAATAAGAAAAAGCAGGTACGTCACTCTAAATATGAGAATTCCTCAAATATGTCGCATTTAGAATTACAAGCCGCATTTAATACTTTACACAATGAAGCAACTGAAGCCTTTAAGAGACTTGCCTCTAATAAAAGAAATTTTACTTACTTAGAGCACAAAATTAAAGAGTCCGAAAGGAAACTTGAGGAACTTAAGGCTTCCATTGTGGAAAGTAATAAATCGGATTGTGAGGACCATAGAAATCCTTTCGACTTTGGATGTGCTACTTGTCATATTTGGCAAGGTGAAGTTAGAAACCTTAAGGCCAAATTAAACAAGGCTCTTGAGCCTAAAATTACATTTGCTATTGATAGAAAGGATATTAGAAAAAGTATGGTGAACCCATATCAAAAATATACATATGTAATTAGGGATCAAGAGAGTAAAAGCAATTCTAAAGTCGATTTTGCATGCTTATATTGTTGCAAGAAAGGCCATTCCATTGCTAAATGCCGATTTAGGAGATTTTTGGTTCCTAAAGGCATCTATCAATGGTTGCCCAAATGCAACCACCTTGTCACTAACATATTAGGACCCAAGATGCCATTGGGTACCTCTTCTTGCTAATTATGTCTTAATAGGTACAATGTGTCGAGACCACTAAGAGAAGATGGGTTCTCGACAGTGGATGTTCAAGACACATGTATGGAGACATATCCCTATTCATAGACTTCGTGGCTAAGAAGAAAGGGTATGTAACATATGGTGATAAGAATCGTGGAGCAATACTTGGTAAAGGTAGTGTAGGTAACCCCTCTTCCACTATGATTTCCGACGTGTTGCTTGTCGAAGGCCTTAAACATAATCTGCTTAGCATTAGCCAATTATGCGACAAAGGATACAATGTATCTTTTTCAAAAGAGTGTTGCAAAATTGTGCATGATAATGACAAGAAGAATATGTTTAATGGCTTTAGAGTAAACAACGTCTATATGCTTGACTTAAATATAGTATCGCTAACAAGTGACAAATGCCTCATAACAATGAGTGAAGATTCATGGTTATGGCATAGGCGCTTAGCACATGTTAATTTTGAATTGCTAAATAAATTAGTTTCAAAAGATCTAGTCCTAGGTCTTCCCAAAATAAAATTCACCAAGGATCACCTTTGTGATGCTTGCCAAATGGGAAAGCAAACGAGAATATCTTTCAAATCTAAAAATACAGTTACTACCATAAGACCTCTCGAGCTTCTCCATATGGATTTATTTGGGCCTTCTAGAATCAAGAGCCTAGGCGGAAACTATTACGGTTTCGTAATAGTGGACGATTATTCTAGATTTTGTTGGACTATATTTTTAGCTAGCAAGAGCGATACATTCACCGCCTTTGAAAAATTTGCCAAACTTTCCCAAAATAAGTTAAGTACAAACATTGTGTCAATTAGAAGTGACCATGGAGGTGAATTTGAAAACCATTTTTATTTGAAGGATATTGTGGTAACTACGGTATCGAGCATAACTTCTCCGCTCCACGAACCCCTCAGCAAAATGGGGTGGTGGAGCGCAAAAATCGTATTTTAGAAGAATTGGAGGACAATGATCAATGACAGTGGACTACCAAAATATTTTTGGGCCGACGCCATAAGTACGGCGTGTTATGTGTTGAATAGGGTGCTTATCCGCCCCATTCTAAACAAAACACCCTACGACCTTTTGAAAGGGCGCAAGCCAAACGTATCTCACCTTCATGTGTTCGGTTTCAAGTGTTTTGTCTTAAATAATGGAAAGGAAAATTTGGGTAAATTCGACTCTAAGGCTGACGAAGGTATCTTTCTTGGATACTCTCCGTCGAGTAAAGCATATAGGATTTACAATAAAAGATTACTTATTGTCGAAGAATCTGTACATGTAAAATTTGATGAATCTTATCCGAGAAATGTCGGAAAAGGTAGTGTGCTTCATGGTGCAGGTACATCTACTGAAGACATACTCAAGGATGAAGAGTCAGAAATTGATCAGTCCGACAAAGCAAAAGTTGAGGAGGAAAAAGATGTCAAACATGAAGAAACTGAGGTAGATCATCCATCTACAAGTGATGCTCTCCTCAAGCTTGAAGTCTTCTAAAGATCATCCAATAGACAACATTCTCGGAGACATATCAAAGGGTGTTACTACCCGATCTAAGATAAGTAATTTTTGTTATCACTTCGTGTTCGTTTCACAAATGGAACCTAAAAACCCTAAAGAGGCCTTACTCGATGAAACTGGTTTTTGTCAATGCAAGATGAACTTAATCAGTTCACGAGAAATGAGGTGTGAGACCTTGTCCCTCCTCCGCGGGACATCGAGTAATTGGCACCCGATAGGTGTTTAGAAATAAGTTGGACGAAAATGGAGTAATAACTCGTAACAAGGCGCGTTTAGTCGCGCAAGGGTATAACCAAGAGGAAGGCATCGACTATGAGGAAACTTATGCGCCGGTTGCCTGACTCGAGGCTATACACCTTTTGCTTGCTTTCGCTTGTGCGAAGGATATTAAGTTATTTCAAATGGACGTTAAGAGTGTGTTCCTTAACAGATACATAAATGAAGAAGTCTATGTTGCGCAACTCCTGGTTTGAGTCTCATGAGTATCCTGATCATGTCTAAAAACTGAAAAGAGCTTTATATGGTCTCAAACAAGCTCCTAGAGCTTGGTATGGAGCGACTAAGTAAATTTTTACTTGATCAAGGTTACTCAAGAAGAAAGGTTGACACTACTCTCTTCATTAACGTCAGGAAAGCACTTAATTCTTGTACAAATTTACGTTGACGATATCATATTTGGATCTACTAACATGAATCTCGTGAGAGAGTTTTCTGACCTTATGCAGGGTGAATTCGAGATGAGTATGATGGGTGAACTCACATACTTTCTCGGTTTGCAAATTAAGCAACTGAAAGAAGGAACATTCGTGAGCCAGACAAAATATTGTTTGAGCTTCTCAAGAAATTTGACATGGAAAATTCGAAGGCCATTGACACTCCTATGCCAACAAGTGTAAACCTGAGTAAAGATGAAAGCGGTAAGGACGTTGAGGTAAAAAGGTATAGAGCACAAGTATGTGGTTATCAAGCGTTTTTGGTATAGAGGTGATGTTGTTCCATATTCTCTCTCTCTCTCTCTCTCTCTCTCTCTCTCTCTCTCTCTAAACATTCATGATTTAAATCAGTATATCGTTTGACTATCGTGGTATTTATATATATGACATTTACTACAAGTACTATGTGTTTTGGATGCAAATTATGTTGTGAAATTGTAAGTAGGCATCAAATGTGGCATTATATATGACATAAAGTGAAAATCTGCATTTTTGCTCACTATGAGTCGACCAAAATAGGGCAGCGGTCGACGCATGCTGTACACTTTTAAAATTGTCAAAAATCACACAGTATGCGTCGACGCATGCAGCAGTACGGTCGACGGCTCGCGTAAAAACTCAGTTTTTCATTTGAAAACCATTCCATCTTCCTACATTCTATATTAAATATGCAGTAAACATTAATTGTGCTTTAAAACTGCATTTTTCTTGTAACTTGCATCTAGTCATTCCTAGTGTCCCCTTGTCTCCTCCTTCTTACCAAAACCCTAAATCTCCTTCTATAAAAATGGTTAATCCTCATCTCTTCCAAACTCATCTTCAACTATCCTTTCAAAAGTCATTGCATTCAATCTCTACCAAATCTCCAAAATCATCATCCATGGCTTCTCTATTCCGCAAAAATACCGGCAAAAGAACAAGGGCTTCAACATCCGCTTCTATACCCATTACTGCTGTATCTCTGGTTCCACCACCTGCTGTTGACAACTTCAACAAAGATATTAGCAAGAGAGCAGTTGTTCCGTAGCATGCATTCTACAAAGCAACAGCGGAGCGCATGCATCTCACTCAAATCATGTCACTGCTGGAGTTTCAAGGGTTTGTAAATTTTCTGGAGTGCAACACAAAATACAGTGAAGATTTAGTCCGTGTGTTCTATACTTGCCTGCATGAAAAGTTTCAAAGTCAACTTCCACACCTCTGTCGAAATAAACAGGTAAACTTGAATTCTAAAGTTTAGAATAAGTATTTTGATTTGACTGTGGCTGCTGATGCACAACCTCCTCATGAGGTAACAAACTCTCGCACTGTGTCGGGATATGAGTTTAAGAGTGCCCTAAATGATATGCTCAAAAGGCCTTATTTGGATCATATTGTCCATAGTGATGCCTTTCTCAGAACGGTTACGACAGGTAAACTCCAAACAGGGGAGTGCATCCTTCAATGGATTGTGGCTCGCATCCTGCGGCCGAAGAAAGGTGGCTTGTCCGAGTTGAACAGGCTGAGGTGCATCTTATTTACATTTTGAAAAATAGGATCAAAATCAACTGGCCTTACTATATTGCAAGCATAATTTTTGCTCTGAGAGATTTAGGCAGAGGCACTGCTCTTGCTTATGGTTCTTTTATTTCGGAGGTTCTCACCGCGGCTAATGTCGTATATCCATCGTTTCCAATTGTTTCAGTATCTTCCAACAAAGAATTCAGCACTAAAACCTTTGCCATGATGGGCTATTTTTAGTGTGATGAACGACAATCCTACAGGTTTGTTCGCAGAGCAAATATTCCTCGGGTTGCTGACGACTCTGATGAAAGTTCTGAATAGGAAGACGAAGAACAAGATGAATAGGTAGATGAAGAAGAAAATGCAGCGGAACAGGTACAAGAACCCGCATATGAGATGCATGACAATTATCAATCGTTGGACCAACATGAGGTTCCAAATACTGATTGGCTCCATCACACAGCTCCATCTGACAAACAAGAAGAAGGTTACACAAATCAGGGATGGGGTGAGTGGTAGTACACAGGCTGGACCACCCTGGGTAGATACTATGATCCGTACCATGGCTATCCTCAAGATCATCAACCTCCTCAGTATTCATCATCTCCTCCACCGTCGGACAACTCTGGAATCCTTAACATGCTGCAGTTCATGCAGTTGGACCAACAGACCTTTATAAGGAGTTAAGTTACGCGGATGGAACAGATCCGAGCTGAGATTCGTACCCAAAATGAATGGTTAAATTCATTTTCCACTAGGATGGATGCCCGCTTTGAAGCTCTCGTTGCATCCAGTGAGAGGCAAGACATGGAAATCACTGACAGCCTCCATCACCTCAATATGTTTGTGGAAGCATTTGTGGACTTTTCTGATCCCTACCGCAATCCGGATGTTGCGTACAGGGGGAGGGGCAGGGGCCGGGGCCGGGGATATTAGTTGCATAATTGCATATAATGTAGATTTTTGTTATGGTTGTTGAATATTAAGCCCATGTGGATGTTTTCATTTTCTTTATCTATTATCTCCATTACTCTTTCATTATCAATTTTATGTGTGAATTTTGGTAAATGACTAGTTATCACCTGCTGAATGTTTTTTTAATTGATATTCTATCAATCTTTATATTCTCTATCTCTTATTGATGTTATCAAAGGGGGAGAAAAGCTAAGTAAGGCAAAGTAGATCACAACAGCTCTTCCATATAAAGTACAGGATTACAAAAGAAAGGGGAGTTTATGCTACTACATTAAAAATATTGCAATGTTGTTCTCACTAGCTTCGTGCAGGTTGTCATCATCAAAAAGGGGGCATATGTGAGGGCAAGCAGTCACACAACGTATATTCTCAAGTTTCGATGATGACAAAGTTCAACCTCGGATCAATAAGGAGCTGTCAATTTCGCCCAAAAGACAATTGCAATAATTACATTTCATATCCTTCCTATATTTATTTAATTCATCATATAATCATTTGCAAAACATGTGATAAATATTCAGTCGTGACAAAACACACGAAGCAACAAATGATGAATTTTTGCAGGTTTTACAACTCTGAGTCGACCATACCAGTCAGCGCACATCCAGTCAATTTTTCCACTGGTCAGCGCATGGACACCATGAGTCGACCATCAGTCGGCGCATGAAGTCTTCACAATTCTCACGGGTCAGCGCACGCCGACCTATGATCGACGCATACTGTGAGTTTTTAATATTGCTGAAATCTGCAGGTCATGCGTCAACGCATGGACCTGTTATGGTCGATCGTTCACGCGTTGTTAAGTATTTTTTCACTGTTTGAAATCCTGTTGTATTAGTTATTTGTCTTACTACTATAAATAAAAGTTTGTTTATTTTTATCAACTAACAATTACATTTTGAGTATATTGTGAAAACAAGAAAGTGAAATAGGTGCTACATTTCACTTCATCTTCATCCTCAAACAACACACAACACTGCAACTACACACAACCAGTTTTGGAGTGATTTGTGTCTTGTTCAAGGTGATAAGGTTCGAGTTCGTTGAGGGAAAGTCCGGTTCGGGTGGAGACTTGTAGCAAGGTTTTTCTTGAATAAAACCTTGAAGGTTTTACCCTCCAAGATTCTACGAATTTTGGGGGTTTTTGGTACGGAAATCTCCATCAACATTCAGCGGTGCGAAGGTGATTGAGAAACGTTTTTCATCAATCTAGTAGCTGGGGCTGTGAAGTGTTGAAGGGAGTTCCGGGTTCGATTCGTTGGTGTCTAAAGATCTGCCGAGCCGAGGGTTTGAAGAACTGAAAGGTATTCAACAAAGGGGCTGGAATCGGAGGTCAATTCACAACGATCAGAGGTCTTGATTCAACTCGAATCAAGGAGCAAGAAGTGATAGCAACATCAACATCTATAGGGATTGTTTGTATTATTGCTTATCAACTCTTGTATAAACTAATACAGCTTTTCAGGTGATATCTATTATAAATCATCTCAATTCTATTTTTAGAATTGAGGGCAGACGTACCCCGAAGCGAGGACGACGGGGGAACTGCCTCAATAAATCCTTGTGTTCCTTATTTTTCAGCTTTTTTCAATTTCAGCTTAAGCATTAAGTGATTTTAGTTTAAGCAATTTTATTGATTCGAGCATTGAATTTAGTAAGTAACTAGAACTGTTTTTAACTTGTGTACAATAAACAATTGTACATGTACAATAAACAATTGTACAAGGATTTTAAAGTTACTCACTTAAGTCAAAAATTCACTTGGAGTGTTTTGCACACCAAGTGTTCGATAAATTGTCTGAACTAAAACTTACTTAATTTACTTGCTATATTTTGGTGGGCTGTGTTATACATTGGAACTAGCACTACTAAATTGTGTGAAATCAATTGATTAGTGTGACTAATGTATTGAATCTACTTTTCTTTTATTATCATATCCATTATCTTAACGCATATCCGATCCTCCAATAACGGTTCGTTTTAGACGAGTTTTTTCCAAGGCCGCTTCCGCATTTCAAAAACATTTTTAAAACCAATTTTAAATTGGTAAGCGCCGACTCAAATTTTAATTGGGACGACGACTGTGACTGTGTAAAGTTAATTGGAAAATCTGCGTTGTAGATGAAAAATGAATTAGTTGAGGTAATATTTGTATGCTCAAAGATTACTTATCAAATAGCTTTTTTCAATATTAAGTTTTTGGTATTAATTTAGGACGGCGAAGACAATCCCCTTGAATTCTCTTATTTTTAACAATCGTTTTAAAACCAAAACTCTTTTACCATTGCTTATAACTTTTTATGTGATTGTTATGTTATAAAACAAAAACAAACATATTTTATGTTCTATGTTTAAAACAATTCCAACTGTAGAACAACGATACTATCAACCAATCCCTGTGGAAATGATAAAAAAAAACCACTAGAACTATTTCAACAATCATCTTTATTGATTGTGCTTAGTCAAGAGTGATAACGTTCAAACGTAGGATTTGTAAATCAAGTTTAGGTAGAGATTCAGTGGGATTTTATTTGATAAAACCATTGGGGTTTTGTCCTCCAATATCTTGATAGATTTATAGGTTTTTGTATAATTCTTCGCATAACAAATTCAGTCGAGTGAAAGCCTTGAAGAATGGTGGGTTCGGTCAAGGGAGTAATGGTAATCGGAGGATCGTTTTGGAAGATTTAGGGTCAAGCATCTTGCGGTTGAAAACATCTGAGTGAAAGACTTGAAGAGTGGAAGGTTTGGTCGACTGAGTAGAGGTAACCAAAGGTTTGTTCGTAGTGTTTGATGCACTTGATTCAGCTGGAATCAAAGGTAGAAAAGAGTTTAGATTCAAGTTTAATTATTAGGTTAGATTGTTGGTTTGCTAGAACATCTTTTGTATTGAATATTGCACACAAGTTTTATACATATCTCAATTCTATTTTTAGAATTAAGAGCAAATGTACCCTAAGAGAGGATGAAAGAGGAACTGCCTAAACAAATTGGGTCTCTCTCTCTCTCTCTCTCTCTCTCTCTCTCTCTCTCTCTCTCTCTCTCTCTCTCTCTCTCTCTCTCTCTCTCTCTCTCTCTCTCTCTCTCTCTCTCTCTCTCTCTCTCTCTCTCTCTCTCTCTCTCTCTCCTTCTATCTATCTATCTATCTATCTATCTATCTATCTATCTATCTATCTATCTATTTACTTTTATATTGTTGAAGTTTGTATGAAATTAATTGTTAGCAATATTTCGATTGATTTGGAGTGTTTCAAACAGTTGTGTAAAACCATTACAATCAATTTAATTGTGAGTGAGAAAAGTTATGCACTACAAATTCAAAGGAAATTTGACTTGAAGCATTTCGCATGCCAAGTGTTTGATATATTGATAACATACAAACTGTTTGATAAATTGTCAATTCAAATTCTATCCTCAATTAAGCATTGGAAACTGGTTCACCTTAAGTGGCTTTTATTTGAATTATGGATTGGGAACCTTATTGATTCTACTCTCTCATCAAGATCATTCCATTCGGTTTCATATATTCGATCTTTCTAGTAAAGGTTCAAATAGACGAGTTTTAATCTGAGGCCGTTTTCGCATATTTTAGAACAAATTTTTGACGCGCAAATTATTTAAAATAAGTGATTTATTTAACCCCCTCTTTTAGATTAGTGCCCTCGTCTAAAAAGTGGTATCACGAGCAGCAGTTCATCTAGTACTTCACATATAACTTATTAGAAAATGGATAATGAACCTAAAGGGGCGTATAATAGGGTGCCAGTTTTTAATGGTGAAAATTACAGTTATTGGAAAGATTGTATGCGGGTACATATCAATTCTATTGATAGAAAGGTATGAAATGTTATTCAAAATGGTCCTGTTGAAATAACCATGACCAATGAGGCTAATGTTGTTGTACCTAAACTGAAAGCATAACGGAACGATGATGATGAGAAAAGTACAATTATGATTGGAAAGCCAGAAATATTCTCTTATTCTTAGTCTCAAATAAGAAAGTTTTCTTATATTTAGAGAAAAAGATTTCCGATTCCGAAATGGAATTAGAAGCTCTTAATAAATCAATGGTAGATGCTACAAAAGCTAAAGCTAAGGATGACAAGTTCTCTTGGTTTAATTGGGCGGGTTGTGAAACTTGTCACATTTAGAAAAAGGAGGTTAGAGCTCTTAAAGCCAAATTAGACAAAGCCTTAGAACCCAAAGTTACATTCGCTGTTGATCGCTCACACTTTAGAAGTAGTATGAACTTATCAGAAATATACATATGTGATAAGAGATCAAAGTAGCAAAAGTAACTCCAATTTAAACTTAACTTGTCTATATTGTTCAAGAAGAGACACACCATTGCAAAATGCCGATTCAGGAGATTCTTGGTTCCTAAAGGTGTTTTCCAATGGTTGTCTAAATGCAACCAAAGTTTCACTCACACACAAGGACCCAATAAAAATTGGGTACCTATTTCCCTTGCTTAATTTTTTAAGTGAAATGTCTTGAATCTACGGAGAGAAGATGGTTTATCGACAATGGATTTCAAGGCATATGACTGGTGACATTTCCTTATTCATTGACTTTGTGACAAAGAAGAAATGATTTGTAACCTATGGTGATGACAACAAGGGAGCAATACTCGAAAAAGATAATGTAGGTAATTGATCGGTGGTTTTTACACGTTATTTTACCATTTGTTTCTGTTAATCATTTGTTTTATCTTGTCGCATTTTATGTATTTTTTTTTGCATTTTACGCGTTGGTTTGGTGTTTTCATTATTTCTAGGTTCAGGTAAACAATAAAGGAGAAGCAGAGCGAAAACTGGGGAAAATGGCAAGATTTCGAAAGAGTTTTGATGTAGAACCAGCAACCTGACACGGGTGCCTGTGTCGTGTGACACTGCCCGTGTCAGGGCTACTGAAAGTAAAATCTTTAGTAGTCTGCACAGAAACGATCATAACTGGAGTTCCGGGAATCCGTTTGAGGCGTTCTAATAATCGCCGGAAAGCTAAGAGAGAGAGATACGACTTTTGTGTTGGATTTGAAGTCAGATTCGGAGCAAATGTTTCCAAATTTTTGTTTGAACCTGCAGCATTAGTTTTATTAAGTTTTGGTGTACAATCTCGGAGGGCAGTTTAGACATCTCGCATTGTAATTGAAATTCTGCTATATGAGGCACATCGTGAATTGAGAGAGGGATCTTTTGGAGAAGAGAAAAATATACGATCAGAATTAGAGAGATCCAGAGGATTGGAGAACTGAAGGTTTTCATGTGCGGAAGCAATTGAAGATCAAGGCAATCCGATTATCTTGTAATGTTTATCTTTTATTCTGTATTGCTTTTAATTGTTATGAATAGCTAAACCCTCCAATGCTAGGGGGATGTTCTGAATTGACTCTGTATTGACCTTGTTTCCTTTGAATTAGTGATTTCACTGCTTTCTAATCATCATTGTTATCGTATAATGTTCTTAAGGCTTTTCTTATCTAACAAATAGGATTCAATTTACGGTTAACTTTAGGTTTGGAAAAATGATTGTTAACGCTTTTATACGATAATACTATAGTAGATATTGCCTAGGAATGGGGATACCCTATAGTAACCGTAATGTTTTAGATCAAACAAATTGCTTGGTGTTGTTCCTATACCGCCAAGGAATTGGGGTATAGGGAAAATACCAAAGGGTTTTCTGCTAAGGAATTAGAGTAAACTAATCTTTAAAACCGGTAATGATGGAATTGAGCGATGATTTCGCGACTTAGGATTAGTGTTATTACAAGGAAGTTCATACACCCTACCCTAGCATTGCTTCTCCTTCTGTTCAAAACCTTTATTTTACTCTTTTTGCCTTTTGTATTTTATTTTTACAAATTAAAACCTTTGAAACCCCAAGGATTTTGTTTAACTAACATAAAACCAGAATTCTATATCGTCAAGCAGTCCTTGAGATCGACATTCGGGGAATTTCCCCTTATTACTACATCGGTAAAAATAGTACACTTGCTATTTCACCGATCAGTAATCCCTCTTCTACTACTATCTCAGATGTCCTTTTAGTTGAAGGTTTTAAGCACAATCTTATTGGAAATAGTGAATTGAACGACAAAGGATATAAAGTTTCTTTTTTAAAAGAATGTTGCATGATTGAACACAATGATAAGAAAGATGATGTGTTTAAGGGCTTGAGGTTAAATAATTCTTATATGCTTGACTTGAATGAAGTATCAATGACTAGCACTAAATTTCTTGTCACCATGAGCAAAGACTATTGGCTATGGCATAAGAGCTTAGCGCACGTCAACTTTGACTTACTAAATAAAGTAGTTTCAAAAGATCTAGTTGTCGGTCTACCCAAGATTAAATTTTCAAAATATCACTTATGTGACGCATGCCAAATGGGGAAGCAAACGAGAATCTCATTCAAATTTAAAAACATTGTTTCTACATCGAAACCTCTTGAGCTTCTTCATATGGAACTTTTTGGACCATCTAGAATCAAAAGCTTGGGTGGAAATTACTATGGTTTTGTTATTGTATATGACTAATCTAGATTTTGTTGGACTATTTTCTTGGCTAGTAAAAGTGAAACTTTTTCAGCTTTTGAAAAGTTTTCCAAGGTTTCTCAAAATAAACTAGCATCGTTACTATCCGAAGCGATCACAGAGGTGAATTCGAAAACCACCCCATTGAGGAGTTTTGTGATAAACATGTCATTGATCATAAATTTTCCGCTCTAAGAACTTCTCAACAAAATGGAGTGGTGGAACGTAAAAATCATATTTTCGAGGAGCTAGGAAGAACTATGATCAGTGAAAGTGGTCTTCCTAAATATTTTTGGGCCGACGCTATTAGTACGGTGTGTTATATGTTGAATAAGGTACTTATAGGTCTTACTCTCAATAAAATTCCCTATGAAATTTTAAAAGGTAGGAAGCCAAATGTATCACATCTTCATGTTTTCTGGTGTAAATGTTTTGTTTTAAACTATGGTAAAGAAAATCTTGGTAAATTTGACTCAAAAAATGATGAAGGTATCTTTCTCGGGTACTCTGAATCTAACAAAGCATATAGAGTTTACAATAAAAGATTACTTATTGTGGAAGAATTTGTGCATGTTACTTTTGATGAATCTTGTCCGAAAATTATTGGGAAAGGTATTTCTTTTCATGGTGCAAGTGTTTCTTTGCAAGACATACTCAAAGACTCTAAAGAAGAAATTGATCAACCCGAAATGGTGAAAGTTGAGGAGGAGGAAGATCACAACTCTTAAAAGATTGAGGAGGATCATCCAATTAGCAAAGATGACCTTCCCTTGGCATGGAGATCCTCTAAGGATTATCCAATCGACAATATTCTCAGAGATATCACAAAAGGAGTAACTACACAGTCTAAGATAAGTAACTTTTGTTATCACTTTGCTTTTGTCTCTTAAATTGAGCCTAAAAACTCCAAAGATGCCTTACTTGATGAACATTGGTTTTTGGTAATGCAAGAGGAATTAAATTAATTCAAGAGAAATGAGGTATGGGACCTTGTCCCTCCTCCGCGAGGCCATCGAGTAATTGGTACAAAATGGTTATTTAGGAACAAACTAGACAAAAATGGAGTAATAACTCGTAATAAAGCCCGACTAGTGGCTTAAGGTTATAACCAAGAGGAGGGCATTGACTATGAGGAGACTTATGCTTTGGTTGCCTTCCTTAATGCTATACGCCTTTTGTTAGCCTATTCTTGTTCAAAAGATTTCAAATTATATCAAATGGATGTGAATGATTCTTTCTTAAATGGATATATTAATGTAGAAGTTTATGTACCTCAACCTCCCGATTTTGCAAGTCATGAGTATCCAAATTACATTTATAAACTTAAATGTGCTTTGTATGGTCTCAAGCAAGCCCTTAGAGCTTGGTATGAGCGACTTAGTAAATTTTTACTCGATTAAGGATACTCAAGAGTGAAGGTTTGTTAGAACACAGATTGGTGTTTAAATATATCTCTATGGTTTTGATGATAACACTAATGAAATTTTGTATTAAGAAAATATATACTCTAATTTCGTTCAAGTGTTTTTGTTTCAGATATTAAAATAAATATTTTTATGGAAGCAAAAATGCATCTGAACATTACTCTACGCAAAGCTCTGAAGCATCAGAAGCAAGTCATCAGAAGACTCTGAGCGCTGCCGGAAGAGACTCTGAAGCAGAAGCTGCAGAAGACTCTGAAGCAGAAGCTGCAGAAGACTCTGAAGCGTAGTTGAAGATTTTGTATGAAGAGTTTCAAGCATTGTTTCAAGAAGACTCTGAATGTACTTTTCGCTGCAAGTACAGAGGCTTTGTTATTCAAACTCTGCTCTGATTGATATTCACGCTAAAGCTCTTTGGCTGCAAAACTCTAATAACATCAAGACTCTAATATCATCTAACTCTGATCACTTCATGACTCTGATGTTGATAACTTTGAGACAGAAGCTTGTTGAAGAAAATATTATTCAAAGATATATCCGTTGGCATATTCCAAACGACTCTTTCCTTATTCATGTATGGCACAGGAAATCAGACAAAAGGGATTAGTCTGAACATTCCTCTTCTGGGAAAGCTAAAGTCAATAGAAGAAAAAAAGGCTATAGCTATTCTGCTACACACAGTCTTCAAGCATAGGAATTTTTGCTCTATAAAAGGACGTCTTCAATAACATTTCAAAGTTGACGAAATTGACGGATTATTGAGAAATCAATTTGAAAAACTACTCTCAAGCTCTCATACAATATTTTCATAAGTTGAATAGTTTTATTCGTTCTTAATCTAAGTGTAAAAATCACAGTTGTGATACACATTTTTAGAAGCAACTCAAACACTTGCTAGTTTACATTAATTTGTAAAAGGTTCCTTAAGAAGACCAAGTTGTGGTCAGGATTTCTTGAGAAGACTAAGACAGTTGTTCTGAGTGGTTGACACTGTAATCTGTTTGAATATAGTTGATTAAGTCCTTGTTGAGAAAGGCAAATCACCTTGGTAGGGTGGACTGGATTAGTTGAGTTCAACGAACCAGGATAAAAATACTGTGTTGTTTTTATTGCCATATTTATTTCAAAACCCTTATTCAACCCCCCTTCTAAGTGTTTTTCTCACCTTCAAGGTTGATACTACACTTTTTATTAAGCGTCAAGGAAATCACTCTATTCTAGTCCAAGTTTATGTAGATGACATTATTTTTGGATCTACTAATATGCACTTGGTCATGGAATTTTCAAAGCTAATGTAGGGTGAGTTTGAGATGAGTATGATGAGGGGAGCTGACCTACTTCCTTGGACTTCAAATAAAAAAACTCGAAGAAGGAACTTTTGTGAGCCAAACAAAGTATTGTTATGATCTATTCAAGCGCTTTGATATGGAAAACACAAAATCTATTGACACTCCAATGCCCAAAAATGTGAATTTAGATCGAGATGAAAACGGTAAGGTCGTTGACCTGAAGAAGTATAAAGGTATGATAGGTTCTCTTCTATATCTCACTGCATATCGACCAAATATTATGTTTAGTTTTTGTATGTGTGATAGATATCAATCATATCCCAAGGAATCACATTTGAAAGCGGTAAATCGTATACTTAGATACCTTTGTGGTACATCCAAGTTTGGGCTTTGGTTTTCCAAGGGAAGTGATTGTAATTTGGTTGGTTATTCCGATTCCGGTTTTGCCATATGCAAATCGGATAGAAAGAGCACTAGTGGCACTTGTAATTTCTTTTCAAACTCCTTAGTAAGTTGGCATAGAAAAAGCAAGTTTATGTTGCTTTGTCAACTGCCGAGGCGGAATACGTTACAGTCGGTAGTTGTTATGCTCAAATTTTGTGGCTTACACAACAACTACTCGATTTTAATGTTAAACTTCATTGTATTCCTATTCTTTGTGATAGCACGAGTGCCATCAATCTAACCAAGATTCCAATTCTACATTCTCGCACCAAACACATTGAGATTCGTTACCACTCCCTCAAGGATCGTGTTGAAAAAGGAGATGTCGTATTCGAGCATGTTGATAGTAAAAATCGACTTGCCAATATTTTTACAAAACCTCTTGCGATAGAACTTTTCTTTAACATTCTTAGGGAACTTGGTGTTCTCGATATCTCAGATCATTTCTAATGAACTTTTGAATGCTCTCTATCTATAAATGTGTATATATTGCTTAACCATGTTTAAAAGTTTAAGCTATATGTGTGTGTTCTTCTTTCATCACCATTGGAGGTAATATATTTCCTATCTAATTGATTTTACTCTTTATCTTGGCTAAATATATGCTCTCTATTATGTGTGGCGTGTAATTTTGATGCTTAAATGATAGTTGTAGATTTTCACTTTTCTTCCTTATTGATGTTTGAAATGGTATAGGCTTGTTATATATCTTTCTATGCATCATACATGTAATTTTTTTTCTTCTGATTTTTCTCTTTTAACATCATGGGTCGACCTACCTAGTCTATAGGTCAACCTATGATCATCAAAATTCAAGTCTGAAAGCCACTTCCTGTCATGCATCGCTCGTGTTTTCTGAATTTTTTAAATATCTTTCTGGCTTGCGTTTTGTCTTGAATTATTCATTTGTGTCTCTTGCATGTTCCTCATCTCTCTTAACCCTTCAAAACCCTAGAAACCCCCTTCAATAGTTCTCCAAAAATTAGTGTTTCAAATCTGAATTGGTGAAGAATTTCCCTTTTCTATACTCACTTCTACGGCTGCAACTAAGTATCATCATCAAATAAGGAGGTTTTCTCAAATGGCTACTACAAGAGTAGCAGGGAAAAAGTCAGGTAGGGAAAAATCCTCTCAAAATTCGGAAACTGCTTTATCATTACTGTCTCCTGAACTTGTTGAAGTGTATAAGAAAGATTTTAGAAAAAGGTCTATTGTTAAGAAACATGTGTATTACCCTAAGGTTGCGAACATGATGAACATCCCTGAAATTGTAGATGTTTTGAACCATCAAAAGATAAATGATTTTTTGGAATGTAGTATAAGCTATAATGAAGATATGGTTATAATGTTTTATGCTGGTTTGATGGATAAATTTATCGAGTATAAGTTTGCTTTCAAGATGGGGGGAAAAGCTACAATGTTGGTAACTTTATGTGGTGAGATTTGTTTGATATGTGTGCTCGCCTTTCTCAAGACCGTCATATAACTGATAATAATTTGGCTCTGCAGTATGATTTTAAGACCGGTTTGAACTCCATGTTTAGGGATCCTTATTCTGCAGAAGTAGTCGCAGGTGATAACTTCCCTAAGTCTGTCACAACTGGTTTTTTGAAACGGAAGGATCACATTCTGCAGTGGGTTGTCTCCCACATTTTACATTTGAAGACAAGTGGTTACTCAAGGGTTGATCAAGCTAAAGTTCATTTGGTTTATCTCTTCAAGAACAAGATCAAGGTAAACTAGCCTTATTATTTCACAAGTTTTTTTTATGCATTGAAAGAAAGTGATAGAGGTTTATCATTATGCTACAGATCGTTGATCCAAACCATATTAGATTATGCCAGAATTTATGTGTCTGGTATCCCTTACATCTCTCTTACTGCTGACCAAGAGTTTAGTCAAAAGACTATGACTCTTATGGGATACATGTGGAACAAGTAATTGAAAACTTATATGCTCAAGCCTAGGGATTCAAGTCGACACATTCGTAACTCAAATGAAGTCAAAGAGGAAGAGAAAGACGAATATGAGGAAACTCATCCCATAGAAACCAAGGTTCCCTATGAAAGTCATGATGGTCATGCTTGGTTGGGCCACTCTCCGGTTCAAGACACTAACGGTAACTAAGGATGGGGTACATGGCGTCAAAATGCTTGGTCTGAGCAAGGCACCTCATATATGTCTCTTTCTCCAAATAATCCTCCAATCGACAATTTGGTTGTTCTTGAAATGCTCCGAAGTATGCAACTTGAGAACCAAAACTTTGCAGCTCTTCAAGAACAACGCTACGAAATAGTGCAGGGGAAATTCGTGCTCAAAATGAAAATTTTGAAATATTTGCATCAATGGTCTTGGGTCGGTTCGATCAAATTACTAAAACCTTGGAAAATCAACATCGTGCACTCTCATTGATCATTAACTCTCTCAACCGAAGTGTCCTTGATATGTGTGAATGTCTGAACGCTCAAGGAGCAAATTAATATCAAATATTTCGAGGGAGAGGTCAAGCTCATCGGGGTCCAAGACCCTAGTTAATTGCGTTATATTGTTGTCTTGTCTTGCATCTTATTTCACATTTTGTTTTGTTTTGTTTTTGTTTTTCTCAAGACTAGTGCTTAACTATGTATTTTGTGTAATGCATTTCTTCATTATTGCTCTATGGTTCTTGAGTTATTTATCTTTATTGTTTGCATTGACAACATTATATGTGGATGATTATTAATGTTGTATCCATCACAATAGCATATGATTGTGTTGTTATGTGAATGTTAAGTTTCCAAATGTTTGGTTGCTTTACTCTTTTTGATGTTGTTAAAGGTGGAGAAAGCAAAAGAGAGTTCACAAAATTCAGAATTCTATGGAAGTGCATATAGTCAGAGGGAGAATGTCCTTAAAGTACTCAATGTTTTGGGAAGGTTTTGCCATCATAAAAAAGGGGGAGTATGTGAGGGAAAGGTTCCTTTTTACTATGTTTTAATGATGTCAAAACTAGGATATTAAGTACTTGTTTATTTTGGACGGTATCACCTTGTCTAAGCCATGCATTCATCTCTTGCAAACGTGCATAAAGATCCTTATACATGTATTAGACATATAGGATCATACCCAATATCAAAAATGGGTTTTTGGGTCATTTTTAGAGCCATAGATCGAATCATAAAGGTCATAGGTCGACTCACACTGTAGGGAAAATTTTGAAACATTCTGCCTTGCATGCGTCGATGCACGGGTTCCTGTAGGTCGACGCATGAGCCAATTTCTTATGCAGTTTTAGCCACTGCCTTGTACAAGTTGACTCATAAATGCTAGAGGTCGACCTCTCACACATGTTTACCCATTTTTGTGTGTCTATGTTTCCCAAACTCAGTTTTCTTTACTCACTCATGTACATATATATACTCATATGCATCACTTTGAAAAAAAGAACGGTAATTAGAGGACTGTTTTGAAGATGTAGGGTTAAGCATCTTTCGATCGAAATTTGCCGAGTGAAAGACTCAAAGAATAGAATGTTCGGCCAAGTGAGTAACGGTAACTGGAGGTTTGTTCGTAGTGTTTGATGCACATTATTCAGCTGGAATTAAGGGGATAGAAGTGGTTAGATTCAATATCAACAATTTGGTTAGATTGTTAGTTTGCTAGGACTTCTCTTGTACTGAATATTGCACACAGATTTTATACATATCTCAATTCTATTTTTAGAATTGAGGGCAAACGTACCCTAAGTGAGGACGAAAGGGGAGTTGCCTAAACAAATTGTGCCTCTCTCTCTCTCTCTATCTATCTATCTATCTATCTATCTATCTATCTATCTATCTATTTATCTCTCTATCTATCTCTCTTTACTTTTATTTTGTTGAAATTTGTGTGAAATCAATTATTAGCAATATTTTGATTGATTTGTAATATTTCAAATAGCTGTGTAAAACCATTGCAATCACTTTGATTGCAAGTGAGAAAAATTATGCGCTACAAATTCAAAGGAAATTTGATTTGGAGTGTTTCACATGCCAAGTGTTTGATATATTGATAACATACAAACTGTTTGATAAATTGTCAATTCAAATTTTATCCTCAATTAAGCATTGGAGACTGGTTCACCTTAAGTGGCTTTTATTTGAATTATTTATTGGGAACCTTATTTATTCTACTCTCTCATCAAGATCATTCTATTCGGTTTCGCATATCCAATCTTTCAAATAAAGGTTCAGATATACAAGTTTTGATCCAAGGTTGCTTTCTCATATTAAAAATAAGTGATCTATTTAACACCCCCTTCTAGTCAGTGTCCTCGTCTAACAGCCTCTTCTGATATGCTTGGTGACAGATCCCTCTGGGGTCTACAACCCTTTTATTGCTCTTATTGAGTCCATGTAGCTTCATAAATCTTACATTCTACTATGAGGTTCTACTTGGGTTGGATATTTGACGTTTCCTAACTTCGTCTGACCCATCACCTCTTACTCAAACCCACTATGGATTTTCCACTTCTTTCCTTTTGATTCCTTGGCTACTTCTAATATACAAAATTTCTCGTCAACAACTTCCATCTCCAACAACAAGGTTCCGTGTTCGCTTCCGTACGAAATCCATATAAAGTTATATTGATGTCTGATAAGTCCTCTGGTATAGACAGCCGAGTCCCTGGTGATTTAGATTATTGGTTCCAAGTTCGTCTTCACTGTGTGGTAAAAGTTTCCCATCTTCGATCCCTCTTCGGGTCTTAGTTGGAACAATTAGTGCTAAGCACCACAAGATTGTACAATAACTCCAACAAAAAATCTTGATAGTTAATAACGTATACGTCATATTGATGATGAAGAATGGGCTAGTACGATTAACCCACATATGCAACCCAATTCCCATATATGCTAGTTGAGTGCTTAAGGTATAGTCATAACAAGACTACGTAAAAATAATCCTTTTACTTCCCTTTTGAATCTCCAATGGCTACGACGCTCCATTCAATCCTTGGTATTCATAAGCCCATCAACTTGCACATGAACACCTGATTACACATCAACCGTAATATCTCTTCTATATTGGTCCATCAACAATCCTTCTTTAGATTATGGTGGATCTTTGAGATATTGAGATTATAGAAATAATGCTCTAATGAATTTTCTTTTAGAAGATATCTTTATGTAAAACAAAATCTTGCAAGTACTATTCCCATACTTATTGTAGGTTTATCCGATTCCCCTTTTCCTGTTGCGCTACCCTGATTTCAATTGGCCGCCCTTTATTGAAATCATTTGAGTATTATTTATCTTAACAATCCACCTGGCTTCGTTACTCTATCGCACTAAAACCGAAAATAGCAATAACTTCTTCTCTGCGTTCATCCAATATGATGCACACTTGAGTCTTAATCACACTAGTCGATGATCACTTCTCAAGGTTCGATAATTTCCTGAGATCATACCAGTAATGATTCCATCAGTCTTGGTTAGGTCCATTGGAATGCAATCTTGGTTACATGCTTTGAGTTCAGGACCTTTTTAAAGTCGGATATTCCTTGAGAAGGAATTTGCCTTATTCCACTGTTTTCCATATCGTATATCCATTACGGTAACCATGCCAACCTACTTCCATAGCTCCTCATTAATCATACGACCTCATGCTCATATGGTTATAACACTTCTTCCCATTCGTTGAGGACTTCACCGACGTGTCATCCCTTCACGTCCACAATCCATTCACACATTCATCTAGTACTTTATGCTCTTGATTCTTCTACTATACTGACCTCTTCGAATGTACCTTATAAGGTAGTGCTTCTAACATTTTAGCATAGCCATAATGTAACGACTTCTACTCCATGCCCTTAACAATCCTCTTTGGAAATCCTCGACTCTTCAGAACCTTTCGCCCTTGGCTCTTCTGAGATTGACATGGATTATATTCTTAAGGTTCCACAGATAATTCATCTAAAGACATATAAAGTTGAGCCAACCCAAGATATAATCCATCTACTATAACACTGATCACCGAACATTAAGGAATAACCATATAATGTGTTGGCCAAGATATGATGATCTCACGTAAATCCTATCTCAGACATTTAAGCACAGGGATTCACTAACACTTTGATTGAACTAAATAAACTTCTATAATGTTTAAATATGATATTACTCATGCTGTCATGACCATTCAAGGACTTCCCATAAGCTTAGCATTGGAATTTGATCCATACCTCTGCCGACTGCACAAGTAGTTCTCAACTGTTGAGCGTGATGTCTAGATCATTGACCGTCCTTATCTACCTTATGAGAATTCAAATTTTTGTCTCATGATTATATATCCAGAATCATATATTGAGATCAAAACCATTACAATCCTACACTTGACTGAAAAGGATAACTTACGCATCTCGTGCACAATAGTGATATTGTGCAATATGCCTTACTGGTAGTACTAACATAGTGGTCCAACTCAGAGACCATTTACTCAAGTGGACTACTAGTATCGTATAACAATCTTCAAACCTATCATATAGTCACGACAGGCAGATAACTGGACAGGTATCCAGTGAGGTCATCGCCTCTCGACTCCTTCTAGTCCCATTCCTTAGGATGGTAAAACCTAAGAGTGCCACACACCATAGGTCAACACTCTAAACACAACACGCTAGGTCCGACTTGATAAGACTCAAGTCATAAGGTCATACCTCTCATGCAATCATCCATCAAAAACACGCATAAGAGATTCCAATGATCATTTCACCAACATGAAAGCCATGGTTCCAGTCTAACCTCACAGTCTACGACCATCTCACTGATTATTTAGGTAGCCACTAGTATTTATTCACCTAACCACCCAACGTCTAACGTATTTCTACGATATTACTTAGGGTTAGATGAATCTCGACTAGCAGGGGAAATGGCCTACTACACCTCATGCATTCATTAACTTTGATTGCCGCCTAGTGTAGTTCTAGGACTTAGGAAGTCAAAATGAAAAAGGAGATACATTAGTCCCTTCTGCCAACTTGGTACACTGGATCTGACCAAATTGGGAATCACATCATTCACATATTTTGTCGATCCTTTACCAACTCACCTTTTATTGCTTATGGTATACCGAATAGGGTTAAGGTCTCACACCTCGTCTATTCGAGCACCTTCCGTACACCAGAGAAACTAGAAAGGTACAGTCTCCCTGTCAAAACACCCAAAAGTTTTTCATCCAGTAGGTTCTCAAATTATATCCGTCACTGGAAACAACGATTGGACAGTGAATCATACCAACTCAAAGATCACCACATTTGCATAATTCTATCGATAAAAATTCTTACAAGTGTCTCTCGAACTTCCTCTGCTATATGGACCATATGAAAGGTGCAATTCATCTAGTTGAAATCTTGGAAATTCCAGTCTCCTTGACTCTTACCATGGAAGTTGAGGTCGGCTACCTCGCATCTGACGCTCTGCTCACGTCATGACAATTCTCAACACTCTTCCTACTCAACCGGCCTTTACCACTTGGGTTCGAGTCACCTCGAATGTTACACGTCCTCGTGGTGGATCCGCCGTGATCCTATCAATCACATACATAATTAATGAGTTGATTAAGCTCAGCAACTGAATACTATAATAGTAGAAATCATGTTAGAAACAAACACATATTAGCAAAAAGATAATCGTGAGTGATTTCTCATGGCTGGGTTGAGATTCGACTGAGCTCTGATATCAACTGTAACATCCCACTAATATGTGTCTAAAATCATATCAGTAAGACATTAAAATTTTGGTACTGAGTACATACAAACACTAAAGCTGACATAATAAAATTGTATACATCGCAATCCATAGTTAAAGTATATACAACATATATGTCTACAAAAGAATGCACATCAAGAAAATAAGATCAGGTACAACCTTCAAATCATCCGATCATTAAAGTCCATGGTCCTGATCTTTTCAAAAACTCTTCACTTTAACCAGTTGCTAAAAATATTAGCAATTAAACAACGTGGCTTAGTGGCAAAGGATGTTTTCTTTGAGGTAATGGTGTATGGTTTGACACTCATTGAACTCGTTTTGGAATAAATTTTTATTATTTACAGTAACAAAATTGAGTTAAAAAATGAACGGGTGCAAGGATCGGACACGCGACCTTCTAATGAAATGTTAGCGCCCTTTCCAACTAAACTGTTGCGTCTTCCTGATATTTTAATCAACGTTAATTAATATAAACATTATTTTTCAAGTGCAAATTTCCTTTTTCTATAAATTGTTTCTCTTCACAAAATGGCACAAACTTAACTATAAATAAGTGATACTTAGGAAACTAAAAAGAGACACAATAATAGAAATATTCACATCCATTTTCACCATTTCAATTATTCTAAAATCATATTTTACTTTATTGATGCATGAGTGAAGTATAGGAAGCAATTTTTTGTAAACTATTATCAAAAGATAAGCTTAGTGTGTTTGTGCAATTCACATTAAGGTATTCAAAGTATCTTAAAGGGAATTCTCCGTTAATCCTTATTGCATCTAATATATAATATTTGGTAGAGGCGAATTAAACCTAAAGGTTAGTGTGAAATTCACACGCATTGTTTTTTCAAGTGCAATCTTCATCAACACTTTCTTTGTTCAAGTGTTTCTATATATTTCAAACAACCACAATATTTTTACTTATCAATGGAAGCATCACTTAAAGAAATGACATCCAACTTTGTGAAATTAGAAAAGTTTGGTGGAGGCAACTTTGTCGGTTGGCAAAAAAAGATGAAGTTTCTACTTACAATATTGAAAGTGGTGTATGTTCTGAACACTGCAAGATCATTAGAGAGGGAAGAAGAAACCATTGTTGAAACGAGAGAAAGATAAAAATGGAACAATGATGATTACATTTTCATGTGCCATATTCTCAGCGGTATGTTAGATGCTTTATTCGATATCTATCAAAGTAGTAATTCTGTAAAGGAAATGCGGGAAAAACTAGAATCATGATATGTGCGAAAAGATGCTACAAGTAAGAAGTTTCTTGTTTCTCATTTCAATAATTATAAAATGGTAGACAATAGGTCTGTAATAGAACAAATGTATGAAATCAAACGTATTCTCAATAACTACAAACAACATCATATGCATATGGATGAAACAATAATTGTATCTTCCATAAAAGATAAACATTCTCCATCATGGAAAGATTTCAAAAAATATTTGAATAAGAAAGATGACATATCTCTTGAGAAATTGGGTAATCACCTTCGTTTAGAAGAAGATTATCATAAATAAGATGATACTAAAAATCAAATTTCTCATGAGAAGGTGCACGTAATGGAGGAAGGAAATTCAAGTAAAACTTCCAAGAAAAGAAAACTAGATTTTGGAAAATATAATGAAAATCATAATGTTAATAGGAATAATAACAATAGAAAGAAAAATTAAATTGCTATCACTGTTGAAAACCAGGACATTGTAAAAACGAGTGCGGGTTCTTAAAAAGAGAAAACAAAAACAAGAATTCAAGTGCAACAAAAGACAATCTTGTTGCTGTCATTTCTGAAATCAACATGATAGAAGATGTTGATTCTTGGTGGATAGACTCTGGTGCTACCTGTCATGTATGCAAAAATAAAAAATTATTCAAGACCATCAATGAAGAAAATGGTAATGTTTTGGACATGGGAAATGCCTTTACTATTTAAGTCAAAGGAAAAGGATAAGTGGAGATTGAATTCACTTCTGGAAAAACACTCACTCTTCAAGATGTTCTTTATGTTCTGGAAGTTAGCAAGAACTTGATTTTTGTACCTTTACTTAATACATATGGTTTCAAATTTGTATTTGATGGAGATAGATTTATTCTATCCAAAGGGGGTATGTTTGTAGGGAAGTGTTATCTTTGTGAGAATATGTTCATGCGTAATGTTGTTAATAATAATAATGTGGTTTATGCTTATATTGTTAAGTATTGTGATTTATGGCATACGCGACTAGGACATGCTAACTTTAAAAAGTTAAATGATATGATAAAATTAAATTTAATTCCGACTCTTGACAAAAATTCAAATTCATGTACTACTTGCATGTTAACTAAAATCACAAGAAAACCTTTTTAAAGGAATTGAAAGAAGTTATAAGGTGTTAGATATGATTCATTCGGATGTGTGTGATTTACATGGTTGGCCCATAATTGGTGGTAAAAAGTAATTTGTCATTTTCATTGATGATTGCACTAGACTTTGTTATGTTTATTTAATGCATTCTAAGGATGAAGTCTTAGACAAATTTAAAATATTTAAAGCACAAGTAAAACTTCAACATGAGACTTTCATTAAATGTTTTATAAGTGATAGGAGAGGGGAGTTCTATCATCCTAATTATTTGGAGTCCACTTTTATTGTGCATCAAACAACTGCATCATATTCTCCATAACAAAATGGGATAGCAGAAAGGAAAAAAAAAGGTGTTGGAAGAAATGGTAAGTACCATGTTATCCTATTCTGGTTTATCTAAAGAATATTAGGGTGAAGCCATGCCTACTGCATGTTATATATTAAATAGAGTTCATAATAAAAGGAATAAGATAACCCCATATGAACTCTAGAAGAAAAGAAAACTCAATCTTAATTATTTAAAATTTTGGGGTTGTAGAGCAATTTTAAAGGTGCCTGAACCAAAAAGAACGAAATTGGGAGAAAAAGGAGTTGAATGTATATTTCTGGGATATGCTGAAAATAGCAAAGCACATAGATTCATGGTTATTGAATCCAATTACTCATATCCTATTAATATTGTGATTGAGTCAAAAGATGAAATTTTTCAAGAAAGTAGATTTACCGCAATTCTAAATCCCAAAGACAATGTTTATTATGATGTTCAAAGTCTAGAAAGTAATTTATCTAATAATGATATGTTGGCATGTTCAAAACCTAGAAGAACTAAAAGAATATGAGAAGTGAAAAAATATGGATCAGACTTCTTCATGTTCCTTGTAGAAGGAAATGATGATTCGATAGATTGTTATGGACCAATTTGCTATAACCTAGAGAATGATCCAGAAACATTTGAAGAGGCCATAAAATCTCAAGATTCTGCGTTTTGTAAAGAAGCTATCCAAGAAGAAATGGACTCAATTATGGATAATAAAACCAGGAAACCAATAGACCCCCCTCCAAGATCAAAACGAATAGGTTGTAAATGAATCTTTAAAAGAAAAATGAAAGTCGATGGTACCTGTCGCTACTGCGAAAATCGGCGCCGGCTTGACAGGAGAGTCGCCACCGTGCGTTATTTATCCCTCAGAGCGGGAAAGGAAACGCTCGAAGTAAACCTCGCAAAGACGGGAAAAGGTATGGTCATCGCAACCAAAACCTGGATTCGGGAGTCGGTTACGCAAGGGGAAGGTATTAGCACCCCTCACGTCCATCGTACTCGATGGGATCCACGCTTGGTGTTTATAGGTAAAAGGGTGTATTATCTATCTACGCTAATGGCTGGTCTGAAAAGAAAATAAAAGGACAGGACTCGACAGAACATACGATGTTCTGGGCCTACGTATTCCCTCGTGCAATGGGAAAGTCAGAGCCAACGTAGTTCGACTTCCTACGTCTAAACGGGGGAAAGGGTTGCTCGCCAGGACATCGCGTCCTGTGCCTACGTACTTCCATCTGGAATGAAAGATCAGAGCAAGCGTAGTTCGGCTAACTACGGGTAAACAGGGGCTCTCACACAGCAGTGAGAAAACAAACTGGTCCTTAAGGCTCGGGAACCTACAACTATGATCTGGTCTCAAATGCACTCGGGCAAGAGAAAGGGATAGCAATTAGTCGTTAGCGGGAAAGTCTCGATCGCACAGCCGCGAGAGAACAATGGTTAGTCGTTAGTGTGCTCGCTAGGATATCGCATCCTATGCCTACATATCTTCGTCTGGAACGAAGAATCAGAGCAGCTGTAGTTCAGCTAACTACGGGTCAAGCTACTCAAAAGCTCCTACAGAAAAGGAAAGGGAAACTCTAGAACTATAGCTGAGAAACAGGGGAATCTACCTACTGATATCACACCTGGTTAACCATCCTAATGTCTATCATAACAACTCCGCAACGGAGAAGTCAGAGCTCCTAAGGGATCATGGCAACAGGACTAAACTACAAACAGGAAACTGCAATGTAAATGAATACTGAAAATATGCATGAATGCAACAACTAAACACACAAGGCGCGAAGGCCGCAAACCACAAAGGCAAGGGAGCTCAGCTCTACCAAATACCAACAAGCAAAGCCACGCAATAACAAACAAGCAGAAGGAGGACCACCTCAACTTCTTATGCACACAAAGTCTACTTCTAAGATGCACTTATTCAGAACTATATGAATACCTAAGTCTAATGCAACATAACATCACACAAGTCAAACAATACAAAGAGACTAACCCTGAGCAGGGCCTCTAACAAACCTGGAACAAGCTCCTAATCTATCTCTAAACAAAACTCTATACAACACCCTAAGCAAAAGATCTAAGCAACAATCCTAATCAAAACCCTAAGCAGGAGGAATCAATCCCAGTCTCCAAGCTTCAGAACAAGCTTACCAGAGAAAGGAAGCTAAGCAAACAAGCCCATAGTACTTTCCTCAGGAAAGTACCAGGAGGTTACTACTCAGGAGTCATATCCTATGCGGCTCGACAACTGTGATCAGTTTACATTCCTCCTCAGGAGAAATTAAACTCACATGAAGGCTCCGGCATCACTGGATATTTGAGAAAAGCCTATATGCACTAAGGGAACTAAGTGAGCAGACTCATAGGACCTTCCTCAGGAAAGTACTAGGAGGCTGACACTTAGGAATCGTATCCTACGTGGCTCAACAACTGTGATCAGTTTACATTCCTCCTCAGGAGAAATTAAACTCACAAGTTGGCTCCAACATCCTTGGATACTTACGAAATCCTAGATAAACTAGTGGAACTAAGTGAATAGACCCATAGGACCTTCCTCAGGAAAGTACTAGGAGGCTTCCACTTAGGAATCGTATCCCATGTGGCTCAACAACCTGTGATCAGTTTACATCCCTCCTCAGGAGGAATTAAACTCACAAGTCGGCTCCGACATCATTGGATACTTACGAAAGAGGTGAGAAGAAAGAATGAAAGTCATTCATAGTGCCTTCCTCAGGAAGGTACCATAAACTCCCTTCAAACTTCGGGATCTCGAACCTCACAAACAGACAACAAGCTCCTAGACTAAGCCTCAATCCAATGCATCTCTGCAAGCTCCAACAGGACCTCAATCAGCTCCCACCTTCAAGAAGAACCCACAGGCCAACAAACCACAGGAGACTATCTCTGGAGTTCAACCACAGTTGAACTTCAAAGTCAGAAGTCATCAAGACTTCTCCTATCTTCAGGCTCAGACAAATCCTATCAGAATACCCTACAAAAATCTATCAAAAATCTATGGGGAGACCTACATGGCTCTAAGATAACATACTAAAAAATCAGAATAAAACTCCACATCAGATGAAAGAATTAAAACCAGCAACACAGACATATCCACAGACCAATTATTCAACATTAATAACAATGAAAAAATGCAATTAAAATGAAAATGCATGACTAAGCTAATATTTTTTGTATTATAAAATTCTACACTGAATCATGAGTCTACAGAAAAAAGAACGGAATTATTTGACTAAATCTACCATTTTTTATGAATTTTCTAATGATATGCATGCATTGAAAATATTAAAAAGAAATCAATTAATTGGAGAATATGCACAAAATAGGAAATAAAAATAAAATGCCATTTTTATTTTTATTTAATTTTCTTAACATTTTTTATGAAATGGTAGAACAAAGAATTATTGAAAAAACATTTATTTACATTTATTATGGAGTATTTAATATGCAAAGAAAAATATAAAAGAAAAAATAAAAGAAATAACCTGGGGGGGTCCAAACAACAATGAACTTATGAGGGATTTCTAGCTATTCTACATTGGGCCCTGATTGGGGGGTGCCAATAGCAGAGGGCGCAGGGCCCAAGTTATTATCAAACAACTAGTAAACTCAGAAAAAAGAAAAAAAACTAGGGGGGTGCCGTGAGCAGGCTTTGGCAGTTATTATCTTAATGGGCTCACGCCCAGGGGGGTGTTAACAGCGATTGGGGCCTAAGGCCCATATCCAGTCTGGTTTCACACACGCCAGGGGGGGGGGGGGAACGAGCAGTTTGGGTGTAGCGTTCAGTAGTACACTTGGGCCTAAGCCCAGTCCAAACCTAATCAGAAAAACCCTAAACAAAGCCATTTTCCTAATTCTCTCTGGCACTGTTCATCAAGCGCCGTTCGCTCTCATCTTCATCCTCTATTCACTCTCTCTGCAACTCATCCCCCCAGAATCCTCAAACACAATTCATCAAATCTCTAAAAGTAAGCCCTAATCACTATCACGCAATTAACAGAACGCAACAAAACCAGAAACCCTAACCTACACATCTCAGAAACTGCATTCACAACATACACATGCAAGGGAAGAAGTTAGGAACCTGGAAAGGCGAATGATACTCGAAACTTGTTGAAGATCTTGGAGGCGTTACGTTGAAGCTCTCGCGTTGAGATATTACTGGAGATTTCTGGAGAACTTCCTTGAAGATTGAACGTCGCTTGGAGCTTCTAGAAAGATGTTGTATGAATTGATGACGATTTCTGGGGATCTTGCTGGAGAATGATGAAGATTGGAATGGATTCTGGAAATTGAAGTTGTTCTGGGAAGTTTGATGGAGGATTGATGTGTTTCTGGAAGAATCTTGGATGAAGGTATGAAGATGATCTGGAAAATTGATGGAGAACGAAGATGTTTCTGGAAAATTGATGAAGACGATGAAGGTTCTGGGGAAAAATTGATGAAGACGATGAAGGTTCTGGGGAAAATTGATGAAGACGATGAAGGTTCAAGGAAAAATTGATGAAGACGATGAAGGTTCTGGGGAAAATTGATGAAGACGATGAAGGTTCTATGGAGGGGATCGGAGGAAGAGGATGAATTTCTGGGTTTCCTGGTGGTTAGGTGGTGGCCGGAGTTGGTTGACGGTGGCCGGCGGCGTGCGGTTAGGGCGTTTGCATGGACGCCGGTGGTGTTCTGGTGAATCTCCGGTGAGGGATCTCTGGGTGCCAAGTGGCACACATGCGCTGAGAGAGAGAGGGTGGTGGGGACACCTGGGGACGCGTGGAGGAGTCTGGGAGTGGGTGGTGGCGCGATGATTGAGAAACGCGTGGGCGTTCTGCATGGCCAACACGTGGCGCTATTTATTGCTCTGAAGTTGCTGGAATTCTCTAGAATATTCCAGGCTGCGCTGGACTCTTGGACGAATTCTGGACCCCCTTTTTTGGACTTGCTGAGTCAACTGTGAACTGGGCCTTAACAAAAACACCTCTGGGCCCAATACGAAAAAAGAATAAAAAACTGTAAAAAAACTGCATAAAAACACAATTAACCAAACCCAATTAGCTCTAATCAATTATTAAAAGTCTAATTAACTCTAAATCAATCTAATTAAATCTAAAACATGATTAACCTAATTAAACTCTAAAAAGTCATTAAAACCTAATTAATTCTGTATTATACTAGTTAACCCTAAAAAATCAATTAACCTCTAATTAACTCTAAAAATTCAATTAATCCTAATTAAACTCTAAAAAGTCAATTAACCTAATTAATTCCAAATCAATCTAATTTTCTATTAAAAATCTAATATTATTTAATATCTATTAATAAAAGAAAAACCATATTATTTTCTATATTATCTAAAAAACATTAAAATCTATTTAAAACCTATAGAAAATTCTAAAAATGATTTAAAAAGCAATTAAACCTATTTAAAAACCTACAAAATTCTAAACTATTATTATCTATTAGCAATAAAAGAAAAACTATATTCCCCTTTTTCTTTATTATTCTAAAAACTATTTAAAATCTTATAAAATCCTATAAAATCCTAAAAAAGAGAATTAAGCTATTAAAATATTCTATAAACCTATTTAAATTCCAGAAAAAATTATAAAGCCTATTAAAAATTCCCAAAAGCCTATAAAAACCCTAAAAATGCAGATGAATGCAAAAATGACCCCCATAAAAGAGCGCACGAGACCAGATCGAATCGAACGGAGAACCCCGGGCCTCAGAATATCCTCAAAATCACTGAAAAATCACCGAGGAGCGCACAATTTCCCGAAAATAAAACCCTGGTAATCTGGACTGAATCTGCCATATCTGATAGACAACAATCAAGCTGTAAACTCTGATATCCCCTGCTTGTGCACAAAAATCATACATCTGAGCTGTGAATATGAAATTAAACCATGAGTCAGATAGGAGAACCGGTTGGTCAAATTTTAGGGTGCAACAGCTGCCCCTATTCAAGCGACTTGGACCTGAAGGGTTTGAAGAGCGCTCAGCCTTCAAACATTCAGAGGTACGAGACGGTTGAATACAAATAAAACCCGAAAATTTGCCAACCGCGAGCATATACTGTAAACTGCTTGGAGAATAAAGTCCGGAAAACCGAGTCCAGTCATTATGGCACCAAAATGATTAATCATCTGATAAAGAACTCCTGATTTGAATACCCATTGCTTGTGATACCCCATGTAACAAACTCGAGAGCTGCAACAAAATACCTGATTCTTTCACATTGCCTACTGATAGGCAGGAAGAGAAATATACTCACATCGCCCAAAGATGGACGGGAAGACACCCTGATTGGATACTCACCTCGTCTAATGATAGACGGAATCATCCTGATCAATGAATCAATCAATATTCTCATCGTCTAAGGATAGACGGAATCGTCTTGATCAATGACAAATCAATCCACATCGTCTAAGGGTAGACGGAATCATCCTGATCGATGAACAAATCATTATTCACATCGTCTAAGGGTAGACGGTATCATCCTGATTAATGAACAAATCAATGTTCACATCGTCTAAGGATAGACGGAATCATCCTGATTGATGAACAAATCATTATTCACATCGTCTAAGGATAGACGGAATCATCCTGATTGATGAACAAATCATTATTCACATCGTCTAAGGATAGACGGAAAGACACCATAACGCAATTCCACACCATCCCTTGAATCTCAGAATCCTTCTGTCTACGGGAATTGATGAAAAAGATCAACATCTTTGAAGGGGCCACATCGTCAGTATGGACCGACGGGAAGAAAACCACCTTTTAAAGAATCATGTCGTCAATAAGAATCAACGATCATGCAAACTGAACATTCTTCGGAGAGCCTCGCCATCAATAAGGATTGACAGTCAGAAAAGTACCTCTTGAACGTCATCATATCCAACGAACAGAAAGAGAACCAACATTCAAAATCATTTTGAAACTCCTCAACAACTAAGGATAGCCGGAGAAGACTCGCTGGGGAAACACCTCATCATATGTATGATCTGGCAATAAGAAACCCGCTGAACAGTAGCTCGAAACTTCACATCGTCTGCTGACAGACGGAAAGGAAAGCCACTTATTAGAACAGCTCTATTTTGAGCTCCATTGAAAATCAACCCAACACTTCACATCGTCTACTGATAGACGGAAAGGAAAGCATATCCTGGGGAAACCCCTTCTGGCAGCCCTACTGTGACCACCCGCAACTTCACATCGTCTATGGATAGACGGAAAGAAAACCACATTCGTACTCCCGACGTCTAATGATAGACGGAGAAATCCACTCATTGGAGGAACACATCGCCAATATGAATTGACGGGAAGAAAAGTCTGTCGATATCAGATGACTGCTTGCTTAAAGCATAATCGTTGTATGACCTGAGATACAAATAATCTGCTGAACTGTCTGAATACTGTTGCTGGATAAATGTCCCTGAACTGATCACAGAGTAATTCACGCGTCATGTGAAGCTGATAGAAAACCTGACTTATGCTTCGTATGCATATGCAAATGCTTTAATCTTTCTACAGCGTAATGCTCTATCCTGGATGGAAATGCTACGCATTTTAACAACGATATGCAAGTATGATGCAAATATGATGATGCATGCAATATGCTAGCAGGCTCGAGCTGCCGGAGAAGGCCGGGTACAGAAAACCACTTCAGCAAAGTAAATGTTGAAGGCAAGGCCAACTCTTGCTGGGGATAAACTGGATATCCCTGAATTATCCTAGCAAAATAAATGCTGGGAGAGTGAAATCAACTCCGCTGGGGATATTAGGAACTTAACCGAACACCTTGACGAAGTAATACCCTGCTGGGGTATATAACTCCGCTGTGAAATAGCAGACGTGCTGAATACGATTAGACTCCTCTAGGGATAACTCATCCATGCCAATGACAAATTGGACTTTGCTGGAGAAAATGGAGGGAGTCTTCCTGCGTACTGACGACGCTCGGATTTGGAAATTGATGCGCCAACGCGGATGGGCTTCACAGTAATCGCAAACATGGATCTGAGCTCTTAAGCTATCTGTGATGGGTCAGGTTCAACTGACGCTGGAAAACATTCTTCCTGAATACACAGCCTTTTAGTGAAGAGTCAAGGGATAGTAACACGACTTCCCGCAATCATCTCGCTCTCGAAAATCGACTGTATCCGCTCGAATAACCCTGAATGGCCTTGCTGGTACGGAAAACAACAATCCTTTCTCTTCTGGTATGCCCCAGCTTATAGGACATCTGTGGGGATAATCCCTGAAAGGAAATCTGCAAATCTGTTCCTTGATGGTCTGATATGATATGCCTCAGCATTCTGAACTTCCTAGAGATACTTCACCTTGAATGCTTCTCGAGTAAATTCGGCGTGCTTAAGATGGTCTGCCTCTGGCTGTAACGACCTTGCCCCTGATTATCTGATTCAGAGTAATGCTCTTGACCGTATTCGCCTGAATCTCAACCTGATTGCCCCAGAATAACTGACTTCGAAAAGCTGACCTGACTGAGGATCACAATAAAAGCTTGCCCCTGCTCTCGGAATCATTTGGGCGTTCTGCATTCTATCTTGACCATACTTTCCATTGTAGGAAGCTTTTCTGCTGTCAAGCGCTTACTCGCAAGTAAAACAAGTTGTTATGCATAAAAGATGTATTAATGCAACACATATGACAGCTTTGACATCCAATCTGTTCACTGGGAAAAGAAAAAAAACAGTTTATGGTATATGATGCACAAAACATTCGTCAACATCAATATCAACATGGTAAGAGGAACCTTTTTAGGAGTCAGAATCGACGCGACCTTTACCGGAGTATGCTTTCGAAACAGCCTGCTTCAATTAGGACTTTTGAAGGTTGTAACGTGGTCAGGTTCACGGTTTTGAAAGAAAGGATAAAGGCTCAAAGTTTACTTTAACCCACCCATTCTCCTTGATGTTCTCCGATCCTATGTTCAGCTAATTTGACCTTAGCGCTCACCTCTCAGAGGCTTAGGAAATAGGAATGACAGTTCGGGAAACTTTTGGATTTTGGAGTGACAGCCACTCATTCTTTCGTCTTTGACACTTGAGGTCACACGACTCGTATTTCCATCGAGGATTTTTCTTTTGATCCTTTTTATCTTTTCTTTTCATCTCCCTAACTTTTGCCTGGACTGACTCCTTTTGAGTTTCTTTTGATTTTTTAGTCCAGCGGGATGCCCTCATTTTTGCCTAAGTCATTTGTTTTGAAATTTTCTTGACTTAGCGGGCTTTTGATTTTTTTCATTCTTCTTTGCTTTTGAACAAGTCGTGTGACACTGGTTGTCTGACTCTTTGGGAAATGATGTGGCTGTCCCACTCCTGATTGAACCATTGTGGTCTTTTAGGCACGACCTCTAGGGGTGTGATTGATCCTCGAACGGACACTTCTTTTGCAATTTGGACGCTTAGTCAAATTAGCTAACACCTACCCTGCCCCAGGTTAAGATTGAGGGTTTTTTCGTTCACAGAAAGAAACTCCTACTACAAGGCTCAAAGGGGTTGACAAGGGATTATCTTCCTTATATCTCCGGTGTTTAAGGATTTGAAACAATGCCTGTACATCATCAGCAGGTTTTATTTCAAAAGCATACAATATCGGAATTTGCATGTCGGTCATTTTCGTCATCCTCCCCAAATTCTTCTTGACCGAAGCAGTGGATATTTGCAAAACAGTTAGTGAACACGAATGGATTCAATCAAAACATGCACATTTATTTCATTATCATCAATTTGAATGAAAACAACCAAGTTTTACAAACAAGATTACAAATTCAAACAGGAAAGCAACTACAAATGTAAAGAAATGACAAGCTAAAACAAAGGAAATATGCTAGCTTCCGAGAACTGGGCTTTTCACATCTGCCCTGCTGCTGAACCAGCTATCTTTATTAAAGGCAATTCGATGCTGTCTTGATCGGCTTTCAACGACCTAGCCAAACCATAGAGCTCTCCCTCTTTCATTCAGATGATGTGGGGACCTCCCGGCCCGAAGCTGATTGCTGCACTATCAAGCAGATCCTGCACTTTGTGCTTAAATGCTTTACAGTTCTCAACCGTATGGCCTGGTGCCCCGGTATGGAACTCGCAAGTAGCGTCAGCATCGTACCCCGGTGGTGGTGGTCCCGTTAAGGGAGCCAATGTCCTTTTACGAACCAATTGGAGCTGAAGCAATGTCTGCAGAAGCTGTGCGTATGGTATAGGAGGAGTTTCCAAATGACGGCTTGCCAAAGGACCTTGATTCTGACCTCTTTTATACCCCCGATTATTCTGTTGCTGAGGCTGCTGCTGCCGGTATCGGGTTGACCCTCGAGCACCATTCGTATCAAATGCAACATCGGCTTCTTGATCTTCGATGTACTGAACACTCTCCTTATGCTTAGCCATTTGCTTTCTCAGATCTGCCCCAGGAATAGGCAACAATTGTGGGCCTGGAGATTCTGACACCATGGAGTCCAGGATACGCTTCTGACCCACTACAGCTTTGGAAACATCTGTCATTTTAACATCGATCGAGACAGGAGCAATGTGCACAGCTACGCCGCCCGGCGTGAATTCAATATCGTGCGAGTCAATCAGATCTTGAACATTGTGCTTAAAAGCGTGACAACCCTCGATGTCATGTCCGAATGCCCCGGAATGAAATTCACATTGCTTACTGGCATCGTACCCTTGAGGAAACGCTTTTGTTGGTGGTGACAACGTTCTTTTCTCAACCAGATTAAACCTCAATAAGATCTGCAAGAGCTCCGCATATGCCATAGGTGGTGCCTCAAATATTCTCCTTGGCTTCCCTTCCTGGATCCTCTGTTGAGCCGGATGTATCCTCTGTTGATGCTCAGGTTCCACATGCACAGACGGCGCGAGCTTCTTCATTGCGGCTTCAAATAGCTGATCGTCTTCTTTCCTAAGCACATTCTTGACTACCTCCATGATCAAGCTCACTTGGGTCTTCAGCTGACTGTTCTCCTCTTTGAGAATCTTCTGCTCTGAACGCAACTCTTGCATGTCTCTCATCATCTGCCCCAGCTGGCTTTGGACTTCGATCAATTCAACCTGATTCTGTTCCATATCTCTGAAGGAGTTCCTGCAACAAACTGGACGATGAGGAAATAAGACGCACGGTTCTGATATACCTGTTAAAAAATAATGCAATGCGGAAAGCAACCACACATTCATAACGAGATAAAGAGAAACCCAAGCTATAAGCAAACAGACGAACATCTCCCATACATGTACAACCAACAAAATCAGCAGGTAAGCACAAATGAGTATGACTATAACGACCCCAGCCAACAATCCTGGTGGTGGTCGACAAATACTGATGCACAAAAAGCTAAACGGATTAAGCAGAGAAAACAGATGCGGCATCCGACGCGAAAACCTCTAGAAATTTCTCCCATACAACCGAACTTTCTGATTGGCAATCTTCAGAGCACACACTTCCTGTGGAGTCTTCCATGACATTAACTGACGAACCCGCACAACTAGAAGACGGAAAATCATTAATCTGAACACAACCTTGAGGAGTGATGCAAATACGGCTAGAGTCTAACAAATCCTGAATCTGGCTTCTAAGCACCTTACAATCATTTGTTGAATGCCCCTGTGCCCCAGCGTGGTACTCACAGCGGGCGCTGGCATCAAAGCCCGGAGGATAAGGTGGAATTACCGGCTTAGTCTCTCTCGGCACTATCAATCCACTTCTGACCAGATCTGGCAACAACTGACTGTACGACACCGGTAGCTGAGTAAACTGCCTCTCAGGTTTCCTTGGTCTTCGTGGAGCATGCTGACGCGATCGGCGATAGGATGATCGTTGACTTGAAGTATCTGAAAACTGATCCTGAGATGCTAGAGATTCTGAGGTGACGTCATCTCCTTCCCATTCTTCTTGAGAACTGACAACCGACTCAATCTTATTAACTGGGACATAAGGAACACCTCGAAACTTTCCACTCCTGAGTCCTCTCTCAACAATCTCTCCCAGCCTCATCAGGCCCACAAAGCTGGTGCAACTGAACAATTTGTCAAAATAATGGCCTTTCAGAGTACCCAAGAAGATGTCAACCAGTTCTCTTTCCGGAAGCGGTGGTTGAACACTAGCAGACAATTCTTTCCATCTTCGCAAATACGCTCTGAATGATTCATTCTCCGCCTGAGACAATTCTTGCAGATCTACGAGACTAGGAGTCAAATCCAAGTTGTAATCGTACTGCTTCATGAAAGCTCTGGCTAAATCCACCCAAGATCGAATCTGGTTACTTTCCAATTGCACATACCATCTCAGGGATGTCCCAGTCAGACTATACTGAAAGCAATGGATCATCAATTTGTCATTTCGCACAAACGAAGTCATCCTTCGACAGAACATCATCAAATGCAGCTTCGGACAGCTATCTCCTGTGTATTTTTCAAATTCCGGCACTTTGAACTTGTACGGCAACACCAGGTCAGGGACCAAACACATGGCTACAGCATCCAGGTTAACGGCATCTTTCGCTTCCAAGGCTTTCATTTGCTCTTCCAACACTCGGAGTCTTCTACCATCGTCAAGAGCTCTTGGATCTACTAACCCGGTCATTAGATTATCTCTCCGGTAATTCATCACAGGGAAAGCAGCACATTGATTGTTAACAGGAGGATAGCGCTCATTTCGGGCAAGAAACTGCTCATGCCGGTCTCGATTCTCAACAGCAGGTTGCACAACTTGGTCTGCAGTAAGATTGTTTGCTTGCGGGAAGCCTTCCATAGAATCATACTGATGGTTGGACGCCATAGTAAACCTTGCCTGGGCGTCAGGAACCTGGAAATTGCCTTCAGCCATAGCCACCAATTATCTGTAACTGCCTTTACTGCTTGATTCTACTCAAATCTGCTTCAGCCCCTTGGTCGTCTTCAACACTCCACTCTTGCCTCAAACAATTCCCCGAGAATCACTTTCTGGTGAAAACAAAGGCTGGATAAGTGCTCTGACCTGCTAAATGCTATGCAATATGATTTATGCAAACAGAAATACAAAGATGCTAACGTGCATGTGTGCATTGGAGATATTTTCCCTCCAATTCCAGTGTCAGTGGTAGCAAGACGAGGTAAACCATAGAGACAATATTTGGAAAAAACCCTCATATATTGATCAGAATAACAGTCTTGTCAAGAAGTTACATAACTATGCTCCATACAACTGATATGATAAAGAGGATCCCAGCCAACATGCCTGGTGGTGATCTCAACATACAGAATACAAGAGAGAAATCAAATACGGGTACGGTTGCGGAAGTCCTTGACCATCTTCTTTGTCTCTGCATGATCTGGTTGATAAATCAAACCTTCTATCAGTCGATCCCTCTTCCTGACCGTCCCCTGGATGTCTCTGACAAAGTCTTCCCAAGCCTTATCATTAGCACCATCCCCAGGTTTGGGTCTCTTGACATCTGCTCTATGCTGGAAATCTTCCAAATTCTTCATGGCATCTGTCAACTTGCGCTCGGCCTCGTATCGGCGACAGGCTTCTTCTTCAAGCTCTTCATTCTTCACCTTGACCTGTTCTTCTAACTGAGCAATCTGTGTCTTCAGCACTTCTTCTCGTTCCTTGCGCTTGGTCATAGTGAGATCCCAGTGTTCTCTGAACTTGGCTAGCTTTGTATAGGCCCTGTCCAGCTCTTGCTTCTTGGTGGCCAACACACTACTAACGGAGTCTACATCTAACTCTAGTCGCTTCTTGGTTTCAGTCAATTCCAATAGCGTAGCCTTCAGATGTTTCAGAGTTTCAGCCTGTTGCTTAGAGATATATCCTGTTTCAATATTTTCATGCCGAAGCTGGGCATTCTCCTGTTCTAAAGCCTCTTTAGCCCTGGCTAGCTCTTCTTTCTCCGCCATCAGCTGCTTGTAAACCTGAATGTCCACAGTGGTAGGCTCCTCTACCGGAGGAGGATGCAATGGCTGAACTGCTGGATATGGCATAAGGAACTTCACAGCTCGCTCACGAATCCATTCTTCATATGGGCTAGGACCTCGAGTATCCCCTCTGTTACCTGAAAGCTTCCCTCTCTTGTGCAAGTTTTTCCAGGCTTTCTCAAGTTTGGTCAGCATCTCTTTCCCTATTGCCCCGGTGAGATACAGAGATTCCTGTATCTCCTCGGGCTTTGGCGCTCCTTGAGGTATGTACCCAAATTGCTTGATCAATAAGGAAGGGTTATAGTTGACACAACCTTTCCTTCCTATTAACGGAACATTCGGGAATCCTTCGCCTTTGAGTATGACTTCAGCTCCAAATACTTCTTTGTTGGACCATACCACGTTCTCAGCAGTTAATCCCATTAAGCGCTCGGGCCATCCTAGAGAATTGATAGATGCGACAAAAGGACCTGACTTAGGCAAATGACTGGTGAACCACCTGCATAGGAGAGGTACACAGCAAGACACATTCCTTCCTCGTCGCTTTTCATTCTGGTAATGAGTTGAATGGTGGATATCTCCCAGCAAAGTGGGAACTGGGTTTCCCGCAGCCAAAATATAGAAGGCATCTGAATCAACAAAATCAGGAATGTTCGGGAACAACACGATGCCATACACACATACAGCAAGGATAACGTCAAAAACATCCCATTTACCCTTCTGGGCATACTCTCGAGCCTTATCCACTAAGACGTCCAACGGAAATCCCCATACGTCTCCTCTTCTGATCATCTTCCCAGACAACTCAGACTCTTTCAAGCACAGGATGGTAGAAAGCTCAGCCAGCTTAGGCTCAGCGTCCGTACGATAAAAAGGCATCTGCTCACGGATCGGTATATCCAGAAGTGCAGAGTACTCCTCCAGGGTAGGAGCCAAAACGAAGTCGGGAAATACAAAACACCTGAGCTCCGCGTCATAAAACTGTAACATAGTATAGATGCCGCTGGTCTCGTAAGCAGATGGCTGATAAACGTAGGTCAGAATCCTCCCATATCTCTTTCTGAAGTCACCCATTCCCCTCTTCTTAGCAATAGCAATCAACTCTAACAATAGACTGATATTCGGCGACGGAAACTTATAGGGCAATACTCTCTTCAGGTTTTCCATGTCTTGCTAGGAACGAACACCAGAACTGGAAGGGAAAATATGCACCTGCAATACACACACGTTAGTTGAATGCAGATGGTAATGCAATGATGCAATATGATAAATAATGCAATCTGCGAACACAGGGGCTATGCTGTAGCCTGAAGAGGAATATCTCTGTGATCAAGAACAGAAACCAACACGGTCATCAGAATCTCATGCCAATAACTACCATCTGATACTCAAAGTATCAATCCCCTGGTAAGAAAACCATCTGAACCTCTGTATCTGACGAGAATACCATCTGATAATAGCCTCAACCTCAGATAAGAAACCCATCTGACCCAGACAACACCTGGAGATAAATCAAGAACACCATCTGATAAAGATACTGAATCATGGTTTCTGACGGCCAGTTTTCCTGCAATAACCCAGTCCCTCTCACAGGTAGGATAGACCTAATCCACGGACAGAGGTACGGCATCCTATGCGGTCGTCAGCGTCACAGACTTTCATGAGTGACGATACGATTCCCAGAAGGAGTGGCATCATCAAGTCATGAAGAGGCCTCACTTAGCTGACTTCCAAATGATCGGTCCCCAGAGTCGACAATCCTCACGTCTGGACTCCCCTCAGATCCTCAGGACCGGAAAGGAGCACCTCTGCAAGAATCTCGTCTGAGCGCAGATTTTCGTAGGGAACTGTGCCTGCTCAGCAGACAGGTTCGTCTACTACTTCTCCACAACTATATCTAGGTGTGTACTCAAGCCCAGGTCCGGCTTCTCACTCACAGTAACCTCCCTTTGCCCACAGCAATAATCATAATAATATAATGCTGGAAAATAAATGCGGAAAGGTAAAGGTACAGAAAAGTAAAGTGCAAAAAAAAAAAAAAAAAAAAAAAAAAAGTAAAACACAATATGCACAACACCCCAACGAATAAACATCCAAGCGCTAGGATTGACTCGCGTAGGGGATGGGAAACGGTCCCAGCATAAGGGATGGGAAAAGTCCCTAGATGCTATAAGTCCCCAGCAGAGTCGCCAGCTGTCGCTACTGCGAAAATCGGCGCCGGCTTGACAGGAGAGTCGCCACCGTGCGTTATTTATCCCTCAGAGCGGGAAAGGAAACGCTCGAAGTAAACCTCGCAAAGACGGGAAAAGGTATGGTCATCGCAACCAAAACCTGGATTCGGGAGTCGGTTACGCAAGGGGAAGGTATTAGCACCCCTCACGTCCATCGTACTCGATGGGATCCACGCTTGGTGTTTATAGGTAAAAGGGTGTATTATCTATCTACGCTAATGGCTGGTCTGAAAATAAAATAAAAGGACAGGACTCGACAGAACATACGATGTTCTGGGCCTACGTATTCCCTCGTGCAATGGGAAAGTCAGAGCCAACGTAGTTCGACTTCCTACGTCTAAACGGGGGAAAGGGTTGCTCGCCAGGACATCGCGTCCTGTGCCTACGTACTTCCATCTGGAATGAAAGATCAGAGCAAGCGTAGTTCGGCTAACTACGGGTAAACAGGGGCTCTCACACAGCAGTGAGAAAACAAACTGGTCCTTAAGGCTCGGGAACCTACAACTATGATCTGGTCTCAAATGCACTCGGGCAAGAGAAAGGGATAGCAATTAGTCGTTAGCGGGAAAGTCTCGATCGCACAGCCGCGAGAGAACAATGGTTAGTCGTTAGTGTGCTCGCTAGGATATCGCATCCTATGCCTACATATCTTCGTCTGGAACGAAGAATCAGAGCAGCTGTAGTTCAGCTAACTACGGGTCAAGCTACTCAAAAGCTCCTACAGAAAAGGAAAGGGAAACTCTAGAACTATAGCTGAGAAACAGGGGAATCTACCTACTGATATCACACCTGGTTAACCATCCTAATGTCTATCATAACAACTCCGCAACGGAGAAGTCAGAGCTCCTAAGGGATCATGGCAACAGGACTAAACTACAAACAGGAAACTGCAATGTAAATGAATACTGAAAATATGCATGAATGCAACAACTAAACACACAAGGCGCGAAGGCCGCAAACCACAAAGGCAAGGGAGCTCAGCTCTACCAAATACCAACAAGCAAAGCCACGCAATAACAAACAAGCAGAAGGAGGACCACCTCAACTTCTTATGCACACAAAGTCTACTTCTAAGATGCACTTATTCAGAACTATATGAATACCTAAGTCTAATGCAACATAACATCACACAAGTCAAACAATACAAAGAGACTAACCCTGAGCAGGGCCTCTAACAAACCTGGAACAAGCTCCTAATCTATCTCTAAACAAAACTCTATACAACACCCTAAGCAAAAGATCTAAGCAACAATCCTAATCAAAACCCTAAGCAGGAGGAATCAATCCCAGTCTCCAAGCTTCAGAACAAGCTTACCAGAGAAAGGAAGCTAAGCAAACAAGCCCATAGTACTTTCCTCAGGAAAGTACCAGGAGGTTACTACTCAGGAGTCATATCCTATGCGGCTCGACAACTGTGATCAGTTTACATTCCTCCTCAGGAGAAATTAAACTCACATGAAGGCTCCGGCATCACTGGATATTTGAGAAAAGCCTATATGCACTAAGGGAACTAAGTGAGCAGACTCATAGGACCTTCCTCAGGAAAGTACTAGGAGGCTGACACTTAGGAATCGTATCCTACGTGGCTCAACAACTGTGATCAGTTTACATTCCTCCTCAGGAGAAATTAAACTCACAAGTTGGCTCCAACATCCTTGGATACTTACGAAATCCTAGATAAACTAGTGGAACTAAGTGAATAGACCCATAGGACCTTCCTCAGGAAAGTACTAGGAGGCTTCCACTTAGGAATCGTATCCCATGTGGCTCAACAACCTGTGATCAGTTTACATCCCTCCTCAGGAGGAATTAAACTCACAAGTCGGCTCCGACATCATTGGATACTTACGAAAGAGGTGAGAAGAAAGAATGAAAGTCATTCATAGTGCCTTCCTCAGGAAGGTACCATAAACTCCCTTCAAACTTCGGGATCTCGAACCTCACAAACAGACAACAAGCTCCTAGACTAAGCCTCAATCCAATGCATCTCTGCAAGCTCCAACAGGACCTCAATCAGCTCCCACCTTCAAGAAGAACCCACAGGCCAACAAACCACAGGAGACTATCTCTGGAGTTCAACCACAGTTGAACTTCAAAGTCAGAAGTCATCAAGACTTCTCCTATCTTCAGGCTCAGACAAATCCTATCAGAATACCCTACAAAAATCTATCAAAAATCTATGGGGAGACCTACATGGCTCTAAGATAACATACTAAAAAATCAGAATAAAACTCCACATCAGATGAAAGAATTAAAACCAGCAACACAGACATATCCACAGACCAATTATTCAACATTAATAACAATGAAAAAATGCAATTAAAATGAAAATGCATGACTAAGCTAATATTTTTTGTATTATAAAATTCTACACTGAATCATGAGTCTACAGAAAAAAGAACGGAATTATTTGACTAAATCTACCATTTTTTATGAATTTTCTAATGATATGCATGCATTGAAAATATTAAAAAGAAATCAATTAATTGGAGAATATGCACAAAATAGGAAATAAAAATAAAATGCCATTTTTATTTTTATTTAATTTTCTTAACATTTTTTATGAAATGGTAGAACAAAGAATTATTGAAAAAACATTTATTTACATTTATTATGGAGTATTTAATATGCAAAGAAAAATATAAAAGAAAAAATAAAAGAAATAACCTGGGGGGTCCAAACAGCAATGAACTTATGAGGGATTTCTAGCTATTCTACATTGGGCCCTGATTGGGGGGTGCCAATAGCAGAGGGCGCAGGGCCCAAGTTATTATCAAACAACTAGTAAACTCAGAAAAAAGAAAAAAAACTAGGGGGGTGCCGTGAGCAGGCTTTGGCAGTTATTATCTTAATGGGCTCACGCCCAGGGGGGTGTTAACAGCGATTGGGGCCTAAGGCCCATATCCAGTCTGGTTTCACACACGCCAGGGGGGGGGGAACGAGCAGTTTGGGTGTAGCGTTCAGTAGTACACTTGGGCCTAAGCCCAGTCCAAACCTAATCAGAAAAACCCTAAACAAAGCCATTTTCCTAATTCTCTCTGGCACTGTTCATCAAGCGCCGTTCGCTCTCATCTTCATCCTCTATTCACTCTCTCTGCAACTCATCCCCCCAGAATCCTCAAACACAATTCATCAAATCTCTAAAAGTAAGCCCTAATCACTATCACGCAATTAACAGAACGCAACAAAACCAGAAACCCTAACCTACACATCTCAGAAACTGCATTCACAACATACACATGCAAGGGAAGAAGTTAGGAACCTGGAAAGGCGAATGATACTCGAAACTTGTTGAAGATCTTGGAGGCGTTACGTTGAAGCTCTCGCGTTGAGATATTACTGGAGATTTCTGGAGAACTTCCTTGAAGATTGAACGTCGCTTGGAGCTTCTGGAAAGATGTTGTATGAATTGATGACGATTTCTGGGGATCTTGCTGGAGAATGATGAAGATTGGAATGGATTCTGGAAATTGAAGTTGTTCTGGGAAGTTTGATGGAGGATTGATGTGTTTCTGGAAGAATCTTGGATGAAGGTATGAAGATGATCTGGAAAATTGATGGAGAACGAAGATGTTTCTGGAAAATTGATGAAGACGATGAAGGTTCTGGGGAAAAATTGATGAAGACGATGAAGGTTCTGGGGAAAATTGATGAAGACGATGAAGGTTCAAGGAAAAATTGATGAAGACGATGAAGGTTCTGGGGAAAATTGATGAAGACGATGAAGGTTCTATGGAGGGGATCGGAGGAAGAGGATGAATTTCTGGGTTTCCTGGTGGTTAGGTGGTGGCCGGAGTTGGTTGACGGTGGCCGGCGGCGTGCGGTTAGGGCGTTTGCATGGACGCCGGTGGTGTTCTGGTGAATCTCCGGTGAGGGATCTCTGGGTGCCAAGTGGCACACATGCGCTGAGAGAGAGAGGGTGGTGGGGACACCTGGGGACGCGTGGAGGAGTCTGGGAGTGGGTGGTGGCGCGATGATTGAGAAACGCGTGGGCGTTCTGCATGGCCAACACGTGGCGCTATTTATTGCTCTGAAGTTGCTGGAATTCTCTAGAATATTCCAGGCTGCGCTGGACTCTTGGACGAATTCTGGACCCCCTTTTTTGGACTTGCTGAGTCAACTGTGAACTGGGCCTTAACAAAAACACCTCTGGGCCCAATACGAAAAAAGAATAAAAAACTGTAAAAAAACTGCATAAAAACACAATTAACCAAACCCAATTAGCTCTAATCAATTATTAAAAGTCTAATTAACTCTAAATCAATCTAATTAAATCTAAAACATGATTAACCTAATTAAACTCTAAAAAGTCATTAAAACCTAATTAATTCTGTATTATACTAGTTAACCCTAAAAAATCAATTAACCTCTAATTAACTCTAAAAATTCAATTAATCCTAATTAAACTCTAAAAAGTCAATTAACCTAATTAATTCCAAATCAATCTAATTTTCTATTAAAAATCTAATATTATTTAATATCTATTAATAAAAGAAAAACCATATTATTTTCTATATTATCTAAAAAACATTAAAATCTATTTAAAACCTATAGAAAATTCTAAAAATGATTTAAAAAGCAATTAAACCTATTTAAAAACCTACAAAATTCTAAACTATTATTATCTATTAGCAATAAAAGAAAAACTATATTCCCCTTTTTCTTTATTATTCTAAAAACTATTTAAAATCTTATAAAATCCTATAAAATCCTAAAAAAGAGAATTAAGCTATTAAAATATTCTATAAACCTATTTAAATTCCAGAAAAAATTATAAAGCCTATTAAAAATTCCCAAAAGCCTATAAAAACCCTAAAAATGCAGATGAATGCAAAAATGACCCCCATAAAAGAGCGCACGAGACCAGATCGAATCGAACGGAGAACCCCGGGCCTCAGAATATCCTCAAAATCACTGAAAAATCACCGAGGAGCGCACAATTTCCCGAAAATAAAACCCTGGTAATCTGGACTGAATCTGCCATATCTGATAGACAACAATCAAGCTGTAAACTCTGATATCCCCTGCTTGTGCACAAAAATCATACATCTGAGCTGTGAATATGAAATTAAACCATGAGTCAGATAGGAGAACCGGTTGGTCAAATTTTAGGGTGCAACAGCACCATTGAAAAATTCAAAGATAGACTTGTCGCTAAAGGGTATACACAAAAAGAAGGTATTGATTACTTTGATACGTATGCATCTGTTGCTAGAATTGCATCAATTAGAGTGCTTTTGGCACTTGCTTCCATCTATATGCTTGTAATCCATTAAATGGATGTTAAAACTGCTTTTCTAAATGGAGAGTTAGATGAAGTGGTGTATATGAAACAACCTGAAGGATTTGTCATCAAAGTTCAAGAACACAAAGTGTGTAAATTATCCAAGTCTTTGGGTTAAAACAAGACACCAGTCAAAGGCACCAAAAATTTGACCATGTTGTGTTAACCAATGGATACAAAATAAATGAATATAACAAATGTATTTATAGTAACTTTAGCAATGGAAAATGTGTCATGATTTGTTTATATATGGATGATATGTTAATCTTTGGTACTGATTCAAATGAGGTAGAAAAGACTAAAACTTTCTTATCCAAAAATTTTGATATGAAAGACTTAGGTGGAACATATGTGATTTTAGGAATTAAAATCATAAGAGATGGTGAAAATATTGGTTTATCCCAATCTCACTATATCGAAAAGGTGCTTAAGAAATTTGATCACTTCAATTGTAAACCAGTTTCTACCTCATTTGATCAAAATCTTAATTTGCAGCCACATAAAGGGTGTTCAGTGGCACAACTTGAATATTCAAAGGTAATCAGATGCTTGATGTACGGTATGACATGTACCAGACCTAATATTATATATATTGTTGGTAGGTTATATCGGTATACAAGTAATCCAAGTAAAGACCACTGGCATGTTGTTAATAGAGTATTAAAATACTTGAAAGGAACAATTAACTATAGTTTAACTTATAGTGGATATCCTTCATCTTTAGAGGGATATATAGATGCTAGTTTGATAACATATGTAGAAGATCATGCCTCTACTAGTGGATGGATATTCAATCTTGGTGGAGGTACAATTTCTTAGGGTTCTAAGAAATAGACTTGCATTGCCGATTCCACCATGGCTGCAGAATTTATTGCTCTAGCTGTCAGAGTAAATAGGCTGAATGGATAAGAAATTTATTGTATGAGAAACCTATTTGGCCAAAGCCAATGACACCTGTATCCATACATTTTGATAGTCAGTCCATACTATTAAAATCATATAACCAAGTATATAATGGAAAATCTAGACATATTGGTATAAGACATAGCTATGTGAAGGATTTAATTTTAAATGGAGTAATTTTCACTGTGTTCGTAAGAATAGAAAATAATCTTGCAAATCATTTGACAAAAGGTCTGACAAAAGACATGGTGTTGAAGACATCATTGGGGATGGATCTAAAGCTCATATCTAATTAACCACCAATAGTGGAAACTCAACTCACAATTAGTTAAAATTATGTCTTGAGTTCAATGGTAAAAGTACATTATTAGAGTGATTGCAAGTACTTGATTATAAAGACATCCCAAAAAGCAAAAGTACTTGGGGACCATAAGTAAAAGATAGAAGTTTAAGTTTTACTCTTAATGGACATATAGCAAAAATTTGTTGAAATGCATAATTATGGGTGCATTTTTGATATAGTTTACCAATACGAGAATGAAGTGAGGCCGTTTCATAGAGTTAAAGGGATTTGAAATTCTGGCACGCAGATACCCGATGTCGAGGAAGATGTCACAACACTAGGATCAAAATAGTTCGATCACACAAATAAAAACTACAGAAACTTAAATGACAGAATAATAAAATAACACTAGTAGTTTTTAACCCAGTTCGGTTCAACTCACCTACATCTGGGGGCTACCAAGCCAGGAAGGAAATTCACTATGATAATATTAGTTCAAAGATAAACTCCCCCCTTTACAACTTCTCGCCCAATCCCTACCTTGTGCAACTTCTACCTAGACACTTTGTAGAAATGAGATCCCCCTCCCACTTCCTAATCAGTCACAATACTAGTGATAATTCAAAAACTACCACAAATAGAAGTACCAACCCTTCCAAGTAAAATACTTGTTTTTTCTTAAAAACATCAATCAATAGAGTGGATAATTAACAATGAACAATTAATCAACCTCAATGCATCAGAAGATACACGAGTGACACATAATTAACTAGCACTAAACCCTAAAGACCAACAAAAGCACGATTAATCCAAATGCTTCAATCTTCACGTGATGTACACCTACAATAGGGTTAGGTCTTCTCTTTAAATAACCTTCTGTCCACTTGGGCTCTTGAAGCGTAAAAATACTAGGAATCAACTTTAAATCATAAACATAATCTCCTACACAAAAATAGGAACAAAATACAAAGATTCCTAAAAAGGCTCTTTACGAAAATTAACATAATCTGTCAAAACATAAATTCCAACAATATACTCCCATGAATAACGCAAACGTGTGAATCAGAACATACTCAAATATCACACTAAAAATACGAAAATATTCATGCCCTAACTTTCTCGTATAATATGTCCTGACACATGTCACAACATCATGCAAGACATGATGTCTGACTGTCATGGCAGAACATCTGGTTTAACATCTTTATAACAACATGTTGTTTTACCAAAACACAGCTAATCCGAAAGTCACAGAACTTACAATATCCTCCTTTGGGAAATTTTGGCTAAAATAGCCTTAGCACACATCAGAGGTATACACAACGAAATTAAAATAGAAACACAGACAGCAAAAACCACAAACCTAAACATAAGGCAATCAAAATAATAGAGTAGACATGATAGCACAATGTCAAGACATCTAGTCTGACATCACATATCAATCAAAACAACACAAGCAGCAACACAAGCTACATGAGAACATGAAAGCTTTGTACAAACTGCAACTTTGCAGCTACAAATCAGACAGGTACGCAGTTACCCTTGTCATACATAACCAATACTCCCTCTAAATGGGAAAACCAAAATCACAAGAAAAATAACACGTGAACATGAACTCTGGCAAGTTCATACAATAGAACCAAACATCAAAAAACATCAAACACATGCACACTCCCCCTAAACAGCATAATCTACTGCAGAGAAAATGCATTCTCCCAGACACGACATACTCCAATACTCCAACTTACAGACAACCACGAAGGTATAACAAAGAGTCTGACATCTTGTTCATACACACCAATATTAATGGATCTTACCTTTCAGCATAGACAAACAACAGATAATCCTACTCCCCCTAAATAGATGCATACAGCCAACAACAATGAAAACTACTCTCTCCAAGCAATATTAAAAACATGGCATGAAGTCATGACATCGGTGTTGCACCCCAAAATTTGACCAACATTTCTTTACCTAGCTTGTGGTTCATCTCATTCACATTAGCATTATCACTTGCATTTCATTGATATGTATGCAGGAGATCAAGAGGTATGATTACCAATCAAGAGCTACACAAGAGTTTGAAGCTAGCCAAGAAGGTTATTCAAGTGTTCAAGGGTTGATATCTTTGTCAGAGAAGTTAAGAGATCCTCAGAGAGATTGGTTGAAACCAAGGTTGTGTGCCTCCTAACTTGAGAGTTGTAGGAGCTCCTCAGATGATTATGAAGCTATGAGGATGGACTTGAATATTTGAGAGAGCTTATGAGATGTCTTGAAAGCCATCATGAAGCCTAGAGAGGTCATTGTACAAGAATAAGAAGCCTCAGCCATGAGTGGTGTAATTAGGGTTTGACTGGGTCAACCCTAGGTCAACTGATGATTTGGAGAGGGTTGAGACCTAATCCAAGAGCCATGTGATCATGTATTAATGAATTGAGATGCTACAAGGATGATTCCAAGGTCAACTCATCATGATTGAAGAGTTTGAGAAGTTTCAAGCTAGGGTTTCTAAGGCTTGACAGTGTAAAATCCCCTAGTTTGACCCCTATCTTCAAGGCAGTTTAGCTCAAGATGTGATTGTCATATCATCTTACCCCCAACATGAATGGTTTAGATCTTGCTCTTAGCTTTAATTTGAGTACTAGAAGTCCTTGATAGGGTTTGTAGAGCTCAAGTTATGACTTTGACAAGTTACAGGTCATCTGAGGTATGTGAATCTGGGGCCTTGAAAGTCACCCCACTTGCATCAAACTTTTGCCCAAGAAGGATGATTCCTATGAACTTTTGGTCAACATGAATGTTGTTCCTTATCCTCTTAGCTTTCTATAGAGTACTAGAAGTCCTTGATAGGATTTGTAGAAATCAAGTTATGGCTTTGACAAGTCAAGGGCATTTTGGTCATTTGGATATTATAGGTCATTTCAAGCATAAGGCCATAACTCCTATTTCCAAGCTTTAAATGGAAAAATCTACAACATCAAACTTTCTTAAAATGATATTTTAAGGCTAGTAATGAGGTCATGAGATGTTGAAAAGGCTTGTAGCTCAAAATGGTAAAAATGACCTAAAATGGAGGCATAAGTTAAATAAGTCAAAGTTGGAAATTGAAATTTCCAAGCTACACATCCAAACCATGGCATATAATAGGTCATTTTGAATCTAAAAAGCATTCTAAAAACAATGGTTCAGCCACATTTTTGATTTGAGTTTCAAATCATGGACTTGCTTTGGAAAATGGTTGCTTGCATATTAAGGCACAAATGCAAAACACAAGGAAAGACAATGTACAAGCTAGCTAAGTATCTTAACACCTCATATATCTCATCTAGAGAGATTTTCAAGCCAGATACAAGTGCTGCAAGAGGTGTAACATGAGATGATACATGAGATGGATGGAAACCAAAAACTCATGGCATGAGAATCCCAATTTCTCATTGGATGATTCCAGAAGGTTCTGGATGGGTCTGAACCATCCTATATATGGATTAGAACTTGCTCAGATGCAAGGTTGGTGAGAGATTTGAGAGGAGAGTGAGATAGCCATTACAATTTCTTCCATTGCAAGTTGAAATCAAATTCCACATTCCACACCATTTCCATTGCTTCTTTCAATCCTAACACCTTCCATTGATCACACTGAATGTGTGCATACCAATTTGAGGGCAAGATCATGAAGAATTGAGGAGATAGCTTTTGGATTTTGGAGTTTGCAAGTCACAATCGGGTTTGGAGATTCTTGCTTTCTTGATCAAATCTTTTACAAACAGAAGCTTTATCATCAATCAAGGAAGGTTTCTGAAGAGTTTGAGAGGTTGAAGTGAAGCTTTGCCCTATCTAATAATCAAGATTTGACAGGTTTGTAACTTTTCTTCTACACCATAATTTAAGCATAATTAGGTAGAATTGTTAGGTTAGAATGGTTAGAGACAAGTAGGAGATGGATTCTGGGAAGTTTGAGATCAATTGGTGAAGTTTGAGTTGGTGACACCATTTTTATTTTGATCAAGAACACGATGTATGATGAGGTATAGCATGAGTTTAATATCAAGATTTAACCAGTGTGAGGTGGTTATCATTCTGAGGTAATCAATTTCAAGAATTGTTAGAATTGAAGTTTGAGCTTATTTTTGATCTTGGATCGGGTTTAGAGATTGGGGATGATTCAATTGATTTTAAGGCCATGGTGTTGCACCCTAAAATTTGACCAACCGGTTCTCCTATCTGACTCGTGGTTTAAATTCATATTCGCAACTCAGGCATATGATTTTTGTGCAAACAGGGGATATCAGAGTTTACAGCTTGATTTTCGTCCATCAGATATGGCAGATCCAGTCCAGATCACCAGGATTTTAGTTTCGGGAAATTGTGCGCTTCTCGGTGATTTTTAGCTTGCACAGTGATTTTGAGGATATTCTGATGCCCGGGGTTCTCTGTTCGATTCGACCTGGTCTCGTGCGCTCTTTCATGGGGGTCATTTGCATTCATCTGCATTTTTAGGATTTTTATAGACTTTTGTGAATTTTAGATAGGCTTTATAGAGTTTTCTGGAATTTAAATAGAGTTTTTGTATTTTTTTAATAGTTTAATTCTCCTTTTAGAATTTTATAGAATCTTTTAAATAGATTTTAATCATTTGTAGAATTTTTAATAGAATTTAAATAGCTTTTATCATTTTTAGAATATTAGTGAATTTTTCTTAGCATATTAAATAGAATGATAAAAATTAGGATTAGTAGAGTTTTAATTGTTTTTTAGATAATATAGAAAATAATATAGTTTTTCTTTTATTAATAATAGATTTTAATAGATATTAAATAATGGTAGAACTTTAATAAGAAATTAGGATAATATAGAATTAATTAGACTTTTAATCACTTTTTAGAGTTTAATTAGGTTAATTGTTTTTTAGATTTAATTAGGATAGATTAATTTTAGTTAGAATTAATTGTAGTATTATTAGTTTAGTTAATTAGGTTGATATAGAGTTAACTAGATTTTAACCATTTTAGAGTTAATTAGGGTAATGAGCTAATTAGGTGTTAATTGATTTTAATTAGATATAGTTAGGATTAATTGTTTTTTAATTCAGTTTTTTTACAGTTTTTCATTCAGTTCCGTATGGGCCCAGGAAGTGTTCTGTTTGAGGCCCAGTTCTCAATTGGTATCAGCTCAGAAAAAGTCCAGAAAAAGTCCAGAAAATGGTCCAATTCGTCCAGCTGTTTCCAGTGTCTCCCAGAGCGTTCCAGAAGGTTCCAGACTTTATCAGTGCTTTATATAGTGGCACGCCACGTGTTGCTTGGAGGGAGGCCCCATGCGTTTCGCAGTGATCACAACACCTCACACACTCAGAAGCTCCCAGACTCTCCCACGTGTCCCACCAGAGTTCACCCTCTCTCTCTCTGCTGACACGCGCTCCCCATGCAACAACTCCCTGGGACACTTGGCACCACCACAGCTAGTCACCGGAGCGTCGCCGGGACTTCGCCGCCGGGCATGCAGGCGCCTTGAACCACCGTCCAACGTCCTCCGGCCACCGTCTTTCTCGTCGGAACCCCCAAACACCCAAAAATCCCCAGAAACCCTCCTTTCTTCATCTTCTTCCTCCGATCGTCTCCTCTACCTTCATCTAATCCCTCGCCGGAAAACGCAAATTCGCCGGAATCTTCATATCTTCATCAGCATTCGAGATATTTTTCCAGAATTCCTTCAGACGCTCAAGATCTCCATCTTCATTTACCGTTTTCTCCAAGAAATTCATACTTCTCCGAAGAATCTTCAACCAAAATTTGCAAGCGATTCAAGATCTTTCTTCTACAATCTTCAGATCTCTCTGATCTCGTTGTCAGCTACTCAAAGCGTCTCAAGAACGTCAACATCTTGCCTTCAATTTTAAGATCTTTACGAACTCCGCCGCTGTAGATCTCCACACCTTCAAATTTCCAGAAGTTGCTCCAAGATTCATCAGGATCCTCATCAGAATCTACGCGCAGGATCTTGAATTCGTCAGGTTCTTCATTGAGCATCCAGAACTCCACGAGCTTGTTCTTGCTCCGTATCCAGGTGCGTTCACTTGATTCCGTTCGTCTTCCCCTTTCCGTTTGCTGTGATTGCTGGATGTTATCTTAATTCAATTAGGGTTAGGGTTTGATTTGTGTTAACTGTGAGAGAACGGTGAGATTATTGTGCTGATTCGTTTGATCTGTGTGAGGTTGTGTGGGAAAGTATGTGGGAAGGTTTCAGAAAGTGTTTGAGAGGATGAGTTGCAGAGAGGAGACGAACGAGGCGGCTAGGATAGTGAGAGTGAACAGTGTTAGGGTTTGGGAGAGGGATTTGGTTTTGTCCAACTGAATAATTGGATTAGGGTTAGAGTATTGGGCTTAGGCCCAAAGGTGTTCTGCTGAGCACTACCCCATTGTTACTCGTTCCCCCCCCCCCCCCCCCGTGTGTGAGATCAGAGTGATTGGATTTGGGCCTTAGGCCCTCATGCTATTCGTACCCCCCTGGGCGTAAGCCCAATGAAATAATAACTGAAAAAGCTGCTAACAGCACCCCCCAGGCGTTTTTTTTTCCTTTCTGTGTTTGTTAGTTGTTTTTGATAAACTTGGGCCCTGCGCCCTAATGCTGTTAGCACCCCCATCTTTAGGGCCCAATGCATTAATAACTCATGAATCTTGCTGTTTGAACCCCCCTCCAGTTTTACTTCAATTTTATTTTCTTTAATTTCTTTTATTTCTTTGCATATTAAATAAATCATAATAAAATGTGAATAAGTGATTTTTTAATTCTTCTTTTTTCTACCATTTCATGAAAGTATCTAGAAAATTAAATAAAAATAAAAATGTCACTTTATTTTTGTTTGCTATTTTTTGTATATTTTCCATTTAATTGATTTCTTTTAATATCTTTAGTGCATACATGTCATTAGAAAATTAATAAAAAATAGTAGATTTAGTCAAATAATTCCGTTCTTTTTTCTGTAGACTCGTAATTCAGTGTGGAATTTTATAGTGCAGAAATATTAGCTTAATCATGCATTTTCATTTTAATTGCATTTTTTTCATTGTTATTGATGTTGAATAAATTGGTTTGTGGATATGTCTGTGTTGCTGATTTTAGTTCTTTCATCTGGTGTTGAATTTTGTTCTGATTTTTTCAGTATAGTGTCATAGAGCCATGTAGGTCTCCCATTAGATTTTTGATATATTTTTGTAGGATGTCCTGATATGATTTGTCTGAGCCTGAAGATAGGAGAAGTCTTGATGACTTCTGACTTTGAAGTTCAACTGTGGTTGAACTTCAGAGATAGTCTCTTGTGGTTTGTTGGCCTGTGGGTTCTTTTCAAGGATAGGAGCTGGTTGCAGTCCTGTTGGAGCTTGCAAGGATGCAGTGGATTGAGGCTTAGTCTAGGAGCTTGTTGTCTGTTTGTGAGGTTCGAGATCCTGAAGTTTGAAGGGAGTTTATGGTACTTTCCTGAGGAAGGCACTATGAATGACTTTCATTCTTTCTTCTCACCTCTTTCTTAAGTATCCAATGATGTTGGAGCCAACTTGTGAGTTTAATTTCTCCTGAGGAGGAATGTAAACTAATCACATGTTGTTGAGCCACATGGGATACGATTCCTAAGTGGAAGCCCCCTAGTACTTTCCTGAGGAAGGTCCTATGGGTCTATTCACTTAGTTCCATTAGTTTATCTAGGACTTCTCAAATATCCAGTGATGTTGGAGCCAACTTGTGAGTTTAATTTCTCCTGAGGAGGAATGTAAACTGATCACAGTTGTTGAGCCACGTAGGATACGATTCCTAAGTGTCAGCCTCCTAGTACTTTCCTGAGGAAGGTCCTATGAGTCTGTTCACTTAGTTCCCCTAGTGCATATAGGTTTTCTCAAATATCCAGTGATGCCGGAGCCTTCATGTGAGTTTAGTTTCTCCTGAGGAGGAATGTAAACTGATCACAGTTGTCGAGCCGCATAGGATATGATTCCTGGGTGGTAACCTCCTGGTACTTTCCTGAGGAAGGCACTATGAGCTCGTCTGCTTAGCTCCCTTTCTCTGGTAAGCTTGTTCTGAAGCTTAGAGACTGGGATTGATTCCTCTTGCTTAGGGTTTTGATTAGATTTTTGCTTAGATCCCTGCTCAGGGTTAGTCTCTTTGTGTTGTTTGACTTGTATGATGTTATGTTGCATTAGACTTAGGTGTTCATCTAGATAGTTCTGAGTAGGTGCATCTTAGAAGTAGACTTTGTGTGCATGAGAAGTTGAGGTGGTCCTCCTTCTGCTTGTTTGTTATTGCGTGGCTTTGCTTGTTGGTATTTGGTAGAGCTGAGCTCCCTTGCCTTTGTGGTTTGCGGCCTTTGTGCCTTGTTTGTCTAATTGTTGCATTCATGCATATTTTCAGTATTTCTTTACTTTGCAGTATTTCCTGTTTGCCGTTTAGTCCTGTTGCCATGATCCCTTAGGAGCTCTGACTTCTCCGCTGCGGAGTCGTTATGATAGACATTAGGATGGTCAACCAGGCATGATATCAATAGGTAGATTCCCCTTTTTCAGCTATAGTTTTAAGGTGTCTTTTCCCTTTCCTTTCAATAGGAGCTTTTGAGTAGCTTGAGTCGTAGTTAGCTGAACTACAGCTGCTCTGATTCTTCGTACCAGACGAAGATATGTAGGCATAGGATGCGATATCCTAGCGAGCACATTAACGACTAACTTTAGTTCTCTCGCGGCTGTGCGATCGAGACTTTCCCGCTAACGACTGATTGTTATCCTTTTCTCCTGCCCGAGTGCATTTGAGACCAGATCGTATTTGTAGGTTCCCGAACCTTTAGGACCAGTTTGTTTTCTCACTGCTGTGTGAGAGCGCCAGTTTACCCGTAGTTAGTCGAACTACGTTTGCTCTGATCTTTCATACCAGATGGAAGTACGTAGGCACAGGACGCGATGTCCTGGCGAGCAACCTTTCCCCCGTTTAGACGTAGGAAGTCGAACTACGTTGACTCTGACTTTCCCATTGCACGAGGGAATACGTAGGCCCAGAACACCGTATGTTCTGTCGAGTCCTGTCCTTTTATTTCCTTTTCAGACCAGCCATTAGCGTAGATAGATAATACACCCTTTTACCTATAAACACCAAGCGTGGATCCCATCGAGTACGATGGACGTGAGGGGTGCTAATACCTTCCCCTTGCGTAACCGACTCCCGAATCCAGGTTTTGGTTGCGATGACCATACCTTTTCCCGTCTTTGCGAGGTTTACTTCGAGCGTTTCCTTTCCCGCTCTGAGGGATAAATAACGCACGGTGGCGACTCTCCTGTCAGCCGGCGCCGATTTTCGCAGTAGCGACAGCTGGCGACTCTGCTGGGGATCTATAGCATCTAGGGACTTTTCCCGTCCCTTATGCTGGGACCGTTTCCCATCCCCTACGCGAGTCAATCCTAGCGCTTGGATGTTTATTTGTTGGGTGTTGTGCATATTGTGTTTTACTTTTCTGCACTTTACTTTTCTGTACCTTTACCTTTCCGCATTTATTTTCCAGCATTATATTATTATGATTATTGCTGTGGGCAAAGGGAGGTTACTGTGAGTGAGAAGCCGGACCTGGGCTTGAGTACACACCTAGATATAGTTGTGGAGAAGTAGTAGACGAACCTGTCTGCTGAGCAGGCACAGTTCCCTACGAAAATCTGCGCTCAGACGAGATTCTTGCAGAGGTGCTCCTTTCCGGTCCTGAGGATCTGAGGGGAGTCCAGACGTGAGGGTTGTCGACTCTGGGGACCGATCATTTGGAAGTCAGCTAAGTGAGGCCTCTTCATGATTTGATGATGCCACTCCTTCTGGGAATCGTATCATCATTCATGAAAGTCTGTGACGCTGATGACCGCATAGGATGCCGTACCTCTGTCCGTGGATTAGGTCTATCCTACCTGTGAGAGGGACTGGGTTATTGCAGGAAAACTGGCCTTCAGAAACCATGATTCAGTAGTTATCAGATGGTGTTCTTGATTCATCTCCAGGTGTGTTGTCTGGGTCAGATGGGTTTCTTATCTGAGGTTGAGGCTATTATCAGATGGTGTTCTCGTCAGATACAGAGGGTCAGATGGTTTTCTTACCAGGGGATTGATATTTTGAGTATCAGATGATAGTTAGTGGCATGAGATTCTGGTGACCGTGTTGGTTTTCTGTTCTTGATCACAGAGATATTCCTCTTCAGGCTACAGCATAGCCCCTGTGTTCACAGATTGCATTATTTATCATATTGCATCATTGCATTACCATCTGCATTCAACTAACATGTGTGTATTGCAGGTACATATTTTCCCTTCCAGTTCTGGTGTTTGTTCCTAGCAAGACATGGAAAACCTGAAGAGAGTATTGCCCTATAAGTTTCCGTCGCCGAATATCAGTCTATTGTTAGAGTTGATTGCTATTGCTAAGAAGAGGGGAATGGGTGACTTCAGAAAGAGATATGGGAGGATTCTGACCTACGTTTATCAGCCATCTGCCTACGAGACCAGCGGCATCTATACTCTGTTACAGTTCTACGACGCGGAGCTCAGGTGTTTTGTATTTCCCGACTTCGTTTTGGCTCCTACCCTGGAGGAGTATTCGGCACTTCTGGATATACCGATCCGTGAGCAGATGCCTTTTTATCGTACGGACGCTGAGCCTAAGCTGGCTGAGCTTTCTGCCATCCTGTGCTTGAAAGAGTCTGAGCTGTCTGGGAAGATGATCAGAAGAGGAGATGTATGGGGATTCCCGTTGGATGTCTTGGTAGAGAAGGCTCGAGAATATGCCCAGAAGGGTAGCTGGGGTGTTTTTGACGTCATCCTTGCTGTATGTGTTTATCGCATCGTATTGTTCCCGAACATTCCTGATTTTGTTGATTCTGATGCCTTCTATATTTTGGCTGCGAAGAACCCAGTCCCTACTTTGCTGGGAGATATCCACCATTCAACTCACTACCAGAATGAAAAGCGACGAGGAAGGAATGTGTCTTGCTGTGTACCTCTCCTATGCAGGTGGTTCACCAGTCATATGCCTAAGTCAGGCCCGTTTGTCACATCTATCAATTCTCTAGGATGGCCCGAGCGCTTAATGGGATTGACTGCTGAGAACGTGGTATGGGTCAATAAAGAGGTATTTGGAGCTGAAGTCATACTCAAAGGCGAAGGATTCCCGAATGTTCCGTTAATAGGAAGGAGAGGTTGTGTCAACTATAACCCTTCCTTATTGATCAAGCAATTTGGGTACATACCTCAAGGAGCGCCGAAGCCCGAGGAGATACAGGAATCTCTGTATCTCACTGGGGCAATAGGGAAAGAAATGCTGACCAAGCTTGAGAAAGCCTGGAAGAACCTGCACAAGAGGGGGAAGCCTTCAGGTAGCAGAGGGGATACTCGAGTTCCTGGCCCATATGTGGAATGGATTCGTGAGCGAGCTATGAAATTCCTTATGCCTTATCCAGCGGTTCAGCCATTGCATCCTTCTCCGGTGGAGGAGCCTACCACTGTGGACATGCAGGTCTACAAGCAGCTGATGGCGGAGAAAGAAGAGCTAGCAAGGGCTAAAGAGGCTTTAGAGCAGGAGAATGCCCATTTTCGGCATGAAAAAATTGAAGCAGGATATGTTTCTAAGCAACAGGCTGAAACTCTGAAACATCTGAAGACTACGCTATTGGAATTGACTGAAACCAAGAAGCGTCTAGAGTTAGATGTCGACTCAGTTAGTAGTGTGTTGGCCACCAAGAAGCAAGAGCTGGAAAGGGCCTACACAAAGCTAGCCAAGTTCAGAGAACACTGGGATCTCACTATGACCAAGCGCAAGGAGCGAGAAGAAGAGCTGAAAACGCAGATTGCTCAGTTAGAAGAGCAGGTCAAAGTGAAGAACGAAGAGCTTGAAGAAGAAGTCTGCCGCCGATACGAGGCCGAGCGCAAGTTGACAGATGCCATGAAGAATTTGGAAGATTTCCAGCATAGAGCAGATGCCAAGAGACCCAAACCTGGGGGCGGTGCCAATGATAAGGCTTGGGAAGACTTTGTCAGAGACATCCAGGGGACGGTCAGGAAGAGGGATCGACTGATAGAAGGTTTGATTTATCAACCAGATCATGCAGAGACAAAGAAGATGGTCGAGGACTTCCGCAACCGTACCCGTATTTGATTTCTCTCTTGTATTCTGTATGTTGAGATCACCACCAGGCATGTTGGCTGGGATCCTCCTTATCATATCAGCTGTATGGAGCATAGTTATGTAACTTCTTGACAAGACAGTTATTCTAATGAATATATGAGGGTTTTTTCCAAATATTGTCTTTATGGCTTATCTCGTCTTGCTACCACTGACACTGGAATTGGAGGGAAAATATCTCCAATGCACACATGCACGTTAGCATTTTTGTATTTCTGTTTGCATAAATCATACTGCATAGCATTTCTCTAGCAGGTCAGAGCACTTATCCAGCCTTTGTTTTCACCAGAAAATGATTCTCGAGGAATTGTTTGAGGCAAGAGTGGAGACGACTAAGGGGCTGAAGTAGATTTGAGCAGAATCAAGCAGCATAGTCGGTTACAGGTAATTGGCAGCTATGTCTGAAGGCAATTTCCAGGCTCCTAACACCTTGGCAAGGTTTACTATGGCGTCCAACCATCAGTATGATTCTGTGGAAGACTTCCTGCAAGCGAACAACCTTACTGCAGACCAAGTTGTGCAGCCTCCTGTTGAGAACCGATATCGGCATGAGCAGTTTGTTGCCCGAAATGAACGTTATCCTCCTGTTAACAATCAATGTGTTGCTTTCCCTGTGATGAATTACCGGAGAGATATTCCAGTGACCGGGTTAGTAGATCCAAGAGCTCTTGACGATGGTAGAAGACTCCGAGCATTGGAAGAGCAAATGAAAGCCTTGGAAGCGAAAGATGCCGTTAACCTGGATGCTGTAGCCATGTGTTTGGTTCCTGACCTGGTGTTGCCGTACAAGTTCAAAGTGCCGGAATTTGAAAAATACACAGGAGATAGCTGTCCGAAGTTGCATTTGATGATGTTCTGTCGAAGGATGACTTCGTTTGTGCGAAATGACCAACTAATGATCCATTGCTTCCAGTATAGCCTGACTGGGGCATCCCTGAGATGGTATGTGCAATTAGAGAGTAATCAGATTCGATCGTGGGTGGATTTAGCCAGAGCTTTCATGAAGCAGTACGATTACAACCTGGATTTGACTCCTAGTCTCGTAGATCTGCAAGAATTGTCTCAGGCGGAGAATGAATCATTCAGAGCGTATTTGCAAAGATGGAAAGAATTGGCTGCTAGTGTTCAACCACCGCTTCCGGAAAGAGAACTGGTTGACATCTTCTTGGGTACTCTGAAAGGCCATTATTTTGACAAATTGTTCAGTTGCACAAACTTTGTGGGCTTGATGAGGCTGGGAGAGATTGTTGAGAGAGGACTCAGGAGTGGAAAGTTTCGAGATGTTCCTTACGTCCCAGTTGATAAGATTGAGTCAGTTGTCAGTTCTCAAGAAGAGTGGGAAGTAGGAACTGACGTCGTCTCAGAATCTCTAGCATCTCAGGATCAGTTTTCAGACACTTCAAGTCAACGATCATCCTATCGCCGATCGCGTCAGCATGCTCCACGGAGACCAAGGAAGCCTGAAAGGCAGTTTACTCAGCTACCGGTGTCGTACAGTCAGTTGTTGCCAGATCTGGTCAGAAGTGGATTGATAGTGCCGAAAGAGACTAAGCCGGCGATTCCACCGTATCCTCCAGGTTTTGATGCCAGCGCCCGTTGTGAGTACCATGTTGGGGCGCAGGGGCATTCAACAAATGATTGTAAGGTGCTTAGAAGTCAGGTTCAAGATCTGTTAGACTCTAGCCGTATTTGCATCACTCCGCAGGGTTTTGTTCAGATTAATGATTTTCCATCCTCCAGTTGTGTGGGTTCGTCAGTTAACGTCATGGAAGACTCCACAGGAAGTGTGTGCTCTGAAGATTGTCAATCGGAGAGTTCAGTTGAATATGGGAGAAGTTTCTAGAGGTTTTTTCGCCGGATATCGCATCTGTTTTCTCTGCTTAATCCGTTTAGCTTTTGTGCACTAGTGTCTGCCGACCACCACCAGGGTTGTTGGCTGGGGTCGTTATATTCATACTCATTTGTGCTTACCTACTGATTTTGTTGGTTGTACATATGTGGGAGATGTTCGTCTGTGTGCTTATAGCTTGAGTTTCTCTTTGTCTCGTTATGAATATGTGTTTGCTTTCTGCGCTGCATTATCATTTAGCAGGTATATCAGAACCGTGGGTCTTATTTCCTCATCGTCTCAGTTTGTTGCAGGAATTCCTTCAGAGATATGGAACAGAATCAGTTTGAATTGATTGAAGTCCGAAGCCAGCTGGGGCAGATGATGAGAGACATGCAAGAGATGCGTCTGGAGCAGAAGATTCTCAAAGAGGAGAACAGTCAGCTAAAGACCCAAATGAGCTTGATCATGGAGGTAGTCAAGAATGTGCTTAGGAAAGAGGATGATCAGCTATTTGAAGCCGCAGTGAAGAAGCTCGTGCCACCGGTGCCCGTGGAACCTGAGCGAGTACAACCAAAGGTGCATCCGGCTCAACGGAGGATCTAGGAAGGGAAGCCAAAGAGAATGTTTGAGGCACCGCCTATGACATATGCTGAGCTCTTGCAGACCTTATTGAGGTTTAATCTGGTTGAGAAAAGAACGTTGGAACCACCAACGAGAGTGTTTCCTCATGGGTACGATGCCAGTAAGCAATGTGAGTTTCATTCCGGGGCATTCGGGCACGACATCGAGGGTTGCCATGCTTTTAAGCACAATGTTCAAGACCTGATTGACTCGCACGATATTGAATTCACGTCGGGCGGCGTAGCAGTGCACATTGCTCCTGTCTCAGTCGATGCTAAAATGACAGATGTTTCTAAAGCTGCAGTGGGTCAGAAGCGTATCCTGGACTCCATGGCCTCAGAGTCTCCAGGCCCACAACTGTTGCCTATTCCTGGGGCAGATCTGAGAAATAAAATGGCTAAGCATAAGGAGGGCGTTAATCAATACATGGAAGGTCAAGAAACCGATGTTGCATTTGATACGAAGGGTGTTCAAGAGTCAACTAGGTACCGGCAACAGCAGCCACCGCAGGGGGCACAGCAAGCTCAGCGAAGATTCCAGGGTAGTAAACCGAGAAGAGTGTTTGAGAAGCCTCCCTCAACATATGCCGATTTGTTGCAGACATTGTTGGGATTGAATCTGGTAGAGAAAAGAACTCTGGCACCAATAACGGGAGCTCCCCCGTTCGGCTACGATGCAAGCAGACACTGCGAGTTTCATTCCGGAGCCCCGGGTCACGATATAGAAGGTTGCCATGCTTTTAAGCACAAAGTGCAGGATTTGCTTGATAGTGCAGCAATCAGCTTCGGGCCAAGAGGTCCCCAAATCATCTGAATGAAGGAGGAAGGGCTCTATAATTTGGTTGAGTCGTTGAAAGCAGATCAGGACAGCATCAGATTGTCTCTAATAAAGATAGCTGGTTCAGCAGCAGGGCAGATATGAAAGCCCGGTTCTCGGAAGCTAGCATATTTTCTTTGTTTTAGCTTGTCATTTCTTTACATTTGTAGTTGCTTTCCTGTTTGAATTTGTAATCTTGTTTGTAAAACTTGTTGTTTTCGTTCAAATTGATGATAATGAAATAAATATGCATGGTTTTGATTAAGTCCATTCGTGTTCACTAACTGTTTTGCAAATGTCCAACGCTTGGTTAAGAAGAATTTGGGGAGGATGACGAAAATGACCGACATGCAACTACCGATATTGTATGCTTTTGAGATAAAACCTGTTGATGATGTACAGGCATTGTTTCAAACCCCTAAACACCGGAGATATAAGGAAGATAATCCCTTGTCAACCCCTTTGAGCCTTGTAGTAGGAGTTCTTTCTGTGAATGAAAAACCCTCAATCTTAACCTGGGGCAGGGTAGGTGTTAGCTAATTTGACCAAGCGTCCAAATTGCAAAAGGAGTGTCCGTTCGAAGATCAATCACACCCCTAGAGGTCGTGCCTAAAAGACCACAATGGTTCAATCAAGAGTGGGACAGCCACATCACTCCCCAAAGAGTCAGACAACCAGTGTCACACGACTTGTTCGGAAAAAAGAAAAAAAAAGAATCAAAAGCCCGCTAAGTCAAGAAAACTTCAAAACAAATGACTTAGGCAAAAATGAGGGCATCCCGCTGGACTTAAAAAAAATCAAAAGAAACTCAAAAGGAGTCAGTCCGGGCAAAAGTTAGGGATATGAAAAGGAAAAGATGAAAAGGATCAAAAGAAAAATCCTCGATGGAAATACGAGTCGTGTGACCTCAAATGTCAAAGATGAAAAGTGAGTGGCTGTCACTCCAAGAGCCGAAGGTTTCTCGAGCTATCACTCCTATCTTTCAACCTCTGAGAGGTGAGCGCTAAGGTCGAATTAGTTGAACGTAGGATGGGAGAACATCAAGGAGAATGGGGGGTGGGTTAAGATAAACTTTGAGCCTTTATCCTTTCTTTCAAAACCGTGAACCTGACCATATTACAACCTTCAAAAGTCCTAATTGAAGCAGGTTGTTTCGAAAGCATACTCCGGTAAAGGTCGCGTCGATTCTGACTCTTAAAAGGGTTCCTCTTACCATGTTGGTACTGATGTTGATACTAATGTTGATAAATGTTTTGTGCATTATATGCCATAAACTGTTTTTCCTTTTCCCAGTGAACAGATTGGATGTCAAAGCTGTCATATGTGTTGCATTAATACATCTTTTATGCAGAACAACTTGTTTTACTTGCGAGTAAGCGCTTGACAGCAGAAAAGCTTCCTACAATGGAAAGTATGGTCAAGATAGAAGGCAGAACGCCCGAATGTTCCGAGAGCAGGGGCAAGCCATTATTGTGATCCCCAGTCAGGTCAGCTTTTCGAAATCAGTTATCCTGGGGCAATCAGGTTGAGATTCAGGCAAATACGGCGTAGTCAAGGGCACTACTCTGAATCAGATAATCGGGGCAAGGTCATTGCAGTCAGGGGCAGACCATCTTAAGCACGCAGAAGTATCTTTCCGAAGCTCAGAATGCTGGGGCATGTTATATCAGACCATCAAGGCTCAGATTTGCAGATTTCCTTTCAGGGACTATCCCCACAGATGTCCTGTAGGTTGGGGCATATCAGAAGCGAAAGGATTGTTGTTCTCCGTACCTACAGGGTCATTCGGAGTTATTCGAGCAGATGCAGTCGATTTTCGAGAGCGAGACGAATGCGGGAAGTCGTGTTACTATCCCTTGACTCTTCACTAAAAGGCTGTGTATTCAGGAAGAATATTTTCCAGCGTCAATCGTACCTGACCCAGTAAGATAGTTTAAGAGCTCAAATCCATGTTTGCGATTACTGTGAAGCCCATCCGTGTTGGCGCATCAATTTCCAGATCCGAGCTTCATCAGCGCGCAGGAGGACTCCCTCCATTTTCTCCAGCAAAGTCCAATTCACCGTTGGTACGGATAAGCTATCCCTAGAGGAGTCTAATCATATTCAGCACGTCTGCTATTTCACAGCGAAGTTATATACCCCAGCAGGGTATTACTTCGTCGAGGCGTTCGGTTAAGTTCCCAATATCCCCAGCAGAGTTGATTTCACTCTCCCAGCATTTATTTTGCTGGGATAATTCAGTGATATCCAGTTTATCCCCAGCAGAGTTGGCCTCGCCTTCAGCATTTATTTTGCTGAAGTGGTTCTGTACCCAGCTCTCTCCGGCAGCTCGAGCCTGCACTAGCATATTGCATGCATCATCATACTTGCATCATACTTGCATATCATGGTCAAAATGCGTAGCATTTCCATCCAGAAGGGAGCATTACGCCATAGAAAGATTAAAGCATACGCATGTGCATACGAGGCATAAGTCAGATTTTCTATCAGCCTCATATGGCGCGTGAATTACTCTGTGATCAGTTCAGGGGCATTTATCCAGCAACAGTATTCAGACAGTTCAGCAGATTATTTGTATCTCAGATCATACAACAATTATGCTTTGATCAAGCAGTCACCTGATATCGACAGACTTTTCTTCCCGTCAGTTCATATTGACGATGTGTTCCTTCGATAAGTGGATTTCTCCGTCTATCATTAGACGTCTGGAGTATGAATGTGGTCTTCTTTCCGTCTATCCATAGACGATGTGAAGTTGCGGGTGGTCGCAGTAAGGTTTCAAGAAGGGGTTTCCCCCAGGATATGCTTTCCTTCCCGTCTATCAGTAGACGATGTGGAGTTTTGGTTGATTTTCAATAAGGTTCAAAATAGGGTTTCTCCAGCAAGTGGCTTTCCTTTCCGTCTGTCAGCAGACGATGTGAAGTTTCGAGTTGCTGTTCAGCGGTTTTCTTATTGCTAGATCATACGTATGATGAGGTGTTTCCCCAGCGAGTCTTCTCCGGCTATCTTTGGTTGTTGAGGGGTTTCAAAACAATATTTAGGATAGTGGCTTTCTTTCTGGTTATCGGATATGATGACGTTTAAGAGAGACTTTTCTGACCGTCAATCCTTATTGATGTCGAGGCTCTTCGAAGAATGTTCAGTTTTTGTGATTGTCGATTCTTATTGACGACATGGTTCCTTAAAAGGTGGTTTTCTTCCCGTCAGTCCATACTGACGATGTGGCCCCTTCAAGGATGTTGATCTTTCCATCAATTCCCGTAGACAGAATGATTCTGAAATTCGAGGGATGATGTCGAATTGCGTTATGGTGTCTTTCCGTCTATCTTTAGACGATGTGAATTTGGAGATTACTTCCTCCCGTCTACCCTTAGACGATGAGAATATTGATTTGTTTCATCAATCAGGATGATCCCGTCTATCTTTAGACGATGTGAGTATGGAGATTATGGTGTCTTTCCGTCTACCCTTAGACGATGCAAGTACGGAGATTATTTCTTTCCGTCTATCTTTAGACGATGTGAGTATGGAGATTATGGTGTCTTTCCGTCTACCCTTAGACGATGCAAGTACGGAGATTATTTCTTTCCGTCTATCTTTAGACGATGTGAGTATGGAGATTCAGGCTTTGTTCCCGTCTATCCTTAGACGATGAGAATATTGATTTGTTTCATCAATCAGGATGATGCCGTCTACCCTTAGACGATGTGAATATTGATTGGTTCATCGATCAGGATGATGCCGTCTATCCTTGGGCGATGTGAGTATGGAGATTACTTCATCCCGTCTACCCTTAGACGACGTGAGTATGGAGATTAATGTTGTTTTTCCGTCTATCATTAGACGAGGTGAGTATTCAATCAGGGTGTCTTCCCGTCCATCTTTGGGCGATGTGAGTATATTTCTCTTCCTGCCTATCAGTAGACAATGCGAAAGGATCAGGTATTTTGTTGCATCCCTCGGGTTCTGTTACATGGGGTATCACAAGCAACGGGTATTCAAATCAGGAGTTCTTTATCAGATGATTAATCAGTTATTGCCGCAATAACTGGACTCGGTTTTCTGGACTTTATTCCCTAAGCAGTTTACAGTATATGCTCGCGGTTGGCAAATTTTCGGGTTTTACTTGTATTCAACCGTCTCGTACCTCTGAATGTTTGAAGGCTGAGCGCTCTTCAAACCCTTCAGGTCCAAGTCGCTTGAATAGGGGCAGCTGTTGCACCCTAAAATTTGACCAACCGGTTCTCCTATCTGACTCGTGGTTTAAATTCATATTCGCAACTCAGGCATATGATTTTTGTGCAAACAGGGGATATCAGAGTTTACAGCTTGATTTTCGTCCATCAGATATGGCAGATCCAGTCCAGATCACCAGGATTTTAGTTTCGGGAAATTGTGCGCTTCTCGGTGATTTTTAGCTTGCACAGTGATTTTGAGGATATTCTGATGCCCGGGGTTCTCTGTTCGATTCGACCTGGTCTCGTGCGCTCTTTCATGGGGGTCATTTGCATTCATCTGCATTTTTAGGATTTTTATAGACTTTTGTGAATTTTAGATAGGCTTTATAGAGTTTTCTGGAATTTAAATAGAGTTTTTGTATTTTTTTAATAGTTTAATTCTCCTTTTAGAATTTTATAGAATCTTTTAAATAGATTTTAATCATTTGTAGAATTTTTAATAGAATTTAAATAGCTTTTATCATTTTTAGAATATTAGTGAATTTTTCTTAGCATATTAAATAGAATGATAAAAATTAGGATTAGTAGAGTTTTAATTGTTTTTTAGATAATATAGAAAATAATATAGTTTTTCTTTTATTAATAATAGATTTTAATAGATATTAAATAATGGTAGAACTTTAATAAGAAATTAGGATAATATAGAATTAATTAGACTTTTAATCACTTTTTAGAGTTTAATTAGGTTAATTGTTTTTTAGATTTAATTAGGATAGATTAATTTTAGTTAGAATTAATTGTAGTATTATTAGTTTAGTTAATTAGGTTGATATAGAGTTAACTAGATTTTAACCATTTTAGAGTTAATTAGGGTAATGAGCTAATTAGGTGTTAATTGATTTTAATTAGATATAGTTAGGATTAATTGTTTTTTAATTCAGTTTTTTTACAGTTTTTCATTCAGTTCCGTATGGGCCCAGGAAGTGTTCTGTTTGAGGCCCAGTTCTCAATTGGTATCAGCTCAGAAAAAGTCCAGAAAAAGTCCAGAAAATGGTCCAATTCGTCCAGCTGTTTCCAGTGTCTCCCAGAGCGTTCCAGAAGGTTCCAGACTTTATCAGTGCTTTAAATAGTGGCACACCACGTGTTGCTTGGAGGGAGGCCCCACGCGTTTCGCAGTGATCACAACACCTCACACACTCAGAAGCTCCCAGACTCTCCCACGTGTCCCACCAGAGTTCACCCTCTCTCTCTCTGCTGACACGCGCTCCCCATGCAACAACTCCCTGGGACACTTGGCACCACCACAGCTAGTCACCGGAGCGTCGCCGGGACTTCGCCGCCGGGCATGCAGGCGCCTTGAACCACCGTCCAACGTCCTCCGGCCACCGTCTTTCTCGTCGGAACCCCCAAACACCCAAAAATCCCCAGAAACCCTCCTTTCTTCATCTTCTTCCTCCGATCGTCTCCTCTACCTTCATCTAATCCCTCGCCGGAAAACGCAAATTCGCCGGAATCTTCATATCTTCATCAGCATTCGAGATATTTTTCCAGAATTCCTTCAGACGCTCAAGATCTCCATCTTCATTTACCGTTTTCTCCAAGAAATTCATACTTCTCCGAAGAATCTTCAACCAAAATTTGCAAGCGATTCAAGATCTTTCTTCTACAATCTTCAGATCTCTCTGATCTCGTTGTCAGCTACTCAAAGCGTCTCAAGAACGTCAACATCTTGCCTTCAATTTTAAGATCTTTACGAACTCCGCCGCTGTAGATCTCCACACCTTCAAATTTCCAGAAGTTGCTCCAAGATTCATCAGGATCCTCATCAGAATCTACGCGCAGGATCTTGAATTCGTCAGGTTCTTCATTGAGCATCCAGAACTCCACGAGCTTGTTCTTGCTCTGTATCCAGGTGCGTTCACTTGATTCCGTTCGTCTTCCCCTTTCCGTTTGCTGTGATTGCTGGATGTTATCTTAATTCAATTAGGGTTAGGGTTTGATTTGTGTTAACTGTGAGAGAACGGTGAGATTATTGTGCTGATTCGTTTGATCTGTGTGAGGTTGTGTGGGAAAGTATGTGGGAAGGTTTCAGAAAGTGTTTGAGAGGATGAGTTGCAGAGAGGAGACGAACGAGGCGGCTAGGATAGTGAGAGTGAACAGTGTTAGGGTTTGGGAGAGGGATTTGGTTTTGTCCAACTGAATAATTGGATTAGGGTTAGAGTATTGGGCTTAGGCCCAAAGGTGTTCTGCTGAGCACTACCCCATTGTTACTCGTTCCCCCCCCCCCCCCCCCCCCCCCGTGTGTGAGATCAGAGTGATTGGATTTGGGCCTTAGGCCCTCATGCTATTCGTACCCCCCTGGGCGTAAGCCCAATGAAATAATAACTGAAAAAGCTGCTAACAGCACCCCCCAGGCGTTTTTTTTTCCTTTCTGTGTTTGTTAGTTGTTTTTGATAAACTTGGGCCCTGCGCCCTAATGCTGTTAGCACCCCCATCTTTAGGGCCCAATGCATTAATAACTCATGAATCTTGCTGTTTGAACCCCCCTCCAGTTTTACTTCAATTTTATTTTCTTTAATTTCTTTTATTTCTTTGCATATTAAATAAATCATAATAAAATGTGAATAAGTGATTTTTTAATTCTTCTTTTTTCTACCATTTCATGAAAGTATCTAGAAAATTAAATAAAAATAAAAATGTCACTTTATTTTTGTTTGCTATTTTTTGTATATTTTCCATTTAATTGATTTCTTTTAATATCTTTAGTGCATACATGTCATTAGAAAATTAATAAAAAATAGTAGATTTAGTCAAATAATTCCGTTCTTTTTTCTGTAGACTCGTAATTCAGTGTGGAATTTTATAGTGCAGAAATATTAGCTTAATCATGCATTTTCATTTTAAGTGCATTTTTTTCATTGTTATTGATGTTGAATAAATTGGTTTGTGGATATGTCTGTGTTGCTGATTTTAGTTCTTTCATCTGGTGTTGAATTTTGTTCTGATTTTTTCAGTATAGTGTCATAGAGCCATGTAGGTCTCCCATTAGATTTTTGATAGATTTTTGTAGGATGTCCTGATATGATTTGTCTGAGCCTGAAGATAGGAGAAGTCTTGATGACTTCTGACTTTGAAGTTCAACTGTGGTTGAACTTCAGAGATAGTCTCTTGTGGTTTGTTGGCCTGTGGGTTCTTTTCAAGGATAGGAGCTGGTTGCAGTCCTGTTGGAGCTTGCAAGGATGCAGTGGATTGAGGCTTAGTCTAGGAGCTTGTTGTCTGTTTGTGAGGTTCGAGATCCTGAAGTTTGAAGGGAGTTTATGGTACTTTCCTGAGGAAGGCACTATGAATGACTTTCATTCTTTCTTCTCACCTCTTTCTTAAGTATCCAATGATGTTGGAGCCAACTTGTGAGTTTAATTTCTCCTGAGGAGGAATGTAAACTAATCACATGTTGTTGAGCCACATGGGATACGATTCCTAAGTGGAAGCCCCCTAGTACTTTCCTGAGGAAGGTCCTATGGGTCTATTCACTTAGTTCCATTAGTTTATCTAGGACTTCTCAAATATCCAGTGATGTTGGAGCCAACTTGTGAGTTTAATTTCTCCTGAGGAGGAATGTAAACTGATCACAGTTGTTGAGCCACGTAGGATACGATTCCTAAGTGTCAGCCTCCTAGTACTTTCCTGAGGAAGGTCCTATGAGTCTGTTCACTTAGTTCCCCTAGTGCATATAGGTTTTCTCAAATATCCAGTGATGCCGGAGCCTTCATGTGAGTTTAGTTTCTCCTGAGGAGGAATGTAAACTGATCACAGTTGTCGAGCCGCATAGGATATGATTCCTGGGTGGTAACCTCCTGGTACTTTCCTGAGGAAGGCACTATGAGCTCGTCTGCTTAGCTCCCTTTCTCTGGTAAGCTTGTTCTGAAGCTTAGAGACTGGGATTGATTCCTCTTGCTTAGGGTTTTGATTAGATTTTTGCTTAGATCCCTGCTCAGGGTTAGTCTCTTTGTGTTGTTTGACTTGTATGATGTTATGTTGCATTAGACTTAGGTGTTCATCTAGATAGTTCTGAGTAGGTGCATCTTAGAAGTAGACTTTGTGTGCATGAGAAGTTGAGGTGGTCCTCCTTCTGCTTGTTTGTTATTGCGTGGCTTTGCTTGTTGGTATTTGGTAGAGCTGAGCTCCCTTGCCTTTGTGGTTTGCGGCCTTTGTGCCTTGTTTGTCTAATTGTTGCATTCATGCATATTTTCAGTATTTCTTTACTTTGCAGTATTTCCTGTTTGCCGTTTAGTCCTGTTGCCATGATCCCTTAGGAGCTCTGACTTCTCCGCTGCGGAGTCGTTATGATAGACATTAGGATGGTCAACCAGGCATGATATCAATAGGTAGATTCCCCTTTTTCAGCTATAGTTTTAAGGTGTCTTTTCCCTTTCCTTTCAATAGGAGCTTTTGAGTAGCTTGAGTCGTAGTTAGCTGAACTACAGCTGCTCTGATTCTTCGTACCAGACGAAGATATGTAGGCATAGGATGCGATATCCTAGCGAGCACATTAACGACTAACTTTAGTTCTCTCGCGGCTGTGCGATCGAGACTTTCCCGCTAACGACTGATTGTTATCCTTTTCTCCTGCCCGAGTGCATTTGAGACCAGATCGTATTTGTAGGTTCCCGAACCTTTAGGACCAGTTTGTTTTCTCACTGCTGTGTGAGAGCGCCAGTTTACCCGTAGTTAGTCGAACTACGTTTGCTCTGATCTTTCATACCAGATGGAAGTACGTAGGCACAGGACGCGATGTCCTGGCGAGCAACCTTTCCCCCGTTTAGACGTAGGAAGTCGAACTACGTTGACTCTGACTTTCCCATTGCACGAGGGAATACGTAGGCCCAGAACACCGTATGTTCTGTCGAGTCCTGTCCTTTTATTTCCTTTTCAGGCCATCCATTAGCGTAGATAGATAATACACCCTTTTACCTATAAACACCAAGCGTGGATCCCATCGAGTACGATGGACGTGAGGGGTGCTAATACCTTCCCCTTGCGTAACCGACTCCCGAATCCAGGTTTTGGTTGCGATGACCATACCTTTTCCCGTCTTTGCGAGGTTTACTTCGAGCGTTTCCTTTCCCGCTCTGAGGGATAAATAACGCACGGTGGCGACTCTCCTGTCAGCCGGCGCCGATTTTCGCAGTAGCGACACATGGTTGTGATCAGCATGGAGTTTAGAACAAGTTAGGGTTTTGAACCATGGATTTTGGTTGAGAATTGAGGTGATACGAGTTGGGAGAAGCTTGAGCTGAAGCTCTGTTTCCATGGCTTCCTCATTTGAACCCTAGCTGGAGGAAGAAGATAAAGGCATGGCCGTTTGATCATGTGTGGACTCATTGACTGAGTGGAGATCCAAAGGATGTGATTTAATTTCATTTGAAGAGGGAAATCTGAGGATACCCAAAACGAAGCGTTTCATTAAATGGGATATTGGGCTTGATTGATATCCCCACCCCCTTTCATGGCCCATTGATGTTTTGAACTGAATTTCTTTACTCTTTGCACCGTGGTCTTTTCTTTTTCTTTATATTTTCTGAATTGATTTTCTGATTAAAGACTGGGCCTAGCGCTTTACTAATAACACCCCCATTTTAAGCCCATCTGCATATTGAACTGTCTGGCATTGATATTCACACCAATGTTTTCCCATTTTAATTTCTTTTTCTCGATTTTATTTTAATCTTTGAAAAATCATATTAAATAGAAAAATGATGATTTTTGCATGGGGATTTTTTTATCCTACTTCATGTTGATGTCTAGAAAATTATAAAATCAAAACATTTGTATTTCATGCATTTTTAATATTTTTTGTGTATTTTCTCTTTAAATAGCATTTTAATTCTTTTATGTTGATGCATAGATTTGTAGAATTTTGTTTGGCTAGTTCCCTCTGAATTTTTAGGCCATTCTTTTTAGGATAGTGATATTAGGACTTTAGCTCCCCTCTGGATTTATTCCATAATTTTGTGATTAATTTTTGATTATTTTTGATTAGATGACTTTAGGTTGTGTAGATTTAGGTCAATCCTTGACATAGGTCCACAATAACACTAGAATTTTGGGTTTCTAGGTCAAGTTAGATATTGGGACATATAGGGTATTAAGGGTAGGTATGTAGGATCCCCTAGAAATTATATTAGATTTTAATATAATAGTATACTATTTTTAATTGATTTTTGTAGTTGATTGTTGTTTGTGTTGCCCTTGTGGGCTTGCATTTTGTTTTGCCTTGCTTTGTGGGTTTTTGCTTGGCTTGGTGGGCTTGGTCTTGCTTTGAGGAGCATGGAGGAGCATGGTAGAAGACTTGGAGATTGAAGAAGTAGCTTGAGAGCTTGAAGCCTTGTTTGTTTTGTTGTTGTTTTAGGGTTAGGAATTAGGAAGAGCTTAGACCTAGTTAACTTCTTTCTTAAACATGGATGGTATCTTTCACCTCCATTCTTCCCCATTATTCAAGGTCCTTCCATGGTATTCACCTCCCTCCTTTGGAGGGATAAGTGATGGTACTTAGGAAGTAGAACCTTTGAGGGCACCATTCTTTTGATGTTAAACCCTTGTAGGTCACCTTTGGTGGTCAATAAGCAGTTTAATATCCTAGCTTATCCAGTTAAGTGATTTCTTCAGGTTTGAGAATCTTGAGAGATGTTGGGCTTGAGTGTGAAGATGAAGACTTCATTGAAGAGTATGGAAGAGGATGACTCCCTGAGCATTGCCATTGTAGCTGAAGCTTGAAGAGCAAGAAGGTCAAGTTGATACTTGAAGATCCAGTAAAGACTGAATGAAGAGCTGAGGCTTAAAGACTGAAGGATGAAGTTGATACTTCTAAGTGACTAAAGGTTACTCTGAGAAGTTGAAGCTTACAGGAAGAGAAGACCAAGTTGAGACTGGTATAGTAAGAGAGCTTGGAAGCTTGAAGATCAAGTTGATACTTATGAAGGGGATTCAATTGAGATTGAGGGTAGAGCTGAGGCTTGAGGACTAAAGGAAGTTGACACTTACAGTGATGCATTGAGAGTATGAAGGAATCAAATTGATACTTGTGGTTAAGAGCAAAGCCTGAGGGTGGAGTTGACTGGAAAGCTGAAGCTTGAAGAAGAAGATTAAGTTGAAACTTATGTTGAAGGGTTGAGACCTGGAGAAGCAAATTGATATTTGTCATGAGAGATGATAGCCTTGAAGGGTGATTGATGTCTGAAGATTGGGTAACTGTTAGAAGAGCTGAAGCTTGAAGAGGAGAGAGGGAGTTGTTGATCTGCTTTCCTGTCTGTTTTCTTTTCTGTGTTGATGTGCCTTGTTTGACTTGCTTGATGCATTAGAATAAGTCCATGATCTAGACTAACTTTAATCTAGGGGCATGATTGCACTAGAGGTTGAGTTGCTCCCTCTGCTTGTATTGTTACTGTATGGCTTTGCTTGCGGGTATTCGGTAGAGCCCAGCTCCCTTGCCCATGTGGTTTATTTTGCTTGATAGCATTTTATTTCTTTTGTATGATTGCAGTTTACTGTATTTTGCTTGATAGCATGTTTTATTTCAGTATGATTACTGTTATTCATTCTGGCTTGAGGTTGAGATGAGCTTGTGGAGGCTGCTGCCCCACACACATTTCCTCCCTCACTTGCATTGCATGCATTTTACAGTCGTTTACTGTTTACTGTTTAAGCTGATGCTTTATCTGGTTCTGTTTATCATTTACATGATCCCCTAGGAATCTCATTTCCTTTGATAAGGAAGTGATGATAAAACTTTAGGTTGAAACCTATGCATGATAACTTCTAGGAGTTCCCCGTTTCAAACTTCAACCATAGGATGAATCCTTGGCATGACAACAGTAGGACTTGATAGTCTCCCTGTAGTTGAGCCTGTTCTCTTCTCATCTCAAAACAGCTTAAGATACAGTAATCATGAATGATTTCTTTCGTACGTTACGAGCCTTAAGCTATCTGAGAAAGGATTGTGGGAGAGTATCTTTTCCACAGTCCGAATGTTTAGTATGGCACCCTTTGGGTGACATGCGACGCATTCACTCTCAGGTCATAGTCTTTAGTGCGATTGAAATTGCAAACACAATGAAAAAACAGTTCTTCCGTAAAAGACAAAAAACAAACTTCAAACCTTTTTGCCCCGTGGGCCCATAAGTCAAAGGAAACTTTTTTGGAGAAAAGAGTGTCGTTAAACTTCAACGCCAACGCAAACAGGCTTTGTCCCTAACTGCTGGAACTGTTGTTTAACCCTACTCGATAAAACAGATGAATCTGAATCCCCATAATGCGTAGTTTCCCGAACTACGTAAGCTCTGATCTCTCATACCTGTTGAGAGTACGTAGGCACAATACTGATGTATTGGAGAGCTACCTTCCCCGTAACCCGTAGTAGGTCGAACTACGTGGACTCTGATTTCTCATTCTCTGATGAGAATACGTAGGCATAAAGCGCGACGCTTTGCCGAGTCATTTTTCTTTTCTGTTTAAGCCAGCCTTGATAGGTAGATAGATAAACCAACTCGTCCAGTAAACACAACAAGCGTGGATCCCATCGAGTACGACAGACGTGAGGGGTGCTAATACCTTCCCCTTGCGTAACCTGTAACACCCCCTTTCTATACCCCCAAAATAAACAATTAATTCATTTAGGCACAAATTTAAAATTTCATCAGAGTACATTTGCCACGTGGCATAAAAGGGAAATATCACATTATCATAAAAAAAATTCCAACACATACAACACCTGCTCAAACGGATATGCAACAACAGGGTAGCACCCACAAGAAATATTTAGAACAAGGCGGAAATATCCAAATATTCCATAATTCTCCAAAACATGTGTTCACATATACAGTTATCATTCATCATGTTTACAAAACATATCATCCGCAGATACATACACAGATTTGTCACAAAAAAAAAACGAATCAAAATAATTCCTATCTACCCAGTGCTACATATCAGAGCCGACCGACCAAAAAGGGAAGAAGCCACGCTTCACAAAAATACCTCCAGCAATCTAATCTGCAATGCCTCATAGAGCATTAAAAGAAACAACAGAAGGGTGAGAAACGATATCATAATAACAATGCATACAAACATATATATATATATATATATATATATATATATATATATATATATATATATATATATATATATATATATATATATATATATATATATATACATAATACCCGATATACGTCTTTCGCATTCTCACCACAACTCACCTCGTCATACCGTACATCGCAATGTATTCACATTATCTATTTACAAATAGAACACCATGCATATACAATATGCGTCAACAATGTTTATATCGGTTCATAGACACACAAAACATACATATACATATATTCACACATACATGTGTCTTCAAGCATACCAATCATGCCAATCATCAACAATTCATATAAACATTTACAATTATGCTTACTCACCATACACCATGCAAGATGTCATCATGAAACTCATAGAGACCGACTCACGACTCTATGCAGATGCAAATGCGGTACCAACTCATTTCAGCAAGTTCAATTAAAGAACCAAATAACTATCGCTCACACCCCACACGGGCAAACGAGGTTCTGCAGATTCTACGCGGAATCAAAATAACCATCACAATATACGAGGTTCTGCAAATCCACCGAGGGATCAATAATTAACCATCGCTCACACCCCACAAGGGCACACGAGGTTCTGCAGATTCACCGAGGAATCAATCAACACAAGAATGCATACCATGATGCTCACATGCAACATGACTCATGACACTCTTGAAATGCACACATGTTTACAAACATACTCATGCATTCTACACATTCATCGCATGTATTCATACAAACATCATAGATTTTTAATCAAGCTAAACAATGCACATAATTGCCCAAACGGCCACAATTCATAATCTAGGATTCACACCATACGGCTACCCACAACACATCACAAACCAGCATATAAGCTATTAAATCAAAGAAGGGTCGATCGCCGCCGAAACCCCAAGTCACGAAAGCACCACGCAACAGGGAAAATTCATCCTGCTACGTTCGCTACACGCTCGCCTAGCGAGCTGCTAGCGAGCATTCGCTACCCCGTCGCCTAGCGAACTGCTAGCGAGCAAGAACAGAGGCTACAAACCTTGTTCGCTACCCCGTTCGCCACACGAACCTCCAGCGAGCTCCTCGCTACTCCCTGCGCAGCCAGCGAGGGACATAAGGATCTCACTGTCCCAAGTCTGGGACCGTTCGCTGCACGCTCGCCTAGCAAGCTGCTAGCGAGTCGTTCGCTGCGTGCTCGCCTAGCGAGCTGCTAGCGAGTCGCCTGCGAACAGCAACATTCAGTTCTGTTCTAGCACCTCCAAACTCACCAAAATCACCCGATTAAATCCAAAGTTGTTCCAGTAGCCTTAGTCTAACATATATCGTCTAACCTACATCATCTAATCACGATTCTAACCATTAAACAACGATTCCTTTCGATTAAACCAAATTCAACCTAAAATGGAAAGTGTAGAAAAACTACCAACAATCCAAAACAATCCATCAAAATCATACATGATTATACACATTGATAGAATAATAAAGTTTCAGACCCTTACCCGATCAATCGAAAGCTTTGGTGATGTTTTCTTGAAGTTCTAGGTTTTCCTCTTCTTTTCTCTCCACTTTCTCTTCTCCTCTTTCTTTCTCTTGTTTTTCTTTCTATGTTACTATATTCTTTTCTTTTCCTCTCTCATCTCATATTTCTATTTCTTTCCTCTCAAATTCTTTCCACACACTAATTAATCAATTCTCACAAAAATATCCACTTAGCATAATCACTAATGCCCAAAATACCCTCCAACCTATTTTTACCCGAAACACTCAAAATCGGTAAAAAGAGAAAATAACATAATATGTACACATAACATATTAAACACATAAATCCTATATTTAAAATAATAATCCGATCAATTAAATTAAAAGGACTCAGAATAAAGGAAATCGGAATCGGGGCGTTACAACTCTCCCCCACTTAGGAATTTTCATCCTCGAAAATATTACCTGATTCGAACAGCTCAGGATGCGACTCACGCATCTTACTCTCCAATTCCCAAGTCATATTGCCTTCCGCAGCACCTCCCCATTCTACTTTTACAAGCGAAATATCCTTGCCTCTTAGGTTCTTAACTTCGCGATCCAAAATCATAACCGGTAAAACCTCAACCGTAAGATTATCTCTTACCTCCACTTCATCCATAGGAGTCACATGTGACGGATCTGGAACATACTTCCGAAGTTGTGAAACATGGAACACATCATGCAAATTCGAAAGACTCGGAGGCAACGCCACACGATAAGCCACCGCACCAACTCGTGCAATAATTTGATACGGACCAATAAAACGAGAAGTCAACTTCTTCGACTTCAAAGCACGACCCACACCCGTAACCGGTGTAACTCTCAAAAACACATGGTCACCTTCTTGAAATTCAAGATCCTTCCTTCTCTTGTCATGATAACTCTTTTGCCTATTCTGAGAAGCTTTCATCTTTTCCCGAATAAACTTCACCTTCTCCGTCGGTTGGTGTACCATCTCCGGTCCAACTACCGATCTCTCTCCGGTTTTATGCCAACACAAAGGTGTTCGACATCTCCGACCATACAAAGCCTCAAAGGGTGCCATACCAATACTTGCATGAAAACTGTTGTTGTAAGTGAACTCGATCAATGCTAGAAAGCTATCCCAAACACCACCTTGCTCGAGCACACAAGCATGCAACAAGTCCTCCAACGATTGAATCGTCCTCTCAGTTTGGCCATCCGTCTGCGGATGATACGCCGAACTCAATCTCAACTTAGAACCTAAAGCCTTTTGCAAACCTTCCCAAAATCTCGAAGTAAATCTAGGATCTCTATCCGACACGATACTTTTGGGAACTCCATGCAACTTCACAATCACCCGAACATAAATCTCGGCTAACTTTTCCAAAGGATAACTAATATCAATCGGAATAAAGTGAGCAGATTTAGTAAGCCTATCAACGATCACCCAAATAGCATTGTGACCTCTTTGCGTATTTGGTAAACCCGTAACAAAATCCATTGATATAATATCCCATTTCCATTCCGGAATATCCAACGGTTGCATCAAACCGCTAGGCTTCTGATGTTCCACCTTAAACTTCTGGCAAGTCAAACACGAATACACAAACCGAGCTACATCCCTCTTCAATCCGGACCACCAAAAGATTTTCTTCAAATCTTGATACATCTTATTTGCACCCGGATGAATACTCAATTTACTCCGGTGTCCTTCCTCCAATATCATCTTTCTCAAATCCACATCGTCGGGAATACAAATACGACCACGGAATCTCAAAACTCCAAAATTATCAACTTTAAAGTCCTCATTCTCATTCATCATCAAATCCACAAATTTCAAATCCAACTTTTGCTTTTCACGAACGGTAGCTAGAAAATCATTCGTAACATACAACATACCAAGTTTCACACTTCTCGGCGTCATTTCACAAACCAAACTCAAATCTCTAAAACTCTCCAAAAGTTCCCATTCTCTTACCATCAATGTAGACATATGCACTAACTTCCGACTCAAAGCATCGGCTACAACATTTGCCTTACCCGGATGGTAATTCAAACCAAAGTCATAATCCTTCAAAAACTCTAACCACCTCCTTTGCCTCATATTCAATTCCTTTTGTTCAAATAAATACTTCAAACTCTTGTGGTCGCTAAAAACTTCAAATCTCGCACCATAGAGATAATGCCTCCAAATTTTCAAAACAAAGACCACGACCGCCAATTCCAAATCATGCGTGGGATAATTCTTCTCATGCACTCTTAATTGCCTTGAAGCATAAGCCACAACTTTACCGTCTTGCATCAAAACACCACCCAAACCGGACAAAGAAGCATCACAATAAACCACAAACGATTCCGTCGGATTTGGCAAAATCAAAACCGACGCCGTTGTCAACCGTCTCTTAAGTTCAACAAAACTCTTCTCACAATTAATGTCCCAAACAAAAGTCTTTCCCTTACAAGTCAACTGAGTCAACGGAAGTGCCAACTTCGAAAATCCCTCAATAAACCTCCGATAATAACCGGCCAAGCCCAAAAAGCTTCGGATCTCCGTAACCGACTTAGGAGCCTCTCATTGCATCACCGCATCAATCTTGGACGGATCAACACAAATACTATTACCAGAAATAACATGCCCAAGAAAACTCACTTCCGATAACCAAAACTCGCACTTGGATAACTTAGCATACAATTGCTTCTCCTTAAAAACTTGTAACACAACCCGCAAATGCTCTTCATGCTCTTCTTGGGACTTAGAGTAAATCAAAATGTCGTCAATAAACACAACTACGAAACGATCCAACTGCTCATGAAAGATACGATTCATATATTCCATAAACACACCCGGCGCATTAGAAACTCCGAATGGCATCACAGAAAATTCATAATGACCATACCGTGTCCTAAAAGCCGTCTTTTGAATATCTTCTCCTTTAACACGAATCTGGTGATAACCTGACCTCAAATCAATCTTACTAAAAACACGAGCACCAACCAATTGGTCCATCAAATCATCAATTCTAGGAAGCGGATACTTATTCTTAATGGTCACCTTGTTCAACTGCCGATAATCAATACACAACCGCATGCTCCCATATTTCTTCTTTACCAACAATATCAGCGCACCCCAAGGAGAAACACTCGGCCTAACAAATCTCTTTTCCAATAAATCATTCAATTGTCTCTTCAACTCTACCAACTCCGATGCCGACATACGATACGGTGCCATCGAAATCGGTCTAGTACCGGGAACTAGATCAATCGAAAACTCAACTTCCCTTTCTGGCGGTACATCCGTAATGTCCTCCGGAAATACTTCTGGAAAGTCACATACCACTGGAACCAAATCCAATTCAACCTTATTCTCTACCGACAGTGACGCAAACAAACAGAACACTTGAGCTTCATCCGCCAAAAGTTTCTTCAACTCTTTAGTGGATAGAAAACTCTCTTCCTCCTCATCTCCCAAAGATGGAAACCTCACCAACTTGTGATAACAATCAATACGAACTCTATTGTATTGCAACCAATTCATACCCAAAATCACATCTAATCCTTCTAATGGCAAACACACCAAGTCCATAATAAAGTCCTTACCATACATGGTCAAGGGACAACTCAAACATACCGAAGACATAGTTACCAACCCCGAAGCGGGCGTCTCAATAACCATATCACCACCACAAGAAGAAAAACACAAATCGAAACGCTTAGCGCACTCGAAAGAAATAAACGAATGAGTCGCTCCGGTATCGATAATAGCAACTAAGGGCATATTATTAATAAATCATGTACCTTTAATCAACCGATCTGCATTAGTAGTGTCTGCGCCCGCTAACGCAAATACCTTCCCGCTTGACAGAGCTTGCTTTGCCTTAGTACACTTCGTACTAATATGACCAACCTCCCCACAGTTAAAACACTTAATCACATTCCTTCTACATTCAGTTGTAGCATGACCGAGACCACCACAGTTAGCACACTTTTCCCCAGCCTTCTTACACTCAAAAGATTTGTGCCCCTCTTCGCCGCACCTATAGCACTTAACGGGACCAGAACTTCCTCCTCTGGATTTCTTGACAAAGTGTTCCCTATGCTTGCCATTATCAGCAGGCGTCACATAAGGCCCACTCCTTACTGGTTTCTTCCCTCGCTTCTCATTCAAACTCCTATAGTGAGTAGAACGAGCTCTACTATCTTCTTCGAAAATTCTACAGCATTCGGTTAAGTCCGAAAATCTTCGAATCCTCTGATATCCCACAGCTTGCTTGATCTCCGGGCGCAAGCCGTTCTCGTACTTAATACACTTGGAAAATTCCGCCGTCACCGCATCATAGTGAGGATGGAATTTCACCAACTCCGTAAACTTAGCCGTGTAGTCAACCACTGACATGTTCCCTTGTTTCAATTCTAGAAACTCCATTTCCTTCTTTCCCTTCACACTCTCCGGATAATACTTCCTCAAAAATTCAGTGCGGAACAACTCCCAAGTTATTTCCTCATCATCAACTTCAAGAATTTGTCTTATGCCGACCCACCAGTCATCGGCTTCTTCTCTCAGCATGTGAGACCCAAGTCTCACCTTGTTCCCCTCGGCGCAATTCATTACTCTGAAGATCCTCTCGACCTCCTTCAGCCAAATCTGAGCACCGTCCGGATCAAACCTTCCTTTGAACACTGGCGGCTGATTCTTTCTAAACTCATCGTTAGAATTCACATTCGGCGCGCCCTGCACCGCTCGAGCCATAGCCTCCAATGCCGCAGCCATAGCGTTGTCATTACGACCAGCCATATTCTGATTATTCCCAAAAATAACAACAAGGTCAAACAACCGTTCAACCAACAAAACAGCGAGACAGATACAACTGACTCAACACTGGCTCTGATACCACTTAATGTAACACCCCCTTTCTATACCCCCAAAATAAACAATTAATTCATTTAGGCACAAATTTAAAATTTCATCAGAGTACATTTGCCACGTGGCATAAAAGGGAAATATCACATTCTCATAAAAAAAATTCCAACACATACAACACCTGCTTAAACGGATATGCAACAACAGGGTAGCACCCACAAGAAATATTTAGAACAAGGCGGAAATATCCAAATATTCCATAATTCTCCAAAACATGTGTTCACATATACAGTTATCATTCATCATGTTTACAAAACATATCATCCACAAATACATACACAGATTTATCACAAAAAAAAAACGAATCAAAATAATTCCTATCTACCCGGTGCTACATATCAGAGCCGACTGACCAAAAAGGGAAGAAGCCACGCTTCACAAAAATACCTCCAGCAATCTAATCTGCAATGCCTCATAGAGCACTAAAAGAAACAACAGAAGGGTGAGAAACGATATCATAATAACAATGCATACAAACATATATATATATATACATAATACCCGATATACGTCTTTCGCATTCTCACCGCAACTCACCTCGTCATACCGTACATTGCAATGTATTCACATTATCTATTTACAAATAGAACACCATGCATATACAATATGCGTCAACAATATTTATATCGGTTCATAGACACACAAAACATACATATACATATATTCACACATACATGTGTCTTCAAGCATACCAATCATGCCAATCATCAACAATTCATATAAACATTTACAATTATGCTTACTCACCATACACCATGCAAGATGTCATCATGCAACTCATAGAGACCGACTTACGACTCTATGCAGATGCAAATGCGGTACCGACTCATTTCAGCAGGTTCAATTGAAGAACCAAATAACCATCGCTCACACCCCACATGGGCACACAAGGTTCTACAGATTCTACGCGGAATCTAAATAACCATCGTAACATACGAGGTTCTGCAAATCCACCGAGGGATCAATAATTAACCACCGCTCACACCCCACAAGGGCACACGAGGTTCTGCAGATTCACCGAGGAATCAATCGACACAAGAATGCATACCATGATGCTCACATGCAACATGACTCATGACACTCTTGAAATGCACACATGTTTACAAACATACTCATGCATTCTACACATTCATCGCATGTATTCATACAAACATCATAGATTTTTAATCAAGCTAAACAATGCACATAATTGCCCAAACGGCCACAATTTATAATCTAGGATTCACGCCATACGGCTACCCACAGCACATCACAAACTAGCATATAAGCTATTAAATCAAAGAAGGGTCGATCGCCACCGAAACCCCAAGTCATGACAGCACCATGCAACAGGGAAAATTCATCCTGCTACGTTCGCTACACGCTCGCCTAGCGAGCTGCTAGCCAGCATTCGCTACCCCGTCGCCTAGCGAACTGCTAGCGAGCAAGAATAGAGGCTACAAACCTCGTTCGCTACCCCGTTCGCCACAGCGAACCTCCAGCGAGCTCCTCGCTACTCCCTGCGTAGCCAGCGAGGGACATCAGGATCTCACTGTCCCAAGTTTGGGACCGTTCGCTGCACGCTCGCCTAGCGAGCTGCTAGCGAGTCGTTCGCTGCGTGCTCGCCTAGCGAGCTGCTAGCGAGTCGCCTGCGAACAGCAACATTCAGTTCTGTTCTAGCACCTCCAAACTCACCAAAATCACCCGATTAAATCCAAAGTTGTTCCAGTAGCCTTAGTCTAACATATATCGTCTAACCTACATCATCTAATCACGATTCTAACCGTTAAACAACGATTCCTTTCGATTAAATAAAATTCAACCTAAAATGGAAAGTGTAGAAAAACTACCAACAATCCAAAACAATCCATCAAAATCATACATGATGATACACATTGATAGAATAATAAAGTTTCACACCCTTACCCGATCAATCGAAAGCTTTGGTGATGTTTTCTTGAAGTTCTAGGTTTTCCTCTTCTTTTCTCTCCACTTTCTCTTCTCCTCTTTCTTTCTCTTGTTTTTCTTTCTATGTTACTATATTCTTTTCTTTTCCTCTCTCATCTCATATTTCTATTTCTTTCCTCTCAAATTCTTTCCACACACTAATTAATCAATTCTCACAAAAATATCCACTTAGCATAATCACTAATGCCCAAAATACCCTCCAACCTATTTTTACCCGAAACACTCAAAATCGGTAAAAAGAGAAAATAGCATAATATGTACACATAACATATTAAACACATAAATCCTATATTTAAAACAATAATCCGATCAATTAAATTAAAAGGACTCAGAATAAAGGAAATCGGAATCGGGGCGTTACATAACCGACTCCCGAACCCAGACAACGGTTGCGACGACCTTGTCTTACCCTTTTTCGTCAAGTTTTTCTGATCGTTTCCTTTCCCGCTTCGAGGGATAAATAACGAAAGGTGGCGACTCTTCTGTTTTGCCGGCACCTTATTTTCGCGAAAGCGACAACTGGCGACTCTGCTGGGGACTTGATAGTTTCCTGGGATCCAACGTCCCGTATGCGAGTCAGTTTGGGGATCCGATGTCCCCTGCGAGAGTCAATCCTAGCGCTTGTATGATTACTTTTTGGGTTGTGTTTATTTACCGCATTTTATTTCCCGCACTTTATTTTCAGTATGATATGATTATCTGTGCTGTTGTGGGAGGGGCATTCTGATGAGTGAGAAGCCAGACCCAGGCTTGAGTGAACATAGCATTAGTTGTGGAAATTAGTGGGCGCGTGCTTGCTTTGCAGGCACTAATGTCTCATGAAATCCACGCTCAGACGAGGTTCTCCCGGTTGGCTTCTCTTTCAACCCTTTGGGTTGAGACGGTTGCTGGTTTGGAGGATTGTCGACTCTGGGGACCGATCATTTGTGATTCAGCCGAGTGAGGCCGCTTCATGAGCTGGTGATGCCACACCTTCTGGGTATCGTATCACCCCTCTTGAATGTCTGTGACGCTGATGAACGCATAGGATGCCGAACTTGAGTCAGTTTAGGTCCATACCTGTGAGCAGGGTTGGGTTTATTGCAGGAAACTTTGACCTTCAGACCACCTGGTTTTCTTGATAGTGGATCAGTTTTGTTGGGATCTGAGGTTCTCACCTGCAGATATATGATTTGTTCTTGATAGAGCAGACTGGGATCAGAGGATCTTATCATCAGATGTGTATTTGTTCTTGACAGAGCAGGTTTATGACTGGGGTCTGAGGATCTCATTATCAGATGTTTGTTCTCAATAGAGCAAAGTTTTGGTTATCAGTTGTTTGTTCTTGACAGAGCAGATTTTTGGTCCTGTATCAGAGGTCCTTATTATCTGATGTTTGTTCTTGATAGAGCAGAGTTTTATTATCAGATGTTTGTTCTTGATAGAGCAGAGTTTTGTCCCTTTATCAGAGGTCCTTATTATCAGATGTTTGTTCTTGACAGAGCAGAATTATGGTCCTATGGCCCTATCAGATGGTTGTTCTTGACAGAGCAGATTTGTGGTCCGATACCAGGGTTTTCTTCTTATCAGATATAGTGGTTGTTCTTGATAGAGCAGCATCATGGTTTTGTTGATACAGAATCTCCACAACACAATTGCCTTGATCTCCTGCTGCATGATTGCATTTTACATTATTTTGCATACTCATTTGCATTTCATTAACGTGTGTCTGTGTTGCAGGTATTGTTTTCCCCGATCCAGGATTTCTTGCCTCCTATTGTATTGTTATGGGTTCTCTGAGGAAGACCGTGGCTTACAAGTTCCCTGCCCCTGATGTGGTTCGGCTGACCGGTTTGATAGGTTTAGCAGATGATTTTGTGAGGGATGAGTTCAGAAAATCTTACCGTAAATTGCTCAGTTTGGTTCGTAAACCTTCTGTGGTCGAGTTGAATGGGTTGCACGCTCTGCTGCAGTTCTACGACCCTCCGTTGAGATGTTTCACTTTCCAGGATTTTGTTTTCGCACCCACGCTAGAGGAATATGCTGATTTGTTAGGTGTGCCTATCAAGAGGCAGATGCCTTTTGTTCATATGGATGCTGAGCCTGATCTGGCTGGTTTAGCTCATTCACTTCATCTGGATGCCTCCGAGTTGGTATTGTCTAGTTGGAACAAGGTTCCTGGTTTCTCCTTGCAGTTTTTAGTGGGAAAGGCTCAGCAGTGCGCCAAAGACGGATGTTGGGTCGCGTTCAATGCCATCCTCGCTCTGTGCATATATGACATCATTTTGTTCCCTAATATGCCCGATTTTGTAGACTTCGATGCATTTCATATCTTCGCATCCGGGAATCCAGTCCCTACCTTAATAGGAGATGTCTACCATTCCATCCACTACAAAAATGAGAACATGAGGGGCAAGAATGTCTCATGTTGTGTGCCATTGCTTTATAAATGGCTTGATAGTCATCTACCCAAGAGGGGTCCCTTTGTTTCGTCTACAGCCACAGCTGAGTGGTCCGAGCGTGTGATGAGTTTATCTGCAGAGGATATTGACTGGTTCGACAGAGATAGGTTGGGTACCGAGATTATCTTCAGCTGCAGCGGGTTTCCAAACGTGCCTTTGATAGGCAGGAAGGGCTGTATAAACTACAATCCGTTTTTGCTGGTCCGACAGTTCGCGTATGCTTTGAGAGCTCCGCCGAAGGATGAAGAGGTACAAGAATCTCTGTACCTCACTGGTCTTCTAGAGGGGGATCTGTTGTCCAAGCTTCAGCGCGCTTGGAGTGGCATCAGTAAGCGAGGAAAACCACTGCTGGGGAGAAGTAACAATCAAGCCTACCCTCCGTATATGACTTGGATCTGAGCCAGAGCAGGTGCTATAGGGATACTGTTTCCTCATGCCAAGCCAGAAAGCCCTCCAATGATTGAAGAGCCTACTACTGTGCCCATTCAGCAACATAATCGGGTGTTAGCTGAGAGAGATGAATTGAAGCGGGAAAACGAGGAACTGGAGAAAGAATTGGCTCAGCTCCGAAGCGAGAGGAACGAAGCCGTTCATTCTTTCAAAAGGCAAACAGAGCTGGTGAACCGGATGGGGACAGACCTGACTAAGCAGATAGGCGAGCGTGAACGCATGGGTCAAGACTTCAAAGCTGTCAACGACGTACTGGCTATGAAGAAGCAGCACTTGGACGAAGCGTATCGGAGGATATCCAAGTTCAACCAGCACTGGAAGGCTTCCCTGGCCACCAGGAAAGAGAGGGAGGATAAGCTGATGCTACAGATCTCCAAGCTGGAAGCCCAGGTGAAGGATAGTGAGAGGAGGTTTGATGAAGAAACCGCTTGCAGATACGCCGCCGAAGGCCAGCTCAACAGGGCTCTCGCTAACCTGAAGGAGCGCAAACTGACGTTTGAGTCCAAGAAACGGAAGCTAGAAGATTGCTTCGGCGAAGGAGCATGGGAAGGTTCGGTCGAAGGACTTCGGTACACCATTGTGCAGAGGGAATTACTCGTCGAGGGGTTGCTCACTCTGTCTGATCATCCAGAAACGAAGCTGTTGTTAGAAGAGTATCGCGCTCGTGGCCGTACTTGACTATTTGTATTCCTTTTGTTTTGATCATTGTTGTATGTTGACCATCACCAGGCTTGTTGGCTGAGGTCACGCTGTTGATTCATCTTGTACTCGCTGATGTTGTGTACTACCTTGATGGGCTTTCTTTATATATGAGATTGATATTTCCATGATTGGACTCAGACTTCTTCTTATTATCAGCACTGGCACTCAGGCACTAGGATCGGGGGAGATCTCCCTAATGCACAGACACACGTTTGCATTTGCATGAAGCATTTGCATAACGGGCACTTTGTCGTTTTTCCTAACCCTTTTGTGTTTTACAGGTTTCAGGTTGTTTCAGGTTGTTTTAGGTGGTTCCAGGATTGATCAGAGACCTATTCACCGCTATCCGACCAGAGCTAATCAAACCAGGATCATGGAGCAAGTGTAAACTGATGTTCAGGAACTCCGCGAAAGAATGGATCGCTTCATGGAGCTCATGCAAGCGGTCGCCAGTGGCCAGGATCAGCTCAGAACCTTGGTTCAGCCTCTGATTTTAAGGGTTGATAGCAGTGGTGTACTTCACGGTGGGACTGTTCCTACTCCTCCACCAGTTGAAACTCCGCAGAATGGTGTTCCCGTGACCGGGGGCAACGGCGGTGCCAACGGCAATGTGATGGCCAACATCGGACTCAATACGACTGGCGTCGGTAATGGAAGTCTGGGAGCTAATGTCAATGTCGGGCTAGGCAACGGCAATGCAGGTGTCAGGAATCTGTTTGGGCCTCAGCCATGGCTAGAGGATCGTCAGGACGATATGTTCTCTCAGAGAGGTGCTGAAGGGGAGCTGAATGCTGAAGCACGGCTTAGGTTCAAGGCACTTGAAGATAAGATGAGAGATATCGAGAATCAGAATACTTTGGGCGTTGATATGTCTAAGTTGGGACTAATTGCTGATTTCAAGGTGCCTCCCAAGTTCAAGGTACCTGACTTTGAAAAGTATAAGGGCACCACTTGCCCTCGTGTCCACCTGAGATCGTACTATAGAAAAATGTCTGCTCATTTCGAGGACGAGAAGTTGCTGATGCACTTCTTTCAAGACAGTCTTTCCGGGCCATCCCTCGAATGGTACATGAGTTTGGAGCCTACTAGTGTGCGCACATGGAAGGATCTTGCTGAAGCATTTGTGCACCACTACCAATACAATAGCGACTTGGCCCCGAACCGAGTCCAGCTGCAGAATTTGTCGCAGAGGAACAATGAAGGGTTTAAGGAATACGCCTAGCGGTGGTGTGAATTGGCAGCTAGGGTTCAGTCGCCGATGGTTGAACGTGAGCTCGTGCAGATGTTCGTAGCCACCCTCCCAGGGGTTTACTATGAGAAGTTGGTCAGCGGTATGTCTGGGACGTTCTCAGATCTCATTATCACGGGTGAGCACGTCGAAAACGGGATCAAGATCGGGAAAATTCAAGGTGATTCGTCCTCAGCTGGAGGCGGAAAGAAACCTTATAGTGGCAAAAGACGAGAAGCAGAAGCGAGCGCTGTGACCAATGCTCGAAGGAAGGGTAAAGGTCCTCACCAGCAGGTGGCCAGTATAACTATCCCGGCAGTTCAACAGCCACAGCAGCAACCGAATCAACAGGGATATAGAAAGTACCAGAATCGGGCACCTTTGGCGAACCGTCACCTCGAGACACCGCCCATGTCGTACGTGTAACTCTTGCAGACTTTGCTTCAGCTACAGTTGATCCAGAAGAGAACGCTGGCTCCCTTGACAGGGGCACCTCCGCCAGGGTACGACGCGAATGCCACTTCTGAGTTCCACTAAGGGGCACCAGGCCACACAGTAGAGAACTGCAAAGCCTTCAAGCATAAGGTGCAGGACATGGTGGATGCCAAGATCATCAACTTCTCCGATAATGTGCCAAATGTCACGAAGAATCCTATGCTGAATCATAGGGGAGGCGGAGTGAACGCCATTATCGAAGACGAGAGTTCGGATTTGTTGACTGACGTCAGAGATCTGATGGAAAGAGGGTTCTTTCCAGGTTGCGGAGAGCTATGTATGGACTGTGCCACACGTTCTGATGGATGTGAGCAGTTAGTAGAAGGAATTCAAAGTCTGATGACTGAAGGGATTCTGCAGTTTAGCTGAAGGGCTGAATATAGATCAGGAGAGGTAGTGCTGAAGCAAGCTGATGAGGTCGCCACCATCACCATCCCTCACCGAATGATAACTATTTCTGCGCCCAGACCGCCCATAATTACCATCACCAAAGCTGGGCCAATACCCTTCGAGAGCACTAATGCTGTCCCATGGCATTATGGGGCTGAAGTCTACTGCAACGGACAGAGGTTGGAGCTAGAACCGTTTGGGTCGACGGCGGAGAACCTTGCGGGAATCAGTGGTATTACTCGCAGCAGAAGAGTGTTTGCACCACTAGAGGTCGTGGCGGATAAAGCGGTCAGAGCTGATGCGGCCGATAAAGGTAAAAGTAAAGTCGTTGAAGAGATCCCACGTGGGGTGGAAAAAGACTTGCTTGTTAAAGATGTCGAGGAGTTTATGCGGTTGATTAAAAAGAGTGACTACAAGATTGTAGACCATCTCCATCAGACGCCCTCGAAGATTTCCATTCTGAACTTGTTGCTGTGTTCTGAAGCACACCGCAAAGCGCTGCTGAAGGTGTTGAACGCCGCATATGTACCGCAGGAAATATCGGTAAATCAGCTAGAAGAGGTCGTAGCCCACGTAAATGCCGGAAATGGGCTAGGTTTCACTGACCTAGAGCTGACGCCAAAAGGGAGGAATCACAATAGCGCTCTGCACATCTCGATAGAGTGTAGGGGCACGATCATGTCGCACGTGTTGGTGGACACGGGTTCGTCACTTAATGTTCTTCCGAAGAAGGCATTGATGAAGTTGGATACTCGTGGAGTGATTTGCACACCCAGTGATCTGGTTGTGAAAGCATTCGATGGGACTAAACGCCATGTTTTCAGGGAGGTGACCCTGCCAATCCAAGTCGGGCCGGAAACGTTCGACGCGGTCTTTTATATTATGGACATCATGCCTGCCTACAACTGTCTCTTGGGCCGGCCGTGGATCAATGCTGCTGGTGCCGTGACCTCCACGTTGCACCAAAAGCTCAAATATGCTATCGGAGGTAGCATCGTGACCGTTTGTGGCAAGGAAGACATAATAGTGATCCATTTGTCGTCCTTCAAGTATGTGGAGATGGATGGTGAAATCCATGAGACTCTATGCCAAGCGTTCGAAGCTGTCAAAGTGAAGGACGTAGCTCCTGTAGTCACGGAAAAGCCAGAGATGACTCTCTCCTCATTCAAGGAAGCTCGGGCCATTGTCCAAGCCGGATCTACCCCAGGCTGGGGGCGAATTCTGGAGATACCTAACAAGCAAGATAAATTTGGGTTGGGGTATTCTCCTGGAGCTGAAGCTTCTTCTTCTTCTAGCAGTGCGTCTCGAGGTAAAGGGCCGATCCAGTTTACCAGTGACGGAGTGATTTTCGAAAGCATCCACACGGTGTCTGAAGACAGCGGAGATAGCGACTGTGACCTCGACTCTTGGATTCAGCCAAGCAAGCCAGGCGAGGGCCTCAACAATTGGTCCGTCAAGGATATCATCCAGATGACAAGCGAAGAGTAATGATTTACTTTTTCCAATCATTGTACAACCATATGTCCTACCCAGGGCATAGTGGTTTTATTGTCAGGGCTTTGTTGGATTATGTACATGCATTTTGTTAATAAATCAAAGGCGTTTTATTCGTATTCAAATATTGTGATCTCTGTTATTCCTGTTTTATATTTGTTTTGAAAAACAGTAAAATGGCAATGGGGTTTGTGCTAACTTGCACATCTTTGTTTTAAGCTTAACCCTTGTTATTGCAGGATCCACATAACAGATGACATCGACTCTGGACCCTCTACGGCTCACTTCGACTTCGATTTCCCGATCTATCAAGCCGAAGAAGAGATTGATGAGGACGAAGACCTTCCTGAAGAGTTGGCCCGCTTGTTGAAACAAGAGGAGAAAGTTATTCTGCCTCATGAAGAGGAAATCGAGATCGTGAATCTGGGTTCTGAAGAACTCATCAGAAACGTCAGGATAGGGGCTGCATTGTAGAGGGATGTCAAGCAGAGATTGGTCGAGATGCTAAGAGAGTATAGTGACGTCTTTGCTTGGTCATACGAGGATATGCCCAGACTTGATACTGACATCGTGGTCCACCACTTGCCGCTGCGAGAAGATTGTCCTCCCGTTAAGCAGAAGCTTAGGAGGACGAGACCAGATATGGCCATTAAGATCAAAGAAGCAGTGCAGAAACAACTTGATGCTGGCTTCTTAGCGGTCACTACTTACCCTCCGTGGGTCGCCAACTTAGTGCCTGTACCGAAGAAGGACGGTAAGGTACGCATGTGCGTCGATTATCGGGATTTGAATAGGGCGAGCCCTAAAGATGATTTCCCGCTGCCTCATATCGATGTGTTGGTCGACAACACAGCCCAGTTCTCTGTGTTTTCGTTCATGGATGGCTTCTCCGGTTACAACCAGATCAAGATGGTGCCGGAGGACATGGAGAAAATGACGTTTATCACTCCCTGGGGAACATTTTGCTACAAGGTAATGCCTTTCGGTCTGAAGAACGCAGGGGCCACTTACCAACGAGCTATGGTTACTTTGTTTCATGACATGATTCATCATGAGATTGAAGTCTATGTTGATGACATGATTGTGAAGTCCCAAACGGAGGAGGGACATCTGGTCAATTTGCTGAAGCTTTTTGAGAGGCTTAGGAAGTTCAGGTTGAGGCTGAATCCTAACAAGTATACTTTCGGAGTACGGTCCGGAAAGTTACTGGGGTTTATCGTGAGCGAAAGAGGCATCGAGGTCGATCCTGCGAAGATAAAAGTCATACAAGAAATGCCAGTGCCAAAAACAGAAAAAGAAGTTCGTGGTTTCTTGGGCAGAATAAACTACATTGCAAGGTTTATCTCTCAGCTCACGGCCACGTGTGAACCGATGTTCAAGCTTTTAAAGAAAGATCAGGCGATTATCTGGAACGAGGATTGCCAGAAGGCATTCGACAAGATAAAGCAGTATCTCCAAGAACCTCCAATCTTGATACCCCCAGTGGCTGGACGGCCACTAATCATGTACTTGACAGTTCTTGAGAATAGTCTGGGGTGTGTTCTCGGTCAGCACGACGAGACGGGCAGAAAGGAGCATGTCATTTACTACTTGAGTAAAAAGTTCACAGACTGTGAATCTCGCTACTCGATGCTGGAGAAGACGTGTTGTGCACTAGCCTGGGCTGCCAAACGTTTACGACAGTACATGCTCAATCACACCACCATGCTAATTTCGAAGATGGATCCGATCAAGTACGTCTTCGAGAGGCAGGCTCTTTCGGGCAGGATTGCCAGATGGCAAATGGTGTTGACGGAATATGATATTCAATACGTGTCCCAGAAGGCCATCAAGGGAAGCGTATTGTCTGATTACCTTGCCGAACAGCCGATCAAGGATTATCAGCCGATGAAATTTGAATTCCCTGATGAGGATATCATGTTTCTCAAAGCGAAGGATTGCGATGAACCGTTGCCCGACGAGGGGCCAGATAGGAAATCCCAGTGGAAATTGATATTTGACGGGGCGGTTAATTCTTACGGAAGTGGCATTGGGGCGGTCATCACGACTCCCCACGGATCCCACATCTCGTTTACTGCGAGACTGACGTTTCCAGTCACCAATAACGAGGCGGAGTACGAAGCATGCATCATGGGTCTAGAAGAGGCAATTGATTTGAGAATCAAGAACCTAGATGTATATGGTGACTCGGCGCTTGTGATCAACCAGATTAAAGGGGAGTGGGAGACTCGTCAATCGAATTTGGTGCCGTACATGAACTATGCCAGAAGGCTACTTCCGTTCTTTGATCGAGTGGAACTCCATCATGTGCCCAGGGCAGAAAATCAGATGGCTGATGCCTTAGCCACGTTGGCTTCGATGTATAAAGTCAATTTTTGGAATGAGGCTCCAAGAATTGTCCTTTCTCGTCTTGATAGACCTGCATTTGTCTTTACGATCGAGGAAGCCGCCGACGGCCAGCCATGGTTCCATGACATCCAGACTTTCCTTATGACTAAGGAGTATCCTGCGGGTGCGTCAACCCAGGATAAGAAGACTCTGAGGAGCCTCTCTGGAAATTTTTATCTCAATCCTGATGGAGTGTTGTATAAGAGAAACCATGATCTCGTGCTACTCAGATGTGTAGATGAGAAAGAGGCGAGTATGCTCATGGAAGAAGTCCATGAAGGCACATTTGGTACGCACGCCGACGGGCATGCTATGACAAGAAAGATCCTGAGAGCAGGATATTACTGGCTGACGATGGAATCAGATTGCTTTAAATTCGCGAAGAGGTGTCATAAATGCCAGATTTATGCTGATAAAGTTCATGTGCCGCCGTGCCCGTTAAATGTCATGTCCTCCCCTTGGCCGTTCTCCATGTGGGGCATCGACATGATAGGCAAGATCGAGCCCACTGCATCTAACGGTCATCGCTTCATTCTAGTAGCTATCGACTACTTCACCAAGTGGGTGGAGGCAGCCTCATATGCTAATGTGACCAAGCAGGTGGTGGCTAAATTCATAAAGAGGGACATCATCTGTCGTTACGGAATTCCCGAGCGGATCATTACTGATAATGGTTCGAATCTGAATAACAAGATGATGAAGGAGCTGTGCCAGAGTTTCAAGATTGAACACCACAACTCATCTCCTTACCGGCCGAAGATGAATGGCGCCGTTGAAGCGGCCAATAAGAACATAAAGAAGATTGTTCAGAAGATGGTTGTGACCTACAAAGATTGGCACGAGATGCTGCCATTTGCATTGCACGGTTATCGTACGATGGTACATACGTCAACCGGGGCAACTCCTTTCTCCTTGGTGTACGGTATGGAAGCTGTCCTACCGTTAGAAGTGGAGATCCCTTCTTTGCGAGTTTTGGTTGATGTGAAACTCGACGAGGCAGAATGGATTAAGAACCGACTGAACCAACTTAGCCTGATGGACGAGAAGAGGTTAGCATCGATTGCATATGGTCTTCTGTACCAAAGCCGAATGAAGAAAGCTTATGATAAGAAGGTGTGTCCTAGAAGCTTTCAGACGGGTGATCTCGTCCTGAAGAAGATTCTTCCTCCACACTCCGATCACCGGGGCAAGTGGACTCCGAATTACGAAGGTCCGTACGTCGTCAGCAAGGTCTTCTCGGGAGGAGCTTTGTTGTTATCCACGATGGATGGTGAAGATTTTGCATCCCCGGTGAACGCGGACGTAGCTAAAAAATACTTTGCTTGAAAGCGACCCGCTGGACAGTAAAAAGAGAGTCCAGGCAAAAGTGGGGCATCCCGGCGAACCATAAAAAAGGAAAAAGGTTCGGGCAAAAATTAGGGATATAAATTGAAAAAAATGTACACCCGCAAAGTCGAAAACCCGGATGGGCGACTTTGGCAAAAAAGGGTATCCCGGTGAACTGAAAACCCGCAAAGGGCGGTTCATGAAAAGTTAGGGATTTGAAAAAGCAAATGACTGCGTTTCGCGTGTGGACTTTCTTTGTTTAGTGGTTTGGAAGACCTGAGGGTCGTTTATCTGAATCAATCTCTTCTGAAGCTGAAGCGTCGGAGAAGTATCGAAGTCGAGTGCGCCATAGAGGGATCAACTCATGGTGTTCGTCTATGCCTCGTTGCTGACATTTATATATACTGATGTATATTTATGTTTTATTCTTGCGTGGCTTCCTCATTCCAGGAGCTTGCATCCGTTGTAAAACATTTTTACCCATTCAGGGGTTCGTTATCAATAAAATGTATACTATTCAGCAATTCTGTTTGTCTGTTTAGCATTTATCTGTTTTGTTTGCGAAAAGAACGCCGATGTTTTTAATAAAATGCGCATACATAAACTTACTGGCCTAGGCCACTGATTGTTGAAATAATGAATTACTTAAACATTGTCATGAGATGATAACCTTGATAGGTCCCTTTGAGAAGGGTATCTTGTCTGTTTGTTTGTGTTGTTACAGGTGTAGCATATTCAGACAGTGCACCGTGCGCATCCCCAAGCAGGATGATTCCTCCTTCTCCAGCAAAGTTCAGCAGTCTCTCCCCGCAGAGTCTGAGTGTGAGATCATGAGCATTGATATGTCTCCCCAGGCAGAGAAGATTCTTTCCCCAATCAGATGCATCCTGAAGGAACGTCATCTCCTCAGCTGAGTCATTCACTGAAGTGTGCAGCAGTTGATAGCTCAAGACTGAAGTCCCCAGCGGAATTGAGATTCCCTACAGAGTCGTACTCTCCCCCGAAGCCGGATGATTCCTTCTTCCCCAGCGGAATTGAGATTCCCCACAGAGTCGTACTCTCCTCCGAAGCCGGATAATTCCTTCTTCCCCAGCGGAATTGAGATTCCCCACAGAGTCGTGCTCTCCCCCGAAGCCGGATAATTCCTTCTTCCCCAGCGGAATTGAGATTCCCCACAGAGTCGTACTCTCCCCAGCAAGCAGAATGATTTCTTCTTCCTCAGCCGAGTTTGCAGATCCCCAAGAGAGTCGAGTCCTTGGAAGCCGCTCATGCCATGATTGGTTTTCCCCAATGGAATGTCGAATAGCTGATGCCATATTCCCCCACCAGAGTCGTTATCTCCGAGGAAGTAGTCGTGAAGGCCGTGCAGTTTATTCCCGCGATTGACATCACTTTCCCTTAGCAGGTCCAGGTTCTCGTAGAGCTTCATTCCCCTGCAGCAGTCAACTTAAGTTCACTCCCCCACAACGTCCAATTGAGATTGGTGTGACCTTGTTCTCCTCAGCAGGATGATTCCTCCCCCTATCTGAGTGGTTCTTTCTCCTTGACAGGAGGATTCTCCCTTCAGCATTTATTTTGCTGACGGGATCGCATCATTTTGCATGACTGCATAGCATTTATCATAAACGCGTAGCATTTCCATCGTGTGGAGCATTGCCGAAGCAAATGCATAATAAGCATGATCCAGGTTGTTACCGTTCTTGTTTTGCAGGTGTTCCGCCGCAGAATTGCTTGCTCAAGATGATTCTTGAATTCCCCCCAACGGAGTCGCTTGCTCAAGATGATTCTTGAATTCCCCAGCGAGGTCGCTTGCTTAAGATGATTCTTAAAATCCCCAGTGCAGTCGCCAGAGTTGTTTGCTCAAGTTGATGCTTGAAATCTCCGACAGAGTGTTTGCTCAGGATGATTCCTGAAATTTCCAGCATAGTTATTGGTTCAGGATGATTCTTGAAGTCCCCGGCGGAGTTATTTGTCCAAGATGATTCTTGAAATCCTCAGCAGAGTTGATTCGTCCAGAATGATTTCTGGGTCCCCGAAGCAGAGTTACTTGATAGTCCTCCAGAATTCCCCAACGGAGGTGCGTCATCCCTAGCAGGTTTCTGAACAACGAAGTTGAAACTTCCCCTGAAGACTTGATGATTGAAGTCCGACCGTGTTAACGAAGCAGTTCTCTCATCTGATGCGGAGTGCCTGATGGCAGAAGTTGGGATATCCCCAATTGGTTCATGATTGACCGAGAATTCTATTCCCGACTTACTGATGGAGTCCGGCTGAAGCCCAAAAATTTCTTTGAATGCCTGACGACATGACCTAATCTGATTCTTGACCTGATGAGTCCCGAGGAAGCTTGATGCCTGACGGCATGATCGACCATGTATTACCGGTTACCGTGTGACCCATTCCCCAGCTAGTTGCCGTGCAGCTAATATTTCAGTTTTCGAAGATCTGTTCCCATAAGAGTACCGTGTACTTGTGCAGTTGGCAAATTTTCGGGTTTGTTGGTATTCAACTGTCTTTCACCTTGATTGTTTGAGAGTCGTTCGCTTCTCGCCCAGTCAGGTCCAAGCCGTTTGAATAGGGGCAACTGTTGCACCCCAAAATTTGACCAACATTTCTTTACCTAGCTTGTGGTTCATCTCATTCACATTAGCATTATCACTTGCATTTCATTGATATGTATGCAGGAGATCAAGAGGTATGATTACCAATAAAGAGCTATAAAAGAGTTTGAAGCTAGCCAAGAAGGTTATTCAAGTGTTCAAGGGTTGATATCTTTGTCAGAGAAGTTAAGAGATCCTCAGAGAGATTGGTTGAAACCAAGGTTGTGTGCCTTCTAACTTGAGAGTTGTAGGAGCTCCTCAGATGATTCTGAAGCTATGAGGATGGACTTGAAGCTTTGAGAGAGCTTATGAGATGTCTTGAAAGCCATCATGAAGCCTAGAGAGGTCATTGTACAAGAATAAGAAGCCTTAGCCATGAGTGGTGTAATTAGGGTTTGACTGGGTCAACCCTAGGTCAACTGATGACTTGGAGAGGGTTGAGACCTAATCCAAGAGCCATGTGATCATGGATTGATGCATTGAGATGATAAAAGGATGATTCAAAGGTCAACTCATCATGATTGAAGATTTTGAGAAGTTTCAAGCTAGGGTTTCTAAGGCTTGACAGTGTAAAATCCCCTAGATTGACCCCTATCTTCAAGGCAGTTTAGCTCAAGATGTGATTGTCATCTCATCTTACCCCCAACATGAATGTTGTAGAGCTTGCTATTAGCTTTAATTTGAGTACTATACGTCCTTGATAGGATTTGTAGAGCTCAAGTTATGACTTTGACAAGTTACAGGTCATCTGAGGTATGTGAATCTGGGGCCTTGAAAGTCACCCCACTTGCATCAAACTTTTGCCCAAGAAGGATGATTCCTATGAAATTTTGGTCAACATGAATGTTGTTCCTTATCCTCTTAGCTTTCTAGAGAGTACTAGAAGTCCTTGATAGGATTTGTAGAACTCAAGTTATGGCTTTGACAAGTCAAGGGCATTTTGGTCATTTGGAGATTATAGGTCATTTCAAGCATAAGGCCATAACTCCTATTTCCAAGCTTCAAATGGAAAAATATTCAACATAAAACTTGCTTAAAATGATGTTTTAAGGCTAGTAAGGATGTCATGAGATGTTGAAAAGGCTTGTAGCTCAAAATGGTAAAAATGACCTAAAATGGAGGCATAAGTTAAATAAGTCAAAGTTGGAAATTGAAATTTCCAAGCTACACATCCAAACCATGGCATATAATAGGTCATTTTGACTCTAAAAAGCATTCTAAAAACAATGGTTCAGCCACATTTTTGATTTGAGGTTCAAATCATGGACTTGCTTTGGAAAATGGTTGCTTGCATATTAAGGCACAAATGCAAAACACAAGGAAAGGCAATGTACAAGCTAGCTAAGTATCTTAACACCTCATATATCTCATCTAGGGAGATTTTCAAGCCAGATACAAGTGCTGCAAGAGGTGTAACATGAGATGATACATGAGATGGATGGAAACCAAAAATTCATGGCATGAGAATCCGAATTTCTCATTGGATGATTCCAGAAGGTTCTGGATGGGTCTGAACCATCCTATATATGGATTAGAACTTGCTCAGATGTAAGGTTGGTGAGAGATTTGAGAGGAGAGTGAGATAGCCATTTCAATTTCTTCCATTGCAAGTTGAAATCAAATTCCACATTCCACACCATTTCCATTGCTTCTTTCAATCCTAACACCTTCCATTGATCACACTGAATGTGTGCATACCAAATTGAGGGCAAGATCATGAAGAATTGAGGAGATAGCTTTTGGATTTTGGAGGTTGCAAGTCACAATCAGGTTTGGAGATTCAGGCTTTCTTGATCAAATCTTTTGCAAACAGAAGCTTTATCATTAATCAAGGAAGGTTTCTGAAGAGTTTGAGAGGTTGAAGTGAAGCTTTGCCCTATCTGATAATCAAGATTTGACAGGTTTGTAACTTTTCTTCTACACCATAATTTAAGCATAATTAGGTAGAATTGTTAGGTTAGAATGGTTAGAGACAAGTAGGAGATGGATTCTGGGAAGTTTGAGATCAATTGGTGAAGTTTGAGTTGGTGACACCATTTTTGTTTTGATCAAGAACACGATGTATGATGAGGTATAACATGAGTTTAATATCAAGATTTAACCAGTGTGAGGTGGTGATCATTCTGAGGTAATCAATTTCAAGAATTGTTAGAATTGAAGTTTGAGCTTATTTTTGATCTTGGATCGGGTTTAGAGATTGGGGATGATTCAATTGATTTTAAGGCCATGGTTGTGATCAGCATGGAATTTAGAACAAGTTAGGGTTTTGAACCATGGATTTTGGTTGAGAATTGAGGTGATACGAGTTGGGAGAAGCTTGAGCTGAAGCTCTGTTTCCATGGCTTCCTCATTTGAACCCTAGCTGGAGGAAGAAGATATAGGCATGGCCGTTTGATCATGCATGGACTCATTGACTGAGTGGAGATCCAAAGGCTGTGATTTAATTTCATTTGAAGAGGGAAATCTGAGGATACCCAAAACGAAGCGTTTCATTAAATGGGATATTGGGCTTGATTGATATCCCCACCCCCTTTCATGGCCCATTGATGTTTTGAACTGAATTTCTTTACTCTTTGCACCGTGGTCTTTTCTTCTTCTTTATATTTTCTGAATTGATTTTTTGATTAAAGACTGGGCCTAGCGCTTTACTAATAACACCCCCGTTTTAAGCCCATCTGCATATTGAACTGTCTGGCATTGCTATTCACACCAATGTTTTCCCATTTTAATTTCTTTTTCTCCATTTTATTTTAATCTTTGAAAAATCATATTAAATAGAAAAATGATGATTTTTGCATGGGGATTTTTTCTCCTACTTCATGTTGATGTCTAGAAAATTATAAAATCAAAACATTTGCATTTCATGCATTTTTAATATTTTTTGTGTATTTTCTCTTTAAATAGCATTTTAATTCTTTTATGTTGATGCATAGATTTGTAGAATTTTGTTTGGCTAGTTCCCTCTGAATTTTTAGGCCATTCTTTTTAGGATTGTTAGATTAGGACTTTAGCTCCCCTCTGGATTTATTCCATAATTTTGTGATTAATTTTTGATTAGTTTTGATTAGATTACTTTAGGTTGTGTAGATTTAGGTCAATCCTTGACATAGGTCCACAATAACACTAGAATTTTGGGTTTCTAGGTCAAGTTAGATATTGGGACATATAGGGTATTAAGGGTAGGTATGTAGGATCCCCTAGAAATTATATTAGATTTTAATATAATAGTATACTATTTTTAATTGATTTTTGTAGTTGATTGTTGTTTGTGTTGCCCTTGTGGGCTTGCATTTTGTTTTGCCTTGCTTTGTGGGTTTTTGCTTGGCTTGGTGGGCTTGGTCTTGCTTTGAGGAGCATGGAGGAGCATGGTAGAAGACTTGGAGATTGAAGAAGTAGCTTGAGAGCTTGAAGCCTTGTTTGTTTTGTTGTTGTTTTAGGGTTAGGAATTAGGGAGAGCTTAGACCTAGTTAACTTCTTTCTTAAACATGGATGGTATCTTTCACCTCCATTCTTCCCCATTATTCAAGGTCCTTCCATGGTATTCACCTCCCTCCTTTGGAGGGATACGTGATGGTACTTAGGAAGTAGAACCTTTGAGGGCACCATTCTTTTGATGTTAAACCCTTGTAGGTCACCTTTGGTGGTCAATAAGCAGTTTAATATCCTAGCTTATCCAGTTAAGTGATTTCTTCAGGTTTGAGAATCTTGAGAGATGTTGGGCTTGAGTGTGAAGATGAAGACTTCATTGAAGAGTATGGAAGAGTATGACTCCCTGAGCATTGCCATTGTAGCTGAAGCTTGAAGAGCAAGAAGGTCAAGTTGATACTTGAAGATCCAGTAAAAACTGAATGAAGAGCTGAGGCTTAAAGACTGAAGGATGAAGTTGATACTTCTAAGTGACTAAAGGTTACTCTGAGAAGCTGAAGCTTACAGGAAGAGAAGACCAAGTTGAGACTGGTATAGTAAGAGAGCTTGGAAGCTTGAAGACCAAGTTTATACTTATGAAGGGGATTCAATTGAGATTGAGGGTAGAGCTGAGGCTTGAGGACTAAAGGAAGTTGACACTTATAGTGATGCATTGAGAGTCTGAAGGAATCAAATTGATACTTGTGGTTAAGAGCAAAGCCTGAGGGTGGAGTTGACTGGAAAGTTGAAGCTTGAAGAAGAAGATTAAGTTGAAACTTATGTTGAAGGGTTGAGACCTGGAGAAGCAAATTGATATTTGTCATGAGAGATGATAGCCTTGAAGGTTGATTGATGTCTGAAGACTGGGTAACTGTTAGAAGATCTGAAGCTTGAAGAGGAGAGAGGGAGTTGTTGATCTGCTTTCCTGTCTGTTTTCTTTTCTGTGTTGATGTGCCTTGTTTGACTTGCTTGATGCATTAGAATAAGTCCATGATCTAGACTAACTTTAATCTAGGGGTATGATTGCACTAGAGGTTGAGTTGCTCCCTCTGCTTGTATTGTTACTGTATGGCTTTGCTTGCGGGTATTCGGTAGAGCCCAGCTCCCTTGCCCATGTGGTTTATTTTGCTTGATAGCATTTTATTTCTTCTGTATGATTGCAGTTTACTGTATTTTGCTTGATAGCATGTTTTATTTCAGTATGATTGCTGTTATTCATTCTGGCTTGAGGTTGAGATGAGCTTGTGGAGGCTGCTGCCCCACACACATTTCCTCCCTCACTTGCATTGCATGCATTTTACAGTCGTTTACTATTTACTGTTTAAGCTGATGCTTTATCTGGTTCTGTTTATCATTGACATGATCCCCTAGGAATCTCATTTCCTTTGATAAGGAAGTGATGATAAAACTTTAGGTTGAAACCTATGCCAACTTCTAGGAGTTCCCCGTTTCAAACTTCAACCATAGGATGAATCCTTGGCATGACAACAGTAGGACTTGATAGCCTCCCCGTAGTTGAGCCTGTTCTCTTCTCATCTCAAAACAGCTTAAGATATAGTAATCATGAATGATTTCTTTCGTACGTTAAGAGCCTTAAGCTATCTGAGAAAGGATTGTGGGAGAGTCTCTTTTCCACAGTCCGGATGTTTAGTATGGCACCCTTTGGGTGACATGCGACGCATTCACTCTTAGGTCATAGTCTTTAGTGCGATTGAAATTGCAAACACAATGAATAAACAGTTCTTCCGTAAAAGACAAAAAACAAACTTTAAACCTTTTTGCCCCGTGGGCCCATAAGTCAAAGGAAACTTTTCTGAAGAAAAGAGTGTCGTTAAACTTCAGCGCCAACGCAAACAGGCTTTATCCCTAACTGCTGGAACTGTTGTTTAACCCTACTCGATAAAACAGATGAATCTGAATCCCCATAATGCGTAGTTTCCCGAACTACGTAAGCTCTGATCTCTCATACCTGTTGAGAGTACGTAGGCACAATACTGATGTATTGGCGAGCTACCTTCCCCGTAACCCGTAGTAGGTCGAACTACGTGGACTCTGATTTCTCATTCTCTGATGAGAATACGTAGGCATAAAGCGCGACGCTTTGCCGAGTCATTTTTCTTTTCTGTTTAAGCCAGCCTTGATAAGTAGATAGATAAACCAACTCGTCCAATAAACACAACAAGCGTGGATCCCGTCGAGTACGACGGACGTGAGGGGTGCTAATACCTTCCCCTTGCGTAACCGACTCCCGAACCCAGACAATGGTTGCGATGACCTTGTCTTACCCTTTTTCGTCAAGTTTTTCCGATCGTTTCCATTCCCGCTCCGAGGGATAAATAACGAAAGGTGGCGACTCTTCTGTTTTGCCGGCACCTTATTTTCGCGGAAGCGACAGCTGGCGACTCTGCTGGGGACTTGATAGTTTCCTGGGATCCAACGTCCCGTATGCGAGTCAGTTTGGGGATCCGACGTCCCCTGCGAGAGTCAATCCTAGCGCTTGTATGATTACTTGTTGGGTTGTGTTTATTTACCGCATTTTATTTCCCGCACTTTATTTTCAGTATGATATGATTATCTGTGCTGTTGTGGGAGGGGCATTCTGATGAGTGAGAAGCCAGACCCAGGGTTGAGTGAACATAGCATTAGTTGTGGAAATTAGTGGGCGCGTGCTTGCTTTGCAGGCACTAGTGTCTCATGAAATCCACGCTCAGACGAGGTTCTCCCGGTTGGATTCTCTTTCAACCCTTTGGGTTGAGATGGTTGCTGGTTTGGAGGATTGTCGACTCTGGGGACCGATCATTTGTGATTCAGCCGAGTGAGGCCGCTTCATGAGCTGGTGATGCCACACCTTCTGGGTATCGTATCACCTCTCTTGAATGTCTGTGACGCTGATGTACGCATAGGATGCCGAACTTGAGTCAGTTTAGGTCCATACCTGTGAGCAGGGTTGGGTTTATTGCAGGAAACTTTGACCTTCAGACCACCTGGTTTTCTTGATAGTGGATCAGTTTTGTTGGGATCTGAGGTTCTCACCTGCAGATATATGATTTGTTCTTGATAGAGCAGACTGGGATCAGAGGATCTTATCATCAGATGTGTATTTGTTCTTGACAGAGCAGGTTTATGACTGGGGTCTGAGGATCTCATTATCAGATGTTTGTTCTCAATAGAGCAAAGTTTTGGTTATCAGTTGTTTGTTCTTGACAGAGCAGATTTTTGGTCCTGTATCAGAGGTCCTTATTATCATATGTTTGTTTTTGATAGAGCAGAGTTTTATTATCAAATGTTTGTTCTTGATAGAGAAGAGTTTTGGCCCTTTATCAGAGGTCCTTATTATCAGATGTTTGTTCTTGACAGAGCAGAATTATGGTCCTATGGCCCTATCAGATGGTTGTTCTTGACAGAGCAGATTTGTGGTCCGATACTAGGGTTTTCTTCTTATCAGATATAGTGGTTGTTCTTGATAGAGCAACATCATGGTTTTGTTGATACAGAATCTCCACAGCACAGTTGCCTTGATCTCCTGCTGCATGATTGCATTTTACATTATTTTGCATACTCATTTGCATTTCATTAACGTGTGTTTGTGTTGCAGGTACCGTTTTCCCCGATCCAGGATTTCTTGCCTCCTATTGTATTGTTATGGGTTCTCTGAGGAAGACCGTGGCTTACAAGTTCCCTGCCCCTGATGTGGTTCGGCCGACCGGTTTGATAGCTTTAGCAGATGATTCTGTGAGGGATGAGTTCAGAAAATCTTACGGCAAATTGCTTAGTTTGGTTCGTAAACCTTCTGTGGTCGAGTTGAATGGGTTGCACGCTCTGCTGCAGTTCTACGACCCTCCGTTGAGATGTTTCACTTTCCAGGATTTTGTTCTCGCACCCACGCTAGAGGAATATGCTGATTTGTTAGGTGTGCCTATCAAGAGGCAGATGCCTTTTGTTCATATGGATGCTGAGCCTGATCTGGCTGGTTTAGCTCCTTCACTTCATCTGGATGCCTCCGAGTTGGTATTGTCTAGTTGGAACAAGGTTCCTGGTTTCTCCTTGCAGTTTTTAGTGGGAAAGGCTCAGCAGTGCGCCAAAGACGGATGTTGGGTCGCGTTCAATGCCATCCTCGCTCTGTGCATATATGGCATCATTCTGTTCCCTAATATGCCCGTTTTTGTAGACTTCGATGCATTTCATATCTTCGCATCAGGGAATCCAGTCCCTACCTTGATAGGAGATGTCTACCATTCCATCCACTACAAAAACGAGAACAGGAGGGGCAAGAATGTCTCATGTTGTGTGCCCTTGCTTTATAAATGGCTTGATAGTCATCTACCCAAGAGGAGTCCCTTTGTTTCGTCTGCAGCCACAATTGAGTGGTCCGAGCGTCTGATGAGTTTATCTGCAAAGGATATTGACTGGTTCGACAGAGATAGGTTGGGTACCGAGATTATCTTCAGCTACAGCAGGTTTCCAAACGTGCCTTTGATAGGCAGGAAGGGATGTATAAACTACAATCCGTCTTTGCTGGTCCGACAGTTCGCGTATGCTTTGAGAGCTCCGCCGAAGGATGAAGAGGTACATGAATCTCTGTACCTCACTGGTCTTCTAGAGGGGGATCTGTTGTCCAAGCTTCAGCGCGCTTGGAATGGCATCAGTAAGCGAGGAAAACCACTGCTGGGGAGAAGCAACAATCAAGCCTACCCTCCGTATGTAACTTGGATCAGAGCCAGAGCAGGTGCTATAGGGATGCCGTTTCCTCATGCCAAGCCAGAAAGCCCTCCAATGATTGAAGAGCCTACTATTGTGCCCATTCAGCAAAATAATCGGGTGTTAGCTGAGAGAGATGAATTGAAGCGGGCAAACGAGGAACTGGAGAAAAAATTGGCTCAACTCCGAAGCGAGAGGAACAAAGCCGTTCATTCTTTCAAAAGGCAAACAGAGCTGGTGAACCGGCTGGGGACAGACCTGACTAAGCAGATAGCCGAGCGTGAACGCATGGGTCAAGACTTCAAAGCTGTCAACGACGTACTGGCTACGAAGAAGCAGCACTTGGACGAAGCGTATCGGAGGATATCCAAGTTCAACCAGCACTGGAAGGCTTCCCTGGCATCCAGGAAAGAGAGGGAGGATAAGCTGATGCTACAGATCTCCAAGCTGGAAGCCCAGGTGAAGGATAGTGAGAGGAGGTTTGATGAAGAAACCGCTCCAAAATAACAACCTTTGCCTTTCCTTCATCAAGATTCTTGATTAATTAATTATACCTATCAAGGTTCTTGTTGCAGACACATTGGATGAAATATCTGACAAGATTCAGATCCATACAATATAATATAAGAACATCAACCTTATCATCATGTTTCTTCAATATCTGTTTCATCCACACTAATTGAAAGAAACCTCCTATAATCTCACCATACTCAGCTTCAGTAGTATACCAAGAAATACATGTTTGCTTCATGTTAATCTAGGAAGTCAAGCTATTTATCAGAGATAAACTGCCATACATATCACTCACCTATTCTACCTTGCTTAGTTCTTTCAACATGACCTTTCTGCTGAAGTAGTAATGCATTACAACCTCCCTTATTCTAATGATGTAATTTAATACCTTCTTCTCTTGAATAATAGAGCTCATTCTTAGTTCAAGCTTGCAGTCAAGACATGATTTTGATATTACCTTTGTAAATCTAGTAATGTTTCTTCCAATAAAGTGTCTAGTACTGAGATTCTATGATTGATCTGAATGACTCTCACTAGAGAGATCTGAAGTGACTTGAAAATTATCTGACACAATGCTAGAGAAATTACAAATTTCCTTTTTTCTTGCCTCATTAGTCTGCATAGAGGATGTTCCAACATTGTCCTTAACATCCATCATTTGTTCTGAATCATCAATTACCATACTGATAGATTCCATTGTCATCCCAATTCTGGAGTTAAAGATTCTATAAGCTCTGCTGTTTGGAGAGTACCTTTAGAATATCCCTTCATCTCTTATGGAATCCATCTTACCCTTTTGGGCTTTATTGGTTAGGACATGGCATTTGCTTCCAAAAATGTGGAAGTATTTCACTATAGGCTTCATTCCTTTCCATAGTTCATAGAGAGTGATTGAGGTGCCCTCTCGCAAGGTGCACTATTATGAATATATAATGTATTATTCATAGTTTCATCCCAAAAATGACTCGGTACTTGCTTATCACGAAGCATGACTCTAGCTGGTTCTTATATATCCTAGGTCTTTTGCTCAAACATTTCATCTAGTTGAGAAACAAAACTATAAATGATGTCTTTAGACTTACAAAATTCAGCGAATTGGGTATTCTCAAACTCCTTGTCATGATAGCTTCTAATCTTGCCAATCCTACTCTTTTGCTCCTTTTGAACATTTTGACATAACTTTTTAACAACTTTCTTTTAAGGAAGTTTACCCATGTAAACCTTGAGAAATCATCTATAACTACATAGACATACCTCTTTCCACCCAGGCTTTCTGACTTCATAGGCCCCATAACCCTCATATTGAGAAGTTCCAGTACTTTGGAAGTAGTCTGATGGTGCAAAATTGGGTGTGACATCATGGTTTTCTTCCTAATTTCACACTCACCACACACTTTCCCTTATTCAACCTTGAGTTCTGGAATTGTTGTAACGGCTCTTCCAGATATGATTTCCTTCATTCTTTTGAGATGAAGATGTCCAAGTTTCTGGTGTCACGCCTTCGCTTCATCCTCTTAAGTTTTGAACATATGGAAGAGTAAGCAGTTATTTGAGGTTCCCAAAGATAGTAGTTGTCTTTAGACCTTATACCCTTCATCAGAACAACATTTTTCTCATCTTTGTCTAGACATTCTGACTTGGAGAAAATTATTAACAAGCCTTGACCACACAACTAACTAATGTTGATGAGATTAACAACTAGTCCTTTCACAAGAAGATCATCTTTCAACCTAGGTGATCCATCATCCATTAATTTACCAACTCCTTTAATTTCTCTTTTAACACCACTACCAAATCTGGCAACACCTGTGGGCAGGGACCTAATGCCCATCAACAACTTCTGAACCCCTGTCATATGTCTAAAACATCCACTTTCAAAGTACCAGTCTTATTTAGTTGAGGCTCTCAAAGATGTGTGAGCTATAATGTTAACACTCCTATCTTTAACACTTATCTTTTTTCTAACTAGCTTATCCTTGGACTAAACTGAGGGTATTTAATTTCCATATAATTTGTAACAGAAAGGTTTTATGTGACCATATTCTCCACAATAATGACATCTCCAACAAGATTGGTAATTATTTGGAGGTTCATTATGTCTTCCAAAATGTTATAACACGTGGTTAGATATTGTGGCCATCTTCTTCCTTTCAGAAGGAAAAAACTTTTGTTCAGATACTCTTCTTTGTCTATTATCAAGGTGATAAAGAAATTTTGCATCTCCAATATCTTTCATTTGATCATCCCTATTTTTCATCCTTCTTAAGGAATATGTTACGTTATTGAGCTTGGAATTTAAGATGGTTATCTCACTTTGTAGATGAGAGGAAACGTCTAAGAGTTCTTTTTCTCATCCTCCAATTCAGCTATGGCCTTTCTCTGATTTTCCTCTGTCTTCTGATGTTCCTCACACCTGTTGTAGGTTTCCTTGTAGCCCACATCTAGATCTTCATAGAAAACATTTTCATCACAAACTTCTACTTCATCAGCCCATCTGCTAGGGAGAGCAGTAGTAGGTTTAACAGTCTCTGTGTTGGATTCATCTTCTGACTCATCATCATCAGACCAATAAACAACCAACCCCTTTTTCTGCTTCTTGAGATAGTTGGGACATTTTGGCCTAATGTGACAAAAACCTTCACACTCATAACACTGAATCCCTTTACTTAGATCTGACTTCTCTTCGGTTCTGGTATTCCTTTGAGACTCATAGTTATTCCTGATGTCATATGTGATGTCCTTGACACCGGATCTTCCTTTTTTGTCCATTCTCTTGAGAATTCTATTGAACTACTTCCCAATTAAAACAATGGTATTTGACAGTCCCTCATCAATATCCAAGTTAGCTTGACCTTCTTTATCTTCATCATTGGATACAAAAGCAATGATTTTGTTCTTCTTTTCAATTATATCATTCAAGGTCAATTCAAATGTTTGAAGAGATCCCACTAGCTCATCAACTCACATACTACTGATGTTTTGGGCTTCTTCAATGGCTGTGACCTTCATGTCAAACTTCTTAGGGAAAGACCTAAGAATCTTCCTAACCAGCTTTTCTTCTGATATATTTTCTCCCAAGGCACTAAAGGTATTAGCTATTTCAAGAACATTCATGTGAAATTCATGAATACTTTCATCTTCCCTCGTCTTTAGATTTTCAAATTTGGTAGTGAGCAGCTGGAGTCTAGACATTTTTACCTTGGATGTTCCTTCATGAGGTTTCTTGAGAATTTCCCAAGCATCCTAGTCATAGTACAAGTGTTGGTCAACCTAAACATGTTCTTGTCAACTTCATTGAATAGATCATTCAAGGCTTTGGAGTTTCTAAGAGTAGTCTCATCTTCCTCCTTGGTCCAATTCTCTTCTGGCTTTAAAGTCTCCTTTCCATCCTTATCTTTATCTTTAACCATATGATGCTCTCAACCCTTGATAATAACCTTCAAAGTTTTTCTATCCATAGATTTTAAGAAGGCCATCATACGTGCCTTCCAATAGTCATAGTTAGTGCCATCTAAGATAGGTGGTCTATTCACATTTCCTCCTTCTTGCTTGTCCATAGTACCATAATGAAAACTCCATGAAGCTCATCCAAAAATAAAATAGGATGACCTGCTCTGATGCCAATTGAAATTCTTGGCACGTAGATACCAGATGTCGAGATAGATGTCACAAAACAGGGATCAAAACAATTTGATCACACAAATAAAAATTGCAGAAACTTAAATGACATAACAGTAAAATAACACCAGTAGTTTTTAACCCAGTTCGGTGCAACTCACCTACATCTAGGGGCTACTAAGTCTTGAAGGAAATTCATTATGATAGTATTAGTTCAAAGCTAAACTCTCATGTTTACAACTTCTCGCCTAATCCCCACCTTCTGCAACTTCTACCTAGACACCCTCTAGATATGAGATCCCCTATCACTTCCTAATCAGTCACAATCTCAGTGACAATTAAACAACTACCACAAATAGAAGTACCAACCCTTCCAAGTACAATACTTGGTTTTGCTTAAAAGCTTCAACCAAGAATAATAAACTCTTACTTAAAAGCTTTAGAGTGGACAATTAACAATGAACAATCAATCAACCTCAATGCATCAGAAGATACATGAGTGACATACAATTAACAAGCACTAAACCCTAAAGACCAAACAAAACAGGGGTAATCATAATGCTTCAATCTTCACGTGATGTACACCTACAATATGGTTAGGTCTTCTCTTTAAAAAGTCTTCTATCCATTTGGGCGTGGGCTCTTGAAGCGCAAAAAGACCAGGAATCAGCTTTAAATCATAAGCATAATCTTCTGCACAAAAATAGGAAAAAAAATACAAAGTTTCCTAAAAAGGATCCTTGATCCTTTTTACAAAAACTAACATAATCTGTCAAAACATAAATTTCCACAACATACTCCCATGAATAACGCAAACATGTGAATTAGAACATACTTAAAAATTACACTAAAAATACCAAAATAGTCATGCCCTAACTTTCTGGTATAGCATGTCCTGAGACATGTCACAACATCATGCTAGACGTGATGTCTAACTGTCATGGCAGAATATCTGGTTTAACATCTTGCTAATAGCATGTTGTTTTACCAAAATATTGTCAATCCAAAAGTCACAGAACTTACAGGCTTTTACTCTTTAATTCTTCTTAAAAGGTATGTTACCCAAGGCAATATTAAATGTGTCAATTTCTATAATTCTTTTTATAGTACCGAGATTACATGTGTGAATTATGCGCGCTTGTTCTAATAAATAATTGGTTCAAAGCTTGTCTACCAATCTATTCGGGGATGAGTGAAAATGTAATTTACTAAGTAATGATTCAAATCGTAAGATACCATTATCTAAAGCCATGACATTTTCAGAAATTTGAGATTTAATTATATTTTATAAATGGTGGGGGATTGTAAGAGATTTCTAAAATATTTTATAAATGGTGGGGGATTGTAAGATATTTTATAAATGTGTTGCTAAAAATATTAGCAATTAAACAATGTGGCTTAGTGGCAAAAGTAACAGGTACAAGGATCAAAGACGCGACCTTCCAATAAAATGTTAGCGCCCTTGCCAACTGAACCATTACGTCTGCCTGATATTTTAATCAACATTAATTAATATAAACGTTATTTTTCAGGCGCAGATTTCCATTTTCTATAAGTTGTCTCTCTTCACCAAATGACACAAACTTAACTATAAATAAGTGATACTTGGGAAACAAAAAGGAGACACGAAAATAGAAATATTCACATCCATTTTTTTACCATTTCAATTGTTCTAAAATCAAATTTTACTTTATTAATGCATGAGTGAAGTATAGGAACATTTTCTGTAAACTGTTATCAAAAGATAAGTTTAGTGTGTTTGTGCAATTCACATTAAGGTATTCAAAGTATTCTGAAGGGAATTCGCCGTTAATCCTTATTGCATCCAATATATAATAATTAGTAGGGGCGAATTGAACCTAAAAATTAGTGTGAAATTCACACGCTTTGATTTTTCAAATACAATCTTCATCAACATCTTCTTTATTTAAGTGCTGTTATATATTTCCAACAACCATAATATCCAAAAAGAAATTCGTCCTTCTAAATTTCGTGTAAAACATAGCTTTTTTTTCCAAAGAAAAGTAACATAAGCAACCACTTTATAGTCAAACAAGTAAAAGTGGCACGTGGACTAGTGTTTAGAGAAAATATGACTTAGAGCATCTCCAACGCTGGTTCGCCAGTATAGCATGTTTATTTTGCATAAAATATTCACTTGAATGTGCTATGATGCAGTGTGAAGCAACAAATTGATGCCTGAAACAACTGTACGGACTTTACATAACACATATATTTAATGTTTGTTTGTTATTAAATTTTTTCAATATAAATAAAATATGTGTAATGCTATGACACAAATTAAGAAACACATTTATAGTAAATTTGTATTGGACACATTAATAAAAAAATAAATTTTATATTTTTATTAAAAGCAGTACACAATTTTTAAGATTTTATTTTTAATTTTAATTCTTAATCTATGCCCTTAAGTTATTAGTTAGCATTATCCATAAAATATTAATATTTGAGGTAAAATTGTGGGATCCATATTAAGTTAATTAGAGTTGCACCTTTGACCTGAAAAATTAAATGAATTGTTTTAACTTGTCGTGATTTAATGGATACTAGAAAGAATCTAAAAGTGAGGAGCACCATTATTAGAGATGCACTTATAGTTGTTGGTAATGGTGTCTATCATATGCACTTACGTCACCATGCAAGTACCCTTCATTACGTTTCTTTGACTACGTTTTATTTAACAGTCAAAGTACTTTACAAAGAAAATACAACTTTTGCCTCGGATGACACCCTTAAATTACATGCCATATTGACTACTACATATATATATATATATATATATATATATATATATATATATATATATATATATATATATATATATATATATATATATATATATATATATATATATATATATATATATATATATATATATATATATATATATATATATATATATATATATATATATATATATATATATATATATATATATATATATATATATATATATATATATATATATATATATATATATATATATATATATATATATATATATATATATATATATATATATATATATATATATATATATATATATATATATAAGAGATTGATTTTGCTATAGATAAAAAAATTTAATGGCCTATTACATAACAAGAAGTTTGATATTTAATATTTTATTTTTAAAATTTTGACAATATTTTTTTAAATGATTATTTTACAATAGTTTTCTAAATATTTTTTTTTAAATATGATGAAAAGAGCAGTTAAATGGATTAATTTTATAATCGATGAAAAGTAAATACTAAGAGAAATCAATTCTAATGATTTAATTAAATAATTTTTCATCTAAAACACTCATTACAATTTAAATAAAAATACATTAGTTTTATAAAAATATTTATATTATATTTAAAAAATTTAATTTTAAATTTTATCTTAGACCTTAAAATAAAGTTTCTTGAATGGCACTAGGACTGTTTCCGGCCAAAGGTCCCATACTAGATGAAAATCTGGTAAGAGGTACGTGTGTGGTCAACCCACCACAACATCTAAAATGGCTAGTTTTCAAACAAGGGTGTGCCATAATTTTCTTTTGGAGAATTGATTTTTTTTAGTTAGATGTACAAAGCCTCTTTGACCATACTCCTAACTTAATGTAAGGTATTGATTATTTTAATCGGTCGTAAAAAACATCTTCGAACATTCTGAATTTTTGGTGATGATTGATTACTTTAGCCGCTCCTGATCTTTTAACAGCGAAGTGGTTATGGTAGAAATTTTACAAGAAAAATTATAAAATTATGATTTTCCTTTAATTTCTTTTAATTATATATGTATGCTTATAGAAGTGTTTCAAAGAAATGGAAAGCAAGAAATTCTTCCTCCTAAATTTCGGGTAAAACATAGCTTTCCCAAAGAAAAGTAACATAAGCAACCACTTCACAGTCAAACAAGAAAAAGTGGCACGTCGACTCCACTATAGTAAACATTGCTTCTTGAGAAAATATGATTTAAAGTAGTTGGTAATAGTGTCTAGCGTATGCACTTACGTCACCATGCATGTATCCTTCATTACGTTTCATTTAACAGTCAAAGTATACAAAGAAAATACAACTTTTGCCTCTGATGACATCCTTAAATTACATTCCATATTGACTACTACTTACGATTTGCCTATATATATATATATATATATATATATATATATATATATATATATATATATATATATATATATATATATATATATATATATATATATATATATATATATATATATATATATATATATATATATATATATATATATATATATATATATATATATATATATATATATATATATATATATAAACACATGTCTATGATTGTTATAAGCTTAAATAGAGAAAAATCAGATACAACTTTTCACAAACTTGTTACTCATACAATGTCAAAAACAACACACATAGCTGTTATTCCAAGTCCTGGTTTCAGCCACTTAGTCCCAATAGTAGAATTCACCAAAAGATTACTCACAAACCACCCTAATTTTCACATCACTTGCATCATTCCCTCACTTGGCTCACTACCAGATTCATCAAAATCATACCTTGAAACAATTCCACCTAACATAAACTCAATCTTTCTTCCACCAATCAACAAACAAGACTTACCTCAAGGAGCATACCCTGCAATTCTAATTCAACAAACTGTAACACTCTCTCTACCGTCAATTCACCAAGCCTTAAAATCTTTAACTTCAAAAGCACCTTTAGCTGCTATAGTTGCTGATCCCTTTGCTTTTGAAGCACTGGATTTTGCAAAAGAGTTTAACTCTTTGTCTTTTGTTTACTTCCCTTGTTCGGCTTTTGTACTTTCACTTGTTTTACACTTTCCTAAACTTCATGAACAAGTTTCATGTGAATACAAAGATTTACAAGAACCTATAGAGTTACAAGGGTGTGTACCAATCAATGGTATTGATCTTCCAACACCAACACAAAAAAGATCAAGCGAACCTTATAAAATGTTTCTTCAACGTGCAAAAGCTTTGAATTTTGTTGATGGAATCCTTTTTAATAGCTTCTTTGAATTGGAATCAAGTGTTATAAAAGCATTGGAGCAAAAGGGTCATGGAAAAATCAGTTTTTTTCCCGTGGGACCCATTACACAAATAGGGTCATCTAATAGTAATGGTGAATGTTTGAAATGGTTGAAAAACCAACCACAAGATTCTGTATTGTATGTTTCATTCGGAAGTGGTGGAACACTCTCTCAGAAGCAAATCAATGAGCTAGCTTTTGGTTTGGAGTTGAGTGGTCAAAGATTCATTTGGGTTGTGAGAGCACCAAGTGATTCAGTTAATGCTGCTTATCTTGAAGCTACAAATGAAGATCCTTTGAAATTTCTACCACAAGGATTTTTGGAAAGAACCAAAGAAAAAGGTTTGGTTTTGCCATCATGGGCACCTCAAGTTGAAATACTTAAGCAAAATTCAGTTGGTGGATTTTTAAGTCATTGTGGTTGGAATTCGGTTTTGGAGAGTATACAAGAGGGGGTGCCAATAGTAGCTTGGCCTTTGTTTGCAGAACAAGCAATGAATGCTGTTATGTTGAGTGATGGTCTTAAAGTGGCACAAAGGTTGAAATTTGAAGATGAAGAGATTGTGGAAAAGGAGGAAATTGCAAAGGTGATTAAGTGTGTGATGGAAGGTGAAGAAGGAAAGGGAATGCGGAAAAGAATGATGGATTTAAGAGATTCTGCTGCTAATGCACTGAAATATGACGGTTCTTCGAGACAGGCTCTATCTCAGTTGGCTAGGAAATTGGGAAGTTTTGGTGGGAATTAGAAAAGTATAAATATTGTTCTTATTTCTTAAAAGTCTGTTTTTTCAGTTGATTCAATTTTCAATTTTCAATTTTCTTCCAATGTAATGAGAAATATTAACTTTAAATATTCCTCAGCTCTCTATCATTCAAATAACTTCTAGTTAGTATCCATGCTGCAACGGCTGCTATACATGTCCTAGTCTTGCTTATGAACTGATTCTACAACGTTTAGTTGTATCTAATTGGCCTCACAAACTAAAATTTTGAGTCATTATTCGGTTGGTGGGTTTTTGACTCATTGTGGTTGGAATTCAATGCATGAGAGTATCGTGTTGGGTGTGCCTATGATTGCTTGACCTTTGTTTGCTGAGAAAGAAATGAATGCGGTTTTGTCATGTGATGGAGTTAAAGTTGCAATGGGGTTAAACTTTGTTGAGGATGGTTTGGTTGAAAGAGATGAAATTGCTAAGGTGGTTAAAGTAATGATGTTGGATGATAGAGAAAATGAGATTAGTGAAGAGTTAAAAGATGGTGTTGTTGATGCTTTGAAAGATGATGGATCAAATATAATAAATACAACAAAAGTTGTTTTTTTAAATAGACTAAAGCAAACACACATACGAAAGACACTATTCAACAAACTCCTCTAAGAGTGCGAAATTAAATAGCAAAAAAATTAGTCTTATGTGAGCTTTCACTTTTCAAGAGGACAAACAAACCAACCGCCTATATATATTGATTCACAAACCAACAACTTTTGCAAAAACAATTTGTGATCGTGGTTAAATCATTGTTATTTAAAAGACTCTTCCGAAAACTCTAAAAATGACTCAATTGGTTTTCGATCATCGTGCAATGAGCATTAACCAACCATATCAGTTGCCGCAAAAACCTAATTGTCAGAGTTAAGGGAACCAAAAAGCAACGACAATGTAGTTTTTTATTAGAGAAGAACCAAAAATCACCAACACACGTCGGTGACGCCGTTCAGAGAGCAACCACGCAGAGACTATAGGAAAGACAACTCCAAGGGTAAAAGGGAGGTGTGGAGAAAATACCTCATCACACCTCCAGACAACTTAGCTGCATGTTGAATCAAAAAATTTGGATTTTGAGTGAGAAAAAGTGGTGGGTGGCAAAAGGGTTTTGCTCGTGCTTGGTAATAGATTGCAAAGCCTTGTGAGTAGGGCTGGCAATGAACCAAACCAACTCGAAGATAGTTCGGAATTCGACTCGACAATTAAATCGTTGAACTAGGTTCATGAACCAAATGAGTTGAGTATGAGCGAAAAATTAAGTTCGTTAACTAAATGAGTTGAACTTGAACTATACATAGTTCGACTCGTTAGGTTCATGAGTCAACTCGATTACATATGAAAAGAATTATATTGTCTTTAAGATTAGGTTTAAATATTTACTTCAAATCTTAGACAAATTTAATCTTCAATTTAGTAGTTTTTAAATTAGACTCTCAAATGTATCTCTTGAAAGTTGTGTAGGTTTTAAATTAGTAGATTTCGAAGATAAAGTTAAATTTCAATATGATAACTTTTATTTTATTTTAATATTTTATTTAAAATATATATATTTATTTAAAATGTCAAATATACTAAAAAATATATATATTTTAAAAAATAGTTTTTAAGTTCGTGAACCATGTGAGCTGAACCTAATGAGATGGACCTAACGAGTCGAACCGAACTGTTCGTGAACTTATAAGGAGTCGAGTTTGAGCTTAAAAAAAAGTTCGTGTCGAACTCGAACTTGAACTCGAATTCGAACAATTCTTAACGAGTCGAGCCGAGCTGAGGTGAGTTCGACTCGACTCGACTCATTTCCAGCCCTACTTGTGAGAGATTTTTTAATATGTTATTGGATTTATAGCAATAATAATTTATTTGAAATAAATTAATTTTAATTAAACACAAATTAAATATAAAATAGTTTATATCTTTTCTATTTTAGAAAATATATATTATTTGATAAATAATTTATCTTTGAAAATATTTTCTTTCTAATATATTTATTTGTGATTTTGGAAAGACCTTTCTAGTTTAAAAAAAGGGGAGTGAACTAGGATATGTATGTGAATTGGATGGATCTTGGTGCTCTTTTGCTCAGATTCGGGGTGGGGGTAGTACGTAATAATCTAACATCCAAGTTAAAGATGGTTGTAAGTGAGAGGTTTTAGAGTTAAAATAATGTGTACTTGAGATTGATATGTGATGTGTCTTTATAGTCGAGTTTTGTAATTTTTAGAGGCCTAAAATATTCTATTTGCTACTGTTTTATGAAAGAAAAGGTGTCATAGGGTCCCTAAGAATAGATATAACGGTCCTTCCATCAGGGACTTCTCTAATCAGGTGTCTTGTGAATGACCATCTTAGGTTCTACGTTAGTAAAACCTTATTTGTGGATAACTTCTATAAAGAAGTGATGCCAGCAAGGTGACGTCAATAATAATTGATTGTCACTGGGGAGATCTCTCAATGGTTATTACCACCTCAAGTCATTCATCGTTGTATATCTTTTGGGGACCTTGTGGGGTCCATTAAATAGGTCAGGAGAAAATTGTTCAAGGCTTTTTGTTTGGTGCCTTAAAATGATGGATCAAGGTGGATTAAACCTTGGTCAAGACCAAAATAGTAGTTCAAAATTAAGTGCTGGGAAACTCAGATTATGGTTTGTACATTGTCCTTAAAAGAAAATAGGTCACATTGGAATTATAAGTTAGTTGGGGTTTGTTCTTACTATGTTTAGTCCTTTTTCCATGTATGAAAAATATCTTTATCCCCAAGTGTTTTTGGATGGCGGTAGAAAGACCCAAGCTTTTTAATAGACGGTCATGTATACGGAAAACTAGTACTTTGGTTGGATAATGCCTTGTATGATTTTTAAGACATATGGTCAATCATCCTTTGTTTCATTGCCTTCCTCTTGAAATTGAAGTGACCTTATCAACCATCTCTTGACTTGTGGTACACTCCCTTGCCTCCCACGTAAATAATAGGCTAAGGGTAGGAATGTTAAGTTAGTGGACACGTTTAATGTTTTTCTTCAAAATTGAGGAGTGGGGGAATTAATATGTGATAATTTATGCCATAAGGCTCTTAGTTACTAGTACCTTACTATCTTTGAGTTTATAAAGTCGTATTTATTGAGTTGATCTCTCGGGCTTCATGGTCCAAAAGGCTTCTATAAAGAATTAGTATTTATCTTTTTATATCTTTTCTCTTTCTTCTTCATTATAAAAGCGTTATTAACTTATATGTAGTTCATGTGATGTTTATGTGGCTTTCTAACACTTTTTCCATGTTTGATTTTATTTTTGCTACTCACAGACCTTATAAATTTCTTGGGATAATTCCATGACCACACTTCATTTCAGAATCTGTCTTATTGGTGCATTCCTTTCTCTTTATGTTTCTTGGCTTGTTTCCTTTATGTGCAACTTTGTCGAATGGTGGCGTGATGCCCTTTTATGGTGATAATCTTTGTTTATTGGGGGTTTTATGCCTCACTATGGAGGTGATGCTTCTTGGAATCACATGGTCTCCAACCCCCACCTTCTTAATAGTTCTTTCAATCGTGAAGAACTTGCTAATGTGTGTTTTAGTTTTTTTATGCTAGGTGGAAGAAAATGTGTCATAATGTACCACATTCTCATTCCTTTTGTAGATATGTTGGCATGGTTAAGGATCTTGGATTTCCTCTTGGTGGTCCTATTTTGATTCCTAAGATATAATGTTTTAGGAATCTAATAGACCTTGGGTATCTTGCCTTGCAATCGATTTATTACATCTAGTTGGAAAGCATTTTTTAAATTCTTATCCACATTTGTGGAATCCTACCATGTGGGTTTTAGATTCCCTATTGGAAGACCATATCTTAGAATGATACCTTATTTGCATTTTCCTCACGTACGATGTTATAATTCAAAAATACAGGCTTCAATAACCTTTTACTATGTTCGAACGTTAACTTTAATCCGAGCTTATATCTGGCTCCTTCTAAATTTTCCTCTCCGTTTTTCAATATTAGGAAAATAATATTTGACGGGGAATTTTTTTTATTGACACTCATATAGGCCCATAAAGCATCATGAAAATGCTTGGATTAATCCTTCTTGAAAGGATTCATCAATTCGCTTGACTTTCCTAATAAAAGTTTCAACTTGACCACTACATTGTCGATGGTAGGCTGTGGAAAACCTAGTGATTTACACCATGTTTGGGCATAAAATCCTCAAAAAATTTGTTACATAAATAAGCCCCCTCATTGCTATCTATTTCTATTGGTGTGTTAAATTTGTGAAAATATTCTTAACTAAAAACTTGGTTATGCTTTTGGCATCATTTGTTAAATAAGTCCCCTCATTTCTATTTATTTCTCTTGGTGTGTTAAACTTGTGAAAATATTCTTAACTAAAAACTTGGTTACACTTTTGGCATCATTTGTTAGTGATTTCACAATTTCTGTCCATTTTGAAACATAACCAACAACCACACGAAAATGTTAAGATTGTCAAAATATTGGAGAAATGGTCTCATGAAATCAATGTTCATACATCAAACAATTCAACTTCTAAAATACTAATGAGTGACATTTCTTATTTCATGGTGATATCCCCCACTCTTTGTCATGTATATACTTAAAGAATGAATCTCAATAGTAGCCGGATTGCAATAAAGTTTCTCATGCTCTGGTCCCTCCAAAATATCCTTCACGAGGTGATGAGCGGCAAGATCATGATTTGATGTGTCTTATTCTGATCAACACATTTCCCCGAAAACTAATCAACACACTTATAACATGACTTATCCAAAAAAGAAATCATACGAGTATGGGAAAATATCTCCCTTTGTTGTAAGTTGAATTCATGGCGCACATACACTTACTAGTTAGTTGACTAAGTCACCATACCAAAGTATCATGACACTTGACAACACCAATAATTTTCATCAAAATTTTTCTCTCATGTTCAATTTATCATGACTCTGAACTTCGTATAGAAAACTTGATAAATGACACCAGTAAAATTTCAATCTATAATATCACCAATTTAACAGTCCTTTTTAATAAAAATATATTAAAATTCAAAGAGAGACATATGATAACACTTTTGTATCGAGCACTAGTATATATATATATAAAATATATTAACAATTTTTCATTAAATGATAACAAAATATATTAACGATGATCGAATTGAAAATTGAACTAGCTTGTACGGAAACACATTGTGTATATTGTGATTGTGATATAATCACAAGGAAATTATGTACGATCCTGTGATGGTTGCGACATAGCCACATGGAAATTGATGAGATTATATTGTGTATTCGAGAATAACCCCTGTCTGTGTATATCACGAGTTCGATACTCATATTGAGTAGTAATTGGGAAGGAAAATGATTATTTGATGGATACATTAACCCATGTTTGTGGATTCAGATCGACCAAGGAGAAGTGTTCCATGTTATAGGAAGTTAGTGATTTGTGTCCATAGTCCATGGATTTAGATTGGATGAGGAGAAGAAATTATATGTCGAGCGGAAAATCGTGACCCGTGTCCATATCCCATGGATTTAGATCAGATCGGAAGAAATTGTCTGAGGTAACAAATATTTGTGACCCGTGTCCGTAGTCCAAGATGTATGATCGTTCGGGGAAAGATACTTTATTGTGAATTTTTGAATAGTGATTCACTGGGTTATGTGAACTCATGTTGTGTGTTTCCATATGAAGTGTGAAACCCTTGAACGCTTAAGTCCTTGTTATTGTTGTGTCGATGATGCACAAGTAACATAAAGTGAAAGACTTAAGTTAAGAATATGTAATAATCCATTTAGTGTCTAGTGGACCCATAAGATAAGGAAGCCACTAAGATTATTATATCACCCCGCTATTATTATTGTTGCAGAAGTTTCATTGTAGGTAAAAGGTAAGGATAAGCTTGCTTTATGATGTTTCAGAGACTTTCGTTTTGATGATCTTCCGTAGTGGATTATGTACATGTGTAGATGTTCTACATTGATATTAGTTTTTACTAGGCACCTTTTTATAGCATGTATCATATTTTATATTATTCATTTTGGACACACAAACATATACACACCCACGCATGTGCATGCGCAGACACACACACACACACACAAATACACACACACACACACACACACACACACACACACACACACACACACACACACACACACACACACTTATATATAATGATGTCGATAGGAACTTATATGTATCAATACTAATTTACACTACATGTAATATATATTCTAGATGTATATTATGTGTGGGTGTTACAAAATCACCCCACAAGTCATGCAATTTACATATTTTGAGTCAGTAATACAAAATGAAGGAAGAATAAAAATGGATCTAAGCCATCGAATTTCAAGCTGGGTGGCTGAAATGGAGGAGGCCCTCGTGGGTTTTATATGATGCAAAAGTACCATTCAAGCCGATGGGAAATTTTTATCAGACAAAGGTAAGAACTATGATGTTGTACATGACATAATTTTGGGAGGTTAAGAATTAAAACGAGTAAAGTTAGTGTAGTAAAGATGATGATGTTGTGTTGGATGTGTGATAATATTAAAAATGAGAATATTAGAGAGAGAGAGAGAGAGAGAGAGAGAGAGAGAGAGAGAGAGAGAGAGAGAGAGAGAGAGAGAGAGAGAGAGAGAGAGAGAGAGAGAGAGAGAGAGAGAGAGAGAGAGAGAGATATGGGATAACACCCATGGTAAAAAATATGGTGAAAAATAGGCTTAAGTGGGTTGTGTATGTAGAGAAAAGATTTGTAGATTCTTTCGTAAGGAGAGTAGATCAGATTGAGATTAATAAAATAACTAGAGGTAATGAAAAACCTAAAAATGTTATAAGAAAATGATTAAGAAAGATATTAAGATTAAAAAATTAGATAGAAACATGAGATTAGATAGACCGCTATTATAGGATTTGATCTATAGAGTCGACCCCAGTTAGTGAGATAATGCTTTGTTATTATTGTTTATTAAATTATTAATAAAGATAAAGAAAAAACATTTGTCACTAATGTATAAAAACAAGCGACAAATATTTGAATTATAAAAGTAATTCTACTTCAAAATCGCAAATGATAATTTCGACAATAAAATATCTATTTTAACATAAGAGAAAGGGAAGAAGTATAATTTTAGTTTACACCTATGTAATTATACTTTTCATATTTTGTTTATACTTAACAATAGTTCTTTTCATAATTAAAATTGGTAATGTTCTTTTATTCAAAAATTAGTGATTAAGGAAGACTTTGGTGTGGGCAACTCATTAATAGAAATGTTTTTTTTTCACTAATCAAAGATGGTTATGACTATAAAAACATATACAGGAAAAATCATTATGGCTGAAAAATAGTTGTTATAAGGATACTAAAGAATTTGTTATAATTAATATTTTAAATATCATCGAAATATAGGCAATTAAAAATTATTTTGTTTAACACGGTTGTAGAATGATATTAACACGGGTGGAAGTCCATGATAACGAAGGATGTGTTAGTATGTGCCCTTATTACCACCACAAACTGGTAGTCGTGGTAAAAATACAGTAGGGCGTAACATATCACCACAATTGCTTATTCCAACCGTAGTAAAAGATAGAGGTAATGAGTTTGATACCCAACGCCTGTATTTTGGTAGATTTTTCAATATTTCACCATAATTGTACATTCCAACCATAGTGAACGACATAACACACAATATTTAACCACAGTTTTAGCTTCCAACTGTGGTGATATCTTCGCTTGAGTTTATTATAACTTATGTATGATGATTATTTCACCAACTAATCACTAAAAATATAACATTTCAATCTAATCTAGAAATTAATAATATTTCAAATTTAGTTATATTAGAATAAGAAGTTACATTGATTAATGTTTTTGAGAATTCTGCAATTCGTTATCCATATTTTGCTCTTTAACATATTGAATTTGTTTCAGTGTTTCTAATTCTGAAACAAATACCTTCTTCTCTAATAGTTCATTATTCAAAGTATTAATAACTTTGCATAATGAACTAATAAAAAGTAAAGTTTTGATTGAAGAACTATAAGCATTAAATCAAATTATAACCATCAAAGAGCGAGATACGAATAATCGGCTGCATAAACCTAAAAAAAAATTGATCAATGTAATTGTTTTCTAATATAATTTAATTTTTCATATTATTATTTTCTAATTCAATTCGAAAGGTTATATATTTATAGTAAGGGGTTGAAAAAACACCCAAACTACATATTATATAATAAACTCATCTTCTATTATATGTTGGCATATCAAAATGAAAGTTGCAATGTACAAGGAATAACAATTATAATAACATAAATAGTAACATACATATACAAACGTATCATAAATAACACAAACATGTATCAACAAAAAATAACTATAATAACACAAACAACAAGTTACCTTAACAGAAGTACAACATACCTCAACAAAAAATAGAAACATATTTTCTCAAAAACATCCTAAGAATACAAACAACAACTTACGTTAACAAAAGTACAACATACCTCAATAAAAAATATGATCATATTTCCTCAAAAACATCTACAATAACACAAGCAACAATATTTATCAACAAAAATAAAAAATTACCTTAAAAAAACATCAACATATCTTAAAAAGCACCTAAATTAAGAAACAAAACAACTTATCTTAAAAAAAAACAACAACATAACTCAATAAAATCATCAAAGTACCAAAACAATAACATCACAAAAACCCAAACCACAACATACGAGCGACAAAAAATGAAATGTACTCAATAAGAACACTAACATAACTGATCTTACCTTATCAGAAAGGAATCAACAACCTATTGTTGCAACTGCGAAAAACCACTGGCGGAAAAACAAAAGATTCGCCATTTTCGTTATTTATCCCAAAGGGAGGGAAAGGAAACGATCGGAAAAACCTAAAAAAAAAGGGAAAGACAAGGTCATCGCAACCATGCCTAGATTCGGGAGTCGGTTACGCAAGGGGAAGGTATTAGCACCCCTCACGTCCGTCGTACTCGACGGGATCCACGCATTGTTGTCTATCTAAAAGGGTGTGTTAAAACTATATAGCTAAAGGCTTAAGGACAAAAGAAAAAGAAAATAGAAGTGACTCGGCAGAGCATCGCCGCTCTGTGCCTACGTACTCCCTCGTGCAATGGGAAAGTCAGAGTCAACGTAGTTCGACTAACTACGGGTAAAGAAGGGGGGAAGATTGCTCGCCAAAACATCGTGTCTTGTGCCTACGTACTTTCATCTGGTATGAAAGATTAGAGCGAACGTAGTTCGGGCCAAAAGGACCACAGGTTGGTTCAAAAGTTTTTAGGCCCGAGTAGGGTTAACAGATAGTTCTAGCAGTTGGTGTATGCAGCTCGACCATTGGAGACTTAGGCATTACCATTTGCGGTAGAACTAAAAGTTAACGAAACTATTTTTGTGAAAATATTTCTTTGATTAAGATCCCGAAGGATGAAAAGGTTTGAAGTGTTTTTGTGTTTTTTAGAGAAGAAGTGTTTTGAATTTGATTTGCAACTCATGCCGTACTAGAGACTATGACCTAAGAGCGAATGCGTCGTATATCACCCAAAGGGTTTACACTAAACACTCTAGGTCCTTGAGAGGAGGCCCCTCAATTACCATTTCTCAAGTAGCTTAAGGCTCGTAGCGTGCTACACTTGTCATTCTTTATTAAGTGTTTATGAATGTTTAAAGATGAGAAGAGAAGAAGGAACACTAATGGGAGACTAATCAATCCTAAAAGTTGTCATGCAAAGTGGACTTAAGGTTGAGATTCAAAAGGGAACTACCTAGTGTTATCATGCATGGTTAGGCACCTAATGTCTATCATAACCTCAAGAGGTTAGAGAACTTATGGGGAGCATGGCAAAGAAAAGCAAAAGAAGAAGAAGAAGAATGCATATGCAAATGAAAATACACACATAAGATACACAAGTAGAATGAAAGTGGGAGGAAAATAGTGTGGGGCAGTAGCCTCCACAAGCTCATCTCAACCAAGCATGCATATAGGAATGCAAGAAAAGAGAAGAAGGAGAAGAAAATGCAAGAAGAAATCAATCCAACAAAAGTAAACCACACAAAGATGCACCAAAAAGTGGGATGAAATGACCTAAGTCAAACAACATCAAACACATCAATAAAATCAAACCAAACGAAAGATAAAACAAAAACCCAAAGCCAAGTGAGGATGGGAGACCAAATATGGGCAGCAAGGACCCCATAATAGGTACTCAACCATAAGCATCACTTATCAAAAGCAAAGAAACACCAAAAGTGTCCTCAAGGATTCATCATTCTAGGTATGCTTCAAATACCTCCAAAGGAGGGACCAAGCCACCTTAAATGACACTCCAAGGTCATTGGACAGAAGGGAGATGAAGAGAAGAAAGCTCACAATCAATATCAAAACAAAACAAGAAGAAATGCAAGCAATAGCACAAAGGAAGCAAGCACATACCACTTAGGAGTTCAAGTTGAAAGCACAAAAAGAAAAGCATCAATCAACAAGCAATGAACATAATTTTGACCTAAAAATGAACATACAACAAGCTCAACATGTCTAAAATATGAAACAAGAAGAGTTGAGAGCTTATTGGATCCACAAAGGTCATTTCCAATTAAAACTAGGTCATGCACTTGTGTGAGCTGTCCTATGAAATGACCTAACTTGCAAGTCACTTCAAAAATAGGAAAAAGGCTCAAAAAATACCAAATAAAATACATAAAGAAGCTAAACATGTTGGCAACCATAGGACAAAAGATCAAGCCAAATATTCCCTCAAAGCACCAATCAAAAGAAAAAATTCATTTAGATGTACCACTTTGAAATGGGAGAAACAAAGGCAACAAGAAGAGCCACAAAGTCAACCCAAAAGTCAACAACCAGGGGCAAAATGGTCCTAAAAAATTGATTAACTCATCATTGAGATGAGGATCAATTTTTAATCATTGGATCAAAAAGAAGGAAGAGAAATAAATGCAAGAGCAAACAAAGTTACAATTCACTTCATTTAAAACAACTGCAATATTTAATTCTTTTTTAAATTGAAAATAAAACTGAAAAATAAATAAAAATGTCCAAAAAATATTACACGTATCAAAGCATATAAAAAATATCTGTGGTGAATTTTTAGAGTATTGGAGTTATTTTATTTGATTTAAATTGTAAACAGAAAATAAAATAAAAATAAAAAATAAAATAAAATAACATGACAAAACATGGTGGCAAATAGCAATCAAATGAAGTTAAAAAAAGAAATGGGCCCAGACTGGGGGTGTGTACAACAAACGTGCCCAAGGCTCAGCAGAAAATCCACAATAAAAAATAAACCTGGTAATTCCATGTGATGAGTCAAACGTGGACTATCATGGAAACTCAATCAGGAACGCTTGATCATGTAGTAAGCAAATCAGAGGGCTCACAGTGTGGCACCACATTAATGAACATTCAAATGTTATTCCATGCATCAAGTCAACTATGGCCTATCGTGTTTCTTAATCTCAAGCGTTGGAAACAAAAGTAATTAAATCAAGCGAACCACACAATGCCACGATATCATCTTCCTCGTTGGAAATGAGAGGGAAACCAGAGGTGGCTGGAAATGCTCCGATCATCTTCCTCATGAGCTCCGGCCACCGTGAAACCAACAACAACACACGGCCAACTCCAAACTCAACCAAAATGGACGAATCTTATACCAAAATTCATCTAGAGATCACGAGGATCTCAAATCCAGCCTCAAAAATCATTAATCATGCAGTATGAGAGCAACCCGAAGCAATTTAGTTTGTGCACCAAAATCTCAAGTTCACCAAAACCCATCCAATTTTGTTTAAAAATCATCTAGGAGTTATGTAGGTTACAGATCAAGCAACAAACAAGCAAGAACACGCAAGAAAAAGCCATAACAGATCCAAACATTTTTGAGCATCCACCAACAACCATCACAAATGCGAGTTCGTTTTACATATTAATGATCTACGTTGTTTCTACATCTCAAATATGCAAAAATGGTAATGAATCATGGCATAATGAGAGTGTAAAGTTGATTTGCAATTACCTAGTGGAGAACTTCCACTGAGCCTTCAAATGGAGCTTAAGCTTGCAGAAAAATGTCCAGAATCGTTCAATGATCTTCAATAGAGCATTTGTAATTCACAATTTGACTTGAAATGGCTTCTATTTCCAAATTCAAAATTCAAAATTTCACCACTTTTTCAAAACTGTTCTTGAGCAATTAGCATCCAAATTCGTGTTCTGATGACTTGTGAATGATCAAAATCTTATATGTGATGGATCTTGATAAGAATTGAGCCCAATCTCAGCCTATAACAGCCCAATTGAAAATCCAAGGAATTGAGTTTTGGAGCTCTCTCATGTACACGACAATCTCACCAATTTGGCTCCAAAATGCTTCAAAATGCTTGTTGGTAACACATGGAGTGTGAATGGCTAGGATTAAAGCCTTGTTTAATCTCAATGGTTGATGTTTGTTGTGTAACTTCATGATGAAGAAAACTTGGAAATGGCTCACCAAAATACCTCAAACCCAAATTCTAACATTTCCAATGAGTCTAAAACATAATTTGCACTCAAAATATGTACCTATTTGCACAAAAAGGATCAATAATGAATTAATTCCAATTTTGCCCTTTTAAGCTTTCTTTCATGAAAATTCACACATCAATTTCTCATTCCAAGCCTAATCCATGACTTCTCAATGCTTGATTAAACAAATAACACCATTTGGAGCAAGTTTGATGTTGGAAAGATCTTCATTTGAAGTGTGCAAGTTGGTGAAATGGACCTATAATTTTATGACCTATAATCTCACTTTCCCAAAATACCCCTGACTTGTAACCCTCATAACTTGAGTTCTACAAATCAGATGAAAGACTTCTAGTAATTTTTGGAAAGCTAAGACCAAGACCTACAACTTTCATGTTGGCCAAAAGTTGATTTGAAACTTGTATCTTGAGATAGGTGATCTTGAAGTTGGGCACTAAATATGGGATTTTACCCTGAGAACCCTAATTTAGTAACTTCTCACACTCTTGATTCTTGATGAATTGAACTTGAAATGATATCCCATATATCTTAACACAACATCCCATGACCATGGGGACTTTGAATTGAGTTTTAGCCTCCTTCAATTTCACAATTGACTGAGGATTAGCCAGATGAAAACCCTAGGTGCAACACCTTCAACTGTAACCTTTCACACTTAGCACAAACACTTGGATGAGCTCCACAATGACCCTCAAGGCACTCAATGAGCTCTCTCAACATCTTATATCCATAACCATGAATTCACAATCCTCTGATGATCTTCAATTGGCCTCCAAGTTAGGAGCTGACCCACATACATCCATCCTTTCTTTCACAAGACCATTGTCCACTTCTAGATGACTTGATGACCACTCAAACCTGAGTAACATCCCTTGTTTAGGCTCAAACCTCTGAGTAGACTCCTCTTGCTATGCACAAACTCTTGATCCCCTGTTCAATGAAAAATGCTATGCAATGCAAATGCTAGAAAGAAATGAAATGAACATAAACCAAGTTAAGAAAAGGTTGGGAAAATTTTGGGGTGCAACAGCTGCCCCTATTCAAACGACTTGGACCTGAATAAGTGAAAAGCGAACGGCTTTCATGCAATCAAGTTAGAAGACGGTTGAATACCAAAGAACTTGGAAATTTTCCAACCGCAGAAATAAAACTGCAAACCCTCATAGGGAAAGAAAACTCCGGAAAACCGAATCCGAGAACACAATAATGGCACACAATTTGAAGAGCACATGACCTCGCCGTCAACTATCCGCATTAAATTCCTCTGACATCGTCGTCAGTCATAGACGTTAAGTCTATAATAACATTTGACATCACCGTCAAATTTCTACTTCAAGTCGGTAGAATAACTAATATCGCCGTTAGACCTCTGTTAGATAAAACCGTTATAAATTCCCAAGATACGATTTTCTGACATCGCCGCCAGTCATTCAAAGAAATCCAAACAGTAAATCATACCTGACATCATCTTCAGTCAAAATAAAGTGCCCAACATCGCCGTTGAACCATCGCAAAGTTGATTAAACCATTGACATCGCCGTCAATAACCAAAACATCTGACATCGCCGCTAGAAACAAATATCCCCTGATATTGCCTCCAGAAACAAACATCCCCTGATATTGCCGCCAGAAACACAGAACATCCAACATCGCTGCTGGAATAACAAAGATCACCTGACATTGCCGCTAGTAACAAGCGTCCATCATCACCGCTGGGAAAACAAAGATCACCTGACATCACCGTCAGAAACAAACCTCCAGCATCGCCGCTGGGAAACCCAAAGATAACCTGACATCGCCGTCAGAAACAAACCTCCAACATCGCTGCTGGAAAACCCAAGATATCTGACATCGTCGTCAGAAAAAACCTAGTAAGAGAACCCTGACATCACCGTCATCAACCATATATCCGACGAACATCTGACATCGCCGCCAGCTAACCATAACTTTGAGAAACACCCGACATCGCCGTCAAGTACCTATGGGGGTAAAGAACTCTGACATCATCGCCAGACAACCACAGCGATAACAAACATCTGACATCACCGCCAGACAAACACAGATCTGATAAGCATCCAACATCGCTGTCAAACAACCATATTTCTGGGAAACTTCTGACATCGCCGCCATACCTTCGCTAAATAAAAGCGGGAAACCACACATGAAGTTAAGATCACCCACTGATAATAATCACGGAGAAACTCCAGTGAGGAAATAACATGAGTTGGGGTTTAACCACCACACGGGTAAAAACCCATCATCTGCGAGATACACCTAAAACAAAGAGATAACAACCTGGCTTATGTTTCACATGCATATGTTTGAAAATGGCGTAATGCTCCATACGAAATGGAAATGCTACGCGTTTGGGTAGATTCTATGCTTGCATGCAGATGCAACAGAACTGAATTAGCAAAACGAATGCTAGAGATATAGAAACCATCCTGCTAGGATAACAAAAATAACCCTGTTGGGGAATCAACCAATCAGCCAGGGATAGAGCACAAACTGCTCATGCCAATAACAATTGGACTTATGCCGAGAAGCGGGCCCTTGCTGGCCTTCTGCAAAGAAAATACCGGCGTGACAACATTCTTCTATCCTGTTGGGGAAGAGAGAACAACACTGCTAGGGAAATCATCCCTTTCAACTCGCCGGGGATTGCTCCGCCAGGGAACAAACCTAACCAGGCTGCAAATTACTCCGTGGGGAATAAAATCCAATCACAACTCGCTGGGGAGTGCATACAAGCATGCACCTTGTGGAGATCAAATGCAACAACTGCCGAAAGCGTACACGCTACCTGCTCACTTGAACTGCATACAACTCTACTGGGAATAGAGATACGAACTTCACTGCTTGGGCAGGTAAAACTTTGGTTGAGGATAGAACAAACTTCATCCATACCTCTTTGCCCCAAGGGTAACGACCCTGCAAAACTGAGCAAACAGACAAGATATCATACGCAATGGAACCGTCTTAGTCATCATTCGTGACATTGTTCAATTAATTTAAAGTTTTAACAATTATTGGCCAAGGCCTGCAAGTTTATGTTAGCACAAGTTCATCAAAACATTGGGCGTTTTCACAAACAAAACAGTAAAAGTTAAAACAAAACACACAGATCAAGTACTGAATAGTATATGTTTATTGATGAATGACCTGTAAATAGGCCGAGTTTTACAACAGATGCAACTCCTGAAAAGAGGAAGCTGCACAAAACAAATATAGATATGTACAGAAATATACAAGAGTGTACAAAAATGTCGGCAACGTGGCACAGACAAACACCATGAGCTGATCCCTCTATGACTCGCCTGACTCTGACGCTTTCCCGACGCTTCGTCTTCATAAGAGATTGATTCGGATGAAAATAACCCTCAGGTTCTTCCAATCCACTAAGCAATGAAGTTCCTATGCAGACCACAGTCATTTGCTTTCAATCCCTAACTTTTTCTTGAACCGCCCTTTCGGGTTTTCGATTCACCGAGATACCCATTTTTGCCAAAGTCGCCTTTCCAGGTTTTCGACTTTGCGGGTTTACATATTTTTATTTTTATCCCTAACTTTTTCCCGAACCTATTTTCCTTTTTTATGGTTCGCCGGGATGCCCGATTTTTGCCTGGACTTTTGTTTTTGTGTCCAGCGGGTCTCTTCTAAGCAAAGTATTTTTTAACTGCGTATGCGTTCACAGGGGATGTGAAATCCTCACCATCCATGGTGGCTAATAACAAGGCTCCTCCAGAGAAAACCTTTCGTACAACATATGGACCTTCATAGTTGAGACTCCATTTGCCCCTGTGATCTGATTGTGGTGGGAGAATCTTTTTCAGCACAAGATCGCCCGTCTGAAAGCTTCGAGGGCGCACCTTCTTATCGTAAGCTTTCTTCATCCGACTCTGGTACAAACGACCATATGCAATTGACGCTAGCCTCTTTTCATCCATCAGGCTAAGCTGATTCAAACGATTCCTTATCCACTCTGCCTTATCAAGTTTCACGTCGACCAAAACTCTTAAAGAAGGAATCTCGACTTCTAACGGTAGGACAACTTCCATACCGTACACTAGCGAGAAAGGAGTTTCCCCGGTTGATGTGCGTACCATCGTACGATAACCGTGAAGAGCAAAGGGCAACATCTCATGCCAATCTTTGTAAGTGACAACCATCTTTTGCACTATCTTTTTGATATTCTTGTTGGCCGCTTCAACAGCGCCATTCATCTTCGGCTGATAGGGTGATGAGTTGTGATGTTCAATCTTGAAGTTATGGCATAACTCCTTCATCATTTTGTTGTTCAGATTCGAACCATTATCAGTAATGATTCATTCGGGAATTCCATATCTGCAAATGATGTCCTTCTTTATGACTCGTGCTACCACTTGTTTGGTCACATTGGCGTACGAGGCTGCTTCAACCCACTTGGTGAAGTAGTCGATGGCTACCAAGATGAAACAATGACCGTTGGATGCGGTGGGCTCAATCTTGCCAATCATATCAATGCCCCACATGGAGAAAGGCCACGGGGATGCTATAACATTCAATGGGCACGACGGTACATGAATCTTATCAGCATAAATCTGACATTTATGGCATTTCTTCGCGAACTTGAAACAATCCGACTCCATCGTAAGCCAATAATACCCAGCTCGCAAGAGTTTTTGAGACATGGCATGTCCGCCGGCATGCGTACGAAAAGTACCTTCGTGGACTTCTTCCATAAACAACATTGATTCTTTTTCATCCACACATCTCAACAGCACCAAATCATGGTTCCTTCTGTAAAGTACACCATCTGGGTTTAGGTAAAAGTTTCCAAACAACCTCCTCAGTGTCTTCTTATCCTGAGCCGAAGCCCCTGGTGGATACTCTTGCTTTTTGAGGAAGTTCTGTATATCGTTGGCGAATATGAAAGCGGGTCTGTCCAAGCGAGAAATGACTATTCTAGGAGCCTGTCGCGGTGAAATTTGGATACCAAACTATTGATTAGTTTGAATCTTTAATTCATTTTGCAACCGAACTTTGATTTGTCCAAAGGAAGGGATAAAGATCGAAATTCCCACAATGCAATGCAAATGCAAGCTAGTGAGTTTAGGTTTGGGGGTTGGTTAAACTTAGGGAAGGTGCTAGAATCCTAAGTTTCTGTAGTACTCTACAGGAACCTCTTGTTTTATGTTTGTTTATTGCTATGGATTATCTGCTTAAGGTTAAATACCTAGGGGTTTATTTCTAAGTATACTCGATAAGATATCACATCTTATGCCTACATATCCTTACGGGAGTGGAATCAGAGTATTTGTAGTTCCCCTAAAGGGTTTGAGGAGTTCTTTGACTATGGTCAAAGTTCCTACGGGTTTAGGGTAGTTAGTTGATTGATTTTAGGAGAAAAGACGAGTTATCATTTTAAGAGAGATTTAACCGCCACAAATTATAGGAAAATAGTCTTTGCATCGTCTTAAGAGAAGGTCTCAAGTACTCGGATTGTCAACAAGTACGCCTCTATCTCTCTTAAGGAAAAGTCTCTCATATTGATTGTATTGTTGTGGAGTGGAGATTCTATCTCGCATAAGATGATTAACATCTATTTCTCTATTGTGTTTGAATAATTTGATTTGAGTTGAATGTTTTCCTATGTTGTAAAAAGATAATGGTCCTTCCTATGGGGTAGGATCTAACTTAGAAAGATCAACTTGAATGGGATCAAGGATCAAGTGGGAGTATGATGCAAAATGAGATGCACTACACACAAGTGTTGAATCATGTGTAGGTTTTTCCTTTGTACGAAATGCAATTGTAGGAAAAGATAAATACGATGATTGTAAATTGCGGAAAGAAATAAAACAAATAAAATAAACATACATACGCATGAAAGCGCTAAGGTGTGTGAAAGTGTGAATTATGAATAATGTGAATGTGCGGAGGTGTGCGCGATTGGATTACGATGTGAGTTGATTTTAGTCGAATGAGTTTACTAGTTTTACACTTTGGTGAAATTGATTTAAAGAAAATGTTTGATTGATTGATTTTAAGAAAGAAAGTTATATTATATTCGTTTTAAAAAGAAATTAGATTTTTTAAGGTTTTAATTACTATAAAATTGAGGAGAAAATGTTTTATTAAATTAGATGGAAAGGTTATTATTATTAATCATTTTATTTTTAAGCATGAAGAAAAAAGCAAAAATGGATAGATATTATTATTTATAAAAAAAGGTTAAGTTTATAATAAAAGAAAAGGGTGATTAAAAGGGTCTAAAAAAACGAACTTAGCTTAATTTTATAAAGAAGTTGATTAGGATGCAGTCTGATTTTTTTATTAAAGCAAAATGATGGTTTATAATAATAAAAAACCTTAATTGGTTAGATTAATTATGAAATGGGTTAATTAATAATTAAACTATGGTTAAAGGATTACTAACGGAGGGTTAAGGGATAATCAGGAGATTAGAGGACGAATGTATCTGGTGAGTCGTAGGTGCAGAGTATGTGCGTGTCTGTGGGTGTATAGGATTATAATACATAACAACAAATTACAAAGAAAACCCAGAAGAACCCTAGGTTTCCCTCTCTATTCGCCGTCTCGTTCATCTCCTACCCAACTCTCTCTCGATTGCTATTTCTTCATCGCGACCTTCTTCTCCTACTTCGTTTCTTTTCCCCTCTTTCATCCTTCCGGTTTCGCAACCTCATCGTCTATATCTTCCTTGTTTCCGGATTTCATTGCTAACCTGCATATCGACAAAGATCAAACATGCGAGAGTAATCTGAGAAAATAAGTTCTTTACCCAAGAATATGAGACGGCAGAGGCTTGAAGGCGGTGGTGTTGAGGCGATGATGACCCTCGTGTCTGAGCTTCACTGCGGCGGGGAACTTTGCGATCAAAATTTGAGCGCGTATGCTTCTTCTCCTTCAGTGGTTCCGTTTTTTCTCCTCTCTCTCGATTGCTAAGTGCTGCCTCTTTTATAAGTGAAATCCATGGGCCTCCAATGATGATTGTCTTTAAAACTTTCCTGTTTGGGCGATTGCTGTCTGATCCTAATGGTTTGGATGATTTGGGAGACAAATGTTGAATCCCTTCCTATTTCGTCTTGGTTTGTCTGATTTGCTTGGTGGGCTGTTCAATTCTTTCCTTTCTTGTCGGATTTTGTTGGATGAGTGTTATTTTCTGACTTGGGAAGTTCACAATATTTCTCTTCCACGTTGCTTTGTTAAAATTTGGAAACTGGGTGACATGTCTGTTGACTTGGCTGTTTGACTAAGATTTTCTCTTCTTCTTCGCAGGACAGAACTTATGCTTACTTGATGCTTGCCGGGAAGGGTGTTGCGGCCGACGATGATGACGTCTCGTCTGAGCTGGGAGAGAATATGGTTGCCTTTGTTTTCTTATTTATGTTGCTTGAGTTAACTCTGAGCTGCTCGAACTGTGTTGCTAGTTTTACTCATGCCCGATGATGGATTAAACTGAGGGCTGAACCAATGGTGCCATGAATTGACGCTATTGATGTCGTTATGGCTAATGCTGTCATTGCTCTCTGTTGCTATCATTGCTCTTGTCATGCCGCTGTTGAACTGACATGGTTGTCAATGGAATTAATACGGTTGTTGTTGCCTTCATATGAGAGAATGCTGATGTTGTGTTACTACTAGCTGATACTATGTTTGCCTGCTGTTGTTGGGGAAGGTTTGAAACGGTGATGATGACACCATGTATGAACCGTAAGCTAGGACTGTTGTTGCTTTTGAAAGTCGTTGATGCCTTCGAACTATGTTGAGAGCTGCTCTGAAATTAGTTGTTTTATTTGTTTAGACTTTGATTCTTTCGGTGTTCGGTAAGGAGTTGATGAAGACTTCAGTTGTTGTCCTCCTGGCCGCTCGAATTCCCGCCCGGTGATGAGTTTCGAACTGAAGGTTAGGGAACGTCCAACCTACCTCTCTTTCTTTGCTTCTCGCGCGATGCCGAATTGGTACCTGCGTTGAATGGCTACTCTCGTTCATTGAGTTCCTTATTATCAATGTCTGCATACTGTCACAAATGTCATCACGAGCCACTAACAGTTTGCTTGCCTTGTGAATTGCTTTATGCAGGAAAACGAGGGTGTCATCTTTTACTCACAATTATGCATTCTGAAAAAACTTAGAGCACACTTAAATTGCTGTCTCGTTTTTGTCATTCACGATGTCCCTAACTTTAAAGTTCTACTGCTACTAATTAGTGTCACCGAGTGGCTTCCGCAATCTGACAGTTTTGGGGAGCATTTCCACCTGATAGCACGCAGCGCATCCTCAGCCTTCATTTAGAGTTCAAAATCGAGGGGATTCCAACTGAATTGTGGTTCTTAAGTGAAGGTGATGAGACGTGTCGTCCAAACACGACCCAAAGCTTGCATTGTGATGGCAGGGAGGATGGAAGCCTCTAAGCATTTCTGGCATAGATGTTCTTAGGCAAGTAATCTTCAATGATACGTCCTCTTGCACAAGGCATACCATGGAGTCTTAAACATGATGTCGTTTTTGTGAGGCAACTTTCTACTGAACTCGATGAAGTTGCCACTTTGAATTGTGTTAACTCTGATTGTCTTCTCTTTGTGTGCAGATATGTTCCAAAACGTGTTGGTGGTATAGACTTTGCACGCTGTTGAGGTTATGATTATAATGGTCTCAACATGGAGAGGTAGTACACTAATAACAGGGATGGTTGTGGTGTTGTTAATTTCCTTTCGTGTTCTATTCTCACAAACAGACCTTGATTTCTATATGTTGACGAATCTGATTTTGTAATGGTATTTCTGCAGATGTAGGTGAGCTGGGTTGCTTGAGCAAGTCTCCGTCTGCGCGGGCCTCGCTGGTTAACTCGTTCTGTTGATGCTGCTGCTGCTAAGCTGTTGCAGTTGCGTTAATTCCTTAGGCTTGCCTTGCCATCTGTTTCCTGTTAATCATTGCTTTGGTTGCTCAGACAGTCTAATCTTTGTAGCAATTTCGTCCAGGTACCAGGTGTGACACTGTTTTCTAATTGTTGTAGCTCAAAACCCAATGCCTGGAAGGTGGCGTAGGACTATTCTCTTCGCGAGCCGACATTTCCCAATGGCTGGTTTTCAAGAGGACTTGTTAATATCCTCATTCATCCGAAGAAACAGAGTCATCCTAAATATGGGGTATTTAAGAGACAGCAGAAAGGGGGGTCTCTTCTTTTGTTGGGACGTGGTACCAGCTTTAGGAACAACACAATTAGTGAGATAGATTGGTAACACCGCTTCAAATTTGTAGCAGGCTTGGTCGAGCGGTTTACTTTCTTTTGTAATTATTGTATTTGAAAATGAGATTCGAGAAATTCTGCCATTAAAAGTGTAATTATGAATGAAATGTAAACATGGTTCTTCCAATTGAACTTGACTTTAATGGTGTATCAGATGCACCACTTAACGTGATAACCATAAAGTCGACAAAACTGCCCCTTATAATAGCATCACAAACAAACTCACGGAAGCTATGGAGGCAAACATCGGACGTTACGGCTGAAACGCGGGTGTAACATGAATCCTGGAGTCTTGCAACTTCAATTACTTACACCTTAAACTTGTAGCCTTGAATGAAAAAATTTGATGAAACCGGCATGAATCCATTGAAAAGAGAAAGACAACGCCTTTATTTGGATTTCACTCTTGGCTTATCTGGTAGGGCTTTTATAGATCATTTGTGGTAATCTTGGGAATAAAATCGACCTCGTAATTTGGCCTGAAGAGCCAGCTCAAAACCATAATCTGCCAAAGTCCAACAATCATCACGATGTCAATGAAAAGGCCGCTTCGAGACATGGTCCGAGAATATTCCTAAACAAAATCAAGGCCCTAAAAGCTAACTTGAAAATCATCTTGAAATAAGTCTGGGGATATGTGACCGCGAGAGCGACTGCTATCCCTTCTTGAAATTATTGTACCTACGTAAACTGGTTAGTTATAATATACGCTCATAAACATGCAGGATGATGCACAAAGGGGTAGGGTCTTAATGTCAAAAATTAGGGTGTGACAGAGCCTCATTCCAAAAATTCACTTTGTACATCGAAGATAGTGTTGCCAAAGCATCGACCATCTGATTCTCTGCTCGTGGCACATGGTGAAACTCTACCCTGTCGAAGAAGGGTAACAACCTCCTTGCATAATCTCTGTAAGGAATTAGATTCGGTTGACGAGTCTTCCATTCTCCCATGATTTGATTAACCACTAGCGCTGAATCGCCATATACATCCAAATTCTTGATTCTCAAATCAATAGATTCTTCCAGACCTATGATACATGCTTCGTACTCAGCTTCATTGTTGGTGACTGGAAATGTCAATCTGACAATGAATGGGATGTGGGTACCAACTCGAGGAGAATGTATTTGTTTAATGCTTTTTTTTGTATTTCTTTTTCTTGGCCTATGTGCCATATTTTGACGCAGTTGTCTTCGGCCTGCGTTCATATTTGTAACCTTTGAACAATGGGCTCTGCATGCACTTTGGAAATGTAATATTCTACTTATATTTTGTGTGTGCTATATATTTTCCTTGTTTTTTAGTATGAAATAAAGTGCGTTGTATATTCGTTATCGGGGGTTTTGCTAACATATATTGTGACTGACCATGCAGGGAACTGGTCGGGTGATCGGAGTTGGTATTCAATCCATAACGGAGCTAAGAACTCGGTCGAGGTCTTTGCCCTACGACATGAACTGTCCATCGTGAGCTGGGCGTTCTGCCTTATTGGTACGCAAATGATGGAGCTTGATTGAGGGGTCCGCGTCGGATCAAGAGCCTGCTTGCACACATAAAGGGCAGACTCTTGTCTTTTTGTTTTGAATTTAGGAGTCGCGCCTGTACCATGTCGCGCCTTTGTGGTCGCATGCTCGTGGGTCGCGGGCAGTGTCTAAATGTAGTATTGTTTGAGGTTTTCAGCGTTCCATGGTCGAGCAAGTTCTTCCCCGTGCAGGTTTTCGAGGTGATAAGCCCTGTTGCCTTTTTTGTCTCAGACTCGATAGGGGCTTTCCCAGTTCGCGGCGAGTTTTCCCTCACGCGAGTTTTTTTTATTCCTTCGTAGGACCAGGCTACCCACCTGGAACTCGCGCTTGATGACTTTGCTGTCATGCTGCAAAGTTATCTTTTGTTTTAGCGAGGCTTCTCGTAGGGATGCCCCCAACCTAATTTCCTCCACTAGGTCGAGTTCCTCCCTTAAGGCATCGTCATTTGCCTCCTCGTCAAGGGTAGAATCGACTCTCTTGGAGGTCTCTCTTATTTCTCACTCGAGAGCTCTCTTCGATTGAGGATGAGATCGTTTGAGGTAGGGGTTCGTTCGATCCCGACGACCTTGGCAAATTCGATGCGAGGACACAATCCTCGCTCAATCATGAATTTCTTTATGTCGTCCGAGGTGGCCACCTAGACAGCTTCTCGATTGAACCTCTCTATGTAATCCCGAAGAGGTTCTTTCCTTCCCTGGATGATGACTTCCAGGGCTTCCTCTGTTTTTAGATGGCTCTGGAAAGCAGTGAAGTGCTTGGAGAACTGCCTCTTCAGTTTTCCCCAAGAGGTGATGGACTCGGGCGTGAGGCGCTTGTACCACGTCATGACACTCTTCCTCAGGGTAGTGGTAAAAAGCTTGCACTTTATGGATCCTCATAAGTTCCAATAGTCGAGCATCACATTGATGCTTTCTATATGGTCGTCCGGGGTCAGTTGTGCCATCGTATGTCGCCAAGGGAGGGGTCTTCTCCATCCTGACGGGCAATGGAGTCTCCCTGATGGCTCTGGACAGTGGCGAGTGTTGTACCCCAAAATTTGCCCAACCTTTTCTTTACTTGGCTTTTGTTTTCATTGTATGGTTCTATCATTTGAATTTTCATATCAGTGCTCATTTGTAGGGGACCAAAAGGTGTGCATAGCAAGAGAAGGTTTGTCAAGGGTTCCAAGCAAGCATGAGTGCTCATCAAGTCATCAGAAGCTGGCTACATCTCTTGGAGAAGGTGAAGGGATGTATATTGCTTATCTCCTATCTTGGAGGCCAATTGAAGATCACCAGAGGATCACAAGTTCATGGATATGGATATGAGGTGTTAGGAAGCTCATTGAGTGCTTTGAGAGCCATTGTGGATCTTATTCAAACTGTTATATCATGTGCAAGAGGTTGCAGTCAAAGGATTGTACACATAGGGTATCATCTGCCTAGGGCAAGATCCTTTGAGGATTTGAAGGAGATTAAGACTCAATTCTAAGTCTTTAGAGTCTTGGAAAGTTGTTTTGAGGCATCTATGATGTTATTTCAAGATCAATTCAAGAATAATCAAGAGTGTGAGAAGTTACTAAATTAGGGTTTCAGAGGTTTGTTAGTGTAAAATCCCCTATTTAGTGCCTAACTTCAAGACCACATATCTCACGATACAAGTGTAATATCACTTTGACATAAACATGAGACTTTTAGATCATGTTCTTAGCTTTCTTTTAAGTACTAGAACTCATTCATTGGGTTTCTAGAACTCAAGTTATGATGCTGACAAGTTATGGGTCCTCAGATGAATGTATTTTCAGTCAACAAAAGTCAACCAACTTCCAAGGCTTTTTTAACCTAGAATCATGTTTCTCCTCAACTTTTGATGAACATGAAAGTTGTTCCTCATGATCTTAGCTTTCCAAAAATTCCTAGAAGTACTTCCACTCATTTGTAGAACTTAAGTTATGAGGCTTGCAAGGCAGGGGTATTTTGGAAAAGTGAGATTATAGGTTATTTTGATTATAGGTCCATCTCATCCATTTAGGCACTTCAAATGAGACTTTCTCCAACATGAAACTTGCTTCAAATGATCTCAATTGCATCATGGAACATCAAATTGTCATGGATTTGGCATGGATATGAAGATGGGTGAAGAAATTCAATGGAAAAAGGACTTTAAAGTCATGATTTAAATTGATTTGGTTTTGGAATCATTTCATACCATGTTTGTGCATATTTTGAGTCACAATATCACACTAAGTAGAATGCACAAATTGCATTTGATTTATGCAAGCTATAACTCATGTAATTTCAAGTAACTTCAAGTAGAAGTTTCACATCCAATATCCACCATTGGATCAAATTAAGGATTCATTTCAATCCACATGATCACTACACATCACCAGCAGCTGATTAAATTCAAAATCAAGTGGAACTGGAGCCATTTTTACGTGTGTATGAACTCAACATTCCAACTTTGGGCAGTTTCTCAATTCACCATAACCAGGCCAAATTGGGCCTCCAAATCATTTCTGATCCATAATATAAAAGCTTCATATGAAGATTAAAGCTTCATTCAGCCATTTTCGTGGAGAATTGATCAGAGCACAGTTGGAAAAGTGAGGAGCATTTTCAAAATCGTGAATTGGAATTGAGGCAGATTCAAAGCAAATCAACACTAGCATTCTCTTCCTTGAACTTCCTTGAGTGAATCTGGACATTTTTGAGCAAGCTAAGCACTTGTAGAAGCCCCAACGGAGATGCTCCGTTAGGTATTTTTCTTTTCAAGAATTCTCATTAAATATGCATTGATTCATCTCCATTCTTTTAGCATACTGAAGTCCTACATGTGTAGGCAAATTCTGGATAAGTTAGGGTTGTGTTTGAGCAATTTCAGTTATGGTGTATGAATTTTCATTCGCTCGTTTCTCTTAGAATAGGCGTGATAAGTGATTTTGGACGGTGGATCTATGATCTACGTAAGTTCCTCTTGAGTTTGGTATAAGATTTGGCTCCATTTGATTAGGTTTTGGATCATCAACTCCGACTGCGTGGCCGAAGAAGATGACCAGAGCATGGTGGCTCCGTCATCTGGTTTTTCCTTAGGCGATCCAACGTGTATTGCCTTGATCTCTTGAATCTGTTGGATGAATGAACGAGATGAATTCTGACTTGCACGCGTGGCTTGTTCACAGGTATTTAGTGAAGCACAACGTTTTGATGCTACTGCTTTGAGTTTTGGTCTTGGGATCACATTGCTCCTCGCACCCCCAGTCGTGTGAAGCCCAATTGTTTTGCCTTTCCTGATTGCTATTCGCACCCTGGTGGTTTATTTCTTTATTTTTATTTTTTATTTTTTATACTGTTTTGATTTTGATTATTTAAAAATACATCCAAGCATTATAAAATTCCTCAAAAATATTTTTAGGACACTTTGATGTGTCATTTAATTTTTGATATTTTTTATTTTTATTTTCCTTTTAATTTTCAATTAAAAATGGATATAATGCTTGGAAGTGTTTTTATTTGATCTTTTAATTGTGCTTTCTTGTTCATGCTTTGTTTTTGATCTTTTATTTTGGTCCAATGATTGAAACTTTTTCCTCATGTCCATGATGCGCTGAAGAGTTTTTGAGGACACTTTTTCCCCTGGTTTGGTGCATTTTGGTTTGAGTTTGATGGTGTTAGTTCCACGGTTCTATGATATAGAATTGACCATGGTTCTATGATTGGCTAAATTATGGTAAAACAAGATTCTGCACTAATGATAATCAGGATGTCATTACCATAGCTATGACATCACTAAAGGAGAAAGCAGGAGCTATCATGGAGGTTGTTGCCAAAGTAATGACATATGAATAACAGAACTGGTGTCATGGATGCAGCAGAAGCTAACAGAGGCTGACATCAAGGTCGAGTGCAGCAAGAGCAAACAAGAGCTAGCAAAGGCTGAAGAAAGGACAGCTGTCATGGATGTCATTACCAAAGTAATGACATAGCTGTCTGGAACAACAGGCATTGCTATATCAAGCAAGAGATAGCAGGGACTGAGGTAAGGACAACTGTCATGGATGTCATTACCAAAGTAATGACATAACTGTCTGGCCCAACAGGCACTGGTATGAGGTAGCAGTAGCCTAGTTCCTCACAGGCAGTGTGGGGTATGCAGCCACAACAGGTTAAGCTGTGATGAAGTTCCTCACAGGCAGTGTGAGGTGTGAAGCCACAACAATGTGAGTTGTGGTAAGTGAAGTATGCTGTCATGTGTTGTAAACAGGATGTCATTACATCTATGTGTAGCAGGAGCTAACAAGAGCAGATGACAGAATTGATGTCATGAAGAACTGCTGTCATGAATGTCATACTGAATGCCATGACATTGATCGTATGACATCATGTCTGGTACAGCAGGGGCTGTTAGTGTATATCTCTTGACAGAATTGGTTTGGATTGATGAGACCATGTTGAAAATACCTCATATGTAAATATGTCAAGGAGATGGATTAGGAACAAGAACAGATTGTATTGGTATTCATAAAAGGAGCTTGGAGACCTTTTAGGAAACTTGAAGATACTTGTTTCTAATATTATTCTGCAGAAGATTGGAGAAACCATGACTGTCATGAAGAAGATTCAGCAGGAGTGTGCAGCAGAGCAAGCTGGTCAGCTAAGAGTAAGCAAAAGCTGAATGTCACACTGAATGACATGACATGGATCGTATGACATCAGACGGGCTGATTTAGTTTTTCTGTTATGATACCTGATCTATATCAGGCTAAATATTAGGAAACGTGTTATGACTTCTGAGCTATCTCAGGAGAGATTCAAGGCAATGCTGACCATGCCATGACCTAATGGGACAGCACCTTGAATTGTGGAAATTAGTTTTGATTTATTAAAACTAATATCTGTTACTTCTGTACAGCCCAAGCCCAGTCTGCAGGACTATAGAAGGAGGAGCAGAAGCAGAAGAAAAGGAAGCACTCACATCAAGAAAAATCAGAGTGTAAAATAGAGGTCTAGGGTTGAGAGTCCCTTGTGTGTAAGTCACCCTTTGTATCATTTGATATATTGTGGTAGACATAATTGTAAGTGAAGAGGGTTGTTCTTCACGTGCAAAGTCTGTTTAGAAATACTTGTAATCCAAGCAATTGCCTGGTGGATGATTGTTTTAGTTAGGTAGACTCTAGACTATGTCTCACTCAAAGCTGTGAAGCAAGAGTGTGTGTGTTCCTTGATCAAAGCTTTGAAGCGAGATCAAGGTGTGTATGAAGTGCCTATTCATACTCTTTTTTTAATTGTTTGATATCACTGTTGTGTGATAGTAGGGAGTAAGTGGGTATACTCAGGTACTAGAGTGTCTCTAGGTTGAAGTGTCATTGGGTAGAGATTAAGTGAGAAGTGCAAATTGGAGGTTTGACTTTGAATTGATTCTACTAATAGTGAATTTCCTTCCTGGGTTGGTAGCCCCCAGATATAGGTGTTGTTGATACCAAACTGGGTGAACAATTAGTGTGTTATTTATCTTTCTGCATTTACAATTCTGTAAGTTAAATGGTTAGATAAATAGTATGACAGACTGCAGATGTCACGACAGAGGTGGTGACATTGGTCATGACATCGGGACAATTTAAAGAAATTTAAATTGATCATGATCTGTCCTCATCCTCGTTAAGCAGAGATCAATATTCTTGGAACACATGTGATCTGCATAGCCAGAATTTCAATTGGTATCAGAGCAGGCATCCTGTCTGTTCTGGATGAGATCTTGGGAGATACTTTATGGTGTTTTGAACAAGGAGAAGCTGCAGCTGAGTTGCTGAATTTGCTAAATGTTTGAGCTGCTGCTTATAGAGTATTGAAGGAGGTTGTAAAGCAGTATGTGTACATGCTGCTGTGCCCTCTGATATAGGAGTTTTATGACCAGCTGTATGTTATGCCAAAGGAAGAGTGGCTACTTCTATCCTATGGCCTGTTAAATGATCAGACATCTTGTGTAGGGCATGTTCTTTTGGTGGTTCCGCTGCATATTTTTCTAATAAAAGAACTCTGATGCCCCTGGAAGAAGATTGGCCTATATTCAATTTAATGCATGATCGTGGCAGTTGTGTAGATGATTGGAAGATGGTGCCTGCAACTGTGGTTGGTTGTGTGCCTGGACTGTTCTGTTATGCTCTCAGTCAGCTGGAAGCTATAGAGAGAAGATAATGGGATGTGATTTATTTTCACCACTCATGACTTGCAAGGATTCTATCTGAAGAAGAAAACATAGGCAGGTTAAGTCAAGGGTGCTTCAGCCTTGGTATTCCATGAAGTTCAGAGAAGGATTTGTTACAAGGATTTAAGATTCATTGCTATTTGAGATATTCTCAAATATTTAATGGATTATCCTTAGTTGATGATCAAGTTGTCTCATCAGTGGTTGCATAAGTATCAGATCCTGACATGCTTGGTTTTGATGCAGAGAGTGGGGCAGAATTCTGTTGATCCATAGATCTAAGGAGATATAGTTGGAGCTGTACTCAATCTAGTAAGGTTCTTGGAAAGAAACTAAGGCTAGAATGGTGTGCTGATGGGAGTGAAGATGAAGACAATCTGCTCTATAAGAGTATTGAAGTGCAACAGTTGTGTTCTAGGCTCTACTAGAAGCACCTGATCTATTAGCTAGAAAGTTTCCTGGCAAAAAACTCGTCTAGAAGATGGTGGTGGTAATAGCACTGCTTAGTTCAGTTTATTTCTGATCTAAGTGCATAGGAGCCTATGACCTTGCTCAGCTTGGAGGTCAAGGATAAGTGGTAGTGTCCTTGATAGTCTGAAGAAGTCTATACCTAAGGAAAGCGAGAATTCTTCTGTAAAGACGTGTATGATCCTTCCTCCCTAAAAGAATCAAGCTTTGGCATGTTTGGTTTCTCTAAAGAGGAGTTTCATGAAGAAAATGCACTTCAAAGTAATTGTTGTGGTACAACAAAGCAGGAGTGAGATTGTCTACTCCAACTAGTTATCAAGCCTATGCACTGATATCTTCTAAGTGGCAGAATGAAGGCCTGAACTCTCCAGCTGAATATCTTAACCAAAGTTATGACATCAAGCAGAAACTTCAAGGCCTCAAGTGATGATGTGGCACATCATTTGAAGATTAGTTGATCTTCTCAGGTATGAATGGAATTAATGCTTCATATCATGCAGTTTGCGGGAGCTCTGTGAAGAAGTAGATCCCTTGCTTTGGAGCAAGAAGAATGTGAAGATCAAAGTGGCCTGGTGGATTAGCAGACCTTCTCGAGTTCTGAAAAATGCTGAATAACCCAACATTTGCATTTGGGTATTTAAGCAGTGTGCCTTTAGAGAACTATTCTTGTGCAGAAGGGTAGTTATTTGAATACCACAGAAGGTTCTGGGACTGTTCATGCTTGGAACTAATTACTCATGTGCAGAAGGGTAATTGGTTGAAGACCAAAGGAGGATCTGTTCACATAGTGGAGCTTGTGGTAGAAGCCCTAAGCTGTGTATAGAAGATTACCTTCTTGTGGAGATGGAGTTGATCAAGCTGGTGGAGTTGTGAAGATCTTCAGTTGGATTACTAGGCAGAAGTAAGTCCAGCTGTGAACCAGTGGATATAGGTTGGTTTTCCTTGGCAAAGGACTGGAAGATATGGTGCAGAACCTGTGATTCACATCTTAACTAAGAAGTACCCTAACTGGTCATATGGGAGAATGATAAGGTAAAAAGACTATCTTGGAGGATAATGTGAAGGCATTATACAAGACTGGAATGAATCATTGGCTGATTGCATCCAAATGTGGCATATGGAAGTGATCAGGTCACTAGGCAATTCAGAAGTGTTCTAACCTATCATACGGGAGAATGATGAGGTAAAGAATGTTTTGGAGTATGGGAGATCCATCCTAAGCTCTAGAAAGAAGTGGAACAGGTTGATACCCTCTCACTGTATGAGCAGGGAGTTGGTCTTGAGAGGTAATATGGTGATCTTGGAGCAGCTATTATCAAAGATAGAGGGAGAGCTTCGGGTTGATGGGAGTACTAATTGCTTGTGATTCAAGCATGGTGTATGTGAATGCGTTCAAACATGTGGGTTGAATAGAGAATGAGTTCTTGAAGACATGAAGATGCGTCGTATGTTTTCCATTCATGTGCATTGGTTACCATTGATATAGGAGAATTATACTTCTATCCAGGATATGTTGCTGCAAGAGTGCAGTTATGTGTCAAGATTGTTTGTGGTTTCAAACAAATCTGGGACTTGATGAAGGCAGATTGTCAGACAAGAGGTTGTGACATTGGGTTACTGCTCCAAGCTCATGGTGAAGATGACAGGGTAGTCCCGTTGGGTCTGTCATTAGGTGACAAGGGACCAAGTCAGGTATTTGGGCCTCTATCCAAGTACTATATGACTGGTGAAGATGAAGATCAAGACACCATCAGCCTTGATCTTGGGCATATGGAAGGATTTTCACTCTGACATATTGGAGATTTTCTGTCAAAGCTGAAATCTGAGAAATCTGCCAGATAGTAATCCTGCAACTGCTTCTGATATTGGTTCCAGTATGGGTTGAGAATCAAGGGGTGTAAAGCTTCCTGTGTGAAGATGATGAAGTCGTTCTTCATGTACTTGGATTCTCTCTTTCAGGGGGAGCAATGTTTATGCTACAGGGGAACATGTGTACCTGTTTGGGTGTGTAGTTGCTGAAGTGGTGCAGTCCTTATTAGAGGTCAAGCAGCTTGTGTATGATCAAGTACTCCATTCGGTGTCAAAGTTTTGACTAAACCAAGGGGGAGAAAAAGATAAACTACTACTGCTGATGAAGAAAGCTGATGAGGAAAAGCAGTGTTGTTGCCATGCTGGATGCAACTATCAAGGGGGAGCATGATAGTTGGTGTGAACTACTGCTGGATGTCCTGATAAGTTGTTTTAGCCTAAATTTTCCAAAGGGGGAGTTTGTTAGTTCCATGGTTCTATGATATAGAATTGACCATGGTTCTATGATTGCCTAAATTGTGGTAAAACAAGATTCTGCACTAATGATAATCAGGATGTCATTACCATAGCTATGACATCACTAAAGGAGCAAGCAAGAGCTGTCATGGAGGTTGTTGCAAAAGTAATGACATATGAATAACAGAACTGGTGTCATGGATGCAGCAGAAGCTAACAGAGGCTGTCATCAAGGTCGAGTGCAGCAAGAGCAAGCAAGAGCTAGCAGAGGCTGAAGAAAGGACAATTGTCATGGATGTCATTACCAAAGTAATGACATAGCTGTCTGGAACAACAGGCACTGCTATAGCAAGCAAGAGCTAGCAGGGACTGAGGTAAGGACAACTGTCATGGATGTCCTTACCAAAGTAATGACATAGCTGTCTGGCCCAACAGGAACTGCTATGAGGTAGCAGTAGCCTAGTTCCTCACAGGCAGTGTGAGGTGTGAAGCCACAACAGGTTAAGTTATGATGAAGTTCCTCACCGACAGTGTGAAGTGTGCAGCCACAACAATGTGAGTTGTGGTAAGTGAAGTATGCTGTCATGTGTTGTAAACAGGATGTCATTACATCTATGTGCAGCAGGAGCTAACAAGAGCAGATGACATAACTGATGTCATGAAGAACTACTGTCATGAATGTGATACTGAATGTCATGATATTGATCGTATGACATCATGTCTGGTACAGTAGGGGCTGCTAGTGTATATCTCTTGATAGAATTGGTTTGGATTGATGAGACCATGTTGAAAATACCTCATCATTAAATATGTCAAGGAGATGGATTAGGAACAAGAACAAATTGTATTGGTATTCATAAAAGGAGCTTGGAGACCTTTTAGGAAACTTGAAGATACTTGTTTCTAATATTATTCTGCAGAAGATTGGAGAAACCATGACTTTCATGAAGAAGATTCAGCAGGAGTGTGCAGCAGAGCAAGCTGGTCAGCTAAGAGTGAGCAAAAGCTGAATGTCACACTGAATGTCATGACATGGATTGTATGACATCAGACGGGCTGAGTTTGTTTTACTATTATGATTCCTGATCTATATAAGGCTAAATATTAGGAAACGTGTTATGACTTCTGAGCTATCTCAGGAGAGATTCAAGGCAATGCTGACCATGCCATGACCTAATGGGACAACACCTTGAATTGTGGAAATTAGTTTTGATTTATTAAAACTAATATTTGTTACTTCTGCACAGCCCAAGCCCAGTCTGCACGACTATAAAAGGAGGAGCAGAAGCAGAAGAAAAGGAAGCACTCACATCAAGAAAATTCAGAGTGTAAAATAGAGGTCTAGGGTTGAGAGTCCCTTGTGTGTAAGTCACCCTTTGTATCATTTGATATATTGTGGTAGACATAATTGTAAGTGAAGAGGGTTGTTCTTCACGTGCAAAGTCTGTTTAGAAATACTTGTAATCCAAGCAATTGCCTGGTGGATGATTGTTTTGGTTTGGTAGACTCTAGGCTATGTCTCACTCGAAGCTGTGAAGCAAGAGTGTGTGTGTTCCTTGATCAAAGCTTTGAAGCGAGATCAAGGTGTGTATGAAGTGTCTCTTCATACTGTTTTTTTAATTGTTTGATATCACTGTTGTGTGATAGTAGGGAGTGAGTGGGTATACTCAGGTACTAGAGTGTCTCTAGGCTGAAGTGTCATTGGGTAGAGATTAAGTGAGAAGTGCAAATTGGAGGTTTGACTTTGAATTGATTCTACTAATAGTGAATTTCCTTCCTGGCTTGGTAGCCCCCATATGTAGGTGTTGTTGATACCAAACTGGGTGAACAATTACTGTGTTATTTATCTTTCTGCATTTACAATTCTGTAAGTTAAATGGTTAGATAAATAGTATGACAGACTGCAGATGTCCTGACAGAGGTGGTGACATTGGTCATGACATCGGGACAATTTAAAGAAATTTAAATTGATCATGATCTGTCCTCATCCTCGTTAAGCAAAGATCAATATTCTTGGAACACATGTGATCTGCATAGCCAGAATTTCAGATGGCATTTTTGTTGACCCTCGACAATCCTCTTTCAAAGTGGAGCATCCTTGTGAATCAAATTCTTTGATGATGCTTTGAAGTGACTTTGATTGTGAGCTTTTGGCCTCTAGTTGCCAACTCTTTGATGCTCATTTGAGATTTTATTTGGTTATTTTTGACCTTTTTTCCTATTTTTGAGGTGACTTGCAAGTCAAGTTACTTCTAAGGGAGGTTCATACAAGTACTTGACCTAGTTTGCTTTGGAAATGACACTTGTGGATCAATTGAGCTCTCAGTTCTTGTTGATTCATACTTCTAACATGTTGTGGTATTTGAATGCTCATTTTTAGGTCATAAACTTGTTGATTGCTTGTTGAGATTTGCATTCTTTTTAGGCTTTCCACTTGAAGTTCAAGTGTTGAATGTGCTTAAGACCTAGGTCTTTCTCCATGCCTATGCTTGCATTATCTTTGGTGCTTTTCCCTCTTTGGTTTATGCACCTTCTCCTCTCATCTTTGCTTTTGTCCCATGACTTTAGAATCCCATTTGAGATGGATTAGTCCCTCGTTTGGAGGTACTTGAAGCATATCATGAATGGTGATTTTTTGAGGACTCTTTTGATGTGTTCTTACGTGATCATTGAGATGGCTTATGGTTGAGTTACCCATTTGAGTTCCTTGCTGTCCTCACATTGACTCCCATTCTCTAATTTGATCATGGCTTCTTCCTTTTCTTTTTGGTTTGCTTTAGGGCTTGTGGTTGATGACAAATGGTTGTAGGATTCATTTTCTCCCATTTCATCCCATTTTTGTGCACTTGTTTGATCTCTTTTGTGTGCATTCTTTCTTCCTTCTTCTTTGCATCTCTCATATGCATGATTGAGGTTGAGATGTGCTTGTGGAGGCTACTGCCCCACACTTTTTTCCTCCCTCACTTTCATTCTAATTATGCATTACATGTTTGCATACTTGCATCTTTCTTATTTCATGCTTCCTTCTTATTCTTCTTCTTTCTTCTTTTCCATGTTCCCTTTGGATCTATAATCTCTTTTTTTAAAGAGGGATTATGATAGACCTTAGGCTTGATCCCGTGCATGATAATATTAGGTATCATTCCCTTTTCATCCCAATCATAGGTGCACTTTGTATGAGAACATTAGGTTGAGTCTTAGTCTCCCTTTAGAGTGTCTTTCTCTTCTCATCTTCAAACTTTCTCAAAACACATAATAAATGCTAAGGATTTTTGTACGTTACGAGCCTTAAGTACTTTGTGATTGCGACTTTCTATGTCTAACAATTCTAACTGCAAGTGCACAGTCTATCGCGTAGTAATAAAAGATATCGATCCCACAGAGACTCGTAATCAAACTAGTGTTCTCGGGAGTTACTATGTTTAGCTAGGTAGAATATGTTTTAAGGGAATAAGGTTGTCACTAAAAGGGGAACTAAGATTACTGTTTGGATTTTTAATTAATTAAATCGATACGTAGTAATTATGTTCTTCAGGGATTTGATAAGTTACTGGTGTATGAAATAGTTTTCGCAGTTTACTTAAGCAAAAAATGGAGATTTGAAGACTCTCGTCTCACGATGGTTATTGACGCTAATCATAATCCTAAGGGCCTAACGTACACTTTCGTGTTCCGTTCGGGGTTAAAATTACTTTTTGGAAATCTCTAAGTTCTAATTAGTTTTAAAGTGCTTTCGCTGTTATTAAAACGAATGCCTAGTGTTTACTATCTGACCTTACCGCAGCTTTCGCTTGTTGGTTCGTATCTTAATTAATTTCCCACTTTCGTGGCAAAACTACTTTAAAACAAGTTCTCGCTTTCGCGACGAAGTTTATTTCGTAAATCAATTTTTAAACACTTAGACCATAAGTTATTTTTGTGAAAAGAAAGTTTTCAAACAAGAGTTATCAAATCCCATCCGAATTATTACTACATATCGATTACCTAAGTTTAGCTAGACATGGAATTTGGGAAAACAAAACATAAATAATAATAATAAATAATAAATTGCATTATGATAAAATAAGAGTCGATCAAAATGAAAACCTGTAAATAATGCCAATTGGCCTTTGGGCAGATCCTCCACAGATGTTGGCAGGATTCTGTCTTTAGTTCCAATTTGATCGTACAGTGCAGTAACAAATACAGTAGAGCGGAAATGGGAATGAGTAGAATGGAAAGGGAAATAAAGGAAAGGGGTACAATTGAAACCGGAGAAATGGATACAAATGATAAAAAGGCTGGAAATTAAATTTGCTCTTGAAAATAAATTTGGGCAGCACTTCGTGGTATGAATGCAGCTCCCCTTTTTGAAGTCCCCTGCTTCCCTTTTTATAGAGGTGGAATTCCAACGGTTACCTCTGAGGATGGTGGACCTTGAGGCAGATAATTTAGGGAGTAGTGGACCATAAAATGGGAATTGGAACTGCTCTTTTGACGTGTAATCTGAGTGGGGCGTTTTTGCCTGCATGACGGTCGTCACAAGGTGTGACGGTCGTCATGCATCTGTGACGGTCGTCACATCAGCAAAAACTGTCTGCTGCGCTTTTCATTGTGTTTTCACTCCTTTTTCGTCCATATTTCATCTGGGATTGCTTCTTTTCTTCATGTTGCCTTGTTTAGACGTGATCATTGAATACCTGCAAAAACATCAGACAAAAACATGGAAATAACCCGAAATCGGATCGAAAACGGTTAGCTTTTAGTCGAATTATGCATGAAAATATCTATATGATTTCGTGTTATCAAACTCCCCTAAGCTTGAATCTTTGCTTGTCCTCAAGTAAAACGTGAAAAAGTCGGCAAGCACGAGGCTGCTTCTTCGTTCGCGGAGTTTGGAAAAACCGGGATTCTTGGTAGGAACAAGACGAGTATCGTGGCGACACTGGACTACAAGCCTTCGAAGGTCTCCCTTTTATGTAAATCGTTCTCAGTCATGCTACCGTATCTTGGTGTCAAGGTTCTCGTGGCAAGTTCACCCTGTTTGTTCTAGCGCAATCACATTAAGCCCGTTATCCGCACACTCTCATGGCAAGTCGACCTGTTAGTGAATATGATCTCGTTTTTGTTTTTGATCTTCTTTGTTGATCATAATTTGGTGTCATTGATTTTTCAACGAGTTTTTCGTGCCGTTGGGCTAAATGCTCGGGTGAGGAGCACCTAACTTAGAAGGAAACGAATCTTATATTCTTGGGCTTTTTAGCTCTCTTTTCATGATTTTTCATCTTTTTGGAGATCATACACTTATTTGCATCGGTCGCTTGCTTAGAGGTGTTTTTAGGATGGTGCTGACTGCTAGTATGAACTACTTGGGGTTGAGTTTGCGTAGACACTTGAGACTTTGGTACACGTAGGTGGTGAAACCGACTCGCATAAACTAGAGATCTAAGGTGTCTGGACGATACTGGTTTGTTAGAACTGTCGTTTCCTCGGAGTTTCAAAGCTCGGTTTGAACTCAGGTGCATTCTCGTGATGCTTTTGCTTTCGAGGAACAAACGAAAGTTTTTGTTTACGTCGAAAAATGTGGGGATTGTTTGCGTAACGTGAAAGATATATAGACGCGATTTATTTGCTAGAAATAGAAAGTGTAAAGTAGAACTTACTAAAATTCAAAAGTGCAGTGAAATGGAAATACAGTAAATAAGGGAAGTTCTGAATACAGTGGAAATAAGGCTCCGCTCCCACACTATCTCGATCAGTGTCCTCACTGATTCTTGAAGCATGCGAGAGAGAGATACAACTGAAAATGAAAATACATAGAAATATAGTAAACAATAAAGGAAAAATGAAAATCTAGTCCCGGGGCCTGTCACGTCCATGCTGGCGTCCTCTGGCTCTAGCAAGGGCGACTCTATCCTCGTAGCTCATGGCGCCTGTGTGGTAGACCGTGTCACGGAGGCCTTCGACCTGCAGGGTCAGGTTCGCTAGACTCTCAGTAATCGTAGCTTGGCCGGTGTGAAGTTGTTGCATTTGAGTCTGGTGCCAAGCTTCGAACTGGTCAGCTCGTTGGTTCTGCTGCTGCAGCATCGTAAGTATCTGTGCCTGCTGGTCTAGGGAGCGACGGAGGTCCTCTTCAGTGTAGTCGGGCACGGGGTGGTGACGGCGGCGGCGGGATGATGTACCTACTGGAGGAGGAGGCTGCGATGTCTCCGGCTGCTCGGACCTGTCCAACTCAGCTTGGATTTCATCTTCGGAATCATGAGTGGGTTCCTGAGTAGGAACAACGGCAGCAGGAGGGGCAGTAAGGTCGAACAACCAGTTGGTACGGTCCTCAGGATGGATGCGGGTGCGGGACGGAAGGATGATGCTTCTGACGGTCTTGCCACGCACAACCGGATGATATTTCCCGTCAGCTCGGGAGCGGATGAGATGGGAGGCCCTGCAGTGGTCAGTGTCAAGGAACACCGATGGGATGGAATGGCGGTGCTGAAGGCGGTCGCCAAGGTTCAGCCCAAGTGCAATCGCCGTGAAAATCCCGCCAAAGTAGAATGGCTTCGAGCCACGGTTGCAGTTGGCCTGAATGTGGGCCAGTAGGAACGGGGCAGCGTTGACGGGTTCGTTGTTGAAGACGCAATGCAGAAAGAAGAGCTCCTTGGAGTTCACTTTGTGGTTGCTGTCTCTGGCAAAGATGATGTTGCTCAGCACCCTGTGAAAGTACCTGATGGCGGGGTTATGGATGTGAGTGGCGTGTAGGGAGTCCCAACCATCGGCGTTTAGGCCGGTCAACTGATGCCACAGCGCGAAGGCGTCGTGCTGGAACTGATCAGTGATGCGGCGATGAGCGTTCTCGCCACGGGGAAACTGGAGGATGCCGACAATCTTGTTTTGGTGCAGCTGATAGTTAATGCCAAACATCCGGAAACAAGTGGCGCCAGAGTGTTGGTTGAGTTCGCCGCTGCTGGTGATGTAGGAGAACGAACTCAAGAACTCCAGGGTGAGCTGTTCGTAGGTCGGCTGGGGGTTGGAGCAGAGGTTCCAGATGCCTGCTCGTTGAAGCATCCATGTTACACCTTCGAGGAGTCCGAGCTCCGTAAGTGATGGAAGGTGCGGGTAGTGAGTTGGCTGGAGAGACCTCTGATGAAATGCATTGTACTGTGCTCGTTGTCTCTCGCCTAACTCGCCCTCAGGGAAGGAAATGTTGTTGATGTCTGCGTTTCCGGCCATTGTTGAAGATGGAGAGTTTTTTGGAGGTTTTGGGGTTTTTCGGCAGAGATGAAAATGTGACAGGACGGTGGTATGTGTTGCACCCTAAAATTTGCTCAACCTATTTCACTTGGTTTATGTCTCAATTACATTAGCATTTGCATATAGAGTCATGTACATAGTCTAATCATCTGCATAGCATAGCATAACAAGTCATTCAACAAGGGACCAATCACTATTCTTATCTCTATGAGCCTATCAAGAGGTTATTATTCAAATTCAATCTTATCCAAGTCATCAGAAAGAAATTGAAGTCTAAGAAGTCAGTGGATCAAGCAGTGAATCTATCTCCTATCTGAGGGTATCTGAAGATCATCAAAGAAGTTGTGAGTTGTGAATTGAGCATGGAGAGTATGTAGACATCATGGAAGACTTAGAAAGTCATTTGGAGAAGGAGGCAAGTCATTGATATGATCACAAGAGTTGCAGTTGGAAACAGTCAACTAGGGTTTCATCTGGGTCAACCCTGGGTCAACCCTAGGTCAAATGACTGATGGAAGGGCATTAAGGTCTATTGGAGAGATGTGGGGTTCATCATTTGACAGTTAAGTAAGGATGTGGTGTTGTGCCAAGAAGAAATCAAGAGAAATCAAGAAGAAGAGGAGTTTCTAAATTAGGGTTTCTGTGTAAAATCCCCTGATTTAGGTCAAACTTCCAAGCAAGATAAGTCAAAATGCAAGCTTCAAATGGATCCTTGGCCAACATGAAACTTGTAGAGGATCTAAAGACCTTTAATTTGAGTGGTGGAAGACATCAAGGAGATTTATAAAACTCAGGTTATGGTCCTTGCAAGTTACAGGTCATCTGAGGTATCTGAAATTTTGTCTGTGAAAGTGACTTGACTTCCAAGCAATATTTACCCCTCAAGGAGATTTCAAATGAATTTCTGGTCAACATAAGAATTGTTCCTCATTGTCTTAGATTTCTATAATGGTATAGTATGCCTTCATATGATTTGTGGAACTCTACTTATGGTCTTGGCAAGAAGAGGGTATTTTGGTCATTTGAGAATTACAGGTCATTTCAAGCCTATGCCCAAAACTCATACAAGGAAGCTTCAAATGAAAAACTTTACAACATCAAACTTGCTCCAAATGACATTTTGAGTCTAGAAAAGTGACCATGAGAGATTGGAAAGATTCATAGCACAAGGTTTCAAAATTGTTGGATTTAATGAATAAAAAAAGGACTTAAAAATGAGATTTTTCATATTTTGGCCAAATGGGACAAAATTAGAGGTCATTTTGAATGGAAAAGTCATTTTGAGAACATTGGCTAAAGTGGAATTTTGAGGTTAGTTCAAATTTTGAGAGTTATTCAAGGTTGCTTACAAAGGAAGAAACATAATCCAAAATGTAAGGAAAGAGTGCAAGGGAAGTTTCTCCAAGTTTCTAGGAGGTTCTAATGTCATGTATATATTGGTATGAAGAGGTTCATGCAAGGGTTGGTGCTTCACATTGCTCTTAAACACAAGTTTCATACACTTTCTCCCACTTGCAAAATCAATTCAAACTCTCCCAAATTCTCATCAATCTTCACATTTTCTGATTGGATCTTCATCATCATCATCCAAGGATCATAATTCACATCAAGATTGGTGAAATTGAAGGAAGATTAGAGCTGTGCAAGTTGACCATTCAAGAAGCAAGAATTTTGGAATTGAGAGATTCAAAGCTTTGGAGTATCATAGGTTGCATACAGAACTCATCATCAAGTTCTTGGATCATTTTCCACTCACTTCAAGCCTTGGATCAAGAGGATTTGGTACCTGTTTTCATCAGTTGCACCAGGTATGTTTCTCATTCGAATTGGCTGTTTAGGTTAGGATTATTAGGTTTTGTTAGCATAGAAAGGTTAAAATAGGATAGATGATTAGTTTTGGTGAGTTTGAGGAAGTTTCATGGAGTTTGCCATAGGTGTACCAAATCTGTTAGGGTTTGTATCTCTTGGATTAAAGCATGAAAATCTTCATTGAATGGCTTGTGATGATCATCATAAGATGTAGATGAGTTTAGGACAAGATTTTGAGAGAATGGAGAGATTTGATACCAGGTGAAAATGAAGGATTCCAACTGTTATGTGTATCGGGTTCCATTGTTGCTTGAGTTTTAGGAGAAGTTATGATCATGGATGCGTAGAGGGAAGTTTAAAGAATATTTTTGCTTTTGGAAGTGTTTGGTTTCATGGAGAATGGAGGGAGAACAGGGAGCTCGAAGGTGCATGCATGGGAGATGAATTTCAGGGTTAGGGTTTGTCCAAGGTTGAAGATGACCTTTGGACCGTTTGATCATCCTTTGACATTTAACTTATTTACCAATCCCACGGCCACGATTGAACTGAAAAACGGAGGGAATTTCAAACAATGAAACGCCCCGTTTCATTAAATCCCAATCTGATGGGCTTTGTGAGTGCTTGCTATTCGTACCCCTCAAACCAAGCCCAACCAATAATGAACTGAAATAATTACTTTTCACACCGTTTTACTTTTTTTAATTTTTGTTGGCTTTCTGACGCCTCCTGGGCCTAGTGCAAAGATGCTATTCGTACCCCCTCATCATGGCCCATCTGCATTTATAACTAGGCGTGTTTGCTTTCTGCACCCTCCATCTCATTAATTCATTTTATTTTCATTCATAAAAACATTAAATCTTTCAAAAATCATAACAAATCATAAAATGCTTATTTTTCATTGGTTCTTTTTGCATGATTTTCATAATTTTGTCAAGAAAATTGTCATTCAAAAAAATTAATAGTTCATTTCATTTTTATATTTTTGGTATATTTTTCTTTTAATTAGGTGTAAATAATATTTTGTTTGATACATGAATTTGGTGATTTTAGTTTGCATAGTTGCTTTAATATTTTTTATCCACTCTTTTTAGGTTGGTTAGTAGATAATGATAGCTTGTATATAAAATTTAGTTCCCATTTTTAGGACTTAATTTTAGGTGTTTAGTTTAGGTGTGAATAACATGAACAAAATTAGGGTTTAAGTGATGACTTAGGAGAATTGAATCATTTCCCTTAGGATTTAGAGACTGAAAGTTTGGGATATGGGACTATAGGGACTATGGGTAGTTATTAGATCCCTTAGAAATTATTAGGATTCCCCTACTGCTATTATTACTGCCTATATTTGTTTGATTGGTGTGGTGTGCCCTCTGGGGATCATTGTTTGTTTGTGTGGGTATTGGGATTGCTTGGGAATTGGGAGAGATGAAGACTTGTGATGATGAAGCCATTGGAGATCCAGAGACTGAAGACCAACCTCCAGAGTTGAAGAGGAGATTCTTGCTAGCAGCTGTTGAGGAGACTAGGGTTTAGGAGCTAGGCAGAGCTCTAGATTAGAAAGCTTGTTTCTCAAACATGGAATGCCTTGTCTGCATCCATCCTTTCTCTATGATTCAAAGTCTCATTCAAATACCCACCTCCTTCCTTTGGAAGGATCAGTGAATGTATTTGAAAGATAGAACTTTTGAGGGAAAATTGTCTGTATAATGTTAACAGTTAATGAGCCACCCTTGGTAGGCAGTTGACTGTTTAACATTCATTCAGTTCATCTTGGTGATTGATATTCCTCTTGGAGATTAAGACTTGAAGAAAAGCCATTGCAGATGGAAGACTGATAATCAAAGACCTTGCTTGAAGGCTTTGAAGATGAAGATTGATGCTTGCTGAAGCTTGTAGCTGATTGATGATGACTTGAAGTCAGATGTTGATGCAGAGCTGCTATGGCTGTTTATTTTTGCTGTTTATTTCTGATGTATTGATTGGTTTTCCCGGACTGTATTGTTTGCTGTTTAACCTGTTAGGTTGAAAGTGAATTTTGTTCACTTTTGCCTATTGTTTTCTAGGTTCGAGGTTGAGTGGGACTCCCTTGCCTCGCTTGTATTGCTGCATCCATGCATTTTACTGCTTTACTGTATATATCTGTTATTGTTTCTGTTTCTGTTTATCCCTTAGGATCTCTGTTTCTCTCTGAGCAAGAGAGGAGCATGATAGACACTAGGTCTTAACCCATGCATGATAACATTAGGTTAGTGTGATGCCCTTTGCAACCATAGGTTAGAGTTCTGTCTCTTCTTTCTCAAAACAAACAGAAAAACACAATAAAGATTTCAAACACAATAAAAGACACTTCTTTCGTAAACGAATGTGAACTCATCAAAACGTCATTTTTGTCCGCTTGGACTGTTAAGCAGTAAAACCCTTTTTCAGAAGGAATAAAAACAATCAAGACAAGCCTGTGTCTTCCGTGGCCCGAACTACGTTTGCTCTGATCTTTCATGCTGTATGAAAGTACGTAGGCATAGGATGCGATATCCTAGCGAGCAACCTTTCCCTCCTTTCCCGTAGGTAGGCAAACTACGTTGACTCTGATTTCTCGTTTCAGACGGGAATACGTAGGCATAAAGTGCGATACTTTTCCGAGTCATTTTCTTTTCTTTTAACCCCTGACCTTTAGTTTAGATAGAAATAACAATCCATACCCGAAAACAAGCGTGGATCCCGTCGAGTACGACGGACGTGAGGGGTGCTAATACCTTCCCCTTGCGTAACCGACTCCCGAATCCAGGATTTGGTTGCGATGACCATTCCTTTCCCCGTTTTACGGTAGGTTTACCTCGAGCGTTTCCTTTCCCTCCGTTGGGATAAATAACGCGCGGTGGCGACTCTTCTGTTCAGCCGGCGCCGATTTTCGCAGTAGCGACAGCTGGCGACTCTGCTGGGGATCCAACGTCCCCTGGCTGCTAAGGACTGCGATAGTTCCTTATACATTTGGGATCCAACGTCCCTTAAGCGAGTCAATCCTAGCGCTTGTTTTCCCATCGAGGATTTTGTATGGATTTATATTTCTGACCTTTATTTTCAGCATTATATATATTGATTATTATTGTTGTATTGGGGTGTGATGGGTGGTTCTATGATTGAGAGATAAGCCGGACCTGGGCTTGAGTGCACCTAGAATTAGAGTAGAAAGTAGTGGGCGCGTGCCGGCTTTGCTTGCATTAGTGTCTCATGAAATCTACACTCGGACGAGGTTCTTCTGGTTGGCTTCTTTTTCTACCCTTTGGGTCGAAGGGGTTGTTGGTCAGCTGAATTGTCGACTCCGGGAACCGATCATTTGGAAGTTAGCTAAGTGAGGCCTCTTCAGGATTTGATGATGCCACTCCTCCTGGGAATCGTATCGTCAACCCTGAAAGTCTGTGACACCGACGACCGCATAGGATGCCATACCTTTGTCAGTTACTAGGACATCCACCTGTGAGAGGGTTTGGGGTTATGCAGGTAACTAGACCTTCAGACTACCGGTTTGTTTCTTGATCAGAGATCCTGGGTATTTATGGAGAGTTCTGAGGTCTGTCAGAGACCAGTTGGAGAGTTCTGAGGTCTATCAGAGACCAGTTGGAGATATGATTTGAGGTCTACCAGAGACCAGTTGGAGTTATGGTTGGAGGTCTGTCAGAGACCATTGTTGGAGCTTTGTTTTAGGTCCATCTGAGACCAGGGTTTGAGGACTTCTGGAGAGTCTATCTGAGACTTCTTGATATGGTTCAGGCTATTCAGCTACGGTAGTTGGTCCCTGTGGCATGTTACTTGCATTGCATTGTTTGCATACTCATTATCATTGCATCCCACTAACGTGTGTCTGTACTGCAGGTGCATTTGCATATCCTCCGATTCTAGTGCCCAGACTTCTGAGTATTGATTATGGCTGGTTTGAGGAAGACAGTTGCGTATAAGCTGCCTACACCTGATATTACTCCTTTGCTCGGTCTGATATCTCTCGCTGATGAGGAGGTTAGGAGAAGCTTCAGAATGAGTCATGGGAGATTACTGAGATTAGTCTGCAAGCCCACTGCTGATGAGATGAATGGGCTGTACACCTTGATGCAGTTCTATGACCCCGCATTGAGATGTTTTACGTTTGCTGACTTCATTCTAGGGCCTACCATTGAGGAGTACGTGGATTTTACTGAGCTACCAGTGCAGAACAAGGTTCCCTTCATTCACTCTGCTGCTGAGCCCAAGTTGGAGGACTTAGCTAAAGCCTTGCATATGGACGCTGCAGAACTATTAGTGACTTCTTGGCTTGGGGTTTCAGGTTTCTCTCTTGATTTCCTGGTTGGCAAAGCTCAGGAGTATGCCAAGAACGGATGTTGGGTGGTTTTCAATGCTATTTTGGCCCTATGCATTTATGGGATTGTGTTGTTTCCTAACTTGCCCAATTTCGTAGACTTGGACGCTTTCCATCTATTTGCTGCCGGCAATCCAGTGCCAACGTTGATCGGAGACTTCTACCACTCCTTGCATTACAAGAATGAAAACAGAAGGGGAAAGGTGGTTTACTGCTGTGCTCCTTTGTTGAATATGTGGTTTAAGAGCCACCTTCCCATGAAGGGATCTTTTGTGGAGAGTGCAACCACAGCTAGCTGGTCAGAGCGCCTGATGAGGCTATCCTCCGAAGACGTTGAGTGGTTTGATCGAGACCTGCTAGGGGCTGAGCTTATATTCAGTTGTTCTGGGTACCCTAATGTCCCACTGATAGGGAGAAAAGGGTGTATCAACTACAACCCCTCATTATTGGTCCGTCAGTTCGGATATGCGCTGAAGAACCCACCAAAGGAAGAAGAAGTACAGGAATCTCTGTACTTCACCGGTGATTTGAAGGGGGAGTTATTAGCCAAGCTGCAGCATGCCTGGACGCGTATTAACCGAAGGGGGAAGCCGTTGTTAGGGAAGAATGACTGTCAGGCTTACGCACCATACAAGGTTTGGATCCAGGAAAGAGCAAGTCAGTTGCGGATGCCATTTCCAGATGCACCAGCCCTTGTTCCTATTCCGATAGCAGAGCCAACTACTGTTTCTAGGGAGGCCTACGAGCAAGTTGTGAAATAAAAATAAGCCTTGATGAAGATCAACGAAGGGTTAGAGCAGGAGCTAGCCCAGGTGCGCAGCGAGAAAAACAAGGTCGTACATGCGTTCCAACAGCAGATTGAGCTAATGAACAGATTAGGGGCTGAGTTGACTGAGGAGAAGAAGAAGCGCGAACGTCTGGGGCAAGAGTTCAGAAGCTCCCATGACATGCTTGAATCCAAAAAGAAAGCACTTGACATCGCTCACCGAGAGATTTCTTCTTGCAATAAGACTTGGAATGCCACGCTCACCAACAATAAGAAGAGGGAAGATAAGTTGAAGCAGCAAATTTCCGACCTCGAAGAGCAGTTGAAGTCTAGCATCAAGAAGTGTGAAGAAGAAGTGATGACCCGGTATAGTCTCCAGAATGCACTGAACAAGGCCATCAAAGGCAGAGATGAAGCTGTGTCTCAGAAGCGTAAACTAGAGGATCGCTTCGAAGAAGGGGCATGGGAGGAAACTGCTGAAGACGTGCGACGTGTTCTTAAGAAAAGAAACCAACTTGTTGAAGGGCTGCTTACCCAACCAAGTCATCCGGAGACCAAGAAGTTGCTAGAAGAGTACCAGACTTATGGGAATGTTTGATCATTTCATGTAGTAACTTGTATGCTTTATTTGCATAGTGCTGACCATCACCAGGATTGTTGGTTGAGGTCATGCCTTCTTATTGTACTCTCAGTGACATTGTATTCTTGGCTCCTTGGTTCTCTGCAATATATGAGGCTTTCTGTGATTCAGCTCCGATCTTTATATTGTTAGCATTGTCACTGCACCGGCACCTTCACACTAGAATCGGGGAGTGAATTTCCCTAATGCACAGACACACATTGCATTGCATTCATATTCATATTGCATTACAGGTAATCATTGGATGATATCTTATTCCCTGCTCTGTACCAGGTATTTTCAGGATTGCAGATCAACGCCCGCACAGATATTCCACTCGCACCAACTGTCGAAGAATCATGGATCAAATGCAGAACGAGATGCAAGATGTGCGCGAGAAGCTAGCTCTCTTTATGCAGACCATGGAAGCTATTGCAAAAGTTCAGGAGAATTTGCAAGCCATGGTGCAACCTCTGTTGGTCAGAAACGCCGGTCACGGTAATGAGGATCATCAGTCTGTGCGAGTCGACACTGTCCATGGAGATGGCACTCCCACACCAGTGGCTCCACCTGTAGTCAATATACCTGCTGCTAATGTCAACAACGCTACCGCTGCTGGGAACGGTAACGTCGGAGTTGGGAACGAGACTGCTGTCCATAACGTCGGGCTTGGTGATATCAACTTGGGGGATAATATGGGAGGCAACGGCTTCAGCAATGCTGGATTCGGGTTCAACGATCAGGGATTCGATAACGCTGGGAAATATGGTTTCAATGCTCAAGGCTTTGGGCAAGATGGTTATGGTGTGGCCAATCAGGGTTACGGAGGTTTCGGAAATGGAAACGGCGCTGGGTTAATGGCTTTTGGGCCTGCTGGAGGTGTTCAGGGGTACGGCAACAGAGGCCGAGGCCCGGTGATGAATCAGATTAGAGCTGGCCGCAATAATGGATACGATGGGTATGGAGCTGGGAATGGTATGTGGCAAGAAGATCAGCAGGAGGACGCTTTCTCCGGCGGAGGTTTCGAAGGGCCGATGGATGACTCCCATAGGATCAGAATGCTAGAATAGCAGATGAGGGGGGTCCTGAACCAAAGTGCTGTGGGCTTAGACATGTCAACAATGGGTCTGGTACCTGGCTTGAGGGTGCCCATCAAATTCAAAGCTCCTGCGTTTGATAAGTATAAAGGAGATACCTCTCCGAAAGTGCACGTGAGGGCTTATTACAGAAAGATGTCTACATATTCAACTGATGAGAGAATGCTAATGCATTTCTTTCAAGATAGCTTGTCAGGTCCTTCCTTAGAATGGTACATGGGGCTGGAGCCGACTAATATAAAGACATGGAAGCAATTGGCAGAGGCATTTGTAGCTCACTATAAGTATAACAGCGACTTGGCACCCAACCGGGTCCAATTGCAAGGGCTATCTCAGAAGAAGGATGAGAGCTTTAAAGAGTACGCGCAAAGATGGCGCGACATGGCTGCTAGGGTCCGTCCTCCTTTAGAAGACAAGGAAATGAATGACATGTTCGTCGGCACATTCACAGGCATGTTTCACGACAAGTTGTTTCATACATCTTTGGCCAGTTTCTCAGACTTAATTCTGATGAGAGAAAAGATTGAACGTAACATTAAACAGGGAAAATTCCAAGCTGAGGAATCAACTGCATCTGGCGGTAGCAGAAAGGCTTTTGGTGGGCGCCGTCAGGGCGAGGCAAGCGCAGTATTTGGAGGCCGAGGCCGAGGCCGAGGCAGAGGTCGGAACCAATATCATCAGCCGCAGCAGGTGGCGAGTGTTACTATTCCATATCAGCAACCACCATTTCAACAACCACAACCGTTTCAGCAGCAACCAATGCAGCAGCAGCAACAGCCATTTCAACAACAGCAGCAGCCGCAGCAGCAGCCACAGCAGGGGGCACAGCCTGCTCAACGAAGATTCCAGGGTGGTAAACCAAGAAGAGTGTTTGAGAAGCCTCCCTCAACGTATGCTGATTTGTTACAGACATTGTTGGGTTTGAACCTGGTAGAGAAGAGAACTCTGGCACCGATAACGGGAACTCCTCCGTATGGTTATGACACAAGCAGGCACTGTGAGTTTCATTCTGGGGCTCCGGGCCACGATGTAGAGGGTTGCCATGCTTTTAAGCACGTTGTGCAGGATCTTTTGGATAATAAGGCTATCAATTTCGGAACGGCAGGTCCGAATATAGTGCAGAAGCCCATGCCTAATCATGGGGCAAACGCCATTCTGACTGAGGAAGGGTTGAATCTGATTATGAACGTCGATGAGTTAAAGACGCCGCTGAGCGAGATAAAAAGCAGATTGTGGCAAGGGGGCGTTTATCCAGGATGTGACGAGTATTGCTTAGAATGCTGGACCCTAGCTGGGGGGTGTGATGATTTGAAGAAAGGCATCCAGGCTTTATTGATGACGGCACATTGCAGTTTGACCGAGCAGCAATCGAAGAGCCCGCAGGGGCAGTAGCAGATAATCAGAGTGATGTGGCCACTGTAACGATTCCTCGGAAGACAATCACTATAACAGCACCGGCTCAGCGACCGCCGATCACCATAACTAAGGCCGAACCAATCCCGTACGAGAGCACAAAAGCAGTCCCATGGTCATATGGGTTGGAAGTGTATTGTGACGGAATAAAGATTGATGTTAATAAGCAACCAGCCGAGACTGTAGAGAATGTGGTCGGTTCAGGAGGCTGACAAGGAGTGGTAGGATCTTCATATCGCCTGAGGTGGAGGCCGAAAGACTGGCAAAAGGAAAGGGAAAGATGGTTGAGAATGTCCCAGTGCAAGCAAGCGGCAAAGAAGCGGCATCGAAAGAGGTAGAAGAGTTCATGCGCTTGATTCGGAAAAGTGATTATAAGATTGTGGAGCATTTGCAACAGACGCCGTCCAAAATATCCATCTTGTCGTTGCTCTTGTGTTCTGAAGCTCACAAAAATGCTTTGTTGAAAGTCTTGGATACTTCCTTCGTACCCCAAGACGTCTCTGTGAATCAGCTGGAAGGAGTGTTGGCACATGTGAATGCAGGCCACAGCTTGGGCTTTACTGACTTCGATTTGACCCCGAAGGGGAGAGATCATAATATGGCGCTGCACATATCTGTTGAGTGTAGAGGATCAGTAATGTCGCATGTATTGGTCGATACCGGATCATCCTTAAATGTGATGCCCAAGAAAGCGATGATGAAGCTGGATGTCAGAGGAATCTTGTGCACGCCCAGTGACTTGGTAGTTAGAGCGTTTGATGGCACGCGAAGAACAGTCTTTGGATCAATAACATTGCCTCTACAGGTGGGGCCGGAGGTGTTTGCTACTGAATTCTATATCATGGATATACAGCCTGCATATAGTTGCCTGCTCGGAAGACCCTGGATTCATGGGGCTGGGGCAGTCACGTCCACCCTGCATCAGAAGTTAAAATATATGGTCGGAGACAGCGTAGTCACCGTATGCGGAGAAGAAGACATCCTGGTCAGCCATCTGTCATCATTTAAATATGTGGAGGTCGATGGAGAGATCCACGAAACACCCTGCCAGGCATTTGAGGGGTTGCGTATCAAGGACAAAGGTCCCGGGCCGAGCAAAGTGTCGGAGATAGCCGTCTCGTCGTATAAAGAAGCTCAAGCTCTGGTGGAGGCAGGAGAAGCCAAGAGCTGGGGCAAAGTGCTGGATATTCCTGTAAAGATGGACCGATTCGGGCTGGGGTACCAACCGTCGTCATCAACACCTGCTGTGGGAGCACCCCGTTTCAGAGGGCCAATAACCATCTCTGCCAGTGGAGTATGTCATGAAACCATCAATGCTGCTTCGGAGTCTGACGAAGGAGACAGCGACTGTGATATGGATGCCTGGATTCAGCCAAGCACGCCAGGACAGGGACTGTGCAACTGGTCTATTCAGGAGCTTGTTCCTGTGACTCTTAAACAGTAATGCTTTGTTTTATTAATTGTTGAACAATCTGATGTCTTGCCCGGGGCATCAGGATTTGCTTAGGGTTGTGCTGTTATGAACGTTGCGTGTTAATCATTAAATAAATGGCGTTTTTTCATGTGCAAATATTTCAATCACTGTCTTTCTTGTTTTGTATTTTTCAATAAAATGGCAACGTGGTTATTCGCTTTATACGCATTTTGAAGCATTTAACCATTCCTTTTGCAGGATAACATTTTCAGATGACATCCTTGAACCACTAATGACTCGTCCCGACTTTGAGCACCCGGTATTTCAGGCCGAAGAAGAGGTTGTCGAAGATAGCGACGTTCCGGAAGAGCTGTCTTGGTTGGTGAAGCAAGAGGAAAGAGTCATTCTGCCTCACGAAGAGGTCATCGAAATTATCAACTTGGGGTCGGAAGGGGTTGAGAAGAATATTCGTATCGGAGCCGCGCTGCAGAGCGATATCAAGCGAAGACTGGTTGAAATGCTCAGAGAGTATAGTGATGTATTCGCTTGGTCATATGAAGATATGCCAGGGCTCGATACAGACATGGTTGTGCACCGTCTGCCACTGAAAGAAGAATGCCCACCGGTCAAACAAAAGCTTCGCAGAACTAGACCAGACATGGCAGTAAGGATTAAAGAGGAAGTCCAAAAACAGTGGGATGCTGGTTTCCTGGCTGTGACAAAATATCCCTCATGGGTTGCTAACATCGTACCAGTGCCAAAGAAAGATGGCAAGGTTCGAATGTGTGTGGATTATAGGGATTTGAATAAAGCAATCCCAAAGGATGATTTTCCACTCCCTCATATCGACGTGCTAGTTGATAATACTGCTCAATACTCCGTATTCTCCTTCATGGATGGCTTTTCAGGCTATAATCAGATTAAAATGGCGCCAGAGGATATGGAGAAGACTACTTTCATAACGCCCTGGGGAACATTTTGTTACAAAGTGATGCCTTTTGGTTTGAAGAATGCTGGGGCAACGTATCAGCGTGCGATGACGACTCTTTTCCATGATATGATGCATAAAGAGATCGAAGTTTATGTTGACGATATGATTGCCAAATCCCAGACGGAGGAAGAGCATCTGGTGAATCTGCTGAAGTTATTTAAAAGGCTTAGGAAGTTCAGGCTGAGACTGAACCCTAACAAATGCACCTTCGGGGTGAGATCGGGTAAACTGCTGGGGTTTATCGTAAGCGAAAGAGGAATAGAGGTCGATCCTACTAAAATAAAAGCGATTCAAGAAATGCCGACGCCTAAAACAGAGAAAGAGGTGCGCGGGTTTTTAGGGAGGTTGAACTACATCGCTCGGTTCATATCTCACCTAACTGCTACGTGCGAACCATTGTTCAAGTTACTGAAGAAAGATCAAGCTGTGACGTGGAACGAAAATTGTGAAAAGGCGTTCGATAAAATAAAGCAGTATTTGCAGGAGCCTCCTATTTTGATACCCCCAGTGGCAGGGAGACCCTTGATCATGTATTTGACAGTTCTTGAGGGAAGCATGGGTTGTGTTCTCGGTCAACACGACGAGACAGGGAGAAAAGAGTATGCGATCTACTACTTGAGTAAGAAGTTTACAGACTGTGAATCTCGATATTCAATGCTGGAGAAAACTTGTTGCGTGCTAGCCTGGGCCGCCAAGCGTTTGAGGCAATACATGCTGAATCACACAACCATGCTCATCTCGAAGATGGATCCTATCAAATATGTATTCGAAAAGCAGGCGTTGTCAGGGAGAATTACCCGTTGGCAGATGGTCTTGACTGAATATGACATTCAATAAGTCTCGCAAAAGGCTATAAAGGGGAGTGTGATGTCTGAGTATCTGGCGGAGCAGCCTATTGAAGATTACCAATCGATGAGGTTTGATTTTCCTGACGAGGATATCATGTACCTAAAGATGAAAGATTGTGAAGAACCGTTGCCAGACGAAGGACCAGAGTTGGGTTCCAAGTGGAAGATGATATTTGACGGAGCTGTGAACGCTTACGGTAGCGGAATAGGGGCAATCATCACTACGCCACACGAGTCGCACATCTCGTTTACTGCCCGGCTGACCTTTGCAGTTACCAATAATGAGGCCGAATACGAAGCTTGTATAATGGGGCTTGAAGAAGCCATTGATTTGCGAATCAAGAACCTGGACGTATACGGAGATTCAGCTCTGGTGGTGAATCAGATCAAAGGGGAATGGGAGACACGTCAGCCCAATTTGATACATTACATGAATTATGCAAGGAGGTTGTTGCCTTTCTTCGACAAGGTTGAATTGCATCACGTACCGAGAGCAGAAAATCAAATGGCTGACGCCCTGGCCACTTTGTCTTCCATGTACAAGGTCAACTTCTGGAACGAGGCTCCCCGAATCATTATCTCTCGGCTTGACAGACCAGCTTTCGTATTTGCTATTGATGAAGCACCCGACGACAAACCGTGGTATTTTGATATCCTTAATTTTCTGAAGAACAAAGAGTATCCAGCTGGGGCATCCAGTCAAGATCAGAAGACTCTCAGGAGATTAGCGGGTAATTTCTATTTGAATCCGGATGGTGTCTTATACAGAAGAAACCATGACTTGGTACTGTTGCATTGTGTAGACGAAAGAGAGGCAAAGCTACTCATGGAGGAAATACACGAAGGTACCTTTGGTACGCATGCTGGTGGGCATGCTATGACGAGAAAGCTGCTGCGGGCAGGTTATTTTTGGCTGACTATGGAAACTGACTGTTTCAAGTTCGCAAGGAAGTGCCACAAATGCCAAGTCTATGCTGATAAAATTCATGTGCCTCCGAGTCCTATGAACGTGATGTCATCACCATGGCCATTCTCGATGTGGGGAATCGATATGATTGGAAAGATCGAGCCGACGGCTTCTAATGGGCACCGGTTCATTCTAGTAGCAATCGATTATTTCACCAAGTGGGTAGAAGCGGCGTCTTACGCAAATGTAACTAAGCAGGTGGTGGCCAGATTTATCAAGAGAGATATCATTTGCAGATATGGGATCCCCGAGCGGATAGTCACGGACAACGGATCAAACCTGAACAACAAAATGATGAAGGAGCTCTGTCAGAATTTCAAGATCGAACATCACAACTCCTCCCCTTACCGACCCAAGATGAATGGCGCTGTCGAGGCGGCCAATAAGAATATCAAGAAGATCATTCAAAAGATGGTGGTGACCTATAAGGATTGGCATGAGATGCTACCTTTTGCTTTGCACAGTTATCGTACGACGGTACGCACATCAACCGGGGCAACCCCGTTCTCGTTAGTGTACGGAATGGAAGCAGTGCTGCCACTGGAAGTTGAGATCCCTTCTCTGAGGGTATTGTGAGATGTTCAACTAGATGAGGCAGAATGGGTAAAAGACAGGTTGAACCAACTGAGTTTGATGGATGAGAAGAGGCTAGCTTCTCTAGCATACGGGCGTTTGTACCAGAGCCGAATGAAGAAAGCATATGATAAGAAGATACATTCGCGAAGCTTTCAGACGGGCGACCTTGTGCTGAAAAGGATTCTCCCGCCGCAGGCAGATCACAGGGGCAAGTGGACCCCCAACTACGAAGGGCCATACGTTGTCAGGAAAGTCTTTTCAGGAGGAGCGTTATTGTTGTCCACCATGGACGGTGAAGACTTTACGTCGCCTGTGAATTCGGACGCAGTTAAAAAATACTTTGCTTAAAATTGACCCGCTGGACAGAAAAAAGAGAGTCCAGGCAAAAATGGGGCATCCTGGCGAACCAAAAACAGAATGAAAGGTTCGGGCAAAAGTTAGGGATAAATTGAAAAAAATGTACACCCGCGAAGTTGAAAACCTACACTGGGCGGCTTCGGCAGAAAAGGGTATCCCGGTGAACTGAAAACCCGTAAAGGGCGGTTCACGCAAAAGTTAGGGATTTAAAAAGCAAATGACTGCGGTCCGAATTTGATACCATTTGAGCATTGGTGCGGGAGAATATACCTGAGGGGTCGATTATCGGGTACAATCTCTTCGGACGTGTGGATACCGGGAAAGCATTAGAGTCGGACGAGTCATGGGAGGATCAGTTCGTGGTGTTCATCTGCATCCCGTTGCCGACATGTGTACAAATTTAGTTTGTCAACATATTTATGCTTCTTGTGCATACTTGTATATCTGCTTTGCGTAGCTTCCTCTTTTCAGAAGTTACATCCCGTGTACAAAACTCCGCCCATTCAGGGGCCCAATCAATAAAACATGTTATTTAGTACTTGATGTTGGTTCTTTACTGTTTTGTGCATGATAAAGCGCCTAAGTTTACTGAAGCTAGCATGTGTATAACATCACTGGCCCTTGCCAACAATTGCTAAAGCTTTGAATTAACTGAAAATAACGTCACTAACCTGAATCGATTTGGTTGCATAGGCTTGTCTTGTCTTGTTTGTGTTGTTGCAGGTTTCATAGCCATACGAGGAAGATGATCAAAAGATGGCGGTAACGAAAGACTCGACCCCCACGCAGGTCATGCATGGGCTTCCTGAAGAAGGATCAAATTCCCCAGCTAACCGTAGCTTATCCAAAGGACTCGCTCCAGCAAAGTCGTTCATCCTCAACAGCTTGGCGATTCCAAGATTATAAGGCTGTATTCAGACAGTGTATCTCAAGCCGAGTTGGTTTAGTCTCAGAAGATTAATATTGGTGAGCTGTATTCAGACAAGTTCACCTTTCCCCGCAGGGTCAGTTTACATCTCCCCCAGCGGAGTCAGTTGATTCTCCCAAGAGAATCATCCCGCCCCAGCGGAGTTCTCTTTCCAACCAGTGTTTTCATTCCTCCCAGTGGAATTCGAAGGTTAAGACTCTCCCCGGCAGAGTTGGTATGGCACATTGGCATTTATTTTGTCAGGATACCGTGTGATATCAGTTCACTCTCCAGCAGAAGTATAATCATACCGAGCGCATCTGCTAGTCTCCAGCAGAGTTACATTCCCAGCAGGGTGTTACTTCGATGAGATGTTTGGTTTAAGTTTCCAATTTCCCAGCTGAGTCGACTTCAGCATTGATTTTGCTGGGACAATTCTGTAGCATCTGGCTATCCCCAGCGGAGTTGGCATTGTCTTCAGCATTTATTTTGCTGGAGCAGCTCCTGTATCTCAGCAGTTCCAGTCTGCATTGGCATCGGCATATAGTGTTATACTTGCATCCACCAAATAAAAGCGTAGCATTTCCATGCCGAATGGAGCATTGCATCGTTGTCAAACATACGCATTTTTGAGACATAAGCTAGGTGGGCTAACCGTTTGCTTCAAGTATTGTTTCTCTTGCAGGTAGAGAGAGTTCTTGCTCCAATAAATCAATAAACAGTCGAGGTCTCGACGTGAGACATTCAATGAAGTGTCAGCTTTGGCATTATTCCCCACAGAGTTATCATGGTGAAGTTTTCTTTGTGAATTTCTCGTGTTTTCCCCGCCAGAGTCAGTAGGCAAGATTTATCCTCATTCCCAAGCAGAGTTGTTTGTCATCAACGGGTTTGCCGAACCAGAATTTCAGAGGCCACCGCCGGTTATCAGAACAGGCGTCCGGTAGTTCGGTTTTTCAGACATCCCCAGTAGAGTCCGCTTCAACGTCGCTGCCACGTCAGTACTAAGGAGTTTGTGGATTGAGACCAATGGAGAAACGAGTCCTAACGGGGACAAATTTGTTGACGGGTTCTTCGTGCTAGAAAAGTGGGAGTCCTAACGTGGATAGTTTTATTTCCCCGAGTTGATAGAGGGCGCTAGTCCTAACGTGGACAGGTTCGATTTTTCAGACTTGTTGAAAGGTGGAGTCCTAACATGGACATCTCTTCCAGTTTGACGGTATGTGTTAGTCCTAACGTGGATGGATTTGATTTCTTGGTATTGATCGAAGGTGGAGTCCTGACGTGGACAAAGTTAGTTACTCTTCGTGTTGGTGTCCTGATGTGAACCGTTTATTTCCAGCAAATAGCTCTATTCGTAATGGTGAAATGTGCGTCCTGACGTGGACAAGTTTATAGTTCTTCGTGTCGTCAAGATGCGAGAGTCCTGACGTGGACAAATTTATCCTTCTCCGTGTTGTGAGCAAAGTATGAGTCCTGACGTGGACAAGTCTCACTTCCCCAGCAAGTCAAAGACGTGCAAGTCCTAACGTGGACAAGTTCTATTATTTCATCAGATGAAGATGTGAGTCCTGACGTGGACAAGTTATTTCCCCCAGCGGGTCGAAGGTGCATGAATCCTGACGTGGACAAAGTTTATTTCCTCAGCAAGTCGACATGTGAGTCCTTACGTGGACAAATCAAAAGAAAATGTGTTTCCTTACGTGGAAAAGAAGTTGATTCCTAACGTGGAAAGATTGATTCCTTACGTGAAAAGTTTAGTCCTGACGCGGACATATTGAGAAGAGAATTATTCCTAACGTGGAAAGGGAGGTCCTAACGTGGACGATCAAGTCCTAACGTGGACAAGTTATTCCTTACGTGGAAAGAGTGGGAGATTCCTTACGTGGAAAGATGACATTCCTCACGTGGAGAGATTGAGTCCTTACGTGGACATATCAAGATGAGATTCCTTACGTGGAAAAAAGATGTAGTCCTTACGTGGACAGATCAAGAAAGATTTGATTCCTAATGTGGAAAGAAGTTATTCCTTACGTGGAAAGATGGCATTCCTTACGTGGAAAGATGGATTCCTTACGTGGAAAGAGATTTATTCCTTACGTGGAAGAGCCTAACGTGGACGATGTATTCCTTACGTGGAAAGGTGGGTCCTTACGTGGACGATGTATTCCTGTCATGAAAAAGTTTATTCCTAACGTGGAAATCTTATTCCTAACGTGGAAAGAGGTTATTCCTAATGTGGACAGTTTATTCCTAGCGTGGATGATTTATTCCTAACGTGGACAATGTATTTTCATGTTGATAAAATCCCCTCGTGCCGATGAAATGCAGACGAGTCATCCCTAGCGAAGTCGCCGAGATTTTTCTGTGTTGACAGCAGGTGGAGTCCTAACGTGGACAAGTTTAGTTGAGATTTCTTCGTGTGGATGACACAGGCGTCCTAACGTGGACAAAGTTCTATCCCCGCGATGATAGAATCTTCTTCAGGCTGACGAAAATAATCCCCAGCACGGTCGCTAATGGATCAGTTTGTTGCAGTTAGATTCAGTTGATGAATGTTGTTCCCCAAGCAGTGGTGCAGTTTATTTCTGCGGTTGGCAAATTTCCGGGTTCTTAGTATTCAACCGTCTCGTACCTCGAATGTTTGAAGGCCGTTCGCTCTTCACCCAATCGGGTCCAAGTCGCTTGAATAGGGGCAGCTGTTGCACCCTAAAATTTTCTCAACCTATTTCACTTGGTTTATGTCTCAATTACATTAGCATTTGCATATAGAGTCATGTACATAGTCTAATCATCTGCATAGCATAGCATAACAAGTCATTCAACAAGGGACCAATCACTATTCTTATCTCTATGAGCCTATCAAGAGGTTATTATTCAAATTCAATCTTATCCAAGTCATCAGAAAGAAATTGAAGTCTAAGAAGTCAGTGGATCAAGCAGTGAATCTATCTCCTATCTGAGGGTATCTGAAGATCATCAAAGAAGTTGTGAGCTGTGAATTGAGCATGGAGAGTATGTAGACATCATGGAAGACTTAGAAAGTCATTTGGAGAAGGAGGCAAGTCATTGATATGATCACAAGAGTTGCAGTTGGAAACAGTCAACTAGGGTTTCATCTGGGTCAACCCTGGGTCAACCCTAGGTCAAATGACTGATGGAAGGGCATTAAGGTCTATTGGAGAGATGTGGGGTTCATCATTTGACAGTTAAGTAAGGATGTGGTGTTGTGCCAAGAAGAAATCAAGAGAAATCAAGAAGAAGAGGAGTTTCTAAATTAGGGTTTCTGTGTAAAATCCCCTGATTTAGGTCAAACTTCCAAGCAAGATAAGTCAAAATGAAAGCTTCAAATGGATCCTTGGCCAACATGAAACTTGTAGAGGATCTCAAGACCTTTAATTTGAGTGGTGGAATACATCAAGGAGATTTATAAAACTCAGGTTATGGTCCTTGCAAGTTACAGGTCATCTGAGGTATCTGAAATTTTGTCTGTGAAAATGACTTGACTTCCAAGCAATTTTTACCCCTCAAGGAGATTTCAAATGAATTTCTGGTCAACATAAGAATTGTTCCTCATTGTCTTAGCTTTCTAGAATGGTATAGTATGCCTTCATATGATTTGTGGAACTCTACTTATGGTCTTGGCAAGCAGAGGGTATTTTGGTCATTTGAGAATTACAGGTCATTTCAAGCCTATGCCCAAAACTCATACAAGGAAGCTTCAAATGAAAAACTTTACAACATCAAACTTGCTCCAAATGACATTTTGAGTCTAGAAAAGTGACCATGAGAGATTGGAAATATTCATAGCACAAGGTTTCAAAATTGTTGGATTTAATGAATAAAAAAAGGACTTAAAAATGAGATTTTTCATATTTTGGCCAAATGGGACAAAATTAGAGGTCATTTTGAATGGAAAAGTCATTTTGAGAACATTGGCTAAAGTGGAATTTTGAGGTTAGTTCAAAATTTGAGAGTTATTCAAGGTTGCTTACAAAGGAAGAAACATAATCCAAAATGTAAGGAAAGAGTGCAAGGGAAGTTTCTCCAAGTTTCTAGGAGGTTCTAATGTCATGTATATATTGGTATGAAGAGGTTCATGCAAGGGTTGGTGCTTCACATTGCTCTTAAACACAAGTTTCATACACTTTCTCCTACTTGCAAAATCAATTCAAACTCTCCCAAATTCTCATCAATCTTCACATTTTCTGATTGGATCTTCATCATCATCATCCAAGGATCATAATTCACATCAAGATTGGTGAAATTGAAGGAAGATTCGAGCTGTGCAAGTTGACCATTCAAGAAGCAAGAATTTTGGAATTGAGAGATTCAAAGCTTTGGAGTATCATTGGTTGCATACAGAACTCATCATCAAGTTCTTGGATCATTTTCCATTCACTTCAAGCCTTGGATCAAGAGGATTTGGTACCTGTTTTCATCAATTGCACCAGGTATGTTTCTCATTCGAATTGGCTGTTTAGGTTAGGATTATTAGGTTTTGTTAGCATAGAAAGGTTAAAATAGGATAGATGATTAGTTTTGGTGAGTTTGAGGAAGTTTCATGGAGTTTGCCATAGGTGTACCAAATATGTTAGGGTTTGTATCTCTTGGATTAAAGCATGAAAATCTTCATTGAATGGCTTGTGATGATCATAATAAGATGTAGATGAGTTTAGGACAAGATTTGGAGAGAATGGAGAGATTTGATACCAGGTGAAAATGAAGGATTCCAACTGTTATGTGTATCGGGTTCCATTGTTGCTTGAGTTTTAGGAGAGGTTATGATCATGGATGCGTAGAGGGAAGTTTATAGAATATTTTTGCTTTTGGAAGTGTTTGGTTTCATGGAGAATGGAGGGAGAACAGGGAGCTCGAAGGTGCATGCATGGGAGATGAATTTCAGGGTTAGGGTTTGTCCAAGGTTGAAGATGACCTTTGGACCGTTTGATCATCCTTTGACATTTGACTTATTTACCAATCCCACGGCCACGATTGAACTGAGAAACGGAGGGAATTTCAAACAATGAAACGCCCCGTTTCATTAAATCCCAATCTGATGGGCTTTGTGAGTGCTTGCTATTCGTACCCCTCAAACCAAGCCCAACCAATAATGAACTGAAATAATTACTTTTCACACCGTTTTACTTTTTTTAATTTTTGTTGGCTTTCTGACGCCTTCTGGGCCTAATGCAAAGATGCTATTCGTACCCCCTCATCATGGCCCATCTGCATTTATAACCAGGCGTGTTTGCTTTCTGCACCCTCCATCTCATTAATTCATTTTATTTTCATTCATAAAAACATTAAATCTTTCAAAAATCATAACAAATCATAAAATGCTTATTTTTCATTGGTTCTTTTTGCATGATTTTCATAATTTTGTCAAGAAAATTGTCATACAAAAAAATTAATAGTTCATTTCATTTTTATATTTTTGGTATATTTTTCTTTTAATTAGGTGTAAATAATATTTTGTTTGATACATGAATTTGGTGATTTTAGTTTGCATAGTTGCTTTAATATTTTTTATCCACTCTTTTTAGGTTGGTTAGTAGATAATGATAGCTTGTATATAAAATTTAGTTCCCATTTTTAGGACTTAATTTTAGGTGTTTAGTTTAGGTGTGAATAACATGAACAAAATTAGGGTTTAAGTGATGACTTAGGAGAATTGAATCATTTCCCTTAGGATTTAGAGACTGAAAGTTTGGGATATGGGACTATAGGGACTATGGGTAGTTATTAGATCCCTTAGAAATTATTAGGATTCCCCTACTGCTATTATTACTGCCTATATTTGTTTGACTGGTGTGGTGTGCCCTCTGGGGATCATTGTTTGTTTGTGTGGGTATTGGGATTGCTTGGGAATTGGGAGAGATGAAGACTTGTGATGATGAATCCATTGGAGATCCAGAGACTGAAGACCAACCTCCAGAGTTGAAGAGGAGATTCTTGCTAGCAGCTGTTGAGGAGACTAGGGTTTAGGAGCTAAGCAGAGCTCTAGATTAGAAAGCTTGTTTCTCAAACATGGAATGCCTTGTCTGCATCCATCCTTTCTCTATGATTCAAAGTCTCATTCAAATACCCACCTCCTTCATTTGGAAGGATCAGTGAATGTATTTGAAAGATAGAACTTTTGAGGGAAAATTGTCTGTATAATGTTAACAGTTAATGAGCCACCCTTGGTAGGCAGTTGACTGTTTAACATTCATTCAGTTCATCTTGGAGATTAAGACTTGAAGAAAAGCCATTGCAGATGGAAGACTGATAATCAAAGACCTTGCTTGAAGGCTTTGAAGATGAAGATTGATGCTTGCTGAAGCTTGTAGCTGATTGATGATGACTTGAAGTCAGATGTTGATGCAGAGCTGTTGTGGCTGTTTATTTTTGCTGTTTATTTCTGATGTATTGATTGGTTTTCCCGGACTGTATTGTTTGTTGTTTAACCTGTTAGGTTGAAAGTGAATTCTGTTCACTTTTGCCTATTGTTTTCTAGGTTCGAGGTTGAGTGGGACTCCCTTGCCTCGCTTGTATTGCTGCATCCATGCATTTTACTGCTTTACTGTATATATCTGTTATTGTTTCTGTTTCTCTTTATCCCTTAGGATATCTGTTTCTCTCTGAGAAAGAGAGGAGCATGATAGACACTAGGTCTTAACCCATGCATGATAACATTAGGTTAGTGTGATGCCCTTTGCAACCATAGGTTAGCGTTCTGTCTCTTCTTTCTCAAAACAAACAGAAAAACACAATAAAGATTTCAAACACAATAAAAGACATTTCTTTCGTAAACGAATGTGAACTCATCAAAACGTCATTTTTGTCCGCTTGGACTGTTAAGCAGTAAAACCCTTTTTCAGAAGGAATAAAAACAATCAAGACAAGCCTGTGTCTTCCGTGGCCCGAACTACGTTTGCTCTGATCTTTCATGCTGTATGAAAGTACGTAGGCATAGGATGCGATATCCTAGCGAGCAACCTTTCCCTCCTTTCCCGTAGGTAGGCGAACTACGTTGACTCTGATTTCTCGTTTCAGACGGGAATACGTAGGCATAAAGTGCGATACTTTGTCGAGTCATTTTCTTTTCTTTTAACCCCTGACCTTTAGTTTAGATAGAAATAACAATCCATACCCGAAAACAAGCGTGGATCCCGTCGAGTACGACGGACGTGAGGGGTGCTAATACCTTCCCCTTGCGTAACCGACTCCCGAATCCAGGATTTGGTTGCGATGACCATTCCTTTCCCCGTTTTACGGTAGGTTTACCTCGAGCATTTCCTTTCCCTCCGTAGGGATAAATAACGCGCGGTGGCGACTCTTCTGTTCAGCCGGTGCCGATTTTCGCAGTAGCGACAGTATGGAGATTGAATTTGGAGTTGGGGTTTATAGTTTAGATGGAGATGACGAAAATCGTAGTGGGGTATGGATGTTGGAAGTTTGAAAGTGATAATGGGGGGAGTGGAGGGTTACACGACCTCTGTTATACCAGATTGCAGTTCTGGGCTGCGTGACGGTCATCACAAAGGTGTGACGGTCGTCACCCGTGTGACGCTCATCATGGGACTGTGACGGTCGTCACATCAGCAAAATCTGCAGAACGCAGAATTTTGCTCTGAGGGCGTATTCGGGGTGATTTTAAAGCGTAGTATTGCTACGGTGATGTACTATAACAGCCAACAATCAATAAATAATGAGAAAATAGAATAATTGAACAAAACTAGAATTGAAATAACATAAAAATAGAAACAATTGTATGTAGTACATAATGAAACGAACAATGTGAAGATTCCAAATGAGTAAATTAAACTAAACTAGACTAGATTAAACTGAGACTACTGCTCTGAGCTAATAACTAATCTTTCCGTGCCTTCAACTCATCAAATTTCTGTGAATAGTAGTCGAGTTGGTCGCAGACTAGATCCATGAAGCCTACCAGGTCAATGTGCATGCCTGCGATATCAGCTTTTACATTTGTCAGAGCTTTATCAACGTCATCCAATCTGAGTAACACGGTATCCATTTTGTCGGTTGTTTCCTCAGGGATAGGCTCAGGATAAGTATTGTAGTGTGGAGGAGTCATAGGGTCTACTTCATTTTCAGAGGCGGCATCCTCAAAATGCATGTAATCGTGTGCCTCAGAAATGTGGTCACTGTCATACATATAGTTCTGGGGTGTTGACTGTGGTGAAGGAGGTCCCATAGGCTCATCCAATTCATAGAGCCAGTTATCCTTGTTGTGGATGCTTGTCATCAGATGATCAGGCAGTGTGAATAGCTGTACTGGTTTTTCGTTAATAAGGTACTCATACGATCCAGGTCCCATATTTCCTAAGATGCGCCTGTTAAAGCAGAATTGTATGTTCATGGGTCTGATGGTACCAAAACGAGTGCTGGCGTTTAGATGGAATCTAAGGCCAAGCTCGTGGGCTATCATTGTTACTAGTCCTCCTATAAGAATAGGTGTCTGAGGTTCCAGCGTGAGGCGTTTGAAGGATCTCATCATGAAAGGCACTGCATTTACTGTCCGTCCCTAAGAAGCACAGAACATGATGAATAACTCTTCCTTAGACACTGTGGTAATATTTTCTTCTTTTCCAAATAAGGTGTGAGCTAGTATCTTATGGAAGTATCTAAAGGCTGGGTTATAAATGTCATCATTATACATTCTGTCTGGTTCGGAGTGATAGTCGTCTGTGATTCTACCCCAGAAGTGCTCGAGTTGCAAATCAATATCGTCATCTTCTGCACTGATGAACACATGCGGTCCGCTAGGGAATCCTAGGAGGTTAGCTAGTGACATCCGGCTATGAGTTTGGTCCATTCCAAACAATCTGAAGGTAATCAACTCTGAGCGGGTTCCAAAGCCATAGTTGGGTGTGTATCTGAAAGAACTGAGGAATTCGTAGGTAAGATCCTTGTAGGTAGCAAAGCGTGTTTTCAGAGCAGTGTTCTCCCAACCCAGTTGATTGAACAGGTATTGAATGCTATCCGTGATCCCTAGTTTATCCATAGTAGCCTTATCATAATACAGCGTTAAGGCGAATTCTCTTTCGGTCAGTGCTGCAAATCTTGCCTTCTGAGCGAGTCCTTTGAAGTGAACCTTTGTGAAATCGTACTCGGCCATATTCGCAGGTAATTTGGAGAAAAGAAAAGAAATGTTTTGAAGGCTTTAAAAATCCTGAAAAGTTTGAAACAAGAAATTTGAAGTCAGGATTTTTAGAAACGAAAAATGGTAGAAACAAAAGGCAAAAGAAAAAAATAAAATAAGAATAAGAGTACGAAAATGAACGAAAGTAGAAAGTAGTAGTAATTTTAGGATTTTTGTTGGATTTTTCAAAGTGGAATGTTAAAGGGAAAATGAAATGCAATAACGAGGGAAATTTGGGTTGCCTCCCAATAAGCGTTGTTTTTAACGTCTAAAGCCTGACGATAGCTTGGTGAGAAGCTATTCTTGTGTTTGAGCTGGAAGCTCAAGCAATGTTATATTGCTGACTTGAGGACTGTTGTCGTTCTTATTGTAATGTTTTAGACGTTGCCCGTTTACGATAAACGGTGCATTCGTCTTATCGGTAATTTCAACAGCTCCACTCTGAAGTACTTTAGTCACTTCATAGGGTCCAGACCACCTAGATTTTAGTTTTCCTGGGAAGAGCTTTAATCGTGAATTAAAAAGCAATACGATGTCTCCCACACTGAATTGTTTCCTGATTGAACGTTTATCATGCCACCTTTTAGTTTGTTCTTTGTAGATACGGGCATTTTCGTAAGCGTCTAATCGAAGTTCTTCCAACTCGTGTAAGTTCAAGATTCGCTTTTCTCCTGCCTCGGTGTAGTTGAAGTTGAGTGTTTTAATGGCCCAGAAGGCCTTATGCTCTAACTCTACAGGGAGATGGAAGGATTTACCGTAAACTAATTTATAGGGGGTAGTACCTATTGGCGTCTTAAATGCGGTCCTATAAGCCCATAAAGCTTCTTGTAGCTTTGATGACCAGTCTCTCCTTGAGGTAGCGACAGTCTTTTCCAAAATCTGTTTTATTTCTCTGTTTGAGACCTCTACTTGTTCGCTAGTTTGCGGATGATAAGGTGTAGCTACTCGGTGCTTGACTCCATATCTAGAGAGAAGTTTATCGAATATTCGTGATATGAAGTGATATCCTCCGTCACTAATGACGAGTCTGGGTACACCGAATCTAGGAAAGATAGTGTTCTTGAAGAGTTTGATTACTACTCGTGCGTCATTTGTTGGAGCAGCTATGGCTTCTATCCATTTAGACACGTAATCGACAGCGACGAGTATGTAGTTATTTCCAAAAGAAGGTGGGAAAGGTCCCATGAAATCTATTCCCCAGACGTCGAAGATTTCTACCTCTAAGATCCCTTTCTGAGGTATTTCATCGCGTCGTGAGATGTTGCCAGTTCGTTGGCATCTATCTCACTTTTGCACAGCGATGTGAACGTCTTTCCAGAGATTAGGCCAGAATAGGCCGGCTTGGAAAATCTTAGCGCACGTCTTGGACGTACTAGCATGACCACCATATGGTGTTGAGTGGCATTGGGAAATAATATTTTCTATTTCTTCCTCTGGGACACAGCGACGATATATGTTGTCGGCCCCTCTCTTGAAGAGTAGGGGTTGGTCCCAATAATAGTGTTTCAGATCGTGGAAGAATTTCTTCTTTTGCTGATAAGTAAGATCTGGTGGAAGCACGCCTGCGGCGAGGTAATTAACGATGTCAGCATACCAAGGTAATGTGACTTGGGCATAGACGGCTTCTACGGCTTTTTCGAATTCTGGATCTTCCGAGATTGCATTGGGTGTGTCACTTTCTAATTTGGCTATCAGACGTTCGTACGGGAAATCGTCATTTATCGGTACTGGTTCGTGTCTGATGCCTTCTATTCGGGATAAGTGATCCGCAACAACGTTCTCGGTTCCTTTCTTATCTTTGATTTCTAAGTCAAACTCTTGTAGTAACAGGATCCATCTCAATAGTCTTGGTTTGGCATCCTTTTTGCTTATTAGGTACCTTATGGCAGCGTGGTCTGTGTATATTATAATTTTTGCTCCTACTAAGTAAGAATGGAATTTGTCAAGCGCAAATATAACTGCTAGAAGTTCCTTTTCTGTGGTAGGCGTAGTTCATTTGGGCAGGATCTAAGGTTCTACTGGCATAGTAGATGGCATGGAGTTTCTTGTCCTTTCTTTGTCCTAGAACTGCGCCTACAACGTAATCACTCGCGTCGCACATGATTTCAAACGGTAGTCTCCAGTCTGGTGGTTGCATGATTGGTGCGGTGATAAGGGCTGATTTCAATGTTTCGAATGCTTTTAAACAGTCGTCGTCGAAGACGAACTCAACATCTTTCATTAACAGGCCGGTCAAAGGTTTTGTGATTTTCGAGAAATCCTTTATAAATCTTTTGTAGAAACCGACATGTCCTAGAAAACTCCGTATCTCTCGTACGGATTTTGGAGGTTGGAGATCTTTTATAATCTCTATTTTGGCTTTGTCTACCTCAATCCCTCTATCTGATATGACGTGTCCTAGAACTATTCCTTGTCGGACCATAAAATGGCATTTCTCCCAGTTTAGGACGAGGTTTACTTTTACGCAACGTTCTAGTACCATTTCTAAGTTTTGTAAGCATCCTTCGAAACTTTGTCCACATACCGAGAAATCGTCCATAAACACTTCCATAATGTCGTCTATGAAATCTGCGAAGATTGCCATCATGCATCTTTGGAAGGTTGCTGGAGCGTTACAGAGTCCGAACGACATTCGGCGGTAAGCAAAAGTACCGTAAGGACAGGTGAATGTAGTCTTTTCTTGGTCATCAGGATGGATGGGAATTTGGAAGAATCCTGAGTAACCATCTAGATAGCAGAAATATGAATGTTTGGCTAGTCTTTCTAACATTTGGTCTATGAAGGGTAACGGGAAGTGATCTTTGCGCGTAGCCTTGTTAAGCTTCCTATAATCAATACACATCCTACTTCCAGTCACGACTCTTTTTTGTTATCGATTCGTCTTTTTCGTTTTTAACTACTGTTACTCCTCCTTTCTTTGGTACGACATGAACTGGGCTAACCCATTCACTATCGGAGATCGGATAGATGATTCCTGCATCTAGTAATTTCTTTACTTCATCTCTGACTACAGTGCTCAGGATGGGGTTTAGTCTTCTCTGATGCTCTCGAGAAGTTTTAGAGTCTTCCTCTATTGTAATTCGATGCATACAGGTCGAAGGGCTTATACCTTTTAAATCGCTTATGTTGTAGCCTAACGCGGTGGGGTACTTCTTTAGGACTTCTAATAACTTTTCGGTTTCTGGTTGTCCTAAGTCGGCGTTAACTATCACTGGTCTTTTTAGTTCGTCGTCTAGAAATTCATATCTGAGGTTTTTGGGTAGTGTTTTAAGTTCTAAAGATGGGTTCTTCGGACCTGGCATATGGGTTGGTGTCAGTGCTAAGCTTTCGCTTAGACTGTCGTCTTTATACGGTTTACGCCAATCGTCGTCTTCAGAAATGTCGGGTATTTGAATCTTTATTATTTCTGAATACGTGGTCTCCTCATTTTCAAGTTCTCTTATGCATTCGTCAATTTCGTCTACTAAATAACAGGTATCGTCTATTGCTGGTGCTTGTAGGAACTTGGTGAGAATGAACTCTATCTTTTCTTCTCCTACTTCGAATGTTAGCCTTCCTTTCTTCACGTCTATAATCGCTCCGGCTGTAGCTAGGAATGGTCTTCCTAGGATAATTGGGGTTACAGTGTCCTCCTTGATGTCCATGATTATGAAGTCGGTTGGAATGTAGAACTGTCCTATGCGTACTGGAACGTTTTCCAGTATTCCGGTATTTTACTGATCTGTCAGCTAATTGTACGGACATTTTGGTTGGTCTAAGGTCTCCCATATTCAGCTTTTTGCATATAGATAAGGGCATAACACTGATACTGGCTCCTAAATCGCATAGAGCTTTATCTATTACGAACTTTCCTATGACGCAGGGTATGGAGAAACTACCTGGGTCTTTTAATTTAGGAGGCATGCGGTTCTGAATAATAGCGCTACACTCTGCAGTGAGTGTAACTGTTTCGTTATCCTCGATCTTTCTCTTATTCGACAGGATCTCTTTGAGAAATTTGGCGTATGACGGCATTTGAGTTATCGCTTCTGTAAAAGGAATAGTAATATTCAGCTGTTTAAGGAGCTCTACAAATTTCTTAAACTGTCCTGAAGTTTTAGAGTTTATTAGTCTTTGCGGATAAGGGATAGGTGGTTTATATGGCGCTGGAGGTGTTTGAGTTTTTTCACTTGCGGTATCCTCCTTCTCGTTGTCTTCCTTCTTCTCTAACTCAGATTCCTTTTCTGCTTGTTCAGTTGGTTTCTGTTGCATGGCTGAGTTTTCGGTCCTCGGATCGATCGGTTCGTCCAATTCTTTTCCACTTCTTAGTATCACAGCATTTACTTGGCCTTTGGGATTCTGTTCGGGTTGTCCAGGAAATGTGCCAGCAGGTGCGGCAGCAGATGCTTGCTGTTGAGCCACTTGTGATATCTGAGTTTCTAACATTTTGTTGTGGGTGGCTAAAGCGTCTACTTTTCCTGTCAACTGTTTAATCTGCTCGCTAGTGTGTATGTTTTGATTCAGGAACTCTTTGTTCGTTTGAGCTTGAGTAGCTATGAACTTTTCCATCATCAATTCGAGGTTTGATTTCCTAGGTGCATTCTGAGCAGCTGGTTTTTGATATCCTTGCGGAGCAGTAGGCATTTGCAATGCATTTTCGCTTTTGTAAGAAAAGTTTGGATGATTTCGCCAACCTGGGTTGTATGTATTTGCGTAGGGATTTCCTTGAGCATAATTTACCTGGTCTGGCGGGATTCCGGCTAGCAATGGGCATTCGGGTGCATTATGAGTGGTACTTCCGCATAACTCGCAATTTGGAGTTACTGCAGCGACAATTGCAGTGGGGTTAACGGTCAGACTATCGATCTTTTGTGCTAGAGCATCTACTTTAGCATTGAACTTTTCAAGGCTGCTGATTTCGTACATCCCACCTTTCGCTGAGGTTTTCTCATTTGGAGTGCGTTCACCTTTCCATTGGCAATGGTTTTGTGACATGTTTTCTATCAATTGATAGGCTTCATCGTATGGCTTATCCATAAGTGCACCGCCCGCGGCAGCGTCTATGGTTAATCTAGTATTGTATAGAAGCCCATTATAGAAAGTATGGATTGTCACCCAGTCTTCTAGACCGTGGTGAGGACATGTTCTCATCATATCTTTGAATCGTTCCCATGCTTCATAGAGAGATTCAGTATCTTTCTGTCGAAATCCGTTGATTTGAGCTCTAAGCATAGCAGTTTTGCTTGGTGGAAAATATCTCGCTAAGAAGACGTTCTTCAGTTGCTCCCACGTTGTAACGGAGTTGGATGGTAACGATTGTAACCATGTCCACGCTCTGTCTCTAAGAGAGAATGGGAAAAGACGAAGTCTTATCGCGTCTGGAGTTACTCCATTTGCTTTCACTGTGTCTGCGTATTGTACAAACTTCGTTAGATGTTCGTTCGGATCCTCAGTTGCGTTTCCTGAGAATTGGTTTTGTTGTACAGCCGACAACAATGATGGTTTCAGCTCAAAATCATTTTGGGTAATAGCTGGGGCAGCAATGCTACTTCTAGGCTCCATCTGAGATGGTGTAGCGTATGCCTTCAGCGGTTTGTTCGGAGGTCCTTCAGCCATCGTTGGTTCTTCTTCGGATTTGGGAATGGGAGTGAGAGGATCAGGAATGTTATGTTTGAGTTGGTACTCAATGATTCGGCTTCTTAGATGTAAGAAGCGTTCTAGTTCTGCGACTGAAGGTTTCAAGATATCTCTTTGTGGGCGATCACTTGGCATACAATCGACAACACTAGTAAAGGAAAAATGAAAATTGTTTACCTAGTCTATACGGAGTAACAGAAGGTTACACTATTGACTAAACGGGTCCCCGGCAACGGCGCCAAAAACTTGATCGCGACTTTCTATGTCTAACAATTCTAACTGCAAGTGCACAGTCTATCGCGTAGTAATAAAAGATATCGATCCCACAGAGACTCGTAATCAAACTAGTGTTCTCGGGAGTTACTATGTTTAGCTAGGTAGAATATGTTTTAAGGGAATAAGGTTGTCACTAAAAGGGGAACTAAGATTACTGTTTGGATTTTTAATTAATTAAATCGATACGTAGTAATTATGTTCTTCAGGGATTTGATAAGTTACTGGTGTATAAAATAGTTTTCGCAGTTTACTTAAGCAAAAAGTGGAGATTTGAAGACTCTCGTCTCACGATGGTTATTGACGCTAATCATAATCCTAAGGGCCTAACGTACACTTTCGTGTTCCGTTCGGGGTTAAAATTACTTTTTGGAAATCTCTAAGTTCTAATTAGTTTTAAAGTGCTTTCGCTGTTATTAAAACGAATGCCTAGTGTTTACTATCTGACCTTACCGCAGCTTTCGCTTGTTGGTTCGTATCTTAATTAATTTCCCACTTTCGTGGCAAAACTACTTTAAAACAAGTTCTCGCTTTCGCGACGAAGTTTATTTCGTAAATCAATTTTTAAACACTTAGACCATAAGTTATTTTTGTGAAAAGAAAGTTTTCAAACAAGAGTTATCAAATCCCATCCGAATTATTACTACATATCGATTACCTAAGTTTAGCTAGACATGGAATTTGGGAAAACAAAACATAAATAATAATAATAAATAATAAATTGCATTATGATAAAATAAGAGTCGATCAAAATGAAAACCTGTAAATAATGCCAATTGGCCTTTGGGCAGATCCTCCACAGATGTTGGCAGGATTCTGTCTTTAGTTCCAATTTGATCGTACAGTGCAGTAACAAATACAGTAGAGCGGAAATGGGAATGAGTAGAATGGAAAGGGAAATAAAGGAAAGGGGTACAATTGAAACCGGAGAAATGGATACAAATGATAAAAAGGCTAGAAATTAAATTTGCTCTTGAAAATAAATTTGGGAAGCACTTCGTGGTATGAATGCAACTCCCCTTTTTGAAGTCCCCTGCTTCCCTTTTTATAGAGGTGGAATTCCAACGGTTACCTCTGAGGATGGTGGACCTTGAGGCAGATAATTTAGGGAGTAGTGGACCATGAAATGGGAATTGGAACTGCTCTTTTGACGTGTAATCTGAGTGGGGCATTTTTGCCTGCATGACGGTCGTCACAAGGTGTGACGGTCGTCACCCGTGTGACGGTCGTCATGCATCTGTGACGGTCGTCACATCAGCAAAAACTGTCTGCTGCGCTTTTCATTGTGTTTTCACTCCTTTTTCGTCCATATTTCATCTGGGATTGCTTCTTTTCTTCATGTTGCCTTGTTTAGACGTGATCGTTGAATACCTGCAAAAACATCAGACAAAAACATGGAAATAACCCGAAATCGGATCGAAAACGGTTAGCTTTTAGTCGAATTATGCATGAAAATATCTATATGATTTCGTGTTATCACTTGGGAAATGGTGATTGGGGGGCCTCCTCTCAATTATCTAGAGTGTTTAGCGTATGTCCTTTGGACGATATGCGACGCATTCACTCCTAGGTCATAGTCTTTAGTGCAACATGAATTACAAACAATAATCAATGCACTTCTTCTCTAAAAAACACAAAACAAACTTGAAATATTTTTATCCTCCCGGATCTTAATTTGGAAAAACTTTTTCATAAGGAGAGTGTTGTTAACTCTTGGTTCTACTACAAACGGGTAACGCCTAAATCTCCAATGGTCGAGCAGCATACACCTAACTGCTAGAACTAAGTTTTAACCCTACTCGGGCCTAAAACATTTTGAACCAACCGATGTTCTTGTTAGCCCAAACTACGTTTGCTCTGATTTCTTGTACTAGACGAGGATATGTAGGCACAAGACAACGATGTCTTGGCAAGCAACCTTCCCCCACCTTTTACCCGTAGTTAGCCGAACTACATTGACTCTGACTTTCCCATTGCACGAGGGAATACGTAGGCATAGAGCGACGAGGCTCCGTCGAGTCTATTTTCTTTTCTTTTTTCCCTGAGCCGTAGCTTAGATAGTAAACACCCTTTTAGATAGACAACAAAGTGTGGATCCCGTCGAGTACGACGGACGTGAGGGGTGCTCACACCTTCCCCTTACGTAACCGACTCCCGAACTTGAGACATGGTTGCGATGACCTGTCTTCTCCCTTTTTGTAGGTTTTCTCTGATCGTTTCCTTTCCCTCTTTTGGGATAAATAACAAACGGTGGCGACTCTTCTGTCATTGTCGGCCCCTCTTTGGAGCGATGAGATAGCGAGCACTAGTCGTCCTCGTCGCTCCTGACAAGTGATCGAGAAGGGGAAAGGTCAGCGAGATTGTTTTTGTTTCGTCAAAGAGGACTCCTCGGGCGGCTCTTTGGTTTCCCGGTGCCTCATTAAGCTTTGTTCCTTTTCTGCACGTGGGAGCGTTGCTTCTTTCGTGGAGGTGAGTGATCGCGCATTTGGAAGGCCACTGGTTAAGGCCGCTCCAAGTGAGGGTGATGCCTAATAGGTCAGGGAGAAGGGCTCCGAGAGTCGTCGCGTCGCGTCTTTTGCGGGAGAGGAGAGGGGTTATTGGAGATGGGGCGACGATTTCTTCACCGGGGATAGCGTGAATGTCGCTCCTTCTCGAGCATCCATATGCGTTCATTTTGTTGGAAGATCATCAGGTTGGTCTGGTTGATCACAGCAAAAAGGACACCTTGGTGGGGTCGGCGCTAGGTCTCACCGGGATAGGCTAGTAGACAGTTAAGCTATAAAAGCGGTAGGAAGCGTTGAAGGTCGCGTCTTCTGAGGAGGGTGAGGCAGTGTGCTCGTCCCTGGAGTCGTCCTCCTCGACGTGAACAGTGACATTAGGATCGTGGCTGTCACCGTTGGTGAAGGGGACGAATACGGTTTCTAGAGCGTTGTCATTGCGTGGGTTGGATATGATTAAACAAAAGTTGGATGTTGCTTTAGTTCTTGAGCTTTTACGCTTGTATAAGAGAAAGAACGAGGGAGCAAAGGGTTCTCATAGACGACGCCACTGATCTTACCTGATCAGAAAGGAATCAGCAGCCTGTGACGCGTCGTGAGCTCTTGTGATCACCGGTGTTATGGAAGAGGAGGGGGAGTACCTGCAAGCTACTCCCATGCTTAAGTGAATAATGGAGTTAGAAAGCGTAAGTACAGAGAAGATAGGTGTAAAGAATAGAATATGAGACCCTCTAGTGAAAGAGGGTATTTATAATGTGCCCCTAGCGCAAGGCTAATGGTTACTTTGCATTGGGATGGTTTGCAAGGACCAATACGAGTAACTGCCAAGGCTTACATGGCGTAGGAAAGTGGTTAGTTGCTTGATAACGTGTCCCCGTGTGGGGAACACGTGGAGAAGGTGGAGAGAACGCGTGAGCTCTCCATGTGCTTGTTAACGGTCTTCCCGACTGGGGGCTTTGTTGAGATGTGTGCCCGACAAAGGGAAAATTGGACCTTGTTGGGCCTCCCAAACGTAGTATTGGGTTGGGCCTGCCCGATTGAGGGGCAGGTCTCGCCCCAGTCCAAAACAATAATCCAACAAAAATTATAAAAAATAACACAAACACCTACATACAACCTCAACAAAAACTACAAAATAACTAAACAAAAAATAAACAACATATATAACCTATAAGGTTTTACCGTCTCATCGATAAATATATATAAAATATAAAGAAAAATCTTTGTCACTAATTTATAAAAAAAAATAAAACATGAGATAAATAATTGAACAACAAAAGCAAAAGTGCCTTAAATTTATAAAGATGATATCATAGAACTAGATCCACAATCCATTATGAAATTTTTTATTGATATGATAATAAGGCATATATGAAAACGATGTTATAGGAATACAACATAAGAAATATTCCATAATTCAAACATGTTTAAAGGAAGTGAGCTTCCATAACAATCCGAATGCTGGTTCCCATACAACAGCTTCATAATTGCTAGAAGATGAACCATTTCTTGCAGTAAGAGTGAGGCGGAAGTTAGTCCCGACGGAGAAAGATTGGTATTCACCCTTGATAAGTGTCTTAAACTCAAATGTTGCTCCTTCTTGTTTGTCATACTGGATGACCGCAAAACGAGCTATTTTGATATAATGTATATTAGTGATGTCCTTTATGGGAGTCCAACCACCTCCTGGTATAGCTTTATTCACGGTGAATGAAGCCAACAAAATAAGGAGGAGGAGGAGAACAAAGGATTGAAATTTCATGATGTTTGATTGATATCTTTTCAAACTTGAGAAACCAAAATGGTGTGAGTTAGACTTGGTGGAGTGACTCATTTATCATATACTTTCTCGGGTCCAATTTATAAAAAAATAGTTATTTTTTATATGTTGAATAATTAATTTATTTGATTCGAAATATATTAATTATTTAATATATCTAAAAAATAATTTGTTTCTTATAAATATAAATAACTAAAGAAAGTATATTGTATACCAATTTTTGATAATAAACTTTATTACTCATGGAAACAAATCGAAAGTTTCATTTCAGTTTATTTTCTTATATTAAATTAAATTTTTTATCAAATGAATGAAGTTTCTTAAATTATATTTGATATATGATATTTAATAAACTAAGAATTAGTTTTATAGAAAAATATGGTCAAAGTTTATATTTCATTCTAGAAACAAATTACAAAAAATATACAATATTTATTATCATAATAAAAATTGTCATATTATTTTATATTATATTATATATATGTATTTTTGTTATATTTTTTAATAATAAATATTTGTCTAGTAGATAAGTTTTTTTCCTCACATTTATTAATAAAATAAAATAACATGACAATATTTATTATGACATTAAATATAATATTTTTGATTAAATATTTTGTAGATTGAAATATAAAAGTTGACCACATTTTTCTATAAATCTTATTCTTAGTTTATTAAATATTATATATACCATATTGTATATTATATTTCAAATATAATAAAAGAAACTTAATTTATTTGGTAAAAAAAATTAATTTAATCTAAGAAAATAAAATGAAATGAAAATTTTGATTAACTTTCACGAGTAAGAAAGTTTGTTATGAAAACCTTATATATAATATACTCCGTTTAGTCTAATTTATAAGAGATCGGTTATTTTTTAGATATATTGAATAATCAATATATTAAAACTATATATGAACCAATAAATTGTTTATTTAATATATCTAAAAAATAAATTGTTTATTTTTTATAAATTTAATCGGAGGGAGTATATAACAACCCAGTCACTTCACTTAGTCTAACTCACACCATCTAGGTTTCTCAAACTTAAAAAGGTATCGATCAAACATCATGAGATTCCAATCCCTTGTTCTCATTCTCCTTATTTTGTTGGCTTCTTCCGCCGTGAATCAAGCTATACCAGGCGGTGATTGGACCCCCATAAAGGACATCACTAATATACACTTTATCAAAATAGCTTGTTTTGCAATCATCGAGTATGACAAGCAAGAATGACCAACATTTGAGTTTAAGAAACCTAATTCTAATCAAACCTAATCTTATACAAATTAAGACTATGGATGAAATAAAACTACAAAGCATGAAATTATAGATTAAGTACTCATCCAAAAAACAGATAAAGTAGAATAACATGTTTATATTGTAAGAAAAGTGTCTCGGGGTGCCAAGGCTCACTATCATATGCTATAAAGGCTCACATTGGCAATAGCGGTGACCATAAAATAGCTCATAAATTATTTATAGGGACATCAGATATTGGTAAAAATAGACTATCCCATAAGCCATTTTCCTCAAGAAACCAAATATGGTTCAAATAATGTTATCTTGGGCAATCGAGTTCTCTAAAAACAACATTCAGTACATTCCCAAAGGAAGCATCAAATCACAGGTTCTGGTACCTACTAATCTTCTCCACTTTGTAACAGTGCCTTGGTCATTTTATCAATTAGGTGTTGACATTTTGAGACCTTTTACTTTAACTTCTAGCAAGATAAAGTTCATGGTCATGAAAATATACTACTTGAAAAAGTGGATAAAGGTAGAGGTTGTTTCCAAGGTTATGGAAAAAAGAGTTTGCCACTTTTAATTGGTAGAAGATTATGTGCATGTTCAGTTTACCAAGAATTCTTGTCTCATACAATAAACCCAGTTCTTCATTACTACCAGGATCAATTCTTACAACAACATGGGAGTATAAACCAAGTTCATATCAGTTTTTCATATACACGCGAATGGAAAGTAAAAATTAGAAAATAATGTGATATTGGAGGGGATGAAGAAAATATTATATGGCCCCAAATAACTGTGGGTCGTGTAGCTACACAAAGTTCTATGGTCTTATCACACTACCACTCATCGAGAAAACACCTTTTGCAACAGTTTAAGGGGCAAACGTCAGGCCGTCCGTCGAGATCAACACGCCATCATGGTGACACTCCCTATTCAACAAGGAAGAAAATGAAGGAGGGCTAAGAAGTTTTTTTGACCTAATTGAAGAGGCAATATATGTCACAAACATGTGAAAGTTTGCCTCTAAACAAAAAGAAACTAGAAGATATAACTCTAAGTTGATTCAAAGAGAGATTCAATAAGGAGATTAGTGCTACGACAAGTCGTAATGCACGCCCAGGAGAGAAAGCTACAACCTTACTATGAAGAATCATATCATATATATAAGAAGTTGCCTAATAGAGCATACACCTATGAAAACTCAAATGGACGACCATTCCTAGAACATAGAACTAAGTCCATCTGAGATATTACTATAGTTAATTGATATGAGGGTAAGTCGCTTATGTACAAAAATTATTGTAAAATATTCTAATATTTGCAACAAGTTCTTTTGGTTTTATTGTCGAAATTAAATTACTAGACTTCCACAGGTAGATCCATTTATCCTTACAATGTAATTAAATTGATGGACTTCCATAGGGAGATCCTTGCCTCCATATAGTGTAATAAAATTGTTGTACTTCCACAGGAAAATCCTTGCCCCATACATGCTAATTAAATTGGTAAACTTCTAGAGAAAGATCATTGTTGCCCTACATGGTAATTTAACTACTGGACTTCCACAAGAAGTTCTTTCCTTCCCTTTAGAGTGATTAATTTTCTAGACTTCTCTAGGAAAATCCTTGTCGCCCTATGGGATAATTAAACTCTTGTATTTCCACAAGGAGATCCTTACCACCCTACCGGGTAATTAAACTATTTGACTTTCACATAAGATCCTTGTGGTCTTACATGATACTTAAACTGTCGAACTTGCACAATATGATCTCTACTTTCTATCGGTAATCGCACTACGAAGGTCTTCTCAAACCTCAAGGAGGGATTTAACTAAGTCTTTCTATATGGAATCAACTAAGTCTCATTAAGAAGACTCAACCAAGTTTTGCTTTAGGGACTTAACTAAGTCTCACCTAAGCGCTCAACTAAGTCTTGTCGGGAAGACTTAAGAATTTCTCAATTAAGGAACTCAACTAAGTCTCATCAAGAAGACTTAGTTAAGTATTGCATGAGAGAATTAACTAAGTCTCTCCAGAGGGATCGACTATGTCTCGTCAGGAAGACTCAAATAAGTTTCACCATGGATACTCAACTAACCTCATCCAAAAGGTTCACGTAAGTTTCGAGAACTGAAGGTTTGAGTAAAGCTTCGACTAGGCTTTTATGGAAACCTCAATATGGATCATAGGTTAAAAGAACTTTTCCTCTATGAATCTTTGTTCTTGAGGAACTATGTAATGGTGTAATTAAAAGAGACCTTAAAGGACAGAGTGTAGCCCATCGTTCTTCTCAACTTGACCTTTTATTGGTTTGAGCGTCTCAGATAGTGCACCTCTTGGTGCCTTCGTCCATAACTTACAATCATGCATAAACCATGTATTGGGTCAACAAAAGTTACATAGGGGTTGTGGGATTTAACTATGCTCCTTCGATTTACGAAAACAATCACTCAATCCTGGATAGAATGAGAGAGGACAACCTAGAAAATACACACATACAATAGCTTTTCACTTGACGGAAGCTAGCTCTCAATACCACAACAATCTTAAAGTCTCTATTAGCTCGTATTCACCATGAGTTAATACATTTGTATGTTTAACAAGTACGATATAAAAATTGCATGCCAAATATTTATAAATAATTTAATATATATTAATAGAAACAAAACAAATGTTTTTAATTAATATTTAAAAAAGTTAAAAAGTAATCATAATGTTAAGATTAAGAAATTACAACCTATTAGACAAGTAATTATTATTAATAAATGTAAAAAAATGAAATAATCTTCTAGATAGGTATTTATTAGCTTCAGCAACTGTAAATCATGCTATGCCAGGTGGCAGTTGAACTGTCATAAAGGACATCACTAATATCCAGGAGTGGTTGCACTATTCTAGGAAGACTGGGATTCAGGCCTAGGGGATACAAAAATGTCTAAATACCATGATAGAATGAGACATAATATTTTTAAAAATACACACATTCGGTATCTTTTCAATTGACATGAGCTAACTCTCCATACCACAACAATCTTAAAGCCTTCTAATAGTTCATATTTGTAACACCCTAAATTTTATTGGAATATTTATTTAATTTATTTAAATATGAATATTCGCATTTTTGGTGATTTTCGATGGTTGGTGTGAAATATTGAGAATTATGGATTTTAAGTTATTTATTTAAATAATAGTATATGATATGAATATATTGGTATTATTATTAATTTAAATAAATATAAGTTAACTAAGGGCAAATTGGACAATTAAGGAGGAGTTAGTGAGGGTAATATTGGAAAAGCCCAATTTATAGGTGTCGCTACTCGAAAAATGCATCGTGCAACGACGGGGAGGCGAAAGAGATAGACAGAAAAGTCGCCACCGAACTTTATTTATCCCGTGAGGGGAAAGGAAAATATCGAGAAAACCTTAAGAAAGAAAATGGATAAGATGGTCTCGCAACCAAGAATGGGTTCGGAAGCCGGTTATGCGAGGGGAAGGTATTAGCACCCCTCGCATCCATCGTACTCGATGGGAACCTTTTGTTTGTCAATGTGTGAATTTATTTGCTTAAATATTATGCTATAAGAAGAATGTTCCACTGGGTAAAAGAAGGGTTTGAAACAAGAAAGTTAGGAGGAAAGAGAGAAAGGGGAAGAAAAGAGAAAGAACAGACTCGGTAGGACTTCGCAGTCCTATGCCTACGTATTCTCGATAAATGTGAGAAAGTCAGAGTCGACGTAGTTCGGGGAACTACAGATATGGGGGGGGAATGTGCTCGGCAAGGATTGTGGCCCTTGTGCCTACGTATCTTTACTTGAAAAAGTAAAGAATCAGAGCAGCCGTAGTTCGGCCTACGGTGTGTTGATGTTTTTTATGGATGATGCTATCGTGCGCATTCTAGCAGTTTAGGTGTTCTGCTGCTCGCTCGTTGGAGACTTAGGCATTACCTGTTTGCGGTAGAACGGACGTAACATATCCTTTTTGAAAGATTGATTAGTTTTCGCCACGCGGGGCAAGAAGTCACGTTTGATTGATTGGATTGTTTTTTAAGGGGGAGCGAGACAGATCCTCGGATAGTAACCCCTACGGGTAGTACCTAATTCTTTGTCTCAAAGTTTTTGTTATAAAAAAGGTGTGGCGAACGAGGCGTCTTCGTATTGAAAGACGAGTATCAAGACCACACACACTACAGTGAGTATCCTGACACTCGGAGAAGAAGAGGTCTACACCCAATCCTTTCTCTTTAATTCAATGCAAAGAGAACTTCGTTCTCTTATTAAAGATGTTTTTGGTTTTGAATGGTAAGTGCTTTGCGACAGAGAACCCTACGGTAAACGTCAGCACTCGGGATAGGAGAAGGCCTACGCCTAACCACTCCACGACCATTCAAGTTTTTGTTGTGAAAATAAATTGAAATGCACTCGGTGCGGGACCGAGGTTTTTAGGTGACAAGGGTTGCGGGATAAAGTTGTGAAAGGAGAGGTGGTGGATAAAGTCGCGTCTTTGTATTGAAAAACGAATATCAAGACCACCCTCACTACAGTGGGCATCCCAACATTCGGAGAGGAAGAGGTCTACACCTAATCCTCTCTTTTTAATGCAATACAAAGAGAAATTTATTCATTATTGAAAGTGTGCTCGGTACGGGACCGAGGTTTTAGGAGGAAAAGTTTAGAAGCGTCTTCGTATTGAAAGACGAGTGTCGAAACCACCCACACTACAGTGAGCATCTCGACACTCGGAGAGGAAGAAAGTCTACACTTAATCCCCTCTTTTAATTCAATGCAAAGATAATTTGATTTTGAAAATTGTTTGACAAAGCTTTGAAAAGAAATGAAAATGGGACAAAATGTCCAATGAGAAATGCGAAATAAATCCAACTCCTAAAAGTAAAAAGTATTATAAACTCTAACATTATAAACTTAAAAATATAGATTTTAAAAGAAATATACATAAAAACTCTAATATATAAAACTCTAATATGATTCTAACAGAAAATTTAATATAAAAACAAAATATATTTAATAATAATAATATATACAAAATAGGGTTTTTTTTTTACTTTAAAAAACAACATATATAATAAATACATACTAAAGAAAGATTTGGGAAATACAATGAAAAACAGGGGAGGGGGTTTATGTATGAACAGGGTGTATATGAGAGTTACGGTGGGCTTAAGCCCAAGCTACAACCAACTTAAAATAATAATAATAATAATAATAAAAAGAAATGTAAAATAAAATAAAAACGAAGACCAAGGGTCTTCTTCCTCTCGTTCACTTTCTCTCTCAACTCGTTTATCTCTCACGCTCTCACTGCTCATCTCTCGCCTCTCCGTTTTCGCGTATCTCACCTTCAGTTTTCTCCGAATTTCATCAATTTACCTTTCCCCAATTTCAATTTCATTTCCTTTTGGTCCTGATTTTTGGAGATGGTAGAGTGTGATTTGAGTACGGTTTGTGGGTCTCGGTGTTTTAACGGCGAAAGTTTTAAGTGGTTCGAAGGGAACTTGTCTGGTTTTTGTTCCCAGTTGGTGGTGAGTATTGGAAGAAAAGTTGAAGAATGATGGAAATGGTTGATTTCTGGGTAGAGTTTTCGAAGATGAAGGTCACGAGGTTTCAGTTGAGTGAAAATGGTGGTTTGTTTTTGAGGATTTTTAAACGAAGATGGTGGTTGAGAGTGATGTTTAATGGTTTTCTGGGTCTGTTGGGTGTTTGAGTAGCTGTTGAAGTTGTTCGACGGTGCAAACAATTTGGTTATTTCTGAAGATGGCGTGTTTTGTTAATGGTAGGGTTGAGTTTTGGAACAAGGTGGGGTTTCGAAGGTTGTTTTAGAGGTGAATGTCGGTTATGGAGTTGGGAGTTTGAATCTCAGTTTGAAGATTCAAGGCATTTGTTGTTTGAAGATTTTGGGTTTGTTTACGTTGTGATGACAAAATATCAATGGTGGTTTGAAGGTTATTGAAGTGTTGTTGGATATGGTGTTTATTTTGAAGCAGTTAATGTTGAATGAAAAGATGGCCAGAAACCGAGTTGGTGAGATGGTTTGTTGAAGTTTGTTGTTCAGTGGGTTTTACCTCAAAAGATGTGGTGGTGTTGTGAAGAAAAGTCAAGAAAATATGTAGGTATCATGAGGGTAGTCACTGAGTTGTATCAGTTATCTCCCCTTTTGCTCTTTTATCTTCCTTTTTTCACAATATTCAAAAGACAAGCTTAAGATTATAAAGACAAGAACAAGACGACAGAATACTTACAGAGCTGGAGTGACACCACCGAGTTGTAGATGCTGAAAACAGATAAGTTCCCTCTCCAACCTCTCTTCTTGATTCTTTATGTGTATCTTGTGTTATGATGAAGGTGAGTTGTGAGAAAAGGCAGCTGCTGCCTCTTGCTGTTAGGGTCCTCTTTTTTCTGAAGGAATAGTGACCAATATATATGGGGGCTTGATGGTGTGAGATTAGGGTTCAGCTTAGAGAAAATGTGGGAACTTTGGGTCTGTCCTCCTTTGGGAATGAAAATGAGTTACTTTTTGGTAATGGGGATAAGGACTGAGTTTTTAGGATTGAAAACGGTATAATCTTTGTCTGCTTGCAGCTTTTGATATTGTCTGTTTTTACTCATGATTTTTACTGCTTTGTTTGTGATATTTTTTACTGCTTTGATTTATGCTGATGGGGCAATTTGCTAACTTCAAATCATTTTTTTTACTCCTTGAGCATTGAATCAAGTAGTTGCAGCTTGCCACTTGCTTTTATTCCAACGTCCAGATACTCTATTTCTTCAAGGCCCTAGACTAGTAGAGGTTGCATGGACGGATCAATAACATAGGGATGATTACAAGACTTACGAGTTGAAATAAGGACATCACGAATGGCCCCAACACTATCAACCTTTGGTGATGAGCAAAGAATTGAAGCGTCTGAAAGTAAAGTAACACAATACTGCTCAAGCTGCGTATTAGATATCTGTGCAGGAACCCAATACTCAACAAACCAAAAGGAGTCAGACTTACATCTATTTGCAATATGACTTGACAGTTTCTCCTTCGGTTGAACAACACTTTCATTGGAATTATATATTAAACCATCTTTTTCAGTATCACTTTGGCCATCAAGAATATTTTTGTCTTCCACAATGCTATTCTTCGGGTATCCAATTCCACTTGTGTGATCACTCTTATCCGCCTGCAGCATGGTTACCTCAATGTCATCTTCATCCTGATGCTCGGCTGCACTTGGGTCACATGACTCCTTGACTGTAGGATTGTAATCCAACCTTATCTGTTTGGAACATGGCTTGTTACCACCTAGCTTTGAAGGGAGAGCATCAGGGATCGGGTTGCAGTTGTCTCCTTTGGATAATGTAGAAGAAACATTTGAATCTATGTCCACTGTGATTATCCTTCTCTTAGAAGGTGCAAAATTTTCACCCCCACCAAGCCCAACATTGCTACTGGCCAAGTCCTTGTTATCTAATATAGAGTTTCCAGACACTAATGTTGGAATTGTCTCCTCCCTGAAGCAATCAGGCTATGTACTTCTAGATACCTCACTAGTCTCATGAATTGGGGTGTTAGTAGGGATAAATGAGCCAGGAGTCACATCAGGCCGACTCAACCTAGAGTCAATTCCAATCTCTTTTGCTTTGGCATCTTCAGATGGCAATGTAGCATTCTTTGAGACTTCTTTATTATCTGAACAACTTCGTTTAGATAACTCGTCAATCTGGTCTCCACTACTGTTGTCATTTTCCTGATTTGACTTACTAATCCTATGGGATTTCTCAAGGCAATCCTTCTTTCGTTTTCTAAAGAGAGACCGATACGTGCGAGCATCCATTCTCTTAGCGTTCACCAGGGAAGTTCCTACAGTGTGTTCATCATTCTCATTCACTTCAGTTTCAAATATCAATTGTTTCATGCTCTTCTCTTTTTGTAGCTCCTGCTTTGAAATTGAACCCAAAGACCCTGCACTTTCAGAATTTGAAGGACTAGAAGAAGAATGATTATTAGTTCTTCCAGATCTCGTCAAAGGACTTGGTATCTTCTTTTTTCTCAACTCTTTCAGACTTCCTTCTAGCTTCAGGAGCTGGTAGTGTTCTCTTCTCTTACCTGCTTGGACTTTTGAGTACTTGAAGAGCTTGCAATTATCTTCTTCAAAGGTGTTTCTCTAGTAGACTTTCTAATACCAGCTGTACCATTTGCTTTGCAGAATATTTTGACTTATGAAATCTTGATCATTGAATCAAACTGCATGGATTGTTTTGGAAGCGCGAATCTTACAGCGATGGTGAGGAATTCAGGGTTGGTTAAGGACTGTATCAGAAATTATAGGTTCGTTCCTCGTTTGGTTCAGTTGTTCACTAGTTGTGGGACACTCAGATGATTGTGTATCAGAAACAATTCCCTGAAGAGGATGGGAAAATACACCATCACTTCTGACAGGAACAGACATGTTTGCATGCATAGGTAGTACGGGCAGAGGAATTCCCTTGCTTGCTAAATCGGGCTGCCTCTCCATTGTTTTTCTGACAATATCCCGACTCTGATCATGATCCATCCTATTCTGAGTACCACTAAGCATAGTTGGAGAGATACCAATGTTGCTTTCGTCAAACTTTCCGGGAAATGGTAATGCCGGGCCTGAACCGTTCTTTACAACAGGAGGTTGACCAACAAAGTTTTGGACACGCCAATGGCTATTTCTCCATGGCATCAACTTCGATGGCTCTTGACTCCAACTTTGATATGAGCCTTCATATTTTTGAACCTTCTCCTGTAAGTACTGAACATACTCAATCACCTCTAATAAGAACGACGCTGTGTCCCTCTTTTGATTACAATGAGGTATGAGATCCCTCAATATTTGGAATCTCTCATTTATCTTGCTTCTTCTTCGCTGCTCGGTTACAGAATGTTTTGATCTTATTACACTAGCCTTATCAGTAACTTTTCCATCTTTGTTGGTGTTAGGGAATTCTTGTGATTGTGAGTGGCTTCTGCGTATTCAGGATTTGATTCACAAAAAGCTGTTGTGATTGCATAAGAGATGAAGAAGACAGATTGTTGCTGTTAAGAAGCTTCTCCATTGACAATGCGTTATTGCCAAGCTGTTTGAGGATGATGTTGGGATGTAGGAAGCTGTGGTAATTGCTGGCTTTGTTGGTGAGCATTTGTTTTAATAACAACAAGTTGGACTTGTACTGTTACTGTTGTGGAGGCAAAGACTATGTTGGTGGTGTGTACCATTATTTCCGCATAACCTTGCTTGCCACAAAACCTTGGATGATATACATACTCCATCTAGATTGAATTATTCTTCCTTTGTAGAAATTATGGCTTTATATTTTTTTAATTTTCAAAGCATATGTCTTATGATTCTGTATTGATTTGCAACAATTTAATGGACTTACTTGGAAACAGCTACAACAATGTTTCGAATGTGGATTTTTACACTGCAATGAAATCTTAACATTGGATGAGACTCTGTTGCAATTTGTTATTATAATTTCCAATTGAATTAAATTTGTATGGAAATTAATAATAAGGGTGGGCTTCCCCATGGGCCTTTGATTTAATTCATGAATTCTTCTTTCAGTAGGAAAAAAGAACAGACTTCAATATCATCAATACACCTTCCATATACTCTTGAACTTTGACTTCCATGTATAGTAAAAGAAAACTCTCCCTCATTTAGAACACACCTTTATTGAACTTTCACACCAAGTGAACAAAATTTTGAATCAACTCCCAACAATAAAATCCATCATGAGCCCTCCTCGAATCTTGAACGAATTAGACTATTGAACCAAAGCACCCTTGCACTGACCTTGAACTTGAATCCAGGCTTGGGTTAACACAAAGAGTCCCCAACACATACTGCACTCGTTCTTAACTCATCGCACCCCAAATGAAGTTTGATTCAGTTCAAACCAAACTCACAATTTATATATTTTTAATTTTCTGGATAACAGTTGACGGATGGATATACAAATGCAAGTTATACGGGTAGGACAAATTTGGGGTACGACAGATGCCCCTATCTAATTGGCTTAAAGCTAGGGAAATGAATTGCTGCAACGTTCATTCTCCCGTGGTAGAAGTCAATTGGATATAAAGAAAGACCCTGAATTTGTCCGAAAACAAAAGGTGTACTTGGGAATTGAAATACCGGAAAATGTAAACCCATGAGTGAACTGTAAATAATCGGCAAAAGTTGTCATCACCAAAAAAGATGATGGGATGAAACACACACAACTGCTACCTCCAAAATGATAATAGAGCAAAACACAATCAAGCCTAACACCAAAAGGATGTAAGATGTCCATTACCGAAAGGATAATGGAAAACACGCTAGTCAATGACACCAAGAGGATGATAGGAGGATAAGCTTCTCTGAAGAGATTGCCACTTATCACTGAAGATGGATAAGCTTCTCTGAAGAGATTGCCACTTATCGCTGAAGATGGATAAGCTTCTCTGAAGAGATTGCCACTTATCGCTGAAGATGGATAAGCTTCTCTGAAGAGATTGCCACTTATCGCTGAAGATGGATAAGCTTCTCTGAAGAGATTGCCACTTATCGCTGAAGATGGATAAGCTTCTCTGAAGAGATTGCCACTTATCGCTGAAGATGGATAAGCTTCTCTGAAGAGATTGCCACTTATCGCTGAAGATGGATAAGCTTCTCTGAAGAGATTGCCACTTATCGCTGAAGATGGATAAGCTTCTCTGAAGAGATTGCCACTTATCGCTGAAGATGGATAAGCTTCTCTGAAGAGATTGCCACTTATCGCTGAAGATGGATAAGCTTCTCTGAAGAGATTGCCACTTATCGCTGAAGATGGATAAGCTTCTCTGAAGAGATTGCCACTTATCGCTGAAGATGGATAAGCTTCTCTGAAGAGATTGCCACTTATCGCTGAAGATGGATAAGCTTCTCTGAAGAGATTGCCACTTATCGCTGAAGATGGATAAGCTTCTCTGAAGAGATTGCCACTTATCGCTGAAGATGGATAAGCTTCTCTGAAGAGATTGCCACTTATCGCTGAAGATGGATAAGCTTCTCTGAAGAGATTGCCACTTATCGCTGAAGATGGATAAGCTTCTCTGAAGAGATTGCCACTTATCGCTGAAGATGGATAAGCTTCTCTGAAGAGATTGCCACTTATCGCTGAAGATGGATAAGCTTCTCTGAAGAGATTGCCACTTATCGCTGAAGATGGATAAGCTTCTCTGAAGAGATTGCCACTTATCGCTGAAGATGGATAAGCTTCTCTGAAGAGATTGCCACTTATCGCTGAAGATGGATAAGCTTCTCTGAAGAGATTGCCACTTATCGCTGAAGATGGATAAGCTTCTCTGAAGAGATTGCCACTTATCGCTGAAGATGGATAAGCTTCTCTGAAGAGATTGCCACTTATCGCTGAAGATGGATAAGCTTCTCTGAAGAGATTGCCACTTATCGCTGAAGATGGATAAGCTTCTCTGAAGAGATTGCCACTTATCGCTGAAGATGGATAAGCTTCTCTGAAGAGATTGCCACTTATCGCTGAAGATGGATAAGCTTCTCTGAAGAGATTGCCACTTATCGCTGAAGATGGATAAGCTTCTCTGAAGAGATTGCCACTTATCGCTGAAGATGGATAAGCTTCTCTGAAGAGATTGCCACTTATCGCTGAAGATGGATAAGCTTCTCTGAAGAGATTGCCACTTATCGCTGAAGATGGATAAGCTTCTCTGAAGAGATTGCCACTTATCGCTGAAGATGGATAAGCTTCTCTGAAGAGATTGCCACTTATCGCTGAAGATGGATAAGCTTCTCTGAAGAGATTGCCACTTATCGCTGAAGATGGATAAGCTTCTCTGAAGAGATTGCCACTTATCGCTGAAGATGGATAAGCTTCTCTGAAGAGATTGCCACTTATCGCTGAAGATGGATAAGCTTCTCTGAAGAGATTGCCACTTATCGCTGAAGATGGATAAGCTTCTCTGAAGAGATTGCCACTTATCGCTGAAGATGGATAAGCTTCTCTGAAGAGATTGCCACTTATCGCTGAAGATGGATAAGCTTCTCTGAAGAGATTGCCACTTATCGCTGAAGATGGATAAGCTTCTCTGAAGAGATTGCCACTTATCGCTGAAGATGGATAAGCTTCTCTGAAGAGATTGCCACTTATCGCTGAAGATGGATAAGCTTCTCTGAAGAGATTGCCACTTATCGCTGAAGATGGATAAGCTTCTCTGAAGAGATTGCCACTTATCGCTGAAGATGGATAAGCTTCTCTGAAGAGATTGCCACTTATCGCTGAAGATGGATAAGCTTCTCTGAAGAGATTGCCACTTATCGCTGAAGATGGATAAGCTTCTCTGAAGAGATTGCCACTTATCGCTGAAGTCTGCTGGAGACAACTCACTGGGAAACGCCCATGAATTTACTGGAGATGCCCCTGTCCGGGCTGATTGTTGCATTGAATCTCTTGAATTTGCCCAACGAATTGTTGAACAAATTCGTGGGGAACGCCCACGGTCTTGCGGAAGATGCCCCTGACTGGGCTGATTAGGATCTTGAAAATCTTCGAAATTGATCCTGGATCTGATCTCGTATATGTAAATGCTTGATGATAATGATGTTTCATAACGAATGGAGATGCAAATGCAAATGCTAACACGCGGTGATGCAAGAGCTGAGGAAAGTATGATGTAATCATAGGTATGTGTATGATGCAAGATGCTTATGAAGCAAGATGCTTATGATGTCGAATGCGATGCGTATGATACATATGATTGCGGACGGGCAATGGAAATATAGGTGCCGACATGGCGGACTTTGGTGGTGGGAAAATGAAAGATAAGCCTGACTTCCCGACATCATCTATTTATGATGTATAAAGAACTTGGATGTGCTGAGATTTTCAGCTCATGGCCTGCTCTGCCGGGTTTGACGACCTTGTTAGTCAAGTTGTTACAAGATTTAGAATGATGTTCCTGCGTACTCCTTAGAGTCATGGTCACCCTTTAGTTACCTCAAGAGGGTAAGTTATCCCTTAGTCTAATTTACCATAATGTCATTATATGCAAAACCTATCATCAAATAAATGAAACTTGCAACCAAACGGTAAATAAAAACAGAAAAGGCTTTGATGAAAGTAATTTTATTGATGAAAACCCATAAATGGGGAAAATTACAAAGGAGGCAATTCCTAAAAGAGGTAACTGCTTTCGAAAGAAAATATAAAAACTAAGACAACGTCGAAAATGGTCCCTGCCAAGTTTCAAACCTGCTATAGCCCATATGTCTCCGAAGACCCTTCACGCCTTGCTTTTGAGCCCAGAATCGAATTGATCTTCTTCAGTTGAGAGCTTGATGGTTACGAGGAATAACTCACACGTCTCTTCAAGATGCAGTTCTGCCTTTTTGAATCCCTAACTTTTGCCTAAGCCGCCTTTTCAGGTTTTCAGCCTATCAGGATACTCTCTTTTTTTAGTCCCTAATTTTGCCTGAACCATTTTTATGGTCCACCAGGACGCCCATTTTTGCGTGGATTTTCTTTTTGGGTCCACCGGGTCTATCTTTTAGGCATAATATTTTTTAACTGCATCTGCATTCACAGGGGATGAGAGATCGTCACCATCCATGGTTGACAGGATCAAGGCCCCTCTGGAGAAAACCTTCTTTACTACATACGGACCCTCATAGTTTGGTGCCCATTTTCCCCTTGGATCGACGTGAGTTGGCTGAATTTTCCTTAGCACCAAATCTCCTGCTTGGATGTGTCGTGGGCGAACCTTCTTATCAAAGGCCCTTTTCAATCGTTTTTGGTATAATTGTCCATGACAGACGGCCGTCATGCGTTTCTCGTCGATGAGATTGAGTTGGTCGAGTCTGGCTTGTATCCATTCGGCCTCATCTAGCTTGACGTCTGCTAAAATCCTTAAGGAGGGAATCTCTACTTCAATGGGCAATACTGCTTCCATGCCATACACGAGAGAAAACGGGGTTGCCCCTGTGGAAGTGCGCACTGAGGTGCGGTAGCCATGCAACGCGAACGGCAACATCTCGTGCCAATCTTTGTAAGTCTTCACCATCTTCTGGACGATTTTCTTAATGTTTTTATTTGCCGCCTCAACAGCTCCGTTCATTTTAGGGCGATAAGGTGTTGAATTGTGGTGTTCAATTTTGAAATTTTCACACAACTCTTTCATCATCTTATTGTTGAGGTTTGATCCATTGTCTGTAATGATCTTGTTCGGGATTCCATATCGACAAATAATCTCTTTTTTGATGAAGCGAGTCACCACTTGCTTAGTGACGTTGGCATAGGACGCCGCTTCTACCCATTTGGTAAAGTAATCGATGGCCACTAAGATAAAACGGTGCCCATTTGAAGCGGTTGGCTCGATGCGTCCGATTACATCTATACCCCACATAGCGAAGGGCCAAGGCGAAGTCAAAACATTCAGAGGGAGTGGTGAAGTATGGACCTTGTCTGCGTAAATTTGGCACTTGTGGCATGACTGGACATGGAGACAACAATCCGTTTCCATCGTCATCCAATAGTATCCCGCCCTCAAAATCTTTTTAACCATAGTATGACCACTAGCATGTGTCCCAAAAGATCCTTCATGCATCTCATTTATGATACGTTCTGCCTCGTGTTTATCCACGCATCTGAGTAGAACTGAATCGTAATTTCGCTTGTACAGCACGTCACCACTGAGGAAGAACTTTGAGGAGAGCTTTCTGAGATACTTCTTGTCAGTGATAGTTACACCTTCTGGATATTCTTGTGTCTCTAGGTATCGCTTGATATCATAGAACCAAGGATGATTATCAGTTTTAGCTTCTTCCTCCTCGGTCGCTAGGCAATAAGCGGGTTCGTCCAAATATTCTAAACGGATGGATGGCGCCTCATTCTCCCACTTGACTTGAAACATAGATGCTAGTGTTGCTAGAGCGTCAGCCAACTGATTTTCTCCTCTGGGAATGTGATGAAAAGTGATCTCATCAAAGTACGGGATTAACTTCAAGACATGATCTCTGTAAGGAATTAACTTGAGGTCCAGTGTTTCGTACTCCCCTTTAATCTGGCATATGACCAGCGCGGAATCTCCATAGACTTCTAGAATCTTGATTCTATTATCAATGGCAGCTTCAATTCCGAAAATACAAGCTTCATATTCGGCCATGTTGTTAGTACACTTAAAGCATAATCTGGCGGTGAATGGCAGGTGAAAACCAGTTGGAGAAGTGATGATTGCCCCAATTCCACAACCTTTGGCATTTGCGGCACCATCGAACACGAGCGTCCATCGCGATCCTGGTTCGGGTCCCTCATTTGGGTCTGGCGTGGCATAATCTCTGGCAAACATGACGTCTTCGTCGGGGAAATCGAAGCGCATAGACTGATAGTTGTCCATAGGTTGGTGGGCAAGGTATTCAGAGAGCACACTCCCTTTGATGGCTTTCTGCGTAACATATTGGATGTCATACTCTGTTAACACCATTTGCCAACGAGCTACCCGTCCAGTGAGAGCGGGCTTCTCGAATATATATTTGACGGGATCCATTTTGGAGATCAACAAAGTCGTATGGGTGAGCATATATTGTCTCAAGCGTTTTGCTGCCCAAGCCAACGCGCAACATGTCTTCTCGAGCATCGAATATCTCGTTTCACAGTCATTAAACTTCTTGCTGAGGTAATAGATTGCATGCTCTTTCCTGCCGGTTTCATCATGTTGTCCCAATACGCATCCCATGGATCCCTCTAACACAGTCAGGTACATGATCAGGGGTCGTCCGGGCACCGGAGGCATCAAGATCGGCGGTTCTTGTAGGTATTCCTTTATCTTCTCAAAGGCTTTCTGACAGTTACCGTTCCATACCACGGCTTGATCCTTTCGAAGTAATTTGAAGATGGGCTCACAAGTGGCCGTTAGATGAGATATGAACCTTGCGATATAGTTCAACCTCCCAAGAAATCCTCGGACCTCTTTTTCAGTTTTGGGGGCCGGCATTTCCTGGATAGCTTTGACCTTATCTGGATCGACTTCAATCCCCTTCTGGCTCACAATAAAACCTAGCAATTTACCAGATCTTACACCAAAAGTGCATTTGTTGGGATTTAGTCTCAGCTGGAATTTCCTTAACCGGGCGAATAGCTTTCCCAAGTGGATAAGGTGCTCTTCCTCAGTCTGGGATTTCGCAATCATATCGTCTACATAACACTCAATCTCTTTATGTATCATATCATGGAAAAGAGTGACCATTGCTCGCTGATATGTTGCGCCTGCGTTCTTGAGTCCAAACGGCATAACCTTGTAACAGAAAGTTCCCCATGGAGTGATGAAAGTCGTCTTTTCCATATCTTCGGGCGCCATCTTAATTTGGTTATATCCAGAAAAGCCATCCATAAATGAGAATACAGAAAATTGGGCTGTGTTGTCCACTAGCACATCAATGTGTGGCAAAGGGAAGTCATCTTTCGGACTCGCTCTATTAAGGTCTCTATAATCTACACACATTCGCACCTTCCCATCCTTTTTTGGTACTGGGACAATATTCGCTATCCATTGCGGATAGTTGGATACTGCCAGGAAACCAGCGTCCAATTGTTTTTGTACCTCTTCTTTGATCTTGAAAGACATCTCCGGCTTTGTTCTCCTCAACTTTTGCTTCACCGGCGGGCAGCCTTCCTTGAGAGGTAATCTGTGCATCACAATCTCTTCATCTAGACCGGGCATATCTTTGTAAGACCAAGCGAATACGTCAACATACTCTCGAAGCAATATTATCAGTTTTGACTTAATCTCTGATTCCAAAGCTGCGCCTATCTTGATTTCTTTGGCATCTTCTTCAGTTCCCATGTTGATGACTTCGACCTCTTCTTGGTAGGGCTGGATGACCTTTGACTCCTGCTTCAATAGTCTAGCTAGCTCTTCTGGGAGATCACAATCTTCCTCGCAGTCTTCGTCGGCTTGGTAGATCGGGTTATCAAAGTCATATTGGACCATAGCGGGGTCGTTATTGGCAGGAGCAAGGGAAGATCTGCACGATGAATGACTTCATGCTTTATTACTATTTTTTTTATTTTTAGAAAGGTTGACAGAAAAAGGAAAATAAAACAAAACATTGTCTTTCAAAGATAATTTTATGTGCAAAAAGTAAAAATGAAAGAAAGAGAGCGTAATTGGATGCGAAAGTTTATTTATTGATGATAAGTTATGCTTTAAAAGCAAAAGGCCCTACAACATGATACATATGCCTTGGGCAGAGCATATGATTTTTTAGATAAAATAAAAGGGAATTACTCGTCTACTAGAGTAACTTCGGGGATTTCAATGACTCTCCAATTGTTCAAAGTTTGATTAGGCGCCCTAGGATACACCATACACAGCTCTTCATGATCTTCGGCTTCAGTTTCCAAAAACATGACTTGACCATCGACAAGGTGGCCTCCACTAGTAAAAACCAACGGAGTTGCAAGCTCTTTGCCCTTATCAGTTGCATTCTTCTGCTTGTAGCCTAGACCAGCTCCATTTTTGTTGACGGGCAATTCTAACACCCTGCCCCATCCTCGCGGATGTCCTTCCTCTATCACGGTCCTCGCGTCCTTCCAAGTCACTATTGAAGATGCTGGCTTTTCGTAAATCATTTCAACATTGATCACTTCAAAAGCTTGAAACGGTGTCTCATGCACCTCGTTTCCTACTTCCACATAGCGGAAAGAGGCAAGATGGCTCACAAGAACATCTTCCTCACCCTCAATGATGACCATCTGATTGTTAATCATAAACTTGATCTTTTGATGCAAGGTTGAAGTTACAGCGCCCGCGGAATGAATCCACGGACGACCAAGAAGGCAACTGTAAGCGGGGTATATATCCATTACGTAAAATGTAATGATGAAAGTATGAGGTCCGATCTTGATCGGGAGGTCAACCTCGCCTACCACAGTTCTCTTAGCTCCATCAAATGCTTTTACAATAGTTTGACTCGGCTTCATCACAAGTCCTTCAATTGACAGCTTGCACAACGAGCTTTTGGGTAATACATTCAGCGATGATCCAGTGTCAACAAGCACCCTAGAGAATACAACATCCACACATTCGATGGTAATGTGCAGGGCCTTGTTATGATTTTTACCTTCGGGAGGTAATTCACTATCATTAAAGCTCAAAATATGACCTGATGCAATGTTTCCCACCACTTCTTCAAACTGTACTACTGATATTTCCTCTGGCACATGAGCTGCCTTCAAGAATTTTAGCAATGCTTCTTGATGGGCCTTTGAACACATTAATAATGACAGCATGGATATCTTTGAGGGCGTCTGATTGAGCTGATCAATCACTTTGTAGTCGCTTTTCTGAATGATTCTTAGAAACTCCTCCGCTTCATCATTTGGGATGCCCTTCTGTTTAGATGACTGCCCCTGTTCATTGGTGCTTGGTACGGCAGTACCTTTCCTTGTATTGTCACTGCTGTTGACAGGAGGTGCAGTCGGAGCGAATATTCGACCACTTCTAGTGACGCCTCCGGTTCCCACGATGTTCCCTACAGTCTTCTTTTCTTCCATTACATCTTCCTCTGCCACCTTCTGTCCGTTGAGAAAAACAGTTTCATCGTATAACCAAGGTACAGCTTTGGTGCTTTCGTACGGAAAAGGAGATGGGGTCGAAATGACAAGCTGGTTCATTGATGGTGGAGACATAGGTATCTGAACTGGATCATACGGGATTTGCAGTGGGATCGGAGTACGTCCATACACGTTGTCCCATTCTTCCTCATCGCACGGTATGGTCAATGGTGTGCGGTTCGAATTGTTAACTGGGATCCAGAGCTCATATCCATCATCATATGGTATCTCCAATGTTTCGAACGGAATTTCAAGAGTAGCAACTTCCTCAATCTTTGATAGTTGTTCTGCTACTAATACACCCTGCTCAATCAGGCCTTGTATGCCCTTCTTCAGCTCAGCGCATCCTTGAGATCCGTCCATGCAAACATGGCAATCAATTGGACATCCTGGGTAAATGTTTTTCAACAAGAGTTGCTCCTTAATTGTGGAAAGTGGGGTCCTCAATTTCTCAATATCCGAAATTAATCGGATCCCCTTAGAGCCTTCAATCATGTTTGTTGAATGGTGAGGTGGCATTGGGTTAGATTTGATGTTCGGGGTATTTCGGGTAAAGTTTATCGCTTTGGAGTCGATAAGATTTTGCACAATGTATTTTAAAGCTTTACAATTCTCGATGCTATGGCCCGGGGCGCCAGAGTGGAACTCGCATCTCGCATTTACATCGTAGCCGTAGGGGAGAACAGCCGGAGGATCTTTCATTTCCCTAAGTTGAACGAGACCTGCTTTCAACAAGAACGGAAGCAATTTGGCGTAAGTGGACGGAATTGGATCAAGCCTCCTTTCTGGCTTTCTCTGCCCTTGATACTGATTTTGTCTTGGTTGATAGGGTTGTTGTTGTCGATTTTGCTGAGGCGCAGGCTGACTTGCCGGAATAGAAAGTGGTTGTTGTGGAGCGATGGTAGCAATGTGGTGATAACCTTGGTGAGTTCTCCTTCCATTGGTGAACACTGCACTAGTTTCGCCTTCCTTTTTCTTAACGAAGCCCTGATAAGGCTTCTTGACCCCGCTTGCAGATCCGCCTGCATTCTGAATTTTTCCCGCCTTCATGAAACTCTCTAATCTCTCTCCAGCCATAACGAGTTCAGAAAACACTGTGGATGTTGAGGACGCTAACCGTTCAAAGATCGGTCCTTGTAGCGTGCCCATGAATAGGTCTGTCAGTTCTTTCTCCATCAGTGGAGGTTGTACCCTTGCAGCTACTCCCCTCCATCTCTGCGCGAAGTCCTTAAAACACTCATTCGGCTTCTGAGTCAGATTCTGAAGCTGCATACGATTCGGAGCCATGTCGGTATTATACTGATAATGCTTCACGAAAGCGTCTGCCAACTCTTTCCAGCTTCTTACGTTGGATCGTTCAAGGTGCATATACCATTCTAGGGATGCCTCTGTTAAGCTATCTTGAAAGAAATGGATTAGTAACTTCTCGTCATCAGAATAGGCGGCCATCTTCCTACAGTAAGACCTTATGTGGGTCTTAGGACAACTGTTACCCTTGTACTTCTCAAAGGTCGGAATTACAAACTTTGGAGGTATCTTAACTCCGGGTACAAGACATATTTCAGCTGCATCCAGTCCCAAAACATCGGGGCCTTGCAATGTCTTCACCATCTCCTGTAAAGCATTAAACTTCTTCTCTAGTTCGGCGGTCTGTGGTCCATACGCTTCACCTGAATTCTCATAGAAACCTTCATGATCGTCGTACTGGACTTGTGTTGGGATCGTAGTACCATGAGGATGGGTCGTACCGACTGGCGGAGGGACGGTGTTGATAGGTACGGCGCCGGCAGAAGTAGGAATTGCCCCAACAGGGGTTGGGGTGGCATCAACAGGAATTGGAATTGCCCCACTTGCATTAGGAACTGCACCAGCCAAAGTCTGATTAGCGCTCCTCTCCGCTGCTTGTCTTATCTCCTCTTGACTTCTGGCCATATTCTGAATCACCTCCATGAGTTGATTCATTTGCGTTTTCATGCCTAGCATCTCGCTCCTCATAGCAGCCTGGTCTTGTTCTATCTGATCCATGATTCTCTTCTGGCTATTCCTTGTGTTATACCGATGCCGTGAAGTCAGCTTGCTTTTACTCTTTCTGAAAGGGGTAAGCGGTGTGTAAGATCGGGTTGTAGGAAATGCAAAAAGAAAAAATGCGCAAACGTATGCAAAACGCTCGAGAGACTTTCGAGGCTTGTGATTATCATTGGTATCATAGAATCATGACTGAATAATAAAGAAATGCACAATTTGGACCAAAAAGCAATCTTGCATTAATCTTGGAAAAAAATTCATACAGACAAAAGCTGAACAAGCCGAAACTACAAGTCGTGCTACAAAAGATAACTGAATAACTAAAATTCTCTCTTTTGGAGACGTTCTTCAAGTTTCTTCGTCTCAAACATGAACCTCCTAACCATTTGGTCGCAGAGCTGGATAAAGTGGTGAACAGAAGGGGGGATATCATTTCCTTCCAAGTCTTGAATGGCGCTTTCCAGTCTCCATGGGATGTCACGGATCATGAGGTTGCAATGCTCCACCAAATTGTTGTATCTAGCACGACACATATCTAGAGTCGACTGGTAATAACAAATGGAATCCACATGGGTGTCTAACAACTCATTGAGCTGGGCCTCCTTTTCGAGCCACTGCGCACTATCTCTTTGCAAAGCCTCGAAACGATTCCTCCACAAAAGGGCTGTTTCTTGGGCAGTTTCCAATTCTTGACATTTGTTATTCCACAGGTCAGACGTGACATATGAGTCTTTCAATGCCTCCTCTTTGAGTCTTCGTTCATTCTCCGCTAGGGTCAAAGCATTTCTCAGTCGTTCTTCAAGATCCCCAATATCAGCCTCAAGATTCTCTCGGATTTCTTTCTTTTCGGCAGATGCTATCTCGAAGAAGTGCCATGCCCTATCACAAGAAGCTTTGGTGTCCTTTAAGCGTTGTCGGAGAGTTGTTAATGATGCATCAGCCCCTTCGTAGCCCTGTTGGTACCTGACTCTCAGATCCGTTTCTAATTTTAGCTTCTTGCTATTTTCAGCTGCTTGATCCTGTTCAAACTCCACCTTTCTTTTGTACTGACCACTTTCCACCTTTGCTTGGTGGACTTCATTCTGAAGGTCCTGGTTCTCCTTAGTCAATCTCTCCACTATTAGCTTCAATTTTTCATATTCTTCTATAGACACATGAGTGGGAGCAGGAGGTACTTCTTGCATAGAGGGCTCTAAGGGAAATGGTAACGACCTTTCAGCTACTCTAGCTAGTAACCACCGGTTGTATGGCTCCTTTGCCACGCAATTCTTCGCTTTTAACTCCTTCCGCCCCTTTGTATGAATCTTACCCCAAGCCTTAGCAACCTTCCTGACAAACGCAGGGTCCTCTGATGTGGCTAGCAAAAAGAAACTCTGAATCTTCTCTGCCTCGGGCTCGCCCTCCATAGCATAGCCCAACTGACGTAATGCCATAATTGGGTTATAATTAATACAACCGGCCCTACCGATCAAAGGTACATTACTGAATTCTCCACAACTGAAAATGATTTCCACATCATAGTACTCAGGAGAGTACCAAGCAATATCACTAGCTTCCAGAGACATGATGCGTTGAGACCATTTTAATTTCTTCTTGTTTTCCATGAATGGCCCTTTCTTGGGTAAATGAGAAGCATACCACTTGTATAGTAGGTGAGAGCAACATTGGATCATTCCCGCCTTCTTTTCACTCCTCCAATGAATGGAGTGGTAAACATCGGCAAGGAGTGTAGGGATAGGATTCTTCTGCATGAAGAGAACGATGGCGGTGATGTCTATGAAATTGTCCACATTTGGAAAGAGGACAATCCCATAAATCATTAGAGCAACGCTTATTCCGAACTTTTCCCAATCTTCATCCACCTTGTATTGAGCAGCCTTTTCTAGCAGAAATTTCAATGGAAAACCCTGAACGCCCCCTTTACTGGTTAGACCCTCTTTGACTTCCTCTTTGGTCATACGTAGGGCAAGAGCAATGGCAGGAGGTTTTGGTTCTTCTTCCAAGCCTGTATATATAGGTTGATCCTTAATCTTAATGTTCAAAATGTGAGAATATTCCTCAAGAGTAGGGGCCAACTGATAGTTTTGAAAAGTGAAACATCTGAGAGGTGCATCATAGAACTGAGCCATAGCGAACAAAGCCCAAGTGTCGACCCTAGAATGGAGGAGATCAAGCAGTTTCCCATACTTTCCCTGAAAGTTGATCTTGATAGCTTTTGGCACGTCGATCAGAATGTCTTGAATTAGTTCCAGCTTTGGTTCTCTAAACTTGATGGAATTGGTGCTTCGCTTTCTTTGGTCAGTCATTGTATTCACCAATACCTGAGATAATCACAGTCTCTTAAGTCCCTTGATATGCGAGAAATGATATGCAATGCAATGTTTTATGAATGCACATGATAAAAAGCACAAAACGAGATCAAGATCACTGGTCCTGCAAAACAACATAAAATATTTCTCCCATCGGGTGGGTTATCTATTGGTTTGTAAGAGGGCATCCCAAAGGCTTTTAAACAAAGTCCCATGCACTAGCCCTCGAAAGTTTTCCATCATAACGACTACTCGTAAGACGGTAATCCCTTCAAAGGATGAACACAGAGTCATGTCTTAGCAACCCTTGGAATAAGGTTCTACAAAGGTCCTCAGAGTCGCGGACTCCCACGTCGGAAATAAAGACGTCATTACGACTACACGTAAGACATAATCAATCCAACGGGGTCTCATCTGAGCGGTGGAATTCAATCCAACTCAACGAGTCCTAAGTCTCGCAAATCAGAAAGAACCCACCTCCTATCTTAGTGTGTACTTGAAAGCTCGGGTAGAAAGCTTTATCTCACAAACCATCCAAATAAACCCAACAGTTAGTAAACATAACACAATAAGAAACAGAAGCAAATACAACACAAACACGACAAACAAAATAGGTCTGGCTCGCTAGGCGTCCCCAGTGAAGTCGCCAGCTGTCGCTACTCGAAAAATGCATCGTGCAACGACGGGGAGGCGAAAGAGATAGACAGAAAAGTCGCCACCGAACTTTATTTATCCCGTGAGGGGAAAGGAAAATATCGAGAAAACCTTAAGAAAGAAAATGGATAAGATGGTCTCGCAACCAAGAATGGGTTCGGAAGCCGGTTATGCGAGGGGAAGGTATTAGCACCCCTCGCATCCATCGTACTCGATGGGAACCTTTTGTTTGTCAATGTGTGAATTTATTTGCTTAAATATTATGCTATAAGAAGAATGTTCCACTGGGTAAAAGAAGGGTTTGAAACAAGAAAGTTAGGAGGAAAGAGAGAAAGGGGAAGAAAAGAGAAAGAACAGACTCGGTAGGACTTCGCAGTCCTATGCCTACGTATTCTCGATAAATGTGAGAAAGTCAGAGTCGACGTAGTTCGGGGAACTACAGATATGGGGGGGGAATGTGCTCGGCAAGGATTGTGGCCCTTGTGCCTACGTATCTTTACTTGAAAAAGTAAAGAATCAGAGCAGCCGTAGTTCGGCCTACGGTGTGTTGATGTTTTTTTATGGATGATGCTATCGTGCGCATTCTAGCAGTTTAGGTGTTCTGCTGCTCGCTCGTTGGAGACTTAGGCATTACCTGTTTGCGGTAGAACGGACGTAACATATCCTTTTTGAAAGATTGATTAGTTTTCGCCACGCGGGGCAAGAAGTCACGTTTGATTGATTGGATTGTTTTTTAAGGGGGAGCGAGACAGATCCTCGGATAGTAACCCCTACGGGTAGTACCTAATTCTTTGTCTCAAAGTTTTTGTTATAAAAAAGGTGTGGCGAACGAGGCGTCTTCGTATTGAAAGACGAGTATCAAGACCACACACACTACAGTGAGTATCCTGACACTCGGAGAAGAAGAGGTCTACACCCAATCCTTTCTCTTTAATTCAATGCAAAGAGAACTTCGTTCTCTTATTAAAGATGTTTTTGGTTTTGAATGGTAAGTGCTTTGCGACAGAGAACCCTACGGTAAACGTCAGCACTCGGGATAGGAGAAGGCCTACGCCTAACCACTCCACGACCATTCAAGTTTTTGTTGTGAAAATAAATTGAAATGCACTCGGTGCGGGACCGAGGTTTTTAGGTGACAAGGGTTGCGGGATAAAGTTGTGAAAGGAGAGGTGGTGGATAAAGTCGCGTCTTTGTATTGAAAAACGAATATCAAGACCACCCTCACTACAGTGGGCATCCCAACATTCGGAGAGGAAGAGGTCTACACCTAATCCTCTCTTTTTAATGCAATACAAAGAGAAATTTATTCATTATTGAAAGTGTGCTCGGTACGGGACCGAGGTTTTAGGAGGAAAAGTTTAGAAGCGTCTTCGTATTGAAAGACGAGTGTCGAAACCACCCACACTACAGTGAGCATCTCGACACTCGGAGAGGAAGAAAGTCTACACTTAATCCCCTCTTTTAATTCAATGCAAAGATAATTTGATTTTGAAAATTGTTTGACAAAGCTTTGAAAAGAAATGAAAATGGGACAAAATGTCCAATGAGAAATGCGAAATAAATCCAACTCCTAAAAGTAAAAAGTATTATAAACTCTAACATTATAAACTTAAAAATATAGATTTTAAAAGAAATATACATAAAAACTCTAATATATAAAACTCTAATATGATTCTAACAGAAAATTTAATATAAAAACAAAATATATTTAATAATAATAATATATACAAAATAGGGTTTTTTTTTTTACTTTAAAAAACAACATATATAATAAATACATACTAAAGAAAGATTTGGGAAATACAATGAAAAACAGGGGAGGGGGTTTATGTATGAACAGGGTGTATATGAGAGTTACGGTGGGCTTAAGCCCAAGCTACAACCAACTTAAAATAATAATAATAATAATAATAAAAAGAAATGTAAAATAAAATAAAAACGAAGACCAAGGGTCTTCTTCCTCTCGTTCACTTTCTCTCTCAACTCGTTTATCTCTCACGCTCTCACTGCTCATCTCTCGCCTCTCCGTTTTCGCGTATCTCACCTTCAGTTTTCTCCGAATTTCATCAATTTACCTTTCCCCAATTTCAATTTCATTTCCTTTTGGTCCTGATTTTTGGAGATGGTAGAGTGTGATTTGAGTACGGTTTGTGGGTCTCGGTGTTTTAACGGCGAAAGTTTTAAGTGGTTCGAAGGGAACTTGTCTGGTTTTTGTTCCCAGTTGGTGGTGAGTATTGGAAGAAAAGTTGAAGAATGATGGAAATGGTTGATTTCTGGGTAGAGTTTTCGAAGATGAAGGTCACGAGGTTTCAGTTGAGTGAAAATGGTGGTTTGTTTTTGAGGATTTTTAAACGAAGATGGTGGTTGAGAGTGATGTTTAATGGTTTTCTGGGTCTGTTGGGTGTTTGAGTAGCTGTTGAAGTTGTTCGACGGTGCAAACAATTTGGTTATTTCTGAAGATGGCGTGTTTTGTTAATGGTAGGGTTGAGTTTTGGAACAAGGTGGGGTTTCGAAGGTTGTTTTAGAGGTGAATGTCGGTTATGGAGTTGGGAGTTTGAATCTCAGTTTGAAGATTCAAGGCATTTGTTGTTTGAAGATTTTGGGTTTGTTTACGTTGTGATGACAAAATATCAATGGTGGTTTGAAGGTTATTGAAGTGTTGTTGGATATGGTGTTTATTTTGAAGCAGTTAATGTTGAATGAAAAGATGGCCAGAAACCGAGTTGGTGAGATGGTTTGTTGAAGTTTGTTGTTCAGTGGGTTTTACCTCAAAAGATGTGGTGGTGTTGTGAAGAAAAGTCAAGAAAATATGTAGGTATCATGAGGGTAGTCACTGAGTTGTATCAGTTATCTCCCCTTTTGCTCTTTTATCTTCCTTTTTTCACAATATTCAAAAGACAAGCTTAAGATTATAAAGACAAGAACAAGACGACAGAATACTTACAGAGCTGGAGTGACACCACCGAGTTGTAGATGCTGAAAACAGATAAGTTCCCTCTCCAACCTCTCTTCTTGATTCTTTATGTGTATCTTGTGTTATGATGAAGGTGAGTTGTGAGAAAAGGCAGCTGCTGCCTCTTGCTGTTAGGGTCCTCTTTTTTCTGAAGGAATAGTGACCAATATATATGGGGGCTTGATGGTGTGAGATTAGGGTTCAGCTTAGAGAAAATGTGGGAACTTTGGGTCTGTCCTCCTTTGGGAATGAAAATGAGTTACTTTTTGGTAATGGGGATAAGGACTGAGTTTTTAGGATTGAAAACGGTATAATCTTTGTCTGCTTGCAGCTTTTGATATTGTCTGTTTTTACTCATGATTTTTACTGCTTTGTTTGTGATATTTTTTACTGCTTTGATTTATGCTGATGGGGCAATTTGCTAACTTCAAATCATTTTTTTTTACTCCTTGAGCATTGAATCAAGTAGTTGCAGCTTGCCACTTGCTTTTATTCCAACGTCCAGATACTCTATTTCTTCAAGGCCCTAGACTAGTAGAGGTTGCATGGACGGATCAATAACATAGGGATGATTACAAGACTTACGAGTTGAAATAAGGACATCACGAATGGCCCCAACACTATCAACCTTTGGTGATGAGCAAAGAATTGAAGCGTCTGAAAGTAAAGTAACACAATACTGCTCAAGCTGCGTATTAGATATCTGTGCAGGAACCCAATACTCAACAAACCAAAAGGAGTCAGACTTACATCTATTTGCAATATGACTTGACAGTTTCTCCTTCGGTTGAACAACACTTTCATTGGAATTATATATTAAACCATCTTTTTCAGTATCACTTTGGCCATCAAGAATATTTTTGTCTTCCACAATGCTATTCTTCGGGTATCCAATTCCACTTGTGTGATCACTCTTATCCGCCTGCAGCATGGTTACCTCAATGTCATCTTCATCCTGATGCTCGGCTGCACTTGGGTCACATGACTCCTTGACTGTAGGATTGTAATCCAACCTTATCTGTTTGGAACATGGCTTGTTACCACCTAGCTTTGAAGGGAGAGCATCAGGGATCGGGTTGCAGTTGTCTCCTTTGGATAATGTAGAAGAAACATTTGAATCTATGTCCACTGTGATTATCCTTCTCTTAGAAGGTGCAAAATTTTCACCCCCACCAAGCCCAACATTGCTACTGGCCAAGTCCTTGTTATCTAATATAGAGTTTCCAGACACTAATGTTGGAATTGTCTCCTCCCTGAAGCAATCAGGCTATGTACTTCTAGATACCTCACTAGTCTCATGAATTGGGGTGTTAGTAGGGATAAATGAGCCAGGAGTCACATCAGGCCGACTCAACCTAGAGTCAATTCCAATCTCTTTTGCTTTGGCATCTTCAGATGGCAATGTAGCATTCTTTGAGACTTCTTTATTATCTGAACAACTTCGTTTAGATAACTCGTCAATCTGGTCTCCACTACTGTTGTCATTTTCCTGATTTGACTTACTAATCCTATGGGATTTCTCAAGGCAATCCTTCTTTCGTTTTCTAAAGAGAGACCGATACGTGCGAGCATCCATTCTCTTAGCGTTCACCAGGGAAGTTCCTACAGTGTGTTCATCATTCTCATTCACTTCAGTTTCAAATATCAATTGTTTCATGCTCTTCTCTTTTTGTAGCTCCTGCTTTGAAATTGAACCCAAAGACCCTGCACTTTCAGAATTTGAAGGACTAGAAGAAGAATGATTATTAGTTCTTCCAGATCTCGTCAAAGGACTTGGTATCTTCTTTTTTCTCAACTCTTTCAGACTTCCTTCTAGCTTCAGGAGCTGGTAGTGTTCTCTTCTCTTACCTGCTTGGACTTTTGAGTACTTGAAGAGCTTGCAATTATCTTCTTCAAAGGTGTTTCTCTAGTAGACTTTCTAATACCAGCTGTACCATTTGCTTTGCAGAATATTTTGACTTATGAAATCTTGATCATTGAATCAAACTGCATGGATTGTTTTGGAAGCGCGAATCTTACAGCGATGGTGAGGAATTCAGGGTTGGTTAAGGACTGTATCAGAAATTATAGGTTCGTTCCTCGTTTGGTTCAGTTGTTCACTAGTTGTGGGACACTCAGATGATTGTGTATCAGAAACAATTCCCTGAAGAGGATGGGAAAATACACCATCACTTCTGACAGGAACAGACATGTTTGCATGCATAGGTAGTACGGGCAGAGGAATTCCCTTGCTTGCTAAATCGGGCTGCCTCTCCATTGTTTTTCTGACAATATCCCGACTCTGATCATGATCCATCCTATTCTGAGTACCACTAAGCATAGTTGGAGAGATACCAATGTTGCTTTCGTCAAACTTTCCGGGAAATGGTAATGCCGGGCCTGAACCGTTCTTTACAACAGGAGGTTGACCAACAAAGTTTTGGACATGCCAATGGCTATTTCTCCATGGCATCAACTTCGATGGCTCTTGACTCCAACTTTGATATGAGCCTTCATATTTTTGAACCTTCTCCTGTAAGTACTGAACATACTCAATCACCTCTAATAAGAACGACGCTGTGTCCCTCTTTTGATTACAATGAGGTATGAGATCCCTCAATATTTGGAATCTCTCATTTATCTTGCTTCTTCTTCGCTGCTCGGTTACAGAATGTTTTGATCTTATTACACTAGCCTTATCAGTAACTTTTCCATCTTTGTTGGTGTTAGGGAATTCTTGTGATTGTGAGTGGCTTCTGCGTATTCAGGATTTGATTCACAAAAAGCTGTTGTGATTGCATAAGAGATGAAGAAGACAGATTGTTGCTGTTAAGAAGCTTCTCCATTGACAATGCGTTATTGCCAAGCTGTTTGAGGATGATGTTGGGATGTAGGAAGCTGTGGTAATTGCTGGCTTTGTTGGTGAGCATTTGTTTTAATAACAACAAGTTGGACTTGTACTGTTACTGTTGTGGAGGCAAAGACTATGTTGGTGGTGTGTACCATTATTTCCGCATAACCTTGCTTGCCACAAAACCTTGGATGATATACATACTCCATCTAGATTGAATTATTCTTCCTTTGTAGAAATTATGGCTTTATATTTTTTTAATTTTCAAAGCATATGTCTTATGATTCTGTATTGATTTGCAACAATTTAATGGACTTACTTGGAAACAGCTACAACAATGTTTCGAATGTGGATTTTTACACTGCAATGAAATCTTAACATTGGATGAGACTCTGTTGCAATTTGTTATTATAATTTCCAATTGAATTAAATTTGTATGGAAATTAATAATAAGGGTGGGCTTCCCCATGGGCCTTTGATTTAATTCATGAATTCTTCTTTCAGTAGGAAAAAAGAACAGACTTCAATATCATCAATACACCTTCCATATACTCTTGAACTTTGACTTCCATGTATAGTAAAAGAAAACTCTCCCTCATTTAGAACACACCTTTATTGAACTTTCACACCAAGTGAACAAAATTTTGAATCAACTCCCAACAATAAAATCCATCATGAGCCCTCCTCGAATCTTGAACGAATTAGACTATTGAACCAAAGCACCCTTGCACTGACCTTGAACTTGAATCCAGGCTTGGGTTAACACAAAGAGTCCCCAACACATACTGCACTCGTTCTTAACTCATCGCACCCCAAATGAAGTTTGATTCAGTTCAAACCAAACTCACAATTTATATATTTTTAATTTTCTGGATAACAGTTGACGGATGGATATACAAATGCAAGTTATACGGGTAGGACAAATTTGGGGTACGACAATAGGCCCAAAGTTAGGTTTAACAAAAAGGGATTTTTGAAGGAATTAGGATTCATTCTTGTTAGACCGTGAAAAAAGAAGAAATAGATGCCAGAGCTCTGAGGAAGAGGTTTGAGGCAAAAGCTTCGAAAGATTTCTGAGAATCAAGGAGAAGGCTTAGAGTCGGCAATTAAGGTATGGGTAGTATTGCCTTCATTATTTTCAATGTGTGATTTCAATGTGTTTAAAGGATTTAAGGGTTTAAATGGTTTGAAGCTGATTTCAATGTGTGATTTTTATTATTGAGGTTTTAACCGTATTGAGAGTTGAACTGATGGTCTGATAGATTCGAGGCTGATTTGGGTTGAGGGAAATTAGACCTTCATGGCCAAAGATCTGGTTTGACATTTGTTTAACCCTGTAGGGTAATTAGATTGTGAGATACTCTAACGATTGTGGTGTAGGTGTAAGGAAATTATGAGAATTAGAGCGTGAATATAATACGGGATTGGCCTAATAAGTCGTAGATTTTGTGCCTTTATCGCCGTAAGACATTAGGGATGATTTATGGATGTTTTTCAGTTATTGGGAAAGTGAATCGTTGGACTTTTGAGTTGATTTTAGGTTCTGGTGCGTAACATCATTTTGGTGTAATCGCGTGTTCACACAGCGAACAAAACTCGTCCCAGTCTCACACAACAAAGAATCCTTCGCACAACGAATAAACTCGCCCCAAACTCGCACAACGAACTTGCTAGCGAACGTAGCAGAGTTTCGCGAATTCTGATTTTGTGCAGTGATGCCTTGACGTTTTGATGTTTTGATTTTTTTGACGAATTAATATGAGTATGACTGTGATTTTTATGTGATTTGTACATGATTATATGATGATTCCTATGATGTAATAATTGATGAGCTATGATGATATTTCCATGAGTTTTAATGATTCTATGATGACATAATGTATAATGATGATTGTGATGATGATGATTTTGATGAATGATGATGCACCTATGATGTTATTATGAGGATGATTATTGACGTGTGCATCATGCATTCATATGCATCTGGACTTCGGTTCAGGACCTTGATTTCTTTGGCTTCAGTCCCATTGTGCGGATGTGAGGTATTTTGATGTGCTCCGGTTCTCGAGTAGAATCGATCCTATTGATGGGGATATATGGAGGGTTCATGGCCTAGTATCCATCGAGCTGTGATGATTGGTACCACATGCATGAGTCTTGTTGCATTTGCATTTATGAGATGATCTTGAAAAATTTATGATGTTGTGGCCTTTGATGCCCATTGATGGATATGATGATGTTGAATATGAAAATGACGCCATTTTATATATTGATTTTCTTACGTTGATTATTATGAATGGTTTTACTCACCCTGCCTGTTTGAATGTTGCCTCCACGTGGGTAACATGCAAATGACCAGGTTTAGCCGTGGATGCCGTCGAGGACTTTTGAAGTTTTGGGTCGTTGGCCATTGTGGTTGACTTAGAGGGTCTTGCTCTGATAGTGTAACATCGGGTTGGGGTCTTTGAGTCAAACCTTATTCTATTGATGTTTCTGTTATGTTGATTTCCTTGCAGCACAAGGAAAACTTTGGATTATGCCTTTTTGAGTTCTACTGCCTTTTGATGCAATTTTTGATAACTTTTGGGAAAACCCGTTGTTTACGGAGCTTTGACTTATATTTGATTTTTTGGGAAATGTACGCCCTTTGAGGTGATTTTTTTGAGTTTAATATTTTACTCTGATAAATGTGAATATTTTGCCATTAAAATTGTGGGGTAGAAAAGGGTGTTACATTAGTGGTATCAGAGCAGGTCGGTTCGTCTGGCCAAGTTTTTATGTTGTTAGTCCCATGTCAGTCAATAGTGTGAGAACACTATTGGATGAATTGTTTTCTTCTAACCCTGTTGGTGGTTGCAGATGGATGGAAGAAATGGTCGTGCTATTGCTGATGCGCTGGAATCACTTGCCCAAGTGATGGCCCAAAATGGTGGACCTCCAGATGAGTTTCGTGCTTTGGGAAAGTTCCAGAGGAACAATCCGCTGACTTTTGTGGGCACTCCTGATCCTGATGGTGCGCATAAGTGGTTGAAAGTTATTGAGAAGATTTTCCGAGTTATGGCGTGCACTGATGCTCAGTAGGTGCATTTTGGTATGCATATGCTAGCAGAGGAAGCTGAGGATTGGTGGGATAACACCCAACAGAGATTGGGAAGTGTTGGCATTGCAATAACTTGGGCTGTGTTTAAGGAATAATTTTTGAAGAAGTATTTTCCTGAAGATGTTCGGGGCAAGAAAGAGGTGGAATTCCTTGAGATGAAACAAGGGAATATGATCGTGGCTGACTATGCGGCAGAGTTTGAGTCTTTAGTAAAGTTTTGTCCGCATTACAATCGTGCTGACGCAGAGATGTCAAAGTGTCTCAAGTCTGAGAATGGATTGAGACCAGAGATTAAGCAAGGAATTGAGTACCAGCAGATTCTTCGGTTTGTGGAACTAGTGGACAAGAGCATAATTTATAATGAGGATAGTCGAGCTCGATCTACTCACTACAAATAGTTGAGTGAGAAGAGAGAGAAAGGTCAGTATAGGGGGAAACCGTATGTGAATTCTGGTGATAAAGGGAAGCAGAAGGCTTCAGATGGGAAAAAAAGTCAAGTGGGGGAGCGACTACTGCTCCAGGCAAGTGTTATAAGTGTGGCGAGCAAAGTCACCGTGCTGAGGTTTGTAGGGCACTGAGATGTCATCATTGTGGCAAGAGAGGTCATAGAGCTACTGACTGTAAAGATGAAGCTCCGACTTGCTTCAACTATGGAGAGAAGGATCATATCAATACCCAGTGCCAGCAGCCGAAGAAGACTGCTACTGCTGCTCAGACGAATGGCAGAGTGTTTTCTTTGAGCGGTACAGAAGAACCCAAGATAGGTAACTTGATCAGAGGTACTTGCTTTATTAATGATATTGAATTGATTGCTATGATTGATACTGGTGCTACTCATTCGTTTATTTCTCTTGAATGTGCTAAGAGGTTGAATTTGAAATTATCTTTTATGGTTGGGTGTATGGTTAACGATACCCCGACTAATGATTCTATGACTACTGTGTTAGTCTGTTTGAGCTTCCCTTTGACCATTTATGATAAGAATTTTGTGACGGACTTGGTCTGTCTACCTTTGCATCAAATCAATGTTATTCTTGGAATGAATTGGTTGGATTTCAACTATGTTCATATCGATTGCTACAACAAGACTGTGGGGTTACCAGAGTTTGGTGATTATGGAGAGCTGGTGTTTGTATCTGCTAAGCAAGTAGAATAACTCTTAGAAGATGAGGCTCAGATGTTTACATTGTTTACGTCACTTCAAGATGATTATGAAGCACTGAGCGTGGAGCTACCAGTTGTTCGAGAATTCCCAAATGTGTTTCCTGATGATATGAGTGACTTACCTCCTGAGTGTGAGGTAGAGTTTACTGTTGATGTGATACTGGGCACTAGTCCTATGTTGATGGCTCCTTATCGGATGTCTGCATATGAGTTAGGAGAATTGAAGAAACAATTGAAAGAGCTTCTTGAGAAGAAGTTTATTCGACCGAGTGTTTCTCCGTGGGGTGCTCCTGTATTGTTGGTGAAGAAGAAAGATGGTAGCATGAGATTGTATGTGGATTATCGACAGTTAAATAAAGTAACAATCAAGAATAAGTATCCACTTCCGAAGATTGATGATTTGATGGATCAATTGGTGGGTGCTTGTATGTTTAGCAAGATTGATTTGAGGTATGGGTGTAAGTTGTTAGACGATGGCTAGGATCTAGAAGGGGGGGGGGGGGGGGGGGTTGAATAGATCCCAATTAAAAAATCAGTCGGCGCTACAAATTAAAAATTGCTTTTAAAAATATTTTATTTGCGGAAGCGGCCATGGAAAAATTATCGTCTAAAACGAACCGTTATTAGAAGACCGGATATGCGTCTAGCCTTATGGAAGTGATAATGAGCAAAAAGTAGATTCAACACACTAGTCACACTATCAATTGATTTTACCACTAATTAGTAGGACTAGTTCCAATACTCCACAATCACCACAAAATATGCAAATAATCCAAGTGAATTTTGGTTTAGGCAATTTATCAAACACTTAGTGTGCGAGGCAATCCAAGTGAATTTTGACTTGAGTAAGTAACTCTAAGTTCCTTGTACAATATACTATTGTACTAGAGTTCAAAATGGTGATAAGCACTTACTCAATTCAATACAAATTTTGATAGAATTGTTTATACTAAAATTACTCAAATTTTAAAGCCAAAACAAAAGTGCAGAAAAATAAAGGAGACAAAGATTTGTTGAGGCAGTTCCCCCGCCGTCCTCGCTTCCGGGTACGTCTGCCCTCAATTCTAAACCTAGAATTGAGATCAATATAATAGATATCACCTGTAGAGTTGAAATGTTTATACAAGGATAGATAAGCAAAATGTACAAACAAGCTCTCTTGATGTTGATGATGCTTTCTCTCCTTGTTCCTTGATTCGAGTCGAATTAAGTTCTTCGATCACTGTGAGTAGACCTCTGATTCCAGCCCCTTTATTGAACAACCTTCCGTTCTTCAAACCCTCGGCCCGGATGATCTCAAACACACACAAATCGAACCCGGAACTCTCTTGCACACTTTGTCGATTCCCGCTACAAGATTGACGAAACCTTCCGCTTCTCAATCATCTTCGCTCAGCAGAAAGTTGGTAGAGACGATCCGTACCAAAAACCCCCAAATTTTCCGAATCTTGGAGGGCAAAAACCTGCAAGGTTTTATTCAAGAAAAACCCGCTACAAACTCAACCCAAACCGAATTCTCAATCAACGGCTTCGGACCTTATCACCTTGAACAGAACCACAAAGCACAACAAGAATTGTTGTGTGTAATTGTTGTGTTGTGAATTGTTGAGGATGAAGATGAAGAGATTTGGTAGCACCTATTTCACTTTTCTTGTTCTTGCAAAATTGACTCAAAATTTCAATTATTGTTTAGAAAAGAACATAAAACATCTATATATAGTAACCAACAAGCCAACAAACATAACAACTTTTCACCCACAGTGGAAAGCCTTTAGAAACAGCATAAACGAGATCGTAGCAGGACTATGCATCGACGCATACCCTGCAGATTTAGACAGATTGAAAAGTCTTCATAGTATGCATCGACCATAGGTCGGCGTGCGCCGACCCATGGGCTTTTGCACTGATTCATGGGCCGACCATGCGCCGACCTGTGGTCGACTCAAACCTTGCAAAACTGCTAAAATACATATTTTTTTTTTGTTTTTTTACGCATCTAGTCATGATCACTGGTCTCCCATATATATTGAATTTAATATGACACTTTAGATGGATATAAGAAGGATATGAGAGGTGAAATATTGCATTTGTTGTAGAGGTAGAATCGAGAAACCCGATTCATTCATGATAGCATTTTGTTATCATCGAAACTCAAGTATGTATGCTATATGAGAGTTTTCCCTCACATAAGTGCTTTTGATTGGCTGCATTTTATGGCAAAACATTAATGTATGAGTAAATGTCATAACTGATGTTAGGACATACATGAAGAGTGTTATGCAAGGAAAGCTATGAGTAAGTGAAGCTGAATGTCATGACTAAATGTTATGACATTGATCGTATGACATCAGGGCACGCAAAGTTTGTTTTTCTGTTACTAGCTCAGGCTACACTTCAGGAAACAAACCAGGAAGCATAGTTATTTTAGGCAACATAACAGGCATTGTTGAGGATAACATAGAAGGCTTCTGACCTAATGATAAGTGCGCAGATTCATGAAGAAAGGTTTATCTTGGGTAATCCTAAATTTTCCACCAAGGCGCAAAGCAGGTCTGCTATTATAAATAGCAGAAGGAGCATTCCTAATGGGCAGACACACAGAGGAGAGAGCATCTAGTGAGAGATTATAGAGTGCGTTTGTGATTGAAGAGTTTTGCTCTTCACGTGTGTATTTGTGAGTGAAGAAAGTTATTCTTCACGTGTGTCTAGGAAGGATTCCTTGTGTGCCAAGCAATGGTATGCTGTAGAATTGCTTTGGTTATTGTGTATGAACAGGTGTGTTCATTGTGTCACTCAAAGCTGTGAAGGAAGGGTGTGTGTCACTTGATCAAAGTTGTGAAGCAAGATCAAGGTGTGTTTGAAGAAGTGTCTTCATATTGTAATTCTGTTTTGGTTTATATCACTGAGGTGATTGAGGTGGAGTGAGTGGGAAACTCAGGTCTAGTGGTCTCTAGGCTGAAGTGTCATTGGGTAGGTCTTAAGTGAAGAGTGCAAACGGGTTGTTTGACTCTGAATTAATTCTACTGATAGTGAATTTCCTCCCTGGCTTGGTAGCCCCCAGATGTAAGTATGGTTGACACTAAATTGGGTGAACAATTACTTGTATTATTTACTGCTTTCCATTTACAGCTTATTATTAAGTGCAGTAGTACATGTTACAGTGGATGTCATAACATCTATAATAACATCCATCGTGTGCTTGCCAGAATATCAATTGGCATCAGAGCAGACACCCTGCCTGTTAATTTCTAGGTGAGATCTAGAGAAGATAAATTTTGGTACTATGGATAAAGACATAGGATTCACAAATAGACCACCAATTCTAGATGGCTCTAATTATGACTATTGGAAACCTAGGATGATTGCCTTGTTAAAGTATTTAGACAGCAAGGCATGGAGAGCTGCAAACTCTGGCTGGGAACATCCAGTGAAGACTGATAAAGATGGATTGTTTGTGCTTATACCTAAAGAAGAATGGACCAAAGATCAAGAAGCCTTTCCTCTTGGGAATTCTAAAGAATTGAATGCATTATTAAATGGTATAGACAAGAACATCTTCCGACTGGTGCATCATTGTGAGTTGGCTAAAGAGGTTTGGGATAACTCTCAAAATAACTCATGAAGGAACCTCTAAAGTCAAGATGTCAAGATTACAAATGTTGACAACCAAGTTTGAAAGCCTGAGAATGAAGAAGGATGAGACTATTCATGAATACTGCATGAATATCCTTGAAATTGCAAACACCTCAGGAGCCTTGGGAGAAAAGATGTCTGATGAAAAGCTTGTGAGGAAGATTCTTAGGTCTTTACCTAAAAGGTTTGCCATGAAGGTCACTGCCATTGAAGAAGCCCAAGACATATGCAATATGAAGGTGGATGAACTCATTGGTTCTCTCCAAACCTTTGAGATGGGCATGTGTGACCAGGCTGTAGAGAAAAAGAACAAAAGTATAACTCTTGTTTCAAACACTGCAGATGGCTCAGAAGAAGACAAATGTGAAAAAGAGGAGAATCTGTCAGAGGCTATAGCGTTGCTTGGAAAAAAATTTCATAAACTGATCAAGAGAATATACCATAAGTATAAGTCTTATGCCAAGAACAGAAGGGATAAATCTGAAGATAAACCTAGTCAAGGCAAAGGAGTTCAGTGTTATGAATGTGAGGGCTATGGTGACATTAAAACTGAGTGTCCCACATATCTTAAAAAGCAAAAGAAGGGATTGGCAGTCACCTAGTCAGATGGAGATTCAGAAAGTGGATCAGAAGAAGAATGTGCTAAGCATGTCACTGCTCTGAACAGTGTATGCATATCTGATGGTGATTCAAGTGAAGATGAGCTGACTTATGATGAACTTGCTGATTTATTTAAGAAGCTATGCAACAGAAGTGGTGAATTATATCAGCAAGGAGAGCAACAAAAGAAACTCATAAGGGAGTTAGAAGCTGAGAAGATGGAGCAACTAGCAACAATAGACTCACCCAAAAATGAGGTAAACTTGTTGGAATCCAAAATGGAGTAGATGGCAAAATCCATAAGGATGCTAAAGCCTGGGACTGACACTCGAGAAGAAATCCTACAGAGTGGTCAGACATCAGGAAATAGATCTGGACTAGGATTTGTTGGTAAACAGAATCCCATCTTGAAGCTAAAGAGACTAAAACCTGAAACTCAGAAGAAAAAGGGGATGTCACGACCTATGTCACAACATCAGAGAAACAAGAACTTGAACCAAGTCAAGAGTAAACTCCAAGGGTATATGTGTTACCACTGTGGAAAACTTGGACATATTAAACCAGTTTTCTTCTGGTTACATGGATTTCCTTATCATCCTCATCAAGGAAAATCCAAACAGGATGCTCATGTCAAGAAACATCATCATGTTAAACACAAGAAGGAAGCTTCTGCCAAGAAATAAAATTAGGTTGCCAAGAATGTGGCTTTAGTAGCCAACACTTCTCCAAGGATTCCTACCAAAGAAGATTGGTATTTTGATAGTGGTTGCTCTAGACACATGACTGGGATAAAGAATCTTTTGGTTAACATAAGACCTCATTCCTTAAGTCATGTAACATTTGGAGATAGAGTTAGAGGAGAAATTAAAGGTGATGGAAAACTGGTTTATCCTGGTGTTCCAAAACTGGATGATGTCTTGTTAGTTGAAGGACTGAATGTTAACCTGATCAGTATCAGTCAGCTATGTGACTAAGGCCTAACTGTCAAATTTTCCAAGGGTAAGTGTGTGGTCATCAATGAAGATGGTGAGGAAGTCATGAGGGGGTCCAGAGCCAAGAACAACTGTTACCTATGGGAGCCCAGAAGTAACCTCAGTAGCTTGGTCCAAAAAGATAAGAAGGATCAACTATGGCTGGAGAAAGGAAAACATATTCTAAAAATAGAAAGGACCATGTCCAAAACAGTAGCAAGAGGAACTTCAAAGTCTACTTCAGATAGTAGGACAGGACGTGGTAAAAGTCGTGTGGGCAGGCATGCCAAGAAGGGGCACCCAAAGAATGATCATCAGGGAAATCTAGATATGTTATATTGGAACCTAATGGAGTCCATGGAAGCTACCCAGCATACAGGGAGCAATGTCACGCAGAATGTCATGACATTATTTTGTAACAATCTCAGTGCCGTAAATTGGAAACCAAGTCAGCCAGAGAAAGCCATGAAAAATATTGTCTGGCATCACCTTGGGAAAGAATATGAGGAACTAGGAAACTCAGAAGCATACAGTGATCACAGGGATACAAGGGATCTCAAGACCACTCAATTTGAAAATTCACTAAGTAAGTTGAGAACTGGGCCTAATACTGAATTTTAGCAATTAATAAGGAATTATATTTTGAAAAATAATCATATTCTGATTGATCAAAATATTGAATTCCCTCCACTTCTTCAAGCAAACCCTTCGAGCCTCTTTTGCTTCTACCAATTCGCCTCTTTCCTTACCTCACATAACCTCATCAGAAAACCTCTTCCGATACAACCTAAGTCATCTACAATGTCTCAACATCATACCCCCATCCCTACCAAACCCAACTCTGCTCAGCACAAGAGCATCTCTCTGGATGATGTGATGGATGTCATTCCTCTAAGTATGAATTTTGGAATAGGTATTGAAGGCCAAACTTCAGCTCCTTCACATGCAGAGCAAAAAGGTAAGAATTTTGAATCCTCCTTAAACAACAAAAACAAAATGGAGGACTCTACACATAAGGACATGTATGTAGATGAACTGGTCTTCAAACTATTCCATGAAGGTTGTGAAGTACAAGGGATAACCATTCCCCTATCTAGGGTAGATCCATCTCCATGTAACAATGAAATCCATGAAGATGACTCTAAGTGTTTCTCACCTAAGTTTAACCCTACCACAGAGAACCTAGAAAATCTATCTAATTCTGTGGTACAGGAGGAAGGTGTGGATGATGACCAACATGTTGAAAACAAGAGCTCAGAAAATGAGGAAGAGATAAATGAAGCTGCTGGAAATGGTGATCATACTGCAGATGTGTCATCAGATGATGAACTCATCAAGAATGTTGCTCCTGGTATAGCCAAGAAACTAGTAATCAAGAAAGGAAAAGCAGTACTTGAAGGAAATCAGTCAAAAATCAGAGAAAAAGAACTCCTACTGGTCATTCTAAATCTTAGAACAAGGCATTAACTGCATCTAAGAGAAGGAAAGTTACGAATAGTAACTCTGAGTCTGATGGTGATATGGTGAGAGATGTTCCCAACATCTTCAATGTGATGAAATCCTCAAGTAAAAAAACTCTAAAACCCATGCCAGCTCCCCCTCTAGACAATATCTCCTTTCATTCCATTCACAGTGTGACAAAATGGAGACATGTCTATCAAACAAGAATAGCCCTTGAGAGAGACTTGGGAGAGGATGCCTTAGAAATCAAGGAGGTAATGGATCTTATCAACAAGGCAGGACTGATCAAAACAATCGCTGGTTTTTCAAAATGCTATGAAGGACTGGTGAAGGAGTTTATTGTCAACATACCTGATTCAATCTCAAAAAGGGACAACAAGGAGTTCATGAAGGTATTTGTCAGAGGAAGGTGTGTGCAGTTTTCACCAGCTGTGATCAACAGGTACTTAGGGCGAACAAATGGGGGTGAGAAGGAGTTGGTTGCCTCAGACAACCAGGTTTGCAAAGTGATCACTGCAAATCAAGTCACTACCTGGCCATCTAAAGGGAAATTGTCTACAACACTGCTGAATGTAAAGTATGCCATTCTTCATAGAATTGGTGCAACTAATTGGGTGCCTACCAACCATACTTCCACCATTGCAGTTGGCCTTGGCAAGATCATTCATGCCATAGGTACCAAAGTTAACTTTGACTTTGGTCTATACATCTTTGATCAAGTTGTTAAGCACTCCATAACTAGTGTTATCAAGCTTCCCATTATCTTCCCTTCCCTCATTTATGAGATCATACTCAATCAATACCCTGGAATCCTGAACTCAAGTGATGTTGCTAGCAAAAGGGAACCTGCACTATCCCTTCACTTTAAACTATTTGATGGAAGACATGTACCAGATATGACTTTCACTTCTAGTGAGAGGGCCAAGATCTCTAAAAGAATGGTAATAGCAGAATTAAAAGAGACATGTAGGGAATTGGGAGAAACCATCAGGACAGGAACTACACGAAAAATCAAGTTAAAATCATTTATTCAAAGTCTTGAAAGAGATACTGCTGATGGTGTAGCTATGTCAGGTGCAGATTCTGATGACTGTGACAAGGATGTCTCAACCGATGCTCATAACATTGGTTCCAGCTCTGAAGAGGAAGAAGGTTGATGAGGTGGTAGCCTATTGTGTGGCTCAGACTGATGGTTGCTGAGCTGATGATATGCTGCTGATGATATGCTGCTGATGTGTTTTTGTTTGTTATTTGCTTAGACTTTTGTTTTTTTTTAACAACAAGAATTTGTGATGCTCTCCATGAGAAGTGTTTGTTTATAATGACCCCAAACATGTATAATGTTACTCATTATGATCTATACTTCTATTAGTTTGATCTTAATTTGTGGCTAAAAAAGGGGAGAGAGAGTGGTAGATAACAGCCAGCAGGTTAGAGATAACAACAGGTTGAAGAACAGGTTGAAGACTTACTTGTGTTGTTGCTGATGTGTGTGATAACAACTGATGTTGTTAGTGATGTGTGAGTTCCTAATGAGTATAGGAATGTATGTTAGATATATGTGTGTTCCTTGATGGAACCTAGTAGCTTTATAGCTACTAGTGCTGTGTGTATCTGCAGGATGATTGCAAAATGTTGTGCATCTCTTCAGGGGGAGTAACACAGGTTGTTCCACAATAGGTGTGCTTCAGGATGTCATCCTGAATGTCGTAACATCCAAGCAGGCTGGATGAATATGTGTGACTGCAGGGTGTCTACAGGTTTGTACAGCTGGTGTGATATGCATCAGTTGAGGGGGAGTAAATTCTGATATGTTACTCAACAAATTGTGACATATGTAGTGCTGACTAACAGATGGTATTGTGAACAGGTTGATCCTGATAGCTAATAGTGTGAGTGTGTGTAGACAACACTGATAGTGTGTAGCGAGTAGCTTTCCTGCATGGTAGGTTAAGACTTCTGCTGCTTGTAAACTCTGATATGTTAACAGGGTTTTTTAGCCAAAAATTAGCCAAAGGGGGAGTTTGTAAGTGCTTTTCATTGGCTGCATTTTATGGAAAAACATTAATGTATGAGTAAATGTCATAACTGATGTTAGGACATACATGAAGAGTGTTATGCAATGAAAGCTATGAGTAAGTGAAGCTGAATGTCATGACTGAATGTTATGACATTGATCGTATGACATCAATGTTAGAACACATATTGGTTCTTAGTTATATCTCTATGTTTTGATGATAACACTAATGAAATTTTGTATTAAAAAATTATATACTCTAAATTTGTTCAAGTATTTTTGTTGCAGATATTAAATTTAATATTCTTCTAAAAGCCAAAATGAATCTTAACATTGAACTATGCAAGGCTCTGAGCTTTAGAAGCATCTCGTTAGAAGACTCTGAGCACTGCCTACAGAAGACTCTGAAGCGTAGCTGAAGACTTTGCATGAAGATTTTCAAGCACTGTTTTTCAGAAGACTCTGATAGTACTGTTCACTATAAGTACTGAGGATCTAATCTCCAAACTCTGCTCTGATACAGCAAACTCTGATAACATCAAGACTCTGATCACTCAAGGCTCTGATGTTGATTGCTGTGAAATAGAAGCTTATTGAAGAAGATTATTCAAAGATATATCCGTTGGCATATTCCAAACGACTCTTTCCTCTTTTATGCTAGACACAAGAACTCATGCAAAAAGGATTTCTCTGAACGTTCTACTTCTAGGAAAGGTCAAGTCATGTGAAGACAAAAGGCTACAACTACTTTGCAGTACACGGTCTTCAAGCTTGCAACGTCTTGGACGTCTTGGTCTATAAAAGCAAGCCATCAACAACTTTCTATAGTTGACGAATATTGACGAATCTATTGAAACCTCTCTCAAAGCTCTCATTACAAATTATATTTCTTTGTTGAATAGTTTCATTCGTTCTTAATCTTAAGTGTATAAATCATAGTTGTGATATAGCTTTCATAGAAGCATTTTAAGCACTTGTTTAGTTTACATTTGATTGTAAAAGTTCCTTAAGAAGACCAAGTTGTGGTCAGTAGTTCTTGAGAAGACTAAGACATTTGTTCTTAGTGGTTGACATTGTAATCTGTTTGATTATAGTGGATTAAGTCCTTGTGGAGAAAGGCAAATCACTCTTGATAGGGTGGACTGGATTAGTTGAGTTCAACGAACCAGGATAAAAATCATTGTGTTTTTATTGACATATTTATTTCAAAACCCTTATTCAACCCCCCCCCCCCCCTTCTAAGTGTTTTCTCACCTTCAGTTGGCATCAGAGCTCCGGTTTTGTTAGTGCTATCACTTCACCGTGAACAGAAAAGATCCAATTGAGAAAACTCTTGATATATTTTTGGTTCATACATTATGGCTGAAGCTTCAACATCCAACAACAATAGATATGAAGACAGAGATAGAATCAGCACTAAACTCCCTATGTTTGATGGGGAAAAGTTTGACTACTAGAAAGACAAGATTGAAAGTTTCTTTCTAGGATATGATGCTGACCTTTGGGATTTAGTTAATGATGGCTATGTTCACCTCACTGATGGGGATGGCAAAAAGATAGACAGAAAATCTATGACTGAAGCTCAGAAGAAAGAATTCAGGAATCATCATAAAGCTAGAACCATACTTCTAAATGCTATATCTCATACTGAGTATGAGAAGATTACTTACAGAGAAACAACATTTGGTATGTTTGAATCTTTGAAGATGACTAATGAAGGGAATTCTCAAGTCAAGGAGACTACGGCTCTAGCGCTGATCCAGAAATATGAAGCCTTCAAAATGGAGGAATCAGAATCTATAGAAGTTATGTTCTCTAGATTCCAGATTCGCTTAGCTGGCTTAAAAGTTCTGGACAAGGGTTACTCCACTGAAGATCATGTTAAAAAGATCATCAGAAGTTTTCCAATCAGATGGAGACCAATGGTCACTGCTTTGAAGCTAGCAAAGGATCTGAACAAGATAACGCTGGAGGAACTAATCAGCTCTCTGAGGAGTCATGAAATTGAATTAGAGGAAGACAAACCCCAGAAAAAAGGTAAGTCTATTGCTTTAAAGTCTAACAAATCTGCCAAAGCTTTGCAAGTTTTAGAAGAAAGTTCTGAAGAATCTTCTTCTAAAGAAGAAGATGAACTGTCCCTGCTGTCCAGAAGGATCAACAAACTCTGGAAGCATAAATAGAGGAAGTTCAAGAACCTTAAGAAACCAGATCAACGCAAAGAGTCTTCTGGACACAGAAGATCTGGAAAGAAAGAGGTTGTCTTCTATGAATGCAAGGGGTCCATAAGGTCTTATCACTAGTGTGAAATTAAGGTAGAAGTTTGTTGAATACCTCAGAGGTTTTAGTGAAGTGGAAGGGTTACTCAGTTCATTTGCACAATGCCCAGGCCAAAAGGGTTGGAATTATGGTTTCAATTTTAATCAGGATAAAATTTATTTCTTGGAGCAAACTTGATTCCTTGGCCTTCCATATGTCCTAATGTGTTAGAGGATGAGAGATCGATCATAAATTTTAATCAGAAGAGCTCCAATTGATCAGTTGATTGAAAATCGGGAGATTCGGAGAAAAGTCAACTGTGTAACGAAAAAGTCAACTCCTGACTTTTTAAGGTCAAGATTATGATCCTTAAGTTTAATATGACCAATGGGTGGAATTTGAGCAAGAAAAGTCAAGGAAATCATGAAAAATCAAAGGTTGTTGAAAGTTGCCATTTTTGGAATTAGGGTTTTAGAAACTTTCCATTTTTGGAAAGTTTTATGTTTGGAACAACCATCTTCAAGGCCATTTTTATTCATGATAAAGGTTTCAAATGAACTTTTAGCCAACATCAAAGTTGGTCCTTGTATTTCAAGCTTTCTTTTGAGTACCAATTCATAATCATATGATATTTGAAGCTCAAGTTATGATCAATCAAAGTTGGGGATTTCAATGATTTCAAAAACTGTTAAGTTTGAACATATTTTTGTACCGCTTTGCAAGTCAATTTTCATCACCTTCTTGATGTCAAATGAAACTTTGTCCCAAATGAAAGTTGTAGAGTGTGTTTCAAGCTTTCCAAGAGTCCAAGAAGTCCTCAATTGGATTTGAGAAGCTCAAGTTATGGATGTGCAAAGTTGGGAAAAAATAAGCCAATTTCATAACTTAGAATTTTTTCTAAGTTATTCATGAGCAGTTTGCTTGCCACGATTTTCAACCACAAATTTCATGATCTTCCAATCCTCAAATCAAGACAACTCCAACATGAAAGTTGTTCTACTCCATGCGCTCTTTACTAAGAACTCAAGTTTAGGGCAAATGGATCTTTGGGCATCAAGATATCCTTGCTCAAAGTTGATGGTTTGGACTTTGTTTTAAGGTATGATCCTTATAAGGTTTTGGCATGATTTTTCAAATCAGTCTTGCAGCTGTTTGATTCCCACATCATGCGCATGAGATTGAAAATTTTTCCCACCAAACATTGCCAAAATAAGATCAACCAAGCTTGTACCAATCCATGCACCATTTTGAAATTCTTGCCAAAAGAGGAAGATACCAGCCACCCCTTCTTCTGCTCTTGTGCAGTCCATCCAGTTTTGCTCTCTCCACTACAGAAAACCACAGAAATGCCAGTATGCTCATGTACTGTGCTTCTCTTCACCATTTGATCCCAACAACCATGAACATGTAGCATCTGGTCCATTGATCTTTCACCTCAGTAAAATTCCCCAAAACCCCTTTTTCACATCCTATATAAGCTGAAGAACAGTTGAACCAAACCCTAGCCTCCATTTTGAAAGAAATACCAACTTGCATTTTGCTCTCCTCTGAGGAATTCCCACGAATCTCCCTCATTTCCTCACTCTTTTTTTAAACCCTTCATCACAACTTTATCACCTCAAAAATACTTGGAAGCTGTTTGCAAAAGGAGGAGTTGTTGATTCTTCTCTCAAGCTGTGCTGAAAATCAGTTGGTTGATTGCAAAGGGAAGGAACTTTAAAACTTGGTTTTGGCTGCTAGCTTGCTGTGAGGAGTTTGCAAGAGGTAAGTGTTCCTAAACCCTCTATTTTATTGCATAAATATCATTAAAACATGTTTGAATTTGTATGTGTTTTTGGAGTTTGTTAACTCTCATTTAAAATGATGTTTTGTTATTAATGACAAGTTTGCTGGTTGGTTGTACAACACTTTTGTGTTCATGTTTTGCAAGCTGTTATCCTTAAATGATACACATTTGAGTTTTGTTTGATTGACGCTTGACTTTCTCTTTGTCATGTTTGCCTCTGTTTTGTTTGAGCTATGTGTTGTGTTTGTCCTGTTTAGGTTTTTGGTGCTTCATTTATGTTTAGTGTCTTTAGGCAGTTAGGTTTTAGCTATTTGTTTAGGGTAGGCTTTTGACACATCCAGGATGGTTTACATTGGTGATTGTCTTTAGATTCAGGGTTGTTACTATCATGAGATGGAAAGGGGGGCTAACTGTTGTCATCAAGTTGCCTATATTCAGTGGACTTTTAGTACAGCAATTTGATTTACACTGTTGCAAGTGCGGAGTTTTGTTTGGAATAAACTGTGTAAACCAAGTTAATAGTCATGAGTGATGTGAACTGATACAAGGAGGAGAGGCTTGTGAGTGTTTCAACTTGTTGAGTTGTGTCCACAGTTTGTTTTGAGCAGGCTGTTGGTGGGTTGAGGGATATGACCAGTAGTTTCTCTTTTGAGAATGCTTAGATAAGGGGCGGACTGTCATCATGGGCCTGTTTGTTTTCTTGATAGCATAAGATCTCAACTTTTTTTTGGATATATTGGGTAGAGGTTTTGCTTGCTGTTGGGAATTATGTTGAAGTTGCCCATTCTTGGTTGCGAGGCTTAAGTGGATACATGATTTGATGGCTGTCTTCAGGAGCAATATGTGAATAAGTATTTGAGTATGACATTGTTTTAACAAGCTATTACTATCATAAGTCAGTTGGGAGCAGACCTTGTTTTCTTGTTAACTGGCATGTTTAGAGACTGTGGCTGTCATTGGAAACTGCAGTTTGAGCCAGGGTTTGTTGGTGTGCTACTTTTGTTCTAGATGCGAATGTGCAAGTGCAGTTAGAATTCATAATAAAGGATACTTCTGACAACTGATAATGGTAGTATCCCCTTTGCATTCACATCTGCCATGTTTTGCTGTTGGACATTAAGGGTAGCAGGGTTGAATTTGGATTAGAGACTCATTGAGCTCTCCCTGCTGATGTGCTTTTGTTCAGAAGCTGTTACCATTTGGGATTCATGACAAGTTGGAGGTTCAGACCTGGCTGACTTGGTCTGTTGGTGTTTTGATGTTTGTGATCTGATGCTTGGCTTGCTTCCAAGTTGGTAGGGTGGTTAGTTAGCTTAGATTCCTTTAGGATTTGGTTATATGGTTGGCACATGTTGATGAGAGCACCATGGCAGGGTCTGTTTAAGTTTTTAGAATGGTTTTTTTTAAAGCATAACCTTCATTTGGTGCCATTAACTGTGGTTTTAGAGCATAGCTTCCAGTATGCCACAATGCATTAATGTTTGGATTTCTGTGGGATGGATCTACATGGTGGCTGTGAGGATCAATTTAATTTTGTGTGCAAAATTTGTTTTGAGGCTTGAGTTTATTCAACTTATCAATTGCTGTTAAGACTGTTTTGGATCAAGCTCAAACTTGCTTGCTTACAATACCTTGTGGCTGCCAGATTTTATTGATTTTATTGGAGTGGCTGCTAATACATCATGACATACTGCTGCAAGTCAACTGTCATGTTGTGAATCTCTGAGCTGTCAATGTTTGAGTTGCATCGTTTTGGTGAGGCAATGTAGTTTTGCGGTGTGCTTGGCTGAGTTCACTTGTTAGCAATGTTTGAAGCAGAGTTGGAGAATCATAGTTTGGTTTTAGGGCTGTTACTACTAGGTCTGTTTTGGGACAATTTTTGCATTGAGTAAGCCTATTACTTTTGTGATTGTCATACAAGGGGGATTTGATTGGAATTAAGGTTTATAACTAATTTCTCACTGCTGCTGTTGTGTGATTACATATTTCTGTGACTGCACTTGTTGGTTTAAGTGTGATGTCCTTGTTTGGCTCTAGTGTAAGTTTGTTTCACAGTTGAAAAACTTGTTTGATTTGTGTTTGGCAATGGTTGACATGACTTGTTCACTTGAGTAGTTGCTACTAGGCCTGTTGAGGTCAGTTTTATTTTTGTGTGAATCCATGCCAAGATTTGAGTTGTATTGTCGATTGACCACCTCTTGGCTGTCCAATTCCTGTGATGAGGTTTTGGCCTCTAACTTCAGTTCTGTTTTGAGGTTCTAGGCTGGTATGCCTTATTTCTGTTTTGGACCCTTTGATGTTAGTTAGCCATGAGCTCTTAGGAGTAGGTTCAGTTCACATTCAACACTTTGTGGATCTTTTGCTTGAATTTGTTTAAATCTTTTTGTGCTTGAGCTTGCATTGATCTAAGTTAATGTTGGACTAGTTATTTCTCTTTCTATCATGAATAACAACTCTCTTTTGAGGCTATACTTTGAACTGTTGGTTGATATTTCCATGTCCAAGAACCTGTTGCTATTCCTTTTTTAAAAACAAAACTGTGTTGATTTTGATCTTGTTGTAAAAAATGCTATTCATCATGATGAACTTGTTGGCTGTTTAAACCAGTTTGAATTATGTGAGATGTTTGATGTTGTGAGTTGCATGTTTTTGTTAATTGTGTAAGTTGTTGGTGAAAGTCATTGCTGATCTGATATGAGAATTCATTTATATGCTATTTGTGTGGTTTAAGTCATAATGATCTTGTACTAAACTCTTGACAGAATGAGCAATTATTTCAATGTTGTGGCCTTGCTGTTTTGGATTGTGCTCATATCATGTTCATCCCTTGCAACTCACATGCTTGTTTTTGATCCATTGTATTTTGAATGTTTGTTTTTGTTAGAACTCCTCCAATACCACATTTGAAGTTTGCTCGAACTCTCAACTGCTCTAGATTGCATCTGTTTTAATCTAAAAATCTCAAAACGCATTTCAAACTTCATCCTTGCATCTTCATTCAATTTTCTTTGTGTGTTCATTATTTGAAGAAACTAACGATGCGATTGTGTTCCTCGTGAAAAGTTAGCCAATTTAGACTAAAATTTTGCCCAATTTGGTTGAGGTATGAGGAAGTTGTGATTGGAAACGTATTTCACATGTTTGGCCTTTGTTCTAGCCCAGCTTAGTTAGCACGTTTTGATTTATATTTAATTGGGGTGGTTTGATACACGGATGTATCGCCACCCCAGTGGTTGTCACTATGCCCTTAAGTCACCTTGCATTGCCCATGTCCTGAGTTCGAGTTCGGCTGGGGCCTTTTTGTTTTGTTTTTATTTTATATTTTTTTCTTTTCATGTTTTATCTCTTCTTCTCCCTTTTCCATTGTTTTTCACACGCTGATGAGTGGTTGAGATGGTTTGACGTTCAGCCTTGAACCCCAAGGTCATGTGTTCAACACCTAGTGTAAACACTTATTTTGTATGGTTTGTTTTATTTGTTTAATCTATTTTATTTCTTTTCTTTTTCTTTTTTTAAATTAAAATTAGAAAAAATATTTTATAAAAAAACAAAAAAAATCTTATTTCAATGTGTTATTTTATTTTCCATCCTTTTATTTTTATTTTCCATTTTATTTTATCATTTTCTATTTTGAATCTTCATTTATTTTCTTTCTCATTTCATATGCGATTGATTTATTTAGTGTTTACTTGGCCTTGTGCCATGATCCCCCTAGGATTCCTAGTCCCTCCATTTAGGATGGGAGTAGGAGAGACATTAGGTGTTCAATCCTTTGCATGACAACAATATGATAGTTTCATTCCCTTTCACCCCAACTTTAGGAGCATTGTGCATGATAACTTTAAGGTCCAGTTTCCCCTTAGCTTGAGTCTTTCTCTTCTCATCTCAAAACAATTATAAAACACTTAATAAAGGTTAACGATTATTGTGCGTTACAAGCCTTAAGCACTTAGGAAAGGGTTGTTGAGGAGTTTCTCTTCAATGGCTTGAATGTTTAGTATAGCACCCTTTGGGTGATATGCGACGCATTCACTCCTAGGTCATAGTCTCTAGTGCGATATGATTTACAAACATTCATTCAAAACACTTCTTCTCCTAAAAAACACAAAAACAAATCATTCAAACTTCTTTTTTCCCTTTGGGGTCTTTAATCTTGGAAAATCATTTTCATAAGAAGAGTTTTGTTAACTCTTGGTTCTCTCGCAAACGGTAACACCTAAGTCTCCAATGGTCGAGCTGCATACACCAAACTGCTAGAACTAATTGTTAACCCTACTCGGGTAAAATCAGTTGAACAAACATGTGTTCCCTTTTAGCCCGAACTACGTTTGCTCTGATCTTTCATACCAGATGAAAGTACGTAGGCACAAGACGCGATGTCTTGGCGAGCAACCTCCCCCCCCCCCTCTTTCACCCGTAGTTATCCGAACTACGTTGACTCTGACTTCTCATTTCAGATGAGATACGTAGGCACAAAGTGCCGTTGCTTTGTCGAGTCACTTCTTTTTTCTTTTGTCCTCAAGCCTGTAGTTAGATAGATTTACACCTTTTTAGACTAGACAACAAGCATGGATCCTATCGAGTACGACGGACGTGAGGGGTGTTAATACCTTCCCCTTGCGTAACCGACTCCCGAACCCGAGATTTGGTTGGGATGACCGATCTTATCCCTCTTTTCGTCAGGTTTTCTCTGAGCGTTTCCTTTCCCTCTCTTGGGATAAATAACGCACGGTGGCGACTCTTCTGTCATTGCTGACCTCGATTTTCGCAGTAGCGACAAGAGGTAAGTAAGAAAGTAGATCAGAAACTCTACAGAGGTATGATTGGATCTCTTCTATACTTAACTGCTTCTAGACCTGACGTTTTATTCAGTGTATGCTTGTGTGCTAGATTCCAATCAGATCCTAGAGAATCACACTTAACAGCTGTTAAGAGGATTCTAAGGTATTTGAAAGGTACTACTAATGTGGGTTTGTGTTATAGAAAATCTAATGAATTTAAACTAGTTGGATTCTGTGATGCTGATTACGCTGGAGACAGAGTTGAAAGAAAATGTACTTCTGGAAGTTGCCAATTTCTGGGAAGTAATTTAATCTCCTGGTATAGCAAGAAACAACCTACAATTGCTCTATCAACTACAAAAGAAAAATATATTGTTGCTGCTGGATGTAGCACACAGATGCTCTGGATGAAGAGTCAACTAGAAGATTATCAGATCTTTGAGAGTAATATTTCTATATTCTGTGATAATACTTCTGCTATATGCTTGTCTAAAAATCCAATTTTACACTCTAAAGCTAAGCATATAGAAATTAAACATCACTTCATTAGAGACTATATTTAGAAGGGTATTTTAAGCTTAAACTTTGTTGATACAGACCATCAATGGGCTGATATTTTCACAAAATCCCTTGCTGAAGATAGGTTTAAGTTTATTCTGAAAAATATTGGTATGGAATTCTATCCAGAATAATATTTATCAGAAGCAGATTTCTTAGATGCAAAATGTTTAAAACTGTGAAGTATTACATCTGCCATTTATTTAAACTCTTGAATTATTATTTCTGTGTATATCTGAACCGACAAGTCTCAGAGGATCTGAACATTGGCTAACGTTTCATTTCTCAAAGAATTTTCAGAAGCACATGCAAGTAAACACGTGTAACTCAGAATCTGAAAAGATGGAGTGCACAATACTGAAAAGACGTTTGAGGTACTGTTTTGAATATTTGGTTTCTCGTTTTCCCCCCAAATTGTCAGAATCATTAATGTTTGAAATGATTATATTCTTTTTATTAAATGCTATTAAATTCTAAATGTGAACGTGCTGAACGTGTGACTTTTGTGTGCCCTAATTTTTCTCTATAAATTCCACAACTCACAACATTTCACACTTTTCACTCTCACGAACACTTGTATGCATTTCTGCTTGTTCCATTGTTTTCATCTCTCTCCCAAACCCAAAACCGTTTGTAACCCTAATCCTTCAACTTCTTCAACAATGGCTACTTCTTCATCAACCTCTGCTCAGTTCCAATCTACCATGGCAGTTGTATCATCTTCTAATCTGGGTGCTATTCCTTTCAAGGAACCTGTTAGAACAAATCTCACACCTGTTGAGAAAGTGGATGTTTTGTGTGAATCCTTGGTGGATTTTGCTTCATTGGCTGCAAGTGGATTTAATATGCATTCTGTCATTGATGCTCAAGGATGGACAAAGTATTTTGATAGACTGTTTGGGCCAGTTTATCCAGTTTTGGTAAAAGAATTTTGGATTCATGCTAAGATCAGATTCGCTGAGATTGCCAGAACCATGCTATGGAATGTGAAAAGATCTTCAACATTGCTTCTCGAAGATGCACCCTCAACTTTTGGAGTGTCTGCTACTTTTGAGACTATTGAAGGATCTGTTCCTGAAGTCACTCTGGAAACCAATCCTTTGGCTCTGATGATTGTTGACAAACCATCTGAATCTGTGCCTCCTGAATCTGCAACTGCAATGGATATTGACTCTACTCCTATTCCTGCTTCTGAATCTGCTCCCTCTACTTCTTCTGAAGTTAAGAAAGAGAATCCAAATTTAGAAGACAAGATTGTTGTGCTGGAAGCTGGTCAATCTGAGATAAAATCCTGGATGGCAAAGCAATATCAGAAGACTGACAACATTGAGAAATGGATGTCCAAGCAAGAAGAATCTTCTTCTGAGATCACAAAACTTCTGAAGATGTTTCTCTCTAAACAATCTTAGCTTTATGTTTTTTATCTGATGTTTGAGCACTTGTTTGCATTTCTCATCTGATGTCTTTTATATCTGAATATTTTAATGAATAAATCTATGACGGTTTTCTTTATATGATTATATCTTTTCTCTCTGTTTCCTTTTATTTGTCTTTAAAAAGTTTCTTTTTGATTATGACAAAAAGGGGGAGAAAATGAAATTCTGATTGTTCAAATAAACTTTACCTGAATGGAATTCAGACATATCAAATCATAACTAACATGAATTTTTAGTCTTTCAGAACTATAATGATAAATCTGACAAAAGTCATTAAAGTAACTCTGAGATCCCCAAATCAAGTTTTAACCAATCAGGCTCTGATTCTGAAATGTTCATCCAAATCAAGCTCTGATTCTAAAAAGAATACTCATGCAAAAAGGGAAGTTTCTATTCTTTCTTAGTATTTAATTCAGGGGGAGATTCATAATCAGGGGGAGTTATATTTATCTCTTTATTGAATAAAATTTCCTATGTTTTTGTCATCATCAAAAAGGGGGAGATTGTTAGAACGCAGATTGGTTCTTAGATCTATATCTATGTTTTGATGATAACACTAATGAAATTTTGTATTAAGAAATTATATACTCTAAATTTGTTCAAGTATTTTTGTTGCAGATATTAAATTTAATATTCTTCTGAAAGCAAAAAATGAATCTGAACATTGAAATACGCAAGGCTCTGAGCTTCAGAAGCATCTCGTTAGAAGGCTCTGAGGGCGTTGCCTACAGAAGACTCTGAAGCAGAAGCTACAGAAGCATCTGAAGCGTAGCTGAAGACTTTGTATGAAGAGTTTCAAGCATTGTTTTTCAGAAGACTCTGATAGTACTGTTTGCTGCAAATACTGAGGATCTGATCTCCAAACTCTGCTCTGATTGTTATTCACGCTGAAGCACACTTGCTGCAACACTCTGATATAGCAAACTCTGATAACATCAAGACTCTGATCACTCAAGGCTCTGATGTTGATTGCTGTGAAATAGAAGCTTGTTGAAGAAGATTATTCAAAGATATATTCGTTGGCATATTCCAAACGACTCTTTCCTCTTTTATGCTAGACACAAGAACTCATGCAAAAAGGATTTCTATGAACGTTCTACTTCTAGGAAAGGTCAAGTCATGTGAGGACAAAAGGCTACAACTACTTTGCAGTACACGGTCTTCAAGCTTGCAACGTCTTGGACGTCTTGGTCTATAAAAGCAAGCCTTCAACAACTTTCTATAGTTGACGAATATTGACGAATCTATTGAAACCTATCTCAAAGCTCTCATACAAATTATATGTCTTTGTTGAATAGTTTCATTCGTTCTTAATCTTAAGTGTATAAATCACAGTTGTGATATAGCTTTCATAGAAGCATTTTAAACACTTGTTTAGTTTACATTTGATTGTAAAAGTTCCTTAAGAAGACCAAGTTGTGGTCAGTATTTCTTGAGAAGACTAAGACAATTATTCTTAGTGGTTGACATTGTAATCTGTTTGATTATAGTGGATTAAGTCCTTGTGGAGAAAGGCAAATCACTCTTGATAGGGTGGACAAGATTAGTTGAGTTCAACAAACCAGGATAAAAAACATTGTGTTTTTATTGCCATATTTATTTCAAAACCCTTATTCACCCCCCCCCCCCATCTAAGTGTTTTCTCACCTTTAATCAGGGCGTGCAGAGTTTGTTTTTCTGTTACTAGCTCAGGCTATACTTCAAGAAACAAACCAGGAAGCATAGTTATTTTAGGCAACATAACAAGCATTGCTGAGGATAACATAGAAGGCTTCTGACCTAATGATAAGTGAGCAGTTTCATGAACAAAGGTTTATCTAGGGTAAACCTAAATTCTCCACCAAGGCCCAAAGCAGGTCTGCTATTATAAATAGCAGAAGGAGCATTCCTAATGGGCAGACACACTAAGGAGAGATCATCTAATGAGAGATCATAGAGCGTGTTTGTGAGTGAAGAGTTTTGCTCTTCACGTGTGTATTTGTGAATGAAGAACGTTGTTCTTCACGTGTGTCTAGGAATCTTAGGATTCTTTGGGTGCCAAGCAATTGTATGCTATAAAATTGCTTTGGTTATTGTGTATGAACAGGTGTGGTCATTGTGTCACTCAAAGCTGTGAAGCAAGAGTGTGTGTCACTGTTAGAACACAGATTGGTTCTTAATAATAACTCTTTGTTTTGATGATAACTGTTAGGAAATTTATATTTAAGAATTATATACTCTAAAATTTGTTGGAGAGTTTTACTGCAGATTGAATTGAAATTAACTCTCTAGAAGCAAATCTGTTTTGAATACAAGAAGTTATCCTGACTCTGAAGCGCCAGATGCATCTTACAGAAAAATCTGATTGCTCTTTACAGAAGATCTTGAGCGTAGTCTCCAGAAGGATCTGAAGCAAAAAGCTCCAGAACATTCTGAGTCAGAAGCATCTGAAGATAGTCAGAAGCATCTGAAGCTGAAGCATCTGAAGCAAAGAAGAATATTGATTGAAGAGTTTCTCAAAGCATAATTCTACAGAAGTTTCTGAAAGTACCGACACTGCCAAGTACTGAAGTTCTGTGACAAATATGCTCTGATGATTAACACGCTGAAAGCACACCATGCTGCAGAAGACTCTGATACAACAAAGTTCTGGATATCATTAGAAGACTCTGATCCATTCAGACTCTGAAGAACTTGCTGAAAACTGAAGAAGTAATATTCAAAGATATATATCCGTTGGAGTTAATCAACGTCTCTTTCCTCATTTGTGCTAGACACACTTACACAGACAAAAAGGATTTTTCGGTGCTATCTACTTTAAGGAAAGGTCACTTGATGTGAAGACAAAAAGGCTCAGACCTTTTTGGGACTCTCTTTTCAACGCTCAGCATCCTTGGATCAGCTGCCTATAAAAGGAGAACTTCACCACATTCTTCAGTTACACAATTTGCTGAAAAGAAATCATATTATTCTAAGCTCTCATTCTTCCATATTCTTCTTAGAATTTATTGTACTTAAACTTAAGAGAAAAATCACTGTTGTGATAAAAGCTTTATAGAAGCATTAATACTCTTGTATTTAATTTACATTGATTGTAAAGGTTATTCCTTAAGAGGATTCAGTTGGAATCAGTAGCTCTTGAGAAGACTAAGAACAGTTGTTCTTAGGTGTTACTATTGTAATCAGTTTGATTTAATAGTGGATTAAGTCCTTGTTGAGTAAGGCAAATCACTCTAGGAAGGGTGGACTGGAGTAGTTGTTTAAACGAACCAGGATAAAAATAATTGTGTGATTATTTTTTAAGTCTTAATCTTTCATACTTATTCAACCCCCCCTTCTAAGTATTATCCCACCTTCAGTTGGCATCAGAGCTCCGGTTCTGAGTGTGCTACCACTTAACAGTGTCAGTAAAGATCCAGAGAGAAATACTTTGATATATATTTATTTGTTACCATGGCTGATAATTCAATGTCCAATATTAACAATAAATATGAAGAGAGGGATAGGATCAGCACCAAACCCCCAATGTTTGATGGGGAGAAATTTGACTACTGGAAAGACAGAATTGAGAGTTTTTTCCTAGGATATGATGCTGATCTATGGGATCTAGTCATAGATGGATATGTACATCCCACAGATGGGAATGGCAAAAAGATTGACAGAAAATCTATGACAGATGCTCAGAAGAAAGATTTTAGAAATCACCACAAAGCCAGGACTATATTACTGAATGCTATTTCACATACAGAGTATGAGAAAATTAAAAACAGGGAGACTGCTTTTGATATGTTTGAATCCCTAAAAATGACTCATGAGGGAAATTCTCAAGTTAAGGAGACAAAAGCTCTGGCTCTGATCCAGAAGTATGAGGCTTTCAAAATGGAAGACTCTGAATCTGTTGAAGCCATGTTCTCCAGATTTCAGATACTCACTGCTGGGCTGAAAGTTCTGGACAAGGGATATTCTACATCAGATCATGTAAAGAAAATCATCAGAAGTCTGCCTACCAGAT